>JAOTQQ010000004.1:7914952-7937224 GCA_026546715.1 Gallinago undulata | reverse complement strand
GGTAAGTATCTTATTCTTATTTACTCACCTCTTGTTACTGAGGTGATTACTGGAGCCACTGTTTGCAGACAAGGAGCATGGGAGAAAAAGCTATTTGCCTTGGCTGATGCTGTACGTATTAATAGCCCTAGTGATGAATATTCTGAGAAAATTTTGACTTATCAAGCTGAGACAGGCAAGCCAGGATACAAAGCAGGGGTAACAATTTAAATCTGTCACTAGATGTATGCCATGTTCCTTTGGGACTTGGCAAATACAGTGTCAATTTGTCATTTCTGATTATTGGCACTTCTGATGTTTAGAAAATGCGGTCTTCCAGCTGGGGTTTCACATTATACCTTAGGTCTCGATACCAGCCTCGCAGAGCACACTCTTACTACTGTTATGGAGCTGCTGCCCTTTGCAGGAAGGCAATGCTTATATGAAGTCTCTGATGTTTTGGCTTTTTTTGGGGTTTTGGCTCACTGACTTGTTTCCCACTGAGAACTATGGGCAATGAATCTATGAGGCCCTCTAAAGATGATTTACAGGGGGATGGGGCTGTCGAAGAGGCACTGCAGCCCTGTCTCCTGCTTCCATGCTGTAAAGCTTCAGGTTTTTCCCCTCGTATCTGCACACCTGATGTAGAAATCCAGAGAGAGGACATGGCATTAAGAAGCTAGTGTTGAGACAGGAGGGGTCTGTAGTCCATCAGTGGTGGTTTGCCATGGTTAAAACCCCACACCCACATAAACTTCAAGGTGAACCTACCTTGTTTCCCATTTTGTGAGGTACGTGCCCTCGCAGTAACCCTTGCAGTAAGGAGCTGCTCTTAGCCCTGGGATAGTCGCACTGTGCTTTGAGTAAAGGAAAATCTGATGTACAGGACACAAAGATTTCTGTATAAGCATGGTCATCTTGAGATAATTCTGACAGCAGTTTTGGAGGGAAAATAAATTTATAGATAAAACAGCTTTTCAGTAAGCTTTTAAAATGCCAGTGGTGGGTAAAAAAAAAAAAAGCTAGCAAATGTGGAACCTTTAGCTAGTATAGTTAAGAAAACAGGCTTGATTCAGTTGTGTAAACTCAGTCCTACTGAGATGCTCTGGAATATTTGTGGCCTCCATGTGCTGCTGCAGCAGGGAACGGGCAGTATGTCCGCCTACCTGTGCCAGATCTACCAGCCCGGGAGAAGTCTTAGTCCAAGGGCACTACATTCTATAAAGTGTTTATGCAACTGAGTAAGGAGAAAATGTGTATGTGCTTAATGCTGACCACTTGCAGTATACTTCAAGATGGCTCATGCTATGTTAGTGTTTCTGTAAGGCATATCCAGACCCATTAAATTCAATGGAAACTGATTGGAACTGCCACATATCCATAATATGATGCTACTATACTTTTATTAACTTACATTCCTGTCTAAAGAACCATTTTCACAACTCGGCTGCAGTGGCTGATATCTTGTTGCTGGTATGATGAGAATTCATAGTTTTAGAATCTGCAGACCTATGATATATAATATCTAAAAGAGTACTTGGCTACAGGATTTGCTTCCCCAATATGTAATTTGCTCCTCTTGTGTTTTTATCTTTCTATACTGTTGCATGTTTCTTTTTTCTTTTTCATATAAAGAAAAAAATGTTAGAATCCTTTGTGTATTCCAATCAGACCATTAAATGGGGCTGCTATTTTAAATCTTAATTTTAATTTTTTCCTATTTTTCTAAAATATTTTAGAGTTGGTAATTTAAGATTTTGAAGTCAAAGCATCTCAAAGCTGTACAGTTCCTCTTTGTAACTGACAACTTATTAAACGTGCAATTATACCAAGAGAGGTTATTGCCACTGTGAGACTTTGCTGTAGCAGACTGTAGGCAAGCCTGTGTTAAGATGTGGTTTTTGCCCTGAAAAGGCTATGGTCTGTAGCCACGTAATCCAGCTAATTGTCACGTGCAGTAAAATGTTCTTTTCGGAAAACTTCTTCCATTCCGCTCCTTCCCCTGTGTTTAGTGAACATCAGACCAAACATCGTTTTCTGAAGGGACCTGTGATTGCAACAGGACTGTATATTTGCCAATATATTTGGAAATGCTACAGTCATTTCCCTTTCCTCTGAGGTTGAAAATTCCTAAACATCCTCATCTGCCCTGTATTTGGTGATAAACATCTCTGCTCGTATTTGTTTAAATCAGTCATCTACAGTAAGTTCTGGATATTACTTCCATACTGTGCTTAGAGGGAGACTGACTATAGTTTATTTCTTGGGACTTAAAAGCAGAAACGTGTCAAGTTAATATGGAAGTATGAAATAATTGAAAGAACTTGAGAGAAAAGCCTCCTAAACTTATTCTGTGAAGGCTTTTGATCATACGATGCAGAGACATTATATATTCTGATTTACCACCTATCTGCACAGAAAAGCTTAGGCTAGGTTATTCTTACAGTTTTCTTTTGACTAACTCTACCTAGAAGCCAATTTTTACTTTTGCAAATCAAGTCTAAAAAACAATCTGCATTTGTTATTCTACATTTATCAGCTAGACACCAAGAGTTGGATGTAAAACATACAAAAGCAAAACTTTAACAATAGAGTATGAATTTCATCACTTTTATCAAAAAAGTAGGCCAACACAGCTCATATTTACAAAGGGAAAATGATCTAATTGTGAGCTTTTTTTAAAACAAACAAACAACCAAAAAACCCACAGACCATCTGTCTAATATGTTTTGTTGTTTTTTAGGGCCTCAATAGGTCAACAGTTTCCAAAGCTGGATACAGTTAATTGCTATAGTGTTTTTATTAATCTGCATTTTTATCTTGCCAGCTTTAATGTGTTTGAAGAATTGCTATTGTTTTAATATTTTTTTAATTCTTATTAAGTAAATGCAGGAAGAATTAGAGAGAATTCTTACAATTTAGCTATTTTAAAGTTGTGGTTTTTTAATCTTTCATTACAGTAGCTTTGAATGATTAATGTGAACAAATGCCTTCTTGTGTTGTCTGCAAGTGGAAAGTATAATGGAGCTCATTCAAGTGCTGTTAATGAAAATGTTAAAAGCAGTGATTTGTTATTGCTGCTGCCATTAGTTACTGGTTTATGAATCATGTGACCTGATGAAATCCACTGTTGTTGTCACGCATCTGGTAACACAAGAGAAAAATCAAGTAAGAGGAAGATCTCTAGCAGTTAATGATAAATCTGTTTTAAGAAAAGTACCCTTTATTCTTTCAATGTAAAAAAAATAAATAAATAATTAGTTATTTCTAGAAGGAAATATAAGATTAATAAAGTTAAGTCCTCCAGAAATAAGTGTTGCTAGACTCATGACCTGTTAGTAAAATAGATGCTAAACACCTGATGCCAAAATAAGTGAATCCTCCTCTGATTTCTCTGAGCATTCTCTGGGGTGATTTTTTTTTTTTTTTTTGCCTTCCTGGTAATCCCTTTTCTGCAGGGAGAAAGGATCATCACACTACCTGACCAGCTCCTTTGTGTAACGCCTTCAGAAGATTGCATGCTAAGCCTGTTTGGATGTGGAAAGGTATTATCCTTGGTCATTATAAACCTTTTCCACTCGGAGGCCAATATCTAGCTGTTCTGAATTTCTAATCCTAACACAAATAGAAAAACTTTTCAGAGTCTAGTCCCTTGTTTATCAGTTTTTTCCTCTGCTCAGGCTGGCTTTTGTCACAGATCTGCTTCCCTGCAGGAACTGCTTTTTAATAGTTCCTGTAGTTTTTCTTTGCTGCAAGGCTGTGACATCTGCAGAATCCATTGTGCCAAAGTCCGATGCACTGTACACAGATGAGAAGTTAACAGCAGCAAAAGCTATAATATTCTAGCTGGATTTGTCATGGAGTCCTTGCTTACTGTGGGTGGCTTTGAGCTGAATATTCACACATCTGTATGATAATCCTTTTATATTGAGTCAGTGCAAAAGGAAAGGATTAACTCCTATACTAACAATTTATTTTCTTACAATGCTAAAGTCACCTTAAAGCTTTCTGTACTAGTATAGATTATGCTTAGACTTGCTTTGTATTCTGGTCTAGACATGTACATAAAATCTACCTTGAGAATTTCATAAAAATTATGGGGGGAAAAAAAGAATTTGTGGAGTCTTAGATAATTGATGATAAGTTACAACATGATCACCTATAATATACTATAGCTCACATGTTAGAGCATACACACACATATTTACAATTTACCAGTGTAATTTCATATAAAGCCTGACATCATATTATGCATGTGGTAGCTGTTGATAAACATACTGCCATCAATAAATCAATATCTATCTTGCCAAATGTAATCTATATTGTGCACAACAATAATACCACTGCTCAAGAGGCCCTAAGCAATGATTATTTATTTTTTTTAGGGGGGATTGAAACTCTACCTTGAAGTATATTCACATATAATATTATTACAGTGGAAAGAGGAACATCTTAAAAGAAAACCTATAGTTTCTCCTCACTACAAGATACATGCCAGAAAAGTGAAACCCAGTTGTTTCTTCACTGTCTGCACTGGCCTGTTTTCATGCTTGCCTTGTAAGGAAAAGATTGAGACATTCAGATTGAAAAAAATAAGGGAGGTTCTCAGTGAAAACAAAAACTTACTGCAGTTAAGTAAGTGGCACAATGAATTGCTGTGAGCCACAGAACAGACGAGGCTTTCCCAACAGAGGTGAGACAATGATTAATTGCATTCTCACAAAAACTGCCTTCTTAAACTAGGCAGGTCAAGTGAAAGCTTGAAGCTGTTAAAAAGCATGAACTGGCTACATGATTGAAGTAACCTCAGTCAAATAAATGTATCCAAGTGAATAAATACTTCATTTCTCCTGTGCATCATCCCAGAGGATCATTGTGAGGCTATTTGAGTTTATGGAGCTCCTGTTGGAATTACTTGTTCTTTGCATTGGAACAATGCAGCTTGAGAGGATGCTAGAAGGATCCCTGATTTTCCTATGGCTCTTCGTGTGTCTGCTGAAGTCTACTAAAAGAATTGAGATTCCAGTTTTAATAAGATTTGAGAAATCAGATTCGTTTTTGCACGTAAACCAGAGTGCTTCAATAATTCCATGAATCATCAATTGTCTTTTGCAGTTTATGAACAAGAGAGAGACCTATTTGTGTTACAGTATGATGTTTAAATGTCAGGTCTGCTTGTATTTAATTATTAGGGTTTCTGCAGAGAAAGCAAAGTATTTGTGTGCCCATACCCAGGAAAATAAGAGTTTTATCATTAGAGATAAATTCAGGAAACACTGATAGTATTATAGCATACTGTAGACCAAGTACCTTTATAACATATGTTGTACATCATAATTCAGCATAAAATCAAGCCTACACCATATGAATACTACACTTCATATTTTAAGATTAAGCAAACAGCTGTACTTCACAATTTATCTTTTACTTTGAAAGACTATAAGAATAAAATAACAGAAAAAGTAAATGCAGCAATGCAGATATTTTTTCTTCTCTGTTATGTATAGCCAAATAAACATTTATTTCCTAGCAGCAGAACTATCTTATTTCAGATCTCTCAAAACAAGAATACTGAAAATATGTTCTTAGAGTTGTCAAATATCAATAAAGACTAGAATCTTAGGTTATCACTTTTGGCTGAAACTTTTTTTTATACCTAGTTTTCACTAGTTTTTAGGTTTTTATTGAGGGGGCAGGAAAACAAAATCAGTTGTCTTCCATGGGGAAAAGAAAGAGAAGAGGGAAGATAGTACCTCATCAATTCTAATATCAATAGCACAGTTTAGCAGATTACTAGTATTTGTCTACTGCCTGATTTCTCTGGTCTACTTTAAATCTTAAGCATTTCCAGGCTGGAAGAAACCTTTCTGAATTTTCAGCCTTTCTCTGAATTACTGCTTCTAGTTTGAAGGCTGTGTTTGAGTTTTTGGTAGAACTTTGATTCAAGAAATCGTGGATAAGAATCTCTTTCCATGTGCATGTAAATTATTCTGTGTGCTTCATCAAAACAGGACTCTGTTGGCTCTTGCATGTTCCTTATAATTGCTTTCCTCGCAGGACTGTCAATGTTAATCTGGAACAGAAAACAATGTTACTGAAGTACTACTGCAAAGAAGGGATAAGGAAGACTGAATCTGGGGACCTGTATGGAATGCCTCTTAATTATACACCATCTAATCTAAAATCAGCATCTAAGCAAAAACATTTATTCTAGCAGAGTGGATTTCTCCTTATAATACCAGAAACCCCCTTCTTATTAGTTGACCAATTTGCTCTTCTTTTGGTGTTTGATTTAGTAAGACATACGTTAGTGGCTGAATAGGAGCTTGCTCCCCTGGGGACAAGAAGCTTGAAAGACTGGGAGATGTCTGAATTTCCCGGTCTGCACAACATCCTTAATGGAAAAGCCAGTTTATTCCTATTGTAATCAGTAAAGGTCAAGAGCAGTAGAGCAGTGGTAAAGTCACTACTGCTGGGCCCATACGTAGAGTATGGGCCCAAGACTTCAGTCTTAGGGAGGTTAATTGGTATATGTTTGATTTCTCTTCACTTATAGAAAGAATAGGAACATGCGTACAATTTAAGCAGAGAAAGAAGTCCTGGGGACGTGGTTTGCACGGTGCAGCTGCAGTGAAAGGCGTAGCTGAAAAGTACCATCCAAACCCCCCCATTTCTTTTGCTAAGAAATGTTCCTAGAGCTAAGATTAGATCCCTGAAGAGGAAGCCTGTCTTTTGATTCTAATGAGTCCGGGTGGCTGGAGGTGGACTGTAAAGGTGGAAGCCAATTGCTAAAATTATTATGATCTCTGAGATGAGATAAAACTGAGCTCATATATCAACCCTACTTAGGAAAAATCTCTGATTCCTAGAGTTCTTCTTCTGCAGTCCAGGCTTTGTAGTATATAAGTTAAAGGCCAAGTGATAGGAAAATATACCAGATAAAATGGGAACTTTTGATAATCCATTAGCTCATGAAGCTTTTTATCAGCTTGTCTTTGACTGTTAGTGTTGAGAGGAGAGCTCTAAAGGTGTGAAGTTAGTGCTGATGTCTTTCACGTGTTGGGATCTTGATCCTCCAGAGGAGTCATTTGAGTTGCACCTTTTTAAATGCTGCTGAAATTTGAATATGAACTATGTTTAAAATCCTCATGAGCATCTACATTTTTAGAGTGGTACCTAGTTCCTCTGTTAATAGTGAATATCAAGAAAACGTGAAATCAATGTGTACTGGAGACCTAGAAACTAATAGCAAGATTCAAATACATAATATTTTAGAAAAAAATTACACAGCCTATTTTTAGCTGTCCTGATTGAAGCCCTTTTGATTAATGCATTTGTGGTAGGCAATACTGACGTTTCTCTTTTGGAAATGCAAATGCCTTGCTGAGTTTCCTATAGCTACACGTGCTAAAAATAAAATAAATCAGAAAAAGACTGAAAAATGCATTGTCTTTCCAATTGGCATTTAAAACCAACAGAGGGAACTTTCAAATTTCCTCAAGCTTTTGGATAAGTGGGAGTGGTTTAGTCATTTAAAACAGCAATTGCTCTTTGCCAACATTTGGGAATCCAGCTGAGTTGGTTTTGGCTTGCCCATCAGCGTCAACAGGGAGGCTGCATTTTGAGATTCTATAATAGTTTTATTGTTATGCATAAATCAGAAAATAATCTAGCCCAATTTTTCAGTTATGTCTGTCTGCCAGAGGCAGCAGCAGTAAAAAACAGTATTAGCTTATTTTTGCAAGGAGAGTAATAAGCAGGGATAGTTAAAGGTCATAGAGCATGACTGGCTAAGTAGGAATGACTCTATTTTGTATAGCCACTTATCGGGGGGGAAAAAATCACTCTCAAATATTTTACATACACATCTCTTCTGTTTTCCCTAAATCTTGTGCTGCTGGAAGAAGAAAAGAATTAATCTATCTTGGAACCTTTCTTTTAGCCTGTTTTTCAAGGGGTATAGCACTGGGTAGAGGGATTTTTTTGTTTATATTTACACTTGCAAAGACCAGAGTAGTGCATGTAGCAATGGCATAATTCAAAAATCTGTTCCAGTCATCTCAATGGCCTCTGATTCAGATCCTAAAATGAATAGAACAGATCCAAGAACTTGGTTCTAAATATAGTTGTGACTTTTGCTTGTATCTTTGGCCGATAGTTGAAAGATTTGCTGATAAACAAGATCTGAGGGCAGGTCTTAAAGTTCTGGGTGCAAAAAATATCCTTTGGGGAGGATAACTAGCAACATTTTTCACTCCCTTTAACAGAAGAGCTGTTAGCGATTTGTTGCTTTTTATTAGCTACCATTACACATCAGTTGTTTCTATTAGAGGAAATAAAGAGCTTATGTTATTGTATTGTCACCTCATTGGGAGCATCGAGTTGAATGTAACTTGTAAAAAGTTTCCTGGCCACAGAAATCCTTTTCCTCTGTGATGTGATCTTCTTGTAAGCTTCACAAGCAAGCCAGAATTCTATGTTTTCATCACTATGCTCTGTCTTCAAGTAGATCTTGTAGATCATAGTCCCATCTGTAAATATTTCAGAAGCCAATTTTATATATACCATGTATATATGCATTACTTTTGGAGTACTTTGAAGACAATAGGGACTTTTACAAGGCAGTATAACTCTTGATTGTACACCTATAAATATTCTTATTAGATTATGTCAAAATGGGGAATTAAACACACTGAATCGCCCCAGAGCCCTACACTTCAACACTGTATTTTCCTGCAAGCGCAGAGCCCCCTTTACCTCAGTAGCTTTTCATATGCAGGGATGGAGCACTGAAAACTGTTCTTCCTGGTCTCTGAGAACACTATCAAACATATCCAAAGACTGACAAGTATTTTTTTAAATTCCAGTTCTAGTTTTGTACATAGATATCTAAGTATTATCAAATAATCATTATCTGAGTAATGAAATAAGACCACCTTGGTGTAAGAATTATGATGAAAAACTGGTATAATTGAGTGAAGTAAAACAGTTAAAAGAATACTCTGTTCAGCAAATAAGTAGTTCTACACCTGAGGACATCTTTGAAACACCTGGCAATGGAGTTTGACAGCAGCTATCAGCGGGATCTTGGTAAAGATTAAATGCCTGAGGCTGCCTTTTATTGTGTCATTAGACTTGTTTTGTACAGGATTAGGTGGCAGAGGAGCTAAAATGCATCTAGCCAGAAGAACAATTATGAGGCTATAGTCACGCTAGCACTTGAGTAGGAATGGTTGTATGATGTACTTCCAGAGTAAAACTGAAGACAGGCAAATACTTTGCCCACCTTATGTACAGAGCTGCAAATCCATTGGCTTTAGAGTTTCTGGCTTTTCATGCGGGTACATCTTTGTGCTTTCCAATGTCATTAAGCATTTAAATGAATTCAAAATTAATGAGTAGTACCATCTAAGTGCAGTGAACAAGGTATTTTAAGAAAGCATCATTCAAGTACTGCTGGAAGATAGAAGTGTTTAATTTAAAGGGAGTTTTCCTGCTAGCGCGGCACTTTGGGTTTTCATGTTTCTAAAGAAATTGAGCACTGCCTGTTGTCTGCCAGTGACAGCGATCACATGCATGCTTGCTGCTTATACTGTAATTTTGTCTCTTTTAAATGGTTTCTGTTGTACACTTTCTCCCTGTGCTTTCCCTGCAAACTGTAATATATTAGGTTGGTTGCTGTTAAAGATTTTAATGGCAAAATCTTTTTCTTTATAGTTGTTACAAATTCTGTCTGTTAACCTTCTTGATTTTTGTAGTTTTTCTTAGTGGTGTTCTAGATTGCTGGACATAAGAAATGTGGGAAAGGTCTGAGCCCTGAATGAGGTGGGGGGATGTTGGAGTGTGAAAGTTCAGATTTGCTACTGCAGTGACAGTTCTTTCCATACCTGAGAAGAGAGTGTGAGTTCCATGGCAATACACTGAATGAAGGTACCATTAGCTATGCTGTCTTTGCCATACACAGATTTTCCCAAGTCAGCTATCTTTTCACTTTCTTCTGAAATATATTTCTATACAATGCTCTAAGTGGCAATATGGCAGATAATCGTGCCCTCATCACATGTCTTTAAAGAATAATACATTCTTGCAGAAGTAATAAGTTTGGGAAGGTATTTAACTCCTGCTAAATTTATTTTCACTGTGATGCATGGTAAGCATGTCACACAAAGTTGCTTTTCATTAGTTGCATATAAGACAGCATATGTTATACTTCATGATTTTATTGATTTTTCTCCATGGGAACTTTTTTCTGTAATCTATCTGGGATACAAACATACAATTACTTACATTTACTTGTTATCAGCTTTTCAAAAGACTGGGACCATTGTAGCACCTCCTCCAAAGAAACTCTTTGAGGAAAAAAAACAACAACAAAAAAAAAAACAACCAGGAAGAGATTATTGTAGGATTAGCTGTGGTTCAAAGTAGAAAAAAATTAGATGAAATTACATTATTGAAAACCTGTCCCCTAACTTAAAGAAGATCTATACGAAACTTGCATTTAAAAAGGTTTTACTGTGTGTTCTACATCTTCTGCTTTCTATGCTGAAGTAAATATTCTTCATGTAACAAAGATGGTAGCGTCTTGATGATGGTAGCATCTTGAGAAGGAAGTGTATAATTCCTTTGCAAATGGCATTCATTTATTTAAATTGTGCTTAAGAGAAGTAATAGCTTTCTAGATAGCAACTTCTTTGGGATGGGAATCTTTATATAGTTATGAAATATTGATGTTGATGTTTTGTAGCAAAGTATTTAAGGGCTCAAGATCTTATTGTAATATTTTTTAACATTTTAACATAAGCTTTTAACATTTAAGTTGACTTATCAGCGGAGAGCTGAATTTAGGCTCCGAACATGAGGTAAATACTGAAAGGTTAATACAGATGTAGCTGTAAGGGACTTCCATCTCTCTCCAGTGTTTATAATGCGGAATGACACATTAGTAATAATCTAGACAGTTCTTGTAGGTGACTAAAATCAGATTTTTCTTTGATCGCATGCTATTCATAAGCAATAATCTCATAAGTTTCTAAGAGTCTCTTGCCTGATTGTGGGAGAGGATGGAAGTAGTGACCTGAGAGACTAAACAATTTAAGAAAAAACAAATGTTTGAGGGTTAATAGCTCCATTTAAGTGGATGTAGCTCCATTTATACCAACCGATTGTTAAGCTTTGCAGTGACAGTGCTGGTAACTTGGTACAAATGCTTATGCTTATATTAGTGGAAGAAAACATAAGGGATATATTCTAATGGGTGCTTTCCATTATGTGTCAGCCAAACTTGGGAGGAGATCCCTTCTCATTGAATATTTTGATTTCATAGGAGCTACAATTTTGACAACAGCTACTTAGTATAACAACTTTTTTTCTTTTTAAGAAATTTAAGTTAAAAGCAAAATTGGCTTTGGTATGAGTGGTGCATGATGCTTCATAGATTTCCGTTGCACAACAGCTGTAACTTTGTAGCTTTTTAATTGGTGAACACCCCTCTATTTTTAAACTTGATAAAATTCTCTCTTTCTGTGAAAAAGTACATGCTGTGACACTGATTATATTGTCAGGCTTTCCTGATCAGTCTGACATGATCAGAGAAATATACAGTAATGGAAATTTTACCACTATCGAATTGTGGTGTCAATAACCCTCTAGTAACTCTTGCCAGTAAAAGATACATTCTCCGCCCCTCTTTCATGAGCTCTTTCATGAACTACTGGCCTCCTCTCTGTATGAACTCATGAAGCCTGTGGTTCCAGGAAGGAGAATCTCTAGTCCTTTGAATCCGTGTTTTTTTTGGTTTTTTTGTTGTTTTTTTTTTTTTACGACCTGCTTCTGAGCCATATTCACTGTTACTGACACAGTTAATTTTTCACCTCTGTCAGCAACAGTGCTTGTATATAGAATGAGTGACAATCTTGTCTGTGTCACTGAGCATCATCAGTAGGACCATCTTATTTCCATTTCTGATTATTTATCTTTACCATTAATATGTGAAGCAGAATGAATGGTACCTGATGGGGCAGCTGACACAGAGGAAAACCTTTTTGCCTTCTTTCTTGCCTTTTAAAATTGGGAAAATATGAAAAGCAGTAAGGGAAATGTGAAGATGGGTTATTAAGATCTGTATTAATGCCTCTTTCATAGCTGTTGTGATGACAGCAAACTTCTTGCTGCACTAATATACAACGTGATTGAATTTGCTGAAGAACATGTATTACACCGAAAAAACTTGAATATTCTCCAAGAATAATTAAGGCTTTATAGCTGGGACTCCAAAGTTTAAGTTGGAAAACACTGTTGTAGTGTCTTGTGTGAGGGGCTTCCCTGGCCACTGCTGTGTGGGAGAGAAGTCCTTGTCCAGGATACACCTTTGGAAATGCTTTATGGATTTCTGACACTTCACCTCACTCAAATGGCAGTTTCAGGTGTCATGAGACACACCTCAGTATTACTATGAATCTAATCAATAAATAAGCCATGTATGATCTGATACCAGTTGGCAGAAATGTTGGAGAGAAGCATTTCATGTTCCTGATGCAACGTGCTGACCAAAGTTCTAGCTATGGTTGGTATCCACTGAGGTTGGTGGCAGCTAAGGACTTGCAAGAGGCACTTGGCCATGTCCCTTATTCAGCACATGTATATGCAACTTTCGCCAACAGTCTGAATTCTTTTAAAGGATTGACCCAAAACATTGGGTTTACAGATTCTTCACAGGCCCAAATCTGGATTTAATTCAGGGATTAGTTTAAGCCTATGCCTAGGTAATATAAAAGAAGTTCCCGTGGGAAATATCCTCCTTCCACTAGCGAAATGACAGCTTATGCTTCATGTACTGTAAAGGAATTGGCTATATGAAGGTGGTCAGCTGGGGCGGTTGTGGAGATTTTGCACTCTTTTGCATGATTTTAAGCTTGCAATGAAAACTTCCACTGTGAATTTTGGTATTTCTGTCTCTCAGACAGTTGCATGTACTGCAGAACATAAGAATCTTATTTTTACTTACTTAGAACTGATCCCATTTTCTTCTGCTCTGCATATCTTGCAAAGCCAGCAAGTATTTGAACTCATTCTCCTAAACATGGAAAATAAGTGAGTTTTAAGCCTGCTGTGCTCAATTCTGGCTATCTTAAATTTCACTTATAATTCAGTCTTCATATAACAGTGCTAATAGTTTTATCAGGATTCTTATTTTATGCATCTAATCTTTATCTATGAGTCATGGCTGAAGCACTAGACCAAAATATATTTTTGTAACATACAAGAACTTAAAAAAATAAAATAATCAAACAACCCAATGGATACATCTCAGGCAAAAAATAGAAGTGTTAATAATTCTCCCTCTATGCTTCTTCAATTGTGAAATGGGATTATAAATTTAAGCCTGACCTAAAGCAGAAGGAAACCATGAATCTTTCTCCCTGGAAGTTCAGTGTGACCTGGATCAGATGAGAGCTCAGCGTAAACTCAACAATACTGAGTAACTTAAGTGTCTGAGATTAGGATTGCTATTTGTCCAACAAATACCTCAAAGTCAATAAAAATTAGTATTAAACTTGCTTTTGTGTAGAGATTATATCCATAAGAAAAGGTATAATTTTTTATTAGGAATGATGCAGTCAAGAATGTTTGTCTAAACCCCAACATTTTTTAAAAATAAACCTAGTGACCTGAAGTATATTTATTTATTCTGCTTTGGGTTTCAAGAGATGCCAAATTCCTTGCAAATTTTACATAGGACAGTGGGTAAGTTCGTATAGAGCTATCTGAAATCAAAACAATAGTCATACATTATTTATTAAAACTCACCTTTTTTTTTCAGGTTTGGGTTTGACTGGCACATGCTACTCCTACAACCAATTATTCCTTCAAACTGAAACACACAATAAAACACAAAACAAGGCTGTGTCTCCCAGCATTCTGAACCTGTAAAATGAATCCATTTATCCTTAGCCTTATTTTCCTTGTTTCCCAGACTTCTATATCCAATTGTACATTATTCAAGAGTCTTAGTAAATTTCCTCCAGGATATAGAAACTTCATAACTCTGCCTGACTGCTATTCTGCAGCTTTTGCCACTTATGCTCCCTGCAGCCCTGTAGGATTCCCAGTGGCCATCACTCATTTCTTGCTTTTGTGGAATTCTCCGAACTACATTCTGTTCAGTTTCTCTATGATTTTCTCTGCACTTGCCTCTTCATTTCACTAGTATTTACTCATCTCACCCTCTGCCTAAAAGCAATCTTTAAAAACTACACAATATTCCCTATTTGTGATAAAGCTATGCATTTAAATTTGGCATATGGTTATTGCTTATCACCTTATACTGGACTATTTTACCCAATAACCTCTATTTTGGGTGGATTTGTGTTGCAATCATTAGTCTTCTACTCATTGAAATATAAATGAAATACAGCCTTTGTGGCTTTTTTGAAACCTGAATGGGCTAATAGGGGTTGCCTACTACACAGAAATGCTCAAGAAACATTAGATAGAGCAATATTCAGTAATCTAGTTCAGCTACTTCTGTCTAAATTCAGTGTCAGTCAGTATATTTTTTTTTTCTTCAGGGGTTTGCTGCATGAAGTCATGTTTGTATACGGAAATGTTATTGTTCTGAAGAACCATTTTAATCTGAGTTAGAGACCTTAAGCAAATACTGTTCCGCAGGGCTTACTGAGTACACACATTTGCCAAGCATACCTCCAGGGCTTCACAATTCTCTCTTCTTCTTATATTAGAAACATTTCCTAATAGACAGAGGAACAGAGCATGCTGATCTTATCTTTTTTTCAGTGCTTCTTTGGAATGTCTTCTTTCCACTGAAGCATAGTCTATGCTTCATTAGTCTTAATGTTGCTTGTTTCTGCTGGCAACAGTTTTACTCCTAAAATAAGATGGTGATAGTACACAAAGCTACAATATGCCCTTGAGAAAATTGTGTCAGTTTTGAACTGACTAATCCTCCTTAGTGCAGCCTGTCACCTTGCCTTCATTACTGCCCTATCTTCTGTTGTTAATTCTAGCCCATCTACATCTTAACTGCTTAATACAGCTTTGCAGTGTTCAGCTAATTAGATTTGGATCATGGGAGCTATTTTCACCTGAGACAAGTAAGTAAGATGTAGTATCCTTTTTGTTTGCTCATTATAAGGTTTTATTGCAATAAGGCCACAAGTTCTTTAACGTGTAGGATCTGCACTTTTTGCAGGTCTTGTAGTCAACAAGAAAGTCACATGGTTACAACACTTTCAGAGGAATTGCCTGTCTGATAAGTGAATCTAAGTCCTGAAGTTGCACACATCTGTAAAAGAAATAGGCAGTACAGGTCTGGAAATGACTGTTTAGCTGGTTTTAGACTTTTAAATTGGAAAAATATTAGGAAAAATGCTTTGGTAGATCAAAGAACAAGATCTCTTTATTTTCAAACTACAACATAAATTTTGATTTTTCAGCACCCTTATACTGTGCCTGTGAATCTGTAAACTACATAATGTCACTATATTTAGGACACAACATAAGTTTCAGCAGAGCCTTCAGAGAGAAAACACTATATAAAAACTCAAATTAATTGCCTTCTGTAATATCAATCAGCGTAGTTTGTACTAAGACTATTACACAAAGTATTGATATATAAATACACAAAGTATTGATATATAAATAAGGATAAAGTTGTTCATACATCAGATACATTCATTTTAGAAATGTATTCACTGTTCTGGGAACTTTAAATGCCAAGAGGAAAAGAGGTGTTTCCCTTCCTATGCTATACTTTTCTGGTAATATTTTGAAATGCAAAACCACATACTTACAGAAACTCTTCTTTGATTGTTTCCCTTGGTTAAAAGGTTTCATTTAGTAGTTGCATTTGTAGGGATAGTTTTCCAAATTCCTTGACCTGTTTTATTGCTTCATTTTCTTTTTAGTGTAGAAGATTACTACACTTTGGCTGTGTCTATGTTGCTGATGTTAGTGCCTGACTCCTTTCTTATACTTACCATAGACAGTGGCTGTGGTTTCTATCAGAAAAAGCTCAGTTGGACTCTGATGCGCCACTGATAGCTCTGAAATTATCTTGACATCTTTACTGATCAGCTGAAATGAAATAAAGCTCTGTTTTACTCCATTGAAGTCTTTCATGTATTGTCCAAATATTGTGACTAATATTTTCCATCCTTTTATCAAAGATCTTTATATGAAACTTAAAGTCCACGTTGAAATGATATGAAAGGCAAAAGTAACCTTGTGCTAAAACTGAATTTTGGCCTCTTACAGGCAGCATTATAAAGCAAGTACTTTGGATTGCTGTAGGAAAGCTTGTATTTTCTGCTCTGACCTATTAGTGTGAGGCTTTTCTGTGCTTCTAACTGGTCATCTTGGGCACATCACCCAAGTGATGTTAGAGCAGAACTTTCTTTAAACTTTTATGAGGTCCTCTGTCATTTTTCTCATAGCCATTGCCTGGGTTATGGACTCATTTTAAGTTGAGACTCAAGTTAGCTACATTTCATTTATTCTTCTCTAGCTCAGTGTTTCAAAGCAGCTGTGCAGTGCAATAGCACTGAAGTTGCTCTGCTCATGCCGGTGGTAAACTTGTTTGTAGTGATGCTGGGGCTCTGGGAGGAAGCAGTAGCTCAATTAGTTGTTGCAAGTCTTGGGGAGGTTGTGTGTGTGTGTAGTGTTTCTACAGGGCTTTCTGTCATTTCTGGGGGTAGTTGCAAGTTGTGATCTCTGGGGATTTGCCAGTGCCTACAAGGCACAGACTGACTGTCAGAAGGGAAAGGTTGTTCCTCTCCCTGCTCCATCTGACAGCCCAATCTTATCTCTCTGTTTTGACTCATCTTTCTTTTTCCCTTACAGTGTCTCCTTGACAAAGCATGAACTGTGTAGTATTTGAACTGGAATCAAGTTTGGGCCTACAGTAATATAGTACGCTCATTTATATTATTGCAGCTCACCCTACTGGTACACAGGCTTAATGTAGAAGGATGTGCATCCATTTTCCAGCATGTGTGATTCTCTTAAGGAGAAAGTGTGTACGGTGTGCACACCTACAGAAGAACCTGGTGTCTGAGCAGGGCAGCATAAGAGTCTGCCTGTAAAGAACTCACCATGGGACTCTGGCCTGTGATTATGGAAAGGGAGGGACAAATATCACAATGTCATCTGTTTTCTATTGATTACTATTTCTTTAATTTTTTTTGTATTCTTCATACCTTCACACAGGGTTTTGGAGTATTTTCTTCCATTTCTATGTTAGGAATGGGCTGGCCCAAATACATATGTAATGTAACTTCAGTTGATTATTAAAAAAATCACAATACTGAGATGGTCCAACTTTCTCATATGCCTCCTCAAAAATAATACTTCTAATGCCTGAATGTACAGGCATTTATATACTAAAAGTGTCTGAAGGAGGTAACTTTGGCCTGAACTTGACAAGCTAAAAGTAGCTATAAAGAATCTGACTTGTAGAACCACTTAAATTAAAAAATAAAAACATTATATGAATAAATGTGACTCTGGAGAAGTTATATAATGAAAATAGCAATTAGGTTCATAGTCTCCATTAGTGATGTAAACCAATATGTAAACAATTTAATTTACATATATTTTGTAAAACCTTATGCATATACATATTGTACAAATACAAGTTCTTTTGCAAAAGCTTAAGTATATCTTCTTTCTGCATTAAATTTTATTTTTATTAAAGTATAGTTCACTGAAAATTTTAGTATTAAAATAAATAATAATGAACTATTTAGGGCTTTTGTTTTCTCATCAATCCATGTTCACTATCAGGACACTGTATATGAGATCATCTCTTTGTAATTTTAAATTGTGCAGTAATTAAGTATCAGTAACGTACGACTTTTTGTGTTAAAATATTTTCATTTACATATTACAGATATTTAAAAATACTGTAATATTGATTATAAATTGAAATAAACTTATTTTGAGTTTTTTCCATAAGCTGAAAAAAATACTTCTCCTGTTGACTTGTACAGTGTGAAGACATTTAGGTGCAGGATTTGTTGTTTATTTCATGTCTGCAATTCTCTTATATCCTTGACCATGCTCTAAAGCCACTATTTGGAATTTAATGGGTATCTGCAGGCATTTAGGATTACTGGAGTGCCTTAGCATTGGGTGGTTGACTTGTTGGCAAATCTGTTATTGAATAAGTGCAGAGAAACTGTAAAACCAGAAAATCTGGCTGTCTGAGAAGCCCTCAAAGACTGAGAGGCCCTGAAAGTCTATGGATAGGTTTCTGCCTGCCATCACTATGCCTCCCAGCCACTGGGAGGACTCTTAGCTTCTCCCTCACAGCAAGGACTGCTACCATTCAAGCTTGTTGCCAGTTCATTAAACTTGTTGCAAATACCATTTTACAACTTGTTTCTCTGAGTCAGCTGATTTCCACTACCATTCCTTGATCTCTTGATACCTAGAACATTACCTTTCTACTTCCCTTTCCAGAATATTTAACGCACATAGGAGTGTAAAGTTTAGTCATTAACCAAGTATGCTGTTTCACTGAGAAATTATGGGATTGAAGCTAAATCATATCCTTCATTTTATTACATAGATATTCCACTAGATGTCATCTGGTATCACCCTGAAGAAGGTATGTCAGTTCAAACTGTGGTCTCATGAGGGTGGATGTGGTTGTAGGCTCTGGGAAAATTCTCTGAAGTTGTACTGTAATGAATAGTCTCCCCTAGCCTGAAAGAGTTCCCCTGCCAAGTAAGCGAGACACTGGGATTGAAAAGATAAGAGGCATACGTGGAACAGGTTTGTTAACATGGCCACTGATATGGCCTTGTTCTTTTGAATTCCTTATCTTGCTCCATGTATGGGTGCAGAACAACTTTAGTGTCATGATGGCTTGTGCTAGTAGGAATCGGTTATTGCTTGGTTCATTCAGCAGTTGAGCTGGACATGCCTTTCTGAAAGAAAATGAAAGTTGAAAAGCTGAGGTATCAAAGTGGAGAAAATAGCTATATCATAACAGAGCTGCTGAGTTTGACAGTTTTTCTGGCCTGTTCTTTATCTAAGGATTAACTATCAATTGCAAGTTAGTTTAGACAATATATGGTGAGTATATGGTGATCATCTTGATTGCAACAGTTTTTTATCAGCGAGATAAATGCTCCCAGATGAGTTCTTGCTCGTTTCTGCTTGCCTGTGTTCACTTACCTAGTAGCATCTTTGTTAATTCTCATGCCTTCTCTTTTTCTCTTGCCCTTATATTCATTCTTTCCTTTTTGTGTTTCTATTTTAATGCTCTTCTGCTCAATAAACATCTCACCCACCTACATCTGTTTCACACTAATGAACATGGAAGTACTGTCTGTCTCATTCTCTGTGTTGTACCCATTTTTTCCATCTACCCACATAGTCCTTTGCTTGCACACAGCAACCCTTTCTCCCATAGTACACCCACACACTGGCATTCATGAATGTGAGAACACTGCTTGCTGTGGCTTGCCTGGTGCCATGTCTTACAAGAGTGTGTAAATAGGAGCACCGAGAATTTGCCTGAAGATTTAGGGCCACTCACAGGAAAAGCAGTAAAATATTAAAAGGCCTTTGTTAACCCTAAGGAGAAGAGAAAGTGTATATTCTAACCTAGGTGCTTCCCGTCCACATTGCTGTCTGAATGGGCGTAGTGGAGAAATAACGGATCAACATTTTTGCTTTTCACTTAGTACAGCCATTGAGGTTTCCAGAGGACAGTCCTGTTTCTCTGCTTGCACCTTACTTGGTGGCATTGATAAGGTTCTGTTTGGGATCTTGCTTGCTATATAATTGAAAATACTCTCAAGAAATGTTAGGTTCAGCGTGCAGCAAGGATCTGATCACAGGGCAACAGGGAACAGTATTCACAGGTTCAGCTCCTTATTGTAGGCCACAACCAAAAAACTGTCTATAGCTATACAGATGATGAAGTGGTTTCTGTTTCTGGGTAGAAGTAGGCATGAAGTCAGCAGTCACTGATTTCAAGAGTTTGAATAGTTTCTATATTCATGGCTTCAGGTTTTATTGATGAAGTTGGACAAATACTACGTTGCGACCCATTTCTGCAAACTCTATCGTTAATCATCTGCTGAGAGAAAAGAGACTAGAGTCTAGATAGCACTTCTGAAAACCTTACCTCAGTTGTACACTATGACCTTTATCTTCCCTTTTTCTTCCTAAGAGCTGTGATGTCATTGGGTGAGCCTGATATTCTGCAACCATCAAAATAGAAAAGGAAATCATGTGATTGCAAGCTTGGACTAGTTTTTACATGAACTTTCAACCCTCCCATTCAAACAGGCTTCAGAGAGGTGGGTCCTATGGTTTGGGTACAAAGCACTGTGTGTCCTTAGCTTTCTGTCAGACTCTGCATACATGCTTGTACCAAAGTGCAGCAGTAAACAGGGCTACTTGCTTGCACTTCCTGTCAGTGTACTCATTTTGAGGATGCCAGTTTTAGTCCAAAGTCATTGATTACAGTTTAGTCCAAGCTGGTCAGAATACTTGATTGTCTTAGTCCAGATGTTTGTTCCAGCACATGAATAGTTACTGCCTGGACTTTGGGCTTTGTTTGACCATCCTGAGTGTGTTCACTGTTTCCTCAGGCTGGCATGAACAAGTATGTTGTCTTGCTCAAACTCATGTCTGGTCAAATTCTATTCATTAGTAAGTATCTTCTCTGTCTCTAAAGCTGGCTTCTTGACCATCATGGTTGAAAGACCATTTGCTACAGTAAATATAGTATAGACTTTTTCCATAAGTAGTGTGAAATTCATGGGTTGCTAAGTTATTACTTTTATGCAAAGAGTGTTTATTTTGTTTTATTTTTAAAGGCTATCCTGTAATAGCAGAAGCTCTCTGACTACAGTAACTTGAAAAAAAGCAATGAAACTCCTTGTGACTCAAGTGATGTCATTTGTAGGCAGTTGTACTGTCACTTTAGTACTTGGGCTGTATAATAAACTTTGAAGAGAAGCATTGCTAATCTGCTCTGTTTCTCCCTGCACACAAGTCTGGAGTGATCCTGAAAGGTTTACACTTCTGCATTTCGTTTTCTACTCAAGTTATTTTTAATTTTATTAAGGGACCACGTGAAACCTGGCAACCGAACTAGTTCAGATCAGTGTTTTAAGGTTGTGTGGTGCCTAGGCTGTTAGAAGAAACTGAAGTGCTCAGTAGAATTTAAATGTTGATCATCTTTGGCATCTTTCCAGAAAGTACTCTCTTGAACTGTTTTGAGGAATAAGGGAAATGAGTTTATTTCCGAAATAAGCACATTGGTTCTTGCTTGATATAGAACTCCCTTTTGTCACTAAAACCTTTGAGGCTGTATATACCCAAACAAAGCCAGGGGATAACCTTGACTCCTTTCTGACTGCTTCTGAGCATCCAAGACAAGTTTAAATCATCCAATGAATATTAAGCAAGAACTTGTTTTGCAATTTCTGCTTGTGTTTAATGACTAAAGACTTAGTTTCAAAAGCTTCATCTATAGATATTACGTTCTCTGATACAGTCAACCCATGTCTCTGAATGGAAGAAGATAACATCTAATTTTTCCACCTATTGTCATCTATTTTTACTTTTCAAGCTCATTTCACAACCCTAAAGGAGATGACATCTGGAAAGCCTGTTCCTTCAGAGTGTGGGCAGGGATGGGTGGCACTTAAGGGTCCAAGGCAATGACAAACAATGAAAATGTTTCCTTCAGGGTTAGGGTAGAAAACTTAACGAAAAGTCTGTGTTACCACTGTCAAATTGTAAAGCTTCTCCTTGTACTGCCTCCTATTTTCCTATACCGACCTGTAACTGATGACCAATCTTACTCCACTAATTTTCTTAGAGACTGTGAATGGAACAGCAAATTCCATTTTCTTATGGTGTATTTTCACCTAGGGCAAGTCCTGCCTGATCAGCCTAGTGGTATTCTATGATCTATGACTGTGGGAGACTATAGATCTCGAGAGACTTCAGCAAGGCTTTTGACACAGTCTCCCACAGCATCCTCATAGTTAAGCTTAGGAAGTGTGGATTAGATTAATGGACAATTAAGTGGATTGAAAATTGGCTAAAAGACAGAACCCAGAGAGTTGTGATTAGGGGCACAGAGTCCAGCTGGAAGTCTGTAACAAGTGGTGTTCCCCAGGGGTCAGGACTGGGTCCAGTCCTTTTCAATATATTTATCAATGACATGGACGAAGGGATGGAATGTACCCTCAGCAAGTTTGCTGATGACACAAAACTAGGAGGGGTGGCTGACACTCCAGAAGG
>JAOTQQ010000004.1:7877762-7914852 GCA_026546715.1 Gallinago undulata | reverse complement strand
GTAGAGCCCTGTAAGAGTCTGCCCAGAGAGGTGGTGGAGTCTCCTTCTCTGGAGACATTCAAAACCTGCTTGGACAAATTCCTGTGCAACCTGCTCTAGGCAGACCCGCTCCGGCAGGGGGGTTGGACTAGATGATCTCCAGAGGTCCCTTTCAACCCCATATGATTCTATGACTGTATCAGTGGACAAAGGAAGATCTACTGGTGTTGTCTCTCTGAGCTTTTGTAAGGCCTTTGACATGGTCCACCACAAGATCCTTCTCTCTAAATTGGAGATACATGGATTTGAGTGTGGTCTCTTTGGTGGATGAGGAATTGGTTGCGGGATGGTCACATTCAGAGTAGTGGTTAATGGTTCAATGTCCAGATAGACATCAGTGAGGTGCGGTGTCCCTCGGGGATCCATGTTGGCACCAGTATTACTTAATATATTCATCAGCAACACAGACAGTGGCATCAAGTGCACCCTCAGCAAGCTTCTTGCAGACAACATCAAGCTGAGTGGTGCAGTTGACTCAGCTGAGGGACTGGAAGCCATCCAGAGGGACCTGGACAAGCTCGAGAAGTGGGCCTGTATGAACCTCTTGAGGTTCAACAGGGCCAAGTGCAGGGTCCTGCACCTGGCTCAAGGCAAGCCCTGCTATCAGTACAAGCTGGGGAATGAAGGGATTGAGAGCAGCCCTGAGGAGAAGGAATTGGGGCTACAGGTGGGTGAAAAGCTGGATGTGAGCTGGCAATGTGTGTTTGCAGCCCAGAAGGCCAACCGTATGCTGGGCTGCATCAAAAGAGGTGTGGCTATCAGATTGAGGGGCGTGATCCTGCTCCTCTATTCCGCTCTGGTGAGACTTCACCTGGAGTACTGCGTCCAGCTTTCCCCGGTAGAGGAAAGACATGGACCTGTTGGGGCGAGTTCAGAGGAGGGCCACAAAAATTATGAGAGGGCTGAAGCACCTCTCCTGTGAAGACAAGCTCAGAGAGTTGGGGTGGTTCAGGCTGGAGAAGAGGCGTCTCTGGACAGACCTTATAGCAGCCTCCTAGTCCATAAAGGGAGTTTATAAGTAGTGGGGAAACTAAGAAACATGGGGACAGACTGTTTAGTAGGGCCTGTAGTGACAGGACAAGGGGAAACGGTTTTAAAGTAAAAGCATGTAGACTTAAACTAGATGTAAGGAGGAAATTTTCTACAATGAGGGTGGTGAAACACTGGAACAGGTTACCCAGAGAGGTAGTAGATGCCCCATCCCTGGAAACATTCATGTTGGACAGAACTCTGAGCAACCTGAACAAGTTGAAGTCTAGATGATGTGTAAAGATCCCTTCCAACCCATGCTACTCTATGGTTTTCTGTTTTTTTTTTTTCCAAAAAAGGTAAAGCTAAATCTACTGTAAAATAAGCTGTTTGACATGCATATTAAGTATTTTGATGTGTTGGATCACGGTCAGAGCCTGATTGTTCTGGAAATTCTAGCAATTAACTGATAATTAACTCACTCTATCATATGTTGAAAAAGGACATATTTCCCCCATTGCCAACTAGTTTATTTACAATATAGTAAACAGCTTGTGTTCACAAGTTTCTCTTTTGAGTGTAGGAAACTTCCAAAGAGGCATGCTTTCCATACTGATGTGGAACATATTGTGTTCCAGAAGAGTCTGCCATGCTGGGCAGGGCACAACCCACAGCTGTGAAACCAGTCTGCTGTACTGAGGCTATTTGTGTGCATGGGTTGGGGGAAGGAGGTGGTGAGTGGAAAATCACAAATGAACTTCATATGGTGCCCACACCTTGTAAATGAACGAAGGGTCACAGAAAATACTGAGTCCTTAATCCCTTTTATCTGTATGTTCTCCTGTTTTTCTGAGGCCAAAAAATCTCCATTTTGGCAATATTAAAAAAAAAAAAAAATCACTGCAAAATAACCATTGTGTACTGAATTTTAAAAAAATAGATTTTGAAGAAATAATAAAAATACCTATCTCTGGACTCTTTTAAAACATGTAAATATCGCTAAGTGTCTAAAATACTGTAAAAATTGTTTTCGTTGTATCATGAAACTATTACTTATAGTAAGATTACTTCTTCCTTTTAAGAAGTAGATTAGTATGGACAGCACTATAAATTGCCGTAAAATACTTCCAGATCACTTGGATCTTGTTGAAACCACCAGGTTTATATAGCCCTGCTATAGCAACAGATATATAATACTAGGCTTACGACAGCATCTCAGAGGCAGCTCTGAATTTCTCTACGCTGTTTATTACTTGGTGAAATGTGGTCGTGTTGCTAGGGATGCTGGAGTGGGCTGGAATATCTCTGGAATTAACAACCTGGGCGCTTGACCTTTCAGGTTCCTACTGCAAATGAGGTGAAAGACAGAAATATACCAAGATTGGGTTGTAAGGAGCAGAGTAGTTTCTTTTTGAAAAAAAGAAAAACCAAAGCAAAAAAACCCAAAAAAAACAACTTTCTGTTCTCACACTGTACCAAATCATAAGCCAGCGATCTTCATCTTCCCGCCTCAAATATTCTGGTCTATAGTAATTCTGTGTACTCCCTGTGTACTCTGTTGGTGTGCTCCCTGAGAGCTGTGTTAGTCTCTTCTATGGACAGGTTTAGCTTATTTTTAGAGGGCTCCGACCAGCATGTTATAGTGTCAGTTTCTCACGCTTTCCTGTTCGGGCAGACGCAGTGACTCTTTGGAGGATGCCAGGATGCTGGGTGCCAGGCAGTGTCTGTGAATACAGCTGTGGTGGTTGCTCTCAGCCTGTAGTGAAATGATTTGCTCTGCCTGATGCAAAGTCCCAGGGCAGTGGGCACAGGCGGCGATGTTGGCCATCCCTTGAAGTGAGCAGTGACTGCTGCAGCACCCACACCCATGGCACAACTCCAGAGTCTGCCTTCTCCTTTCCATTGCATCTGCCTCTGAGACCTATATGGAGTTGGAAACGCTTATCTACGTCTTCCACCACTCAGCAGTCTCCCCAACAGCAGCTGAAATTGATTCTGATGAACGATCTTCTCTGGCACCAATAAGCCATTAAAAAACCCAAACTCTAACTAGCCATATTATGAAATACAATTTGAATTAGAAATTTCATACAGGTGTTTGGCTAAGTCATGGCAAAATTCTGAAACTGCAGGGGAGTAAATGAAGACGAAACCCATGCTAATTTAAGGGATTTACAGTCAAAAGAATAATGTTACTTGAAGGAAGGGTCTGTTTAGAAGGTAGCTGATACTTCATAGTTCTCTTTTGTCTTCTATTAAGTTGAAGCTGTGGAAATGATGTTTGGTCCATGTTAACTGTGTCAGAACAAATGTGAGAATGCCTCTTGTGTGGCAGGCGTAGATGTTATTCCTATTTCACAAGAATTACATTTATTCCTACCGATCCTGGAAAACGAACTCATCTAAGAGAGCCAACTTGAGACTGGCTTACTTTGTTTCAGGAGAATTAAGGAGTTTTGCAATCAGAGGCTCCGTCAGGTATACATATTTAACAAAAGGAAAGTAATACTGTGAGACTAGATTCTTTTGTTTTGCATTTGACATTGAAAGTAGGAAGATGTGATTTGCAGTGGCTTCCAGCTACAACAGTATATGATGGTGAAAGTTGGCAGTAGCTGCTGCTTAGCTATTATCTGTGTTCCTTCCAGCAGAGTTTTGCTCCTAACGCTGAAGATTGGAACCTCCAAGGGAGGACAAAATGTCCCCAAAGGGTGGCAGTATGAACACGTTCTGCTCTCCCCATGAGATGACGTCTGTAGGTTTACAGCTTCTCCTTTTGGTACGGAATAATGGAGTGTGCCTGACTAAGATCAGGTTGTTTTGGAAAATGGAAGATCTGCAAGGGTAAGAGAAAATCTTGTATTGTCACCTATGTGACAACTGTGTCTCATGGTGGTAACTCATCAAGACTAGGCCACATTTTGATCTATTTTCATTTTGAAATCTAGTATCAGTGTCTTAAATACTTCAGATTTGGTCATGCTTGTAGTTACATAGTTCAAGCATAATTGCAACTTTTCTTATTTAATTTCCTTCTCATCTATAGGCTACTCATAACATTGCAAATTTTAAAGTAAATTTAATACAACACTTGCAGTGGAATTAAATGACCTTTGATGCTAGTATTGGTATAAATTAGAGTCTAGATCTCATTGAGATTTGGTTGAGTAGTACCAATATCACAAGGAATGTGACTGCTTAGTGAGTGTCTCCAGTTACTGCCTCCCAACGTAACAAAGTCTGGCTGATCTGCTGTGCTCAACACATTCTCAGTATCAAAGTGGATTGAACTGTGAGATCAGTGATTAAAAATGTTTCCTGTATTTCAGATTTGACTCCGGTGCTGGTAGCTGGGGTAGTGTCAAAAATAGGAAGAAAATTTAGACCTGTTTCTCTTTTTCGTTCCTGGTTGTGTGTTGTTTGTTTGTGTTTGTTTTTTTTCCTTCCTGGGGGTTGTGAGGATGGGCCTATGTAGGTCCGGATCACCTACTCCAGATAACTAAGATTATGGTTGTGTAAAATGAGTAAAAAAAGAGAAAAGGTGGTGTGGGGAAAATTAATATCTGGATAAGGAGACGGGAAGTAGTGGCAAAGTGAGACAGGAGAGAACCATATGTTTCAGTACTTCAGTAATCACAGTGGAAAGATCACTTAAGGTGTGAAATGACCATTAATCTTTATTTTTAAGTAGATTTGAAGAGTTGCTTTTCTATTTTGCAATAAATTAAACAGAAAAGATGCTACATACCTGACTGTTGAATACAAACTTAGTAAAAATACAGCTTATACAATTTTATATAATTTAAAATATATCAATTTTAATATATGTCAATTTATAATATATTTACATAGGATAATAACATCACAGAGCTGCACTCACGCTTATTAACACTTCACAGATTAAAAAAGGCATTAATCAGTCTTTTCTGGGTATTTTCTTGTTATGTAAAAATTGCCAGTCATCCTTATTTTTCTTCTGGACTTGATAATCTTTTCCCAGCATTCAGCTTGCCAGTTTTGCACTTCTTAATAATCAGCAGTTCTTTGGGATCTAAGACTTGGTTCAATGTTCACAGTGTGGTTCAAACAATAAATAGTATCCATACCGTGTCTTGACCCCATGGTGTTTGGGAGAAGATTTTTCTCCCTCTGCTGCTCTCACCCTTGTAACAGTCTTGCCAGCTTTTATCCTGTGTTCTCTTGGCTGTGGAGCTGCTTGCATCTCCCTCGTAGCCCTCCTCCCAAAGCCGGGGTTCTCCTTGTAGAGGTCCAACCACCCTGAAGGATCTCTCCACAGGATATTTGGCTCTTCGCTGCCTCAAACACTTCATTTTGAAGTGTTGGTTTGCAGCTGGTTCAAAAGGTTCAGGTAGGCTTTGGATTTCAAAAATCTGGGATATGAATCCCTTTCCATGAGGATGTACACAGTTCTCTGGACTTCATCAAAACTCGTGTGAGTTGGGTCTTGCGCCTTTTTGGCTGTTGCTTCCCTCATCTGATAGTCAATATTGATCTGGAATGTGAAAAACAAATGCCATGAACATCTTAAAAATGTATTCTTTCTATATCTACCACTTTGTTTTGTCAATAAGCAAATTTGCAGCCTTAGAACTCAGTGTGATAGTTCAAAATTAGAACTGCAAAATGAGGGAATTTTAAAGCTTATTTTCCAGTTATGCATAAAAATTGCTACTTGCTATGTAAATTCAGTTTCTTATGGAGTCAGAAGTAACACAACTGATCAATGGTGTAAGCAGAGGAACCTCCAGTTAAAATAATAGCAGAAAACTTGTGTACTATGAGAGTCTCCAGTTTGAAATATGATCAACATATACATGGTGTGACTCTGCTTGTGAGATCTGATAATCTCACAGCCAAAGACAGTAATGATGCAAGTACACCATAAAAACACGCGTCTGTCCAATGTAACTGAATGAATGTGTGAGCATCTCAGTGAAGCTACATTTCTACCTTGTTTTCTAGAATCCTTGTACTGTATGTAACACCACACAGATTAACTTTTTATATACCTGTTTAATAGCATCTGACTGAACAAACTCCTCATAAATTCTCTCTGCTTTGCCATGCAAGTGATCAGGCTTGGTTTTCTTGTAATCCTCACAAGCCAACCAGAACTCGATATTTTCCTCGCTGAACTCTGACTTCAGGAACTCCCGAAAGACACCTTGACCACCTAAAGCCAACACAAATACATCATGATTAATAATGTGATATTTGTGACCAGGGAGGATAAAATAAATATCAGGAGTTGTATTGAAATCTCTGTTATAAAATTTTGCCAAACTCACTGTTCTTCTAGTCTTCAATATACTACTGATACTCTAATATTAAGGGTAATGGGAGTCTTCCTAATTAAGTTCAGTGTTTTTTAGGTCTAGAACCCAGGTACCAAACTACATCAATGGATTCTAGTCCTCTCTAAATGGAGAGAAAATTCCAAATTAAACTGATGTGTTATGCAAGGAGAGAAGACTAGTCAAAAAGCACTGAATTGAGCCATTTGAAGTTCATTTGCTGTAGTGGGAGTAGGAAATGGAAGGAAAAAAAAAAAACAAACTTGGAAGAAAAGCTGTAAAAGTAGCTATGTAGCTATGTTACATTGGAGCTGTAAATAACTGAAATGCAACTGGCCATTCTCTGACAGTGTTTGTAGAATGCTACAGCTTTGCCTATTTGGTGAGATTAGATAAAATTTTGTTTTCAGAATAAGAATGAGGTCATACTGAAGTAGTAGACTTACTTTTGCTAGCCAAGAGCTTTTCCAAAGACTGGGACCACTGTATTACTTCCTCTGCAGAAAGCCTAAGATGACAAGAAAAAGAAAATACTTGAGGCAAGAAACCATGTGGGTTTGTTTAAATGTTTAAAAAAGACAAATTTTCAAATTTATTCATTTATTAATCTATTCTAGGAATATGTACCAGGTATTTATTAAATTTATGACTTTCTCATAATCTGAGACCCTGGAGGCAAGCCCACATGGAAAAAAATAATCAGAGAGAAACGATGATGTTATCCTGAATTCTGTTCCCAGAAAGATGAGCTTTTACTGTAACTATGACCAAATAATTTTGTATCTATACTTTTGTTTCCATATTCCTGAAATAAGAATGGTAATATCTCTGCTCCTCACTTAAACGTGAAGCATTGTTTCTTTTAAATCTTTACAGAATGGATACAACGTTCCTCTGAAGAAAACTTATTTAACTGATGTGTCTTCTCCCTCATGGTTTGATGCAAATACATCACATCACTAAAAAAAAATCCTTAATTCCATCAATAGTTTCCACTTCCTAATGTTCATTTATTTTGTATTTTGGAAATTCTAAGCATTAGTAGAATGTTTGTTATTCTAGAAGTAGTTGAGAAATTAATAAAGTATTTTACAATATAGTAATCTAGCTATAGTTATATTTTGTTATATCTTAGTGTATCTCAGTACTTACATGATATTTCTGGAGTTGGAAGTCTTGATCCCAGATTCGATATGTGGTACCATGCACTTCAAATAATTTTTGAAATCTGCACCACTGAAATCAATGAACAGACATTTTTGTAATCCATTAAAATTGCAGTTGCATTTCAATTCTACTTAAATTTCTTAAAATTTTTAAACAGAGACAGACAGCTCCATCCTATGATTGAAGTCCGGGAAGTTACATATCCAAGTACATTTTTTTAAAAAGACTAAGAGGCTCCCAGTATGTCCAAAATCTACTCCTGAATACTGAAGGGAACCAATGCATTTGTTCATGATTGGAATTCACCAATTTACCAGCTCAAGCCACTTTAAATGATGCTGTAGTCCTGGGCTTTGAGCAGCCTTTGCAGTCATTTAGCCTGAAACACGGTGTTAATTCGTAATCTCCAAGATTCTAGTGTTATTTGCATTTCTAATAAATTAGAGTTTATACTAAGATGTATATACTTACAAAGCTTTTTGCTTCTTCTTATGGATTTTGCCTTCTGCAAGCTTGCCGTCATCTTTTCCATTTAATTCAGTCATGTTGTTGTGAGGAAAAAAAAATCCTGGCATTTTACTTAACTTTAATGTGAAGTGACTTGCAATGATAATCCTCCAAGCACCAAATGTCAGTTCACTGACTCTGCTACCGCCTTTTATTGACGCAGGCAGCCCTGCTAGTTGGTGTGAACAGATCTGTTTATCATGTATCCTCACCACAAACTGTGGAAGTTCCCTTTTTTCAGTGCACAGTGACGTGAGTCTTTTGAGAAAGAAAACAGACAGCGGTGTCTCGTGGTTGAGGTTAAACCGGATGAGACTGAATTACTTTGGGTTTGTTTTGTATGGCTGTGTATGGCTGGGTTACAAAAAAAAAAAAAAATAATCCCCTCTAGAACTTTGAATTCTTGTCCATTTCTGATTGGTGCTTTCAAATCAGAAGTACGTCTTGGTTTTATCAAATGACCTGCAAATACTGTAGTTTTATCTTGACAAAATTCACCTGCTAACATGCCTCTGTTCTGAAATCTCATACTTCACAATTGATTTGATGGGCTCAGTGGAATATTAGAAAAAAGTACTTTGAGATATGCCAGTATTAAAGTTCCATATGCAACAAGCTATTTGCAAGTCACCAGTTCTTTAAACTAGAATGCTATGTTAGATAAAGAAATCTGATTTTTATGACACGTGCTGTGAAAACCTTTAAAAGTGGTTTTCATGGCAAAGGGTTTTGAACCAGCAGAAACTTATTTAATTTGGTTAAGTTTTTCCAAGTCAGATTATTTGAAAGCATACTGCCATATTTCACAAATGCATCTATAATTTTAAGTGATTGTCATATGTGAAGATTGGTTTAAAGAGCTGTTGTTTGTAAAGGCAATGTGAACACTACAGTGTATTTGGGGGAGGTTTGCTTTCTTTGTGTACAGTTGAGTTCACTGCAAGAACAAACCATAGGTACAAAGCAAGATGAAGAATAATTGTTACCCTCTATTTATCTGTCTGGGTTGATGATTTAGAGGTATAAGAACTCAATCTGGTTCCTGAGCATGCCAATTTTTGATTGTTTGTTGTTTGGGATTTTTTTTCCTGGGAAGTTTAAAAGATTTTATTTTGTTGAATAATGCATACAACTTTGATTACTTATAAATAGCTCATGAATGATTTGTGCAGGGTTGCATATGATTATGGTAACTGCAAGCTTGCTCATGTATCTACAGTGTCATAGTGGACTGTGATACAAAGGGCTCAGGGAGACTGAAAGCTGCCTGCAGACAGATGTGCATGAAGGACAGACAGTTTGCATCAGGGTGGTTTCAACCACAGAGGCTACTGATCCTCTGAATATTAGCAGTGACATAAATGTGTCTGCATAAGCTATACTGCAGGAAACATTTATCTTCATGCTATCAGGTAAACAATGACCTTTGTAAGGCAGAGGTATTTATTAACTGTTCATAACCCCCTGAACACGGCCAGACAGGAAGAGATTTTATCAGTACTATATTTGTTTTCATACCTAGCATGCTGGTTTTTGACATTCTGCCCCATCTGCGTCTCATTGTATTTCTGCGGTTGGTAGCTGTCCTTATTGAATTACTGGGAGGATAGAGATACTGCATCCAAACTCTGCTTAGAAGGGTTGCAATAAAAGGGTAATAGATACAAGGGAAAATCCATACTTCCTACCACATCTCTCTGTACCACTTTGGAGCCTCAGACTAAAAGGTGGAAATGTCTTGAACTTATTGTAAGTTCATTATTAGTATTATAAGCAGGTATAAGTCAGCCATCAGTTAAGTTCTGTTAGGCTAAGAGGGACTAGATGGAGTTTCTCCGCTGAAGAGCAAGATGGTTTGCTTGTTTGTGCCTATTATCAATGCAGGACTGTTGGCAGTTGTTTACCAGACAAGGACTGTTCTCCATTCAGAATGAGGTTACTATTTTTACCTTTCACATTTGTTAAACATATCGATGCACATTACAGGTGTTTCTTCAGACCTACCACAAGAAAGGGATTACCACATGCTCCTGCATGGACTTTGTATTTTACCTTCTTGCAATAAATATTCTCCTGAGTCAACAATAGTATTTTTTCACTTACATCCGGGTATTGCTGCTGTCACATAATATTTAAATTGTTTTCCAGGTACTCTATTTGGTAGAAGAGATCAGTTACATTATTATTAGACAACAGTGTAGGGTGAAATAGATTCATTTCAATGTGAGCTTTGGCCTTGCTATCCTAAAGGATTCTGAAATGAGGCCTCTGCAGAGGCCACAAGCTTGTTTCTGTCACAGTGTGTGAATTACCTCAGCTTACATCTGACAAACTTCTGTGAGTCTGAAGTCTTTTCCAATTTCATCTCTGTACAGCCTATTCTACTTTTGATGTTCTTGTTGAGAGATCAGTAGATGATGATGATACTTTCCTTGATAATGTTGCACTGAATGCACTCAAGAATTTTGATGGTAACAGACACCAACAGAAATAAACGCAGGAGATTTTTTTTTTTTTGGCTGCACTTCTTACAAGTTGGAGTAATTTTGGAATAGGTGGGAGGTAAAGTACATAAAAGGAAAATACTTGTTTGTGGAAAGTTTATATATAGCCCCTTGGAAGATATTGCACTGCTGGGCAGGTATTAGCCTTTGCTTTTAGGATCCTGGTGCTACTGGACTTGAAGGCAGCCCAAAGGGAAGGAGGAATAGGTGGAGTGCTGTACTGTAAAGGAGGAAAAGCTGCAGTTACCAAGCAGACCACCTGGCATTAGCTGACATTCTTATGTTCTGCTGTTCTCATATTCTGAATTTATAATGCGCTTAATATACTAATGTTATGTCCTGACCCTTATCCTGTCATCTGAGAGTCCTCTCAAGTCTTCCAAATCAGTAAACCCCATTCTCTGGACTACTCCTGCTGCTCTTTATCCCTCTGCAAAGAAAATCAATGCTGCCCCTCTGGTTCACGCTAAGCCAGGTTTATTTGTTAACTGATGTAAAGATTCAGATAAGTTTGGCAAAAGTAGAAAGAAGACCAGGAGTTATGAGTATCTGATTTGGAGAAGAGATGAACAATTTGTATCTAGGAAGAAGTATGGCACCTAAACTTCTAGATTAGTGTCATATGAGGTGTAAAGACAAAGTAAAGCAACAATATCCTCATATTCTGCTGTAAGGCTTGCTCAAACTCTGCAAAACCAAGGTCTACTGCATCCAGTAGCAGGTATCTCAACATAGGAGCTTGATTATAGTTCACCTCTCATTTTTTTTCCCACTGTGGACAACTGCTTTCTTCCTCTGAGTAACTAATCTTTGAGGCATCCTTTTTTTCTCTTGATGTAATATTTCACAAAGAGTGAATCAGAGTCAGTATGCAAGCCTACTCATCTTTAAGATTTTGTTGAGTCCAATGCAAGTTTACCAGATTTCAAGAATGGGAAAAGTGTCTACAAGACATGTGTACAATTAAAGTGAGAGGAAAAAGAGAAACTAAAAGATTAGTAAGGCTGACAAGTTTTTTTTTTTTGTTACTAGAGTTATGTTCTGCTTCTGTAGACCACAGGAACCCAGGAAAACACCTGCATGGAATTTCCTAAATTAAAAATATTTCCTAACTATGAATAAGGTCTGCTTTGAGCAGGAATTGGACTAGATCGCACAGATGGACTAGATGTTGATCCCGTCCAGCTTGCATGATGCTACAGTTCTGAATACCCTGACTTGACGTTTGTAGAGTGCTACTTATTCTTAACATAGCTTTAAAAATATAATATTTCAAAATCTTGTGTTCAGTCATATTTAGGTTCACCCTCCTTGTTTCCTGTAGACAGATGTGTAGTCCAGTCTATGGTAGAATTTAACATGATACCATGAGGAATAGTTATGTCCTGATCCAGTGGAAAGCTTTCCACATAACTTCTGTCCTCCTAATTTGCTGGGTCTTTTTCAGCCTCATGAGATGGCTGGTAACAGACCTGTCTCTCTCATCTCCCACCATCTTGATCTACCTATATAATGGTTTGCTCTATTTCATGCAGAGCACGATGGCTACTTGCTGATTGAAATACTTTCTTTTTTTTAATAATTAGTTTCTTTTTTCTTCTATTATTATCATTACAATAAATTGCAAAAAGTATTTTTTGAGTCTTACCCTTTTAGAGCTTATTAGAATAACTTGATACAGAACCTGCTTTGTCCTAAAATTGGCATTGCCTCATTTGCTGCCAACTATCACCAGCTCGTTTTTTTACTTTTGCAGATCTCTTGTAGATTTGTGATGAGTAATTCGTTTAGCTTCTCAATGTGCACAGAAAAGACTTGGAAATATTTGCTAACCCTCAACCTGTTTCCATGCATTATCTCCCATTCTTTCCAGCCACCACTTGGTAGAGTGTAAGAGAGAAAACTTGAGAGTTATTTCCAAGATTACAACACTTGACAAGTTCAGTTAAAGCAAAGAGGATAAAAAGTCCCATGAACTCTCCAAGTGCAACTTGCTGGTATAAATGATTTCAAGGTTCTCCTTCTGACTTCTGCTTTTACATAACTTTTTGGTTGCCCTTGACTGGCTTTATCCTCATTCATTCTCCATTTCAGCCCAGTTTTGTTTCTGAGGCATTTCAGCTTAGGCAAGCTGTTAGCTTTCATGTATGGCCAATTTATAGCTTTACTGTACTCTTGCTTTTCATTGTACACTTCTCTGGAATTAGCTGGCCAAATGTGTCCTGGGCTGGAGGGCTGAGCTCAAGTGCCTAGTCAAGTAATGCTGCCATTTGCTGCTCATGTAGCTGAGCTTTAACTTAACTATGAAAACAAGTGATTTCTTTGAAATGCTTTTTTACATGACCTAAAGATGTAAACTACTGATAATCCATCCCTTAAACGAAAGAGGCACTTAAAGGAAATAGAAACTAATCTCTATGTTAGAGGAAACTGTTAATTTTACAAAAAAAAAAGGGAGGGTGTTTTTGAGCGGCAGGTTTAATAATTTGGAACATTAACATTTTCTCTAATGTCATTATGTCAGTCTGTAATGTATTGATAGTATCTGTTAAGACTTTTCTTTTAGATCTAATTTCTGCTACAAGCAAATGCTTTCTGGAATGAAATCCTAAAGCCACTGAGATTAAAATCTTGCTACTGTTTTTAGTGGTCTCATTTTTGGTGTTGGACTGATGTGATTGAGAATTGGGGTTTTTTTTAAGACATTAATTTTGTTTGAACTTTCAGGTGTTCCTAATGTGAGCTTTTATTCCTAATTAATGCAATGGTAGTTTTATTTTTGCAATCAGTGAGGCAAAGCCAGGGCTGAACAGCATCAGACTTCTCCAAAATACAAGAGGACTTTTATTTTTGAAAAATATCTGAAGTCTAGTGGCAACCTTTGAGTAAGGAATGCCACAAGTTAAGCTTTGGGTAACGATCTTCCACCTGCAAAAGTCTTATTGCACAGCATAAAATGAGTAAAGGACATACTTAGCTCAATGTTTCAGCTCATGCATGGACAGAGCCAGAGACTTGACTCTGGAGGACAAGTGACCAGAGATTTCCTGAATTCTGTTTTAGCTCTTTCACTTCCTCAGTATAAAACAGCTCCACAGAAACACTCCTGCAAACTGCCAGTTGTGTCCAAAATTGCCTTGTCTACTTCTGAAGTATCTACAGTATACTTTTAGGGGAATTTTTTTAGGGGGTTCCCTCACTTTTGTAGAGGACCTTGTGGAGTTTTTTTTAATGGTGACAGTGAAGGGGAGATCAGGCAGGAGCTCTAAATCACTGTGGAGAGCCTATCAGTGAAGTGTTCCCTGTTTTATGGATCATATGGAGATTAAAATATAGTCCATTCCCTGCATACATTCTGGTATGCCTACTAGCTCTGTACAGATTACAACAGATTTTTCCTTTGTCTGTTTCAAATTCTAAATATTTCCATGGACACTGAGCTTCCAGCTTGTGTGACTTCAGTCATGTTACTAATCTCTCTGGCTACTTCGTGTGGCTGTTGAGTCACCATGAGCTATTGGAAGCCTCCAAATAAAAAATATTGCTGAATATGAGTTTTTCTTACAGTTACTGTTTTGTGTATGGCATCTTTTCAAACTTTTATGATTTATCTTTACAGAAAAATATTAACAATATTTTATGAGAAATGTTGTTAGAATTAATAACCATGTTTATACTATAGAGTCACTGCAAGGAATTACATATATATATTTCCTTGTCAAACTGAAGAACATTTCACTGAGACACACAGACACAGTAAGTCTTCTTTTTCTTATAACCATTTCTTAATTAGAGTGTAATAAGCTTATACAGTTTATCAGAAATCAGATCCTTTTCATTCTGGGGGTTTCCATCTGAAATAAATTAACTGTTTAATTTCTGTGAAATCAGGGGAGTTTTGGTTCTCAGCCATACTGACTGACTGACACCTGAATTAAAAAAAAAAAAAAAGAAAAAGAAAAAATGCAGTACAGTGACTTTTGGGCTGATGGTGATGCTTCCTGTGTCTGATGTTCGGTAGCGCAGGAAATGTGTTCATCACGCACCATCTGGGAAACACACACATTTCTGATTACCTACACACATTTTTATGCAGTTGCACACTGATGCACTGAACCAGTCCATTGTTTCTTGTGTGTTATTAAGCAAAAAATAAATGTGAGAACAGGGCCTGAGGTAGAGGTGTGTGAAGCAGAGTTTGCTGAGTGTTTTCACTGTGAACATGGAAATGTCGTATGTGAGAACAACACAAGTTTAGCTTTTAAAATTTGCAGACTTCAGTTCCATTTGAATCTTAATGGAGGGGAAAACAAGAGGCTTTTTCTCTCTTACTATTCTAATAGATGGTAAAATCATGTATCCTTCACTTTTAAAATAACAAACGGTTTGATTGAACACAGATAGAAAATTAAAACTCTTGGTGTCCATTTTGAAAATGTTTTTAGGCACTTTTAAACAGGAAAAACATTACTGAGGCATTAAGTGGAGTTATGCTGATAAGGACTTTTCTGTAAAATTATGAACAGTTTTAAGTCTCTATTTTATACTTAGCATTATAAAGTTCCTAGCTGAATTATTGCATCAGTACAGGCTCAGATAAGCTTTCACCTTGACCAAAAAAATCCTCACAGGGATGATTTCATCCAGAGATTGCCTTGTTACTGGAAGCCACTCCAGACACGAGAAAGGTGTCTGGAGAAGAGTGTCAGTCCTGACGCTCAGGAAAACAGGCAGATATATCAGGAGACTATCTTGGCTAAGTAGGAAACTCACAACAGAGCTCAGATTCATAAAAACAGCATACAGGGAGTTGAAGAACAGACAGGCTACAAAAGAGGAATTTAGGAACATTGTGCAGGTGTGTAGGGATGCTGTTGGAAAGCATCTCTATAGTGGGATTATCAAGAAGATGAAACCAGGCTCTCACAATGGTGTGTGGTAGGAGGATGAGAGACAATAGCTGCAAGTTGGCATAAGAGCAGTTTGTGGATATACAGGAAACCTTTTTCCCTCTTAAGATCAGTGGAGTGAGCTGCTTGAAGGGGTGGACCATCTCCTGATGGGTGGACTAGAAACCTCCAACTTGATTTATCCTGAGATCTTACCTATAACAAATGAGTTAAAGCCATACTATAGAAGTTTAACTATTTAGAAGAGTCCTGCTTAGGAAAGATTAGTTATCGTAGAAATTAATACAGGTTTCCAACTTGACTTTCTTGAATGAGAACTGCATACTGAAAGTGCATCATGCAAATTACTATTTCCTATATCTCCCTCTGAAAATACTTGCCAAGTATATAAGTTAAGTAGCAGAAAGTTACTTCCACAAATGGGAAAACGGACTATATCTACATAGTCTCAATTAAAATATATAAAGATTTACAAGCTATGTTTTCTGTGATGTTGTCTTAGAACCAGCTCTGCTTTTGATGAACCAGGGAAGGAAGAAAGTTAATTCAATTTCCTGTCATTTCCTTTGAATCTCAACTGCTGTCTGCTTTGAATTAACAGGTAATAGAATGTGTGCAACAGAAATACTTGAATTTCCTCGTATGTGTCATATTTGCTGTTTTATGTGGTAACTTGGTACTTTACAAGATGTACCACAGAGACAGACCCCATCCATCCTATTAGTTTACCTCCCTGCCCTTCCATATGCCTCGTACCTGACATTCTGTGATAGTAAAGCTGGATCTTTGGTTTCCCTGATGCTCAAGAAGGTTGTTTCCTGCCAACTATGCAGCCTCCCTCAATCCATTTGACCTCTAAGGCAAAGCCAGTCCTGCTGCTGATTGCATAGTGAAACAAAAGCTGCACAGTGCCTTATGAGTTTGCACACTCATCCCTGAAGAGCTTGGGCTGGCTGGGAAAGAGCTGATAACACTACTGCTATTTTAACAGTTGCTGCTGCATGCAGAAGAGCTGCGGGGGAAGAACTGAAAGGGAGGAGAAGGAAACAAGGAGAATAAGAGGGTCCCAAGAATTTGGAGCATATCCAGATGCTTGCGGAAGATGAAGCTAACACTAGACAATGTAAATGTTAAGAAGTTCTAAATTAGTCTGGGGAAAGGTTTTGACTTGCTAGCAGGGTGATTAGTGTCAGTTTATTTAATGGCATCAGTGGCATCAAGTGCACCCTTAGCAAGCTTCTTGCAGACAACATCAAGCTGAGTGGTGCAGTTGACTCAGCTGAGGGACTGGAAGCCATCCAGAGGGACCTGGACAAGCTCGAGAAGTGGGCCTGTATGAACCTCTTGAGGTTCAACAGGGCCAAGTGCAGGGTCCTGCACCTGGCTCAAGGCAAGCCCTGCTATCAGTACAAGCTGGGGAATGAAGGGATTGAGAGCAGCCCTGAGGAGAAGGAATTGGGGCTACAGGTGGGTGAAAAGCTGGATGTGAGCTGGCAATGTGTGTTTGCAGCCCAGAAGGCCAACCGTATGCTGGGCTGCATCAAAAGAGGTGTGGCTATCAGATTGAGGGGCGTGATCCTGCTCCTCTATTCCGCTCTGGTGAGACTTCACCTGGAGTACTGCGTCCAGCTTTCCCCGGTAGAGGAAAGACATGGACCTGTTGGGGCGAGTTCAGAGGAGGGCCACAAAAATTATGAGAGGGCTGAAGCACCTCTCCTGTGAAGACAAGCTCAGAGAGTTGGGGTGGTTCAGGCTGGAGAAGAGGCGTCTCTGGACAGACCTTATAGCAGCCTCCTAGTCCATAAAGGGAGTTTATAAGTAGTGGGGAAACTAAGAAACATGGGGACAGACTGTTTAGTAGGGCCTGTAGTGACAGGACAAGGGGAAACGGTTTTAAAGTAAAAGCATGTAGACTTAAACTAGATGTAAGGAGGAAATTTTCTACAATGAGGGTGGTGAAACACTGGAACAGGTTGCCCAGAGAGGTAGTAGATGCCCCATCCCTGGAAACATTCAAGGCTATGTTGGACAGGTCTCTGAGCAAACTGATTTAGTTGAAGATATCCTTGCTTTTTGCAAGGGGGTTGGACTAGATCATAGAATAGTTAGGTTGGAAGGGACCTTTACAGCTAATTTGTTCCAACCCACCTGCATCTAGCTGTGTAGTCCTTCAAATGTCCCTTCCAACCCAAACCATTCTATTATTCTATGAAATGTCTTTATTAGAGTGGCTGTTACTTGTAAACTGGTGGCACCTCTGTGCATTTGGGGAAATCCAGCTGTCACTGTTTAGGATATCATTCCTGGAAAAATTGTGGGGAAAGGTGCTAGTATAATGCAAGTCTACCATGTTTCTTTGAAAACTGAACTTCTCTTTGGTTATGTACTTTCTAGCTAAAACAAATTATTTCTCATGGACAATTGTTTTTATGTTTGAGAAGACAAATATTCCTGAATATACTCCCCCGCATTTCCAGTGCCTGCGTTTGGCACCTTTTTTCAGGCATCCTTCAGGATGCCAGTCTGAAAGTTTAGCAAAACCATGAGTTTGATTAAGCACAGCCTAATTAATCCTTCACATACCTTTTCCTGGCAGAGTTAGGGACAGAGCCTAAGTAGGTGCCTGTGGTTTTACTGAAATGTGTGTCTGGCTCTTTGAGTCCCTAAGTATCTATCTTCTCTCTAACGTGTTTGGAAAATGACTTTAATTCATATCTAAATCAAAGGACATAGAAAGATGGGCCCTTGTCATTCAATACTGCTAAACAGTTTCCTGACTAATTATCTATCTGGAAGTCTACAGAACTTGGCTAATACACGAGTACTGAATAATCTTTGTTCAAAAGAGGGGTTGTCATTCCCTCAGAATGGCTTCTCCTAATACCTGTCATTTTTAAAACACAAAGTAACTACCTTGTCCCATCAGTGGTGAAAACTAATTATTTCAGCCTTGTTTCTGTGACTTTCTTTCTATAATGTGGGCTGTATGCTGGCAGGTCTGGAATTCCCCATTGATTGTGTGCTGTACATGTCAGTACTGCAGTACTGTAAACCAGGTGAGTTTTAATAAATGCTAGCATTTCCCATTAATTTTGAAATGAATTTGAAGTTGAACAGAAGAAAATTCAGTGCACAAACCAAGATAACCAAATCTGGAGGGAAGGTTTCATATGAGCGGCAGGAAACGGAACCCACTGAGTTTCATGACAATAATAGTCTAGCTGTTAACTGCTGAGCTTTTTTGTGCTGTTCTGAGTTACTCTGAAAGCAGTCGTCAAAGCTTGATAGACATTCTTCTAACCTTGGCCTGAAAAATGGGGCCTGGAAACCACGGGGTAACAACTCCCTTATAAGCATAGCTTTTCTATAGGTTGGCACTGCCTAGGCAGTATAAAGGAAGCAAAAAAAGGACTGGATTTTTTCATCTTTTCTGTCTTGAATGCAAGATATTTGTAAAAATGTGTGGATATGTGCCTTTACATTGTCTCTAATACCCCTTTAAAGGTAATATAATGGCTCTTTTCTTTCTATACATATGTTTGCAGCAGATCTGATGAAAACATGGCTGTTAGGAAATATTTGTAGATATTTACATGTGTATTGTTACTAGTGTTAACAGCAGCTTTGCAACTCACAAGTCCACTTAAACACAGTTTGTTCTTGGTTTTCACTTAAACCTTGGTTGTCATCTTTAACGCTGAAGCAATGTACTGGAACATACTGTATTCGGTGACACAGAAGCACTGGACCAATCTTGGTGTTGCACCTAGAAAATGAGAGTAATGTAATAGATTACTATTCTGTCCAGAAGCACAGGTCTGATTTTTTGAATTGCTTAGGATCTGATTACATCCTTCAGTTTTACCATAAGCTCAGTTAATGTAGGAATGTCCACAGCAAGTGAAGGAAATGGAAGATGACTTAAATTTTTCACGTATGATTTTCTCATTTTTTCATGTTTGTTAATGTTCTTGAAATCCTAACACTTGCTGTATTTGTTTTTCTGAAAACTGCAGAATAGCCCTCCCACTTATTTACTTTTAATGAAAAGATCAAGACAGGTAATAATGCAGTTTGAATTTAAGTCAGTGGAACTAGACTGATCGATGCCAAAAATCTCCCCTTTAATTGTAGTGGTAACAGACACTTACCTCCACCTGGAAGCTTTGTCATTCTTTTTAATTGTCACTTCCTTCCTCTCATTACTGTTATTCAGAAGGAGGAAATTCAATAACAAATTTACAGGGGCTTTTTTTTTGCTCTGTTAAAAGGCAGAAGAGTGTGGAGCAAAGGCATCCTGGACTTCTTAATATAAAGGTTTGGACCAAGGGACCAAAATAAGTAAAGACAACAGGTCAGCAAATAGGAAAGCCCACTTCTGAGCTGAATAATAAACAATCTTTACCCGCATCAGAAGGACACAGATAAATAGTAGAAGATTATTGATAAAATTTCTCCTACTACTGGAAAATAGCAGTATTTTTCCTACTTTATGGATGTCTTCTTCTAGTCACTCACCATGTCATGCCACTTAGTTTTCAGATGAGTATTGGTTATGAAGACCTTTTTTCCAGGATTCCTTCCCATGGGAAAATTTTTCCTAGTGTAATGATTTTGATTACATTTTGCTTATGATCTTGGATGCGGCAGATTCTTCCTCGCATAAACAAATATTGCTGCTTTGAAAATTACAAAATAAGGTTATCTTATTACTGCTGGGGAAAAAAAAAGTGTAATCTGACATTCTGCTTGATATGGCTACTCTCACTTTGGCCATGAAGTATGCTATAAGCAGAATATACTAAATGGGAAGCTGCAATGAACCTTGATGAATATGTAATACATGCTTACCGTATTCTCTCCTTTCATGCAAATCAATCTCTACAGCAGTGAGGTCATAATGAAAGAGAGACCTAACAAAGTTTACTTGCATCATTTGAAGTTCAGAATACTGTTTGCATATTGTGGGTCTTTTTAACTTGCTTTTGTCTCCTGTTGTAGAGAGATTTGTTTTTTACAAGCCAACCTCTTTATTTTTGATTCCTCTTACGTTCATTGAATAATCAGCACCGCTTTCACTTGTCATCTGGTTTAGTCTCACTGTGTGTTGCTATGGCACATTCCAAATATTAGAGACCTGCGTTATAACAGAGCCCAAGGCTCTATGTGGTTTCCAGTCACAGAGCACAACAATTGGAAAAATATGATCTCAGAACCCAAGAGACTACCACAGAGCTCAAAATACATGGAATATATAGTTTACAATGGCTATAGTTGTATTACTGAATTGAGGATGCTGGTTACCGGATCTATCAGTTGACAGGCTCAGTTCAAGACCAGACATGTTTTCAGACTATTCTGCTATTTCTTCAAATGTTATTTCTGTGAAATGTACTTTCTTGCTTTCACTGGCTCATACTCACACCTGTTTCCTTTTTGCCTAACTTTTGTCATACCTTGTATTCATAAAGTAAGACCACATGAAATCTAAAAAAAAAAAATCTCTTTAGGGATTTCTTCTCTGAAGACAGACAAACACAAGACTTAACTCGGTACTGTATGTTCTTCTTGTATTTTTAAGAAATGAAGTAAGGGCTAATGGTAAGACAAAGAGGCAAATAACATAATTGCCTCAAACCCCCTGATTTTATATATGCATCACCCTGGACCTGTGGTTTATCTGGATTTTTTTCCCTTACAATTATCAAATCTTGTTTTTCCTCCCCTTCTTTCTATGAAGCATCTCTGTCAGTGCTAAAGAGATTATTTAGCTCAGTCTTTCTATTGTGTTATCACTGCATGTGAACTTCAAGAAGATGGTGGTGTGCAGGACTGTGAGTGAGGTAATGGTAAAAAGTGACTGAAACAAAGGAGCTGCTAAGAATGGAAAAAAAAAAAAAAAAAAGGAAAAAGAGCAAGAGGGTGCTTTTCATACAACTTGCAGCTGTGCTGTAGAATGAGAGTCCAAATCCTGTACTTTCCCAGGTCAACAGATTTTAGTGAGATGAAGAAGAAGCTGTTACATTCATTTTCTCCCTAGCAGAGCTTGGCTTGAAATTTCCTCATGTTTACAGAAGCTTTCCATGAAAATAACTAAGAAAGCCCAGCGCTGTCCTAAATGCAAAACTTGCCAAGGATACGTAAAGTCAATTTTTAGAAACAAATGACTCGTAGTTTTAAACTTCTCAGTCTTTTGAGAGTGGTGTAAGATCTACTTGTTACTATACATCAGCTCCAGGAGTGACACAGAAAGCCCAGCCTGAACAAACCTTTTTGTCCTAGAGTTAATACCAAAGCTGTAAGGCATTTCTCTCTCCTTTTTCATGTGATTTGAGGCATCCTGCTTGAGTGTCAAAAACACCTGAAGCAGTTGTGGCCACCAGTGCTTATGCAGCTGCTATCCCTAGGGGCTGGCAAAAGGAAACCACTTCAGAATGAGTGGTTTTCCTCTGTCTATGCAGTATTTATCAGTCTTTTTCAAAAGGTAACTGGGTCCTTTTGACTGTTGCAATAGCCAACAAGATGCGGTAGGGAGGGCATACCTGCGATTTAGGATAAACCCAAAGACATGATTCTTTGGAATAAACTTGGAAATCTGTCACTTACACAGAGTGTCTGCATAGCAGTATCTTGCTGATTCACATTCCCCTTCTCTACTTCCTTCTACATAAGTGAGCCCACCTGCCTTTGGGATCCCTGCTGAGTAGCCAGCTTGTTGCAGAATATGTTTTGGCAGGGAGCAGGTGAGGAAGTTTTATGCAGCATTCACAGAACTGTAGGATGCTCTATAAATGTAAATTACTGACTGTTAAGCCCTCACCCCAAGAGTAAGAAGCACTGATCTTATTTCAAAAGGAGGTAAAAGGAAGTCACTTGGCCATGGACTCTGAGAAATCTGTGGTGCTTCTAGAGTAGCATTAGGAAGGTTTTTCATCTTTCTTAGTAGATAGACTTGGAATTTTTCAGTGTATATTTTCATTAGAAAATTCTAATTAAAATCAGTACTTCACAGAATTGCACCTATATTAATGAGAAAGCTCTCATAACATTTTTAAGTTGAGAAAAATTTTTTGGTTCATTATCAAAGATCCAGCTCAGTCAGTGGCCTCTCACTTCAGGCTCACCACAGGTTTCTGCAAGGTTCTTCCTCGTGCACCTGCTCTGCTTGTTGCTTTCAATTTTTCAATTTTCTTCATTTTTTTTTCTTCAGTTTTCAAGCTGTTTTTCCTATAAGTTGTTCTGGGAAAAGTCTCTCATTTCCTTTTTTTTTTTTTTTAAATATTCCTGTAACAATATGTGGATTACGAGCACACATCTCCCTTCTCAGGTGTGGGTTTCCCTATTTGCTGTTGGTGCCCCAACTTTACATATATCCTTACTCCTCCCTATACCTCCACGTCCCGGTGAGAAAACCACCAAGGTCACATACAGACACGCAGGCGTGGGTCCCTGCCGCTGCAGCCTGTGCTGTCACTGCCATAGCTGGGTGCAGGCTGCTGGGGATGCCAACAGGAGGGTGCTCTGCCTGGCCTTGGCAGAGGTCATGGTGTCAGTGGAGCAATGCCAGTATTAACCAGGTTTTGATGGCTGCTGTTTATGCTCAAAGGTCTCTTTTCTCCCAGTGACAAATTTTCATGCCTTTTTTTCAGGATGACCGCTCCTTTGTTTCAAAAGTCTCTTTGTAATTCCCTAGTCACTGTTAGTGTGACTGGGGTCTGATGGTGCAGACATTCTTATTTTATCATGGTATCCAGACCATTTGTTAAGGGTGGGCTGTGCAGACTACCCCCACAAGGAACACCAAATAGTATTACTTTTGCCCTTGAGTAGAATGGGGAAGTAGAAGCAACTTTGCAGAGAAAAGGCAGAATGGCACCCTCTGAGACCCACTACATGAATAAGCTTTCGTGATTACAGAGGTTAAGTTCACTAAGTACTTGTAGACAGTAAATAATTTCAGAAGCCAATGTCAGTGGAGAGATGACCTGCATTTTTGTTAAGCTCCTTGCTATACTGTTACAGTTGTGTTGTTTTAGGTCAAAGCGTGAGCATGAGGAAGTTGCAAACATCTGTGAGAGAAGGGGTAAACTTGTTCAGTTTGGCTGCCTCTGTTGTCATAAAATCTGGGACACAGGCTTTGATCCAGTACTATCAGGCATAGTAGTAGCTACTGCTGTTAGCACATCTACGTAAGTAAAGGGTGATGTACAAACCTATTGTGATTTCTTTCTCCATTCCAGGGTGCTGGTCGGGGGTAGTCCTGGGTCCTCAAGGCCTGGGAATAACAGGAGTTAATTTCAACACTATAGAGCTTGAGGAGGAGCAGTGAGTGCTGCATAGCCACAAAAAATTAATGTAATTTATTTAACATAGACTTCTGGTTAGGTGTTGACAATTAATTATATAGATGTATATTTTACATAATGGAAAGAGAGGAAAAACATCTTTTTAAATTATTATTATTGACTATAACTTAAGTGAAATATTAAAGGATTCTTAGCAAAGAGGTTTGGGTTTCAGTCATTATGTTCTTGGACGTATTGATCTTAAATCCCAACATGCCTATCTACATTTGTAACGCAAAGAGGTAGTTTGTGAATTTCTGGAACATCTGTTGATATGGTAACATGGGACCCTTCTAGAGTGACTGCTACAGGTTTAAGAAAACAAACAAAAAAAGCACAAAATCCCAAATGCTAGATGAGGCTATATTCTTTGGGCGTTAGAGCTGCCAAAGTTGAATTCAGCTGCTTTTTGATTGAGTTTATCTGTAAATCATAATATCTTTGAAGTTTTATGTAGAAACAAGCATCCAAAAGTGAGGATTCTTGCACAAACAGTGTCATAGATTGTACATATAGTAGTGCTGTCAAATTGGCTGGGCTTTGGGGGTCCCGTTGTCACACATGAGGCTGCAATATCATCTTGAATCCCATCCTGTTTTCAGAGATTTTCTCAAATGCTTTGCATAGCCTCTAACTTTATTGACTCTTTAGAAATTACTTTAACATTAAACATTAACACAATTAAAGGAAAATTACATGGGCCTACTTACAGAAACCTACAGATGTGTGCTTGACAGCCTTTGCCAAATATCATTATATGATATTTGACTTTGTCTAGTTCCAGTTTTGAGCAAAAGAGTTGAAGCACATTACTGGCCTATAAGATGAGCTTTTGATCCTAACTGGCACTTTTTAGCATGGAATAGACTCCAAAATCTGGTAATGTGCTCTCTAACATGTAAATTTTATTCCTCCTTTATACTTCTGCTTTTTTTTTTTTTTTTTTTTGCTTTGTCACAAAGAGTTGCCTGCTGTTCTGGTGCTTCTTTTTTGACTTGTACAAAACACCAATTAGTAGTATTCTACAACCTGTTGAGTTCAGTCTCCTATCAGTTCACCAAATGTAGCCATGCACCTGACTAAATATCAAAGCAGATTGAAAACATTTGGAATTGTTGAAAATACGGTCTTGTGGAGACATGAAAGAGGAAAGTACATCAGCTTGCTATCTCAAAACATTTAGAGGAGTTCAAACTTGTATATTTTGCATTCAAATACATTTTCTCTCTTTTTATTTGTTTTGTAACTGTTGTGCTATAGATAAAGTTTCATTGTATCAGCTAGACACAACTTCTGAAGAGCACGCTGCGTGTATAATACTAGAATATTAGATTGGCAGATATGCAGCTTAGTGCTTCAATGGATCTTAATCTGTATGTTGGTCACATATCAGCAGTATTTGCTGCTACAGCAGTGAGAACAGTACATGGCAGAGAACAGGAGAAGGAAGTAGATCAAATGTTAGGGACAAAAATAGCTGAGAAGTCATGTCAGAGTGATTGGAAGATAGAGTATGGGTTTTTTTGTGTGTTGAAGGGTGTATAAAATGAAGGCGGTTTCCCACCACCGAAAAGTGGTGATCTGTCTAAATAAGTTTCATTGCTAGCGCAATATCAAGGGTCTTGTGGTTATGGCATGACACTTAAGCAAACTCAGTCTAATTTCTGGGTCTGCCATGGATTTCCTGTGTGAGTTAAAGCAAAACTTAGTCTTTCTGGGTTTATATCAGTCACCAGGGCATAAGTGTCTACTTCTGTATGAGACGTAGTAGGGTATCTGGCAAGTCTAGGAAGCACTGGCAAGTATGACACAGGACCTGTGGGAGACCTGTGGTCTTCTGAGGTGATGAATGAAGATCAGGTGATACAAGAGAGGATGTCAGATGGCATTATATCACTATGTGTGGGGAAACTGAATTGAATTGTCTATCTTTTTGGGGCACCTGTAAAATGAGGGAAGGAGTAGTTGCTTCTTACTCCGTTTCATTTCTGTTCTCCCTACTGAGGCTGTTACATAAGCTTTTCAGAAGCTATACATGACATGAAGAGGCTATGTGACCTTAACATTTCAGCAGTATTTTCCTGAGCATTCACAAAAATAATTCATTCTCTTGAGTAACAGCCGAGAGAAAAAACAAACCTGCCAACCTTGTTATTGTTTAAAGGTTTGAAAGGCAGAATAGTAATGTTATATTCAAGAAAAATTAAATTTAGAGTCACAGGATGTGAACATGGGCTGTCATTTTATTCATTTAAAGGAGAGATAATTATTTTAAGTTCTTTAATAATTATCAAATTAAGCTTTATTAGTGGCAAATAAAGAAACCCTTTTTTTCTAACTTAGAGAATCATGATTTGCCATTCTTCATCAGTACAGTGAGAGATTTTGTCCTGTTTCTATCTGCTTTAGACGCTGGAAGGCTCCAGTGCTGTGCTCTGCCTTTTATAGGCATTGAATGCTTCTGCAAACCACAGAGAAACCTTTCTTCTCACCTTCAGTATGGGACATAGTGAGACAATGGAGTCACAGCCCTCAATTTTGTAAATCATTGCAAGGAAGGCAGACCCTATAATCATTCATATACATGAATGAAAAAAGTAGAATGTTTTGGTGATTAATAAGCTAATTGACAAGAACAGAAGTCAGAAGAGAGGATTTGTATGGGATTTAGCAAATGTGCTGTAGGTAGTAGAACAACCTAGATCCCAAAATAAAGTTGTTAAGGAGAAAATGTAAAATCATCCTTGGCACAGTTTCATGTGAGCAAAGACTAATTTTGAGTTTTGTTATCACAATGTTAGGATTTCTGCATTTCACATCATTAAAATAGAATATCAGAGAGGTCCTGACTGTCTTCTGCCTACACAGCTTTTTTTTAATCTCACCATGAGATTACAAATATCAAGTGAAATGAGTAACACGAGTCCTGACTGATTAGTCAATCTTTTAAAACGGAAGCAGAAGACTTCCACCCAGAAACACGCTACAGAGGAGACCAAACATAAAAAAGGAAACTGGGGACAAGTAGTCTGAAAAACTGTGTTCGAGACATACATCCCACATAACCACAGGCTCTTGCAGGACAGACCCAAGTCTGGTTTTACGCACTGTCCCCTCACATGAAGAAATCAACATGTTTAATAGAGCGTCACTGCATCTTTTGATACTACTTTTTTCAATTATGCTATAGGTCATTTTAAAAAAAAAAGTATTCTTCCGTTTACTTGTAGTGTGACAGGTTTTAGTTCCTGTTAGATATTAAAGCAATTAGAGTATGTATTTTCAGAATATGTAATTCAATTTTTAATTAAAATACTATTCTCTGATTAACTTTAGCACATATTACAACAGTTAATACTGAGGAAAGCATGCTCTAACACATGCTAAAGACCTAGTCAAATGAATTTTTAACTCAGTTATTCTAGCATTTGGATGAAGTTCACGCAGTTACACAGGCAGACTTGTAGAAATACCTGTGAACACTTACCTCTGTGACACAAATGGCTAAAAAAAGAGAAAAGATGTTCAGTATAGTGATATGGATTTTAATCTTACTAATCATATATCTTACAATCACTTACTAATATGTCCATAGACACCATTAACTTCACTAGCTTTTGCCTTGTACCAAGACTATGTAAAGGTTTAAAGAGCGTGTCAAACAGACATTATTGGTCAATTTTTTTTAAAAACTTTTTTAAATGAGACACAATGGGGACAAGACTGTCCTGGTTAATAGAACTATAACTCCATTTGCATTCCCTTCCATATTGAATATACCATAATCTGGTCTTCTTTACATAGTTTTATATTAAACCCATAGTTTAATTTCTCACCTCAGTTAATAGGGGAAAGATAAAGTCTCTAACAAATAAAATATCTTGGTAATATGACTTCATAATGTTCCTGTAATTGTTCAGCCCTCTGACCTTCAACTGACTTTACTGGGCTCTGCAAAAATGTAACTCTAGGAATGCTCCTTAATCAAGTTTATTAATCATTGGTATGATTTTCAAGTCCTTGCAAATCCTGTTGACAGTGAAACAATGCAACTGCCAGAAGCTTAAGACTGTTTTTAGCTGTTAATAGCAACCAGTGTATATCATAGAATAAATGTCCAACAGCCAGGGTGTTCTGCATTTTCTCTTTTTGAGTATTATTTGATTAATGTTAGTATACTCAGCTTGTACTAAAAAAAGATGTATTGATGGAAAAACAGATAATAGGCACAATCCTACAACTTCATGTACCTCATGAATAGCAATAAAACAACTGATTCTGCTGATTCTGAAGTCCATGTGAGTAGTTATGAGGTTCATGATGTTTATAGTAGGCCCTACAGTAATTCCAGCTGTCAGAAGTAACAATAAGGGCTTTAAAAAAAATACTTGCAAAAGAAATGCGTACAATAGATTCAGAGATTTTAAACCCCCAAAAGATTTGATGACCTAGTTTGATCTGCAGGAAAATAAAGGCTTTAGAATTGTGTGCAAGTAAACATTTTTTTAGAATGCTTTCCTATTTGGATTTAAAGTCTCAATATAAGTCTATTAAAATCATAGAATAGTTTGGGTCGGAGGGCACCTTTACACGTGATCTAGTCCAACCCCCCTGCAATGAGCAGGGACATCTTCAACTAGAATGTGTCTTAGTGTGATGTTGTCATTAAAAAGTGTGTCTCATTCTAGTTTGATCTTGTCTTGATTTTGGATTTTTATTTCGATTATAGGCTGTGATGAAATTATTTGTTGATTTGATTTGTTGTTTGACAAATTAAGCAGATTGAATTTCTTTCTTCTTTTACCGGTAAGGAGATTGTTAAACCTCAACTCTGGTTCTTTTTATAAGCCTTTTAAATTTGGAAATGGTAGTTTTAAAACCTGGAATTCAAAATTTGGTATGGGATGGTGCCATAAAATGTTGTATAAATATGAAATCAGGGAAGGACAGGTGTAATCAGAAATTATTACATGCATTTCAAAACACTTTCCCCATCCAAAGAACCAGAAAGTGTGAACCAGTGGACTAAATATAGGTGTATACTGTCACTGTAGATACCCTAAAATACTGAAGGTATAGGGCTGTCAGCTATGACATTGAACATGAAGGTCTCTGCCCTTCTGAAATAGCAACTAAGGGCAAGTAGGATCCCCTTCAGCGTGTAAAATAGAACTAAATATCTTTATATAAAATTTAAATATCTCCCTGAATATTTTGGTAAGTAAAATAAAGTGATGGTCATTGTCTTTTTAATCGAAGACTGAGTCTTGAGATCGGTATTCCACATCTTTACTGTTATTATCCTACAATTCCGGCTAAATTTGAGCACTCTTGACTCTTCTTTTTTGGAAGCCTTCACTCAATGCTATCTAAAGACTGAACAGTCTCTTTTATCAGAGCAGAACAGCAGATAAATCTCTGAGTATGTATAAAGCCTTGCTGTCCCCTACTGGTAACTGAAGTAAACTTTAATTTTTTCAAACACCTTTTACAGAGTCTTGGCTGAACCCGCTTTCCTGGTTCTTTTCATCTCTTTAGAAGTTTGAAAAGTATGTGTGTGTTTGTTTTATTTTTGTGCTTGTGCTTGAGGGATTTGGGTCCTTGAGGCAGAGTCCTCAAAGCCAGTGGTTCTGCCAGTGCCTGCTGCTGTATGTAACTTGGTAAACAGGATTGAAAACAGGTTTCTTGGATGGATGGAGTGAGATTAATGAATTGTCAAACGTGTTTCCTAAGGAAATGAAGCCTAGTTATCATGTTGTCTTCCATCTGCCTGGCCACCTTGCCCAGAAACTCCAAGCTTTGAGCTGATTGTAACTGAACTTGACAGAAGGGTGCAGGTACAGTCCTTCTGGCTTTATGAACCTGGTGACTGGGTAGAGGAGGCTGGGTTTGATACAGTGCTGACAAACAGCACGTGGTGTCTCTGAACCACGTGCTGTTTCTGCTGTTCCTTGCCTTTCCAGATGTCTACAGGCAGTGGGAGAGAGAAGACATAAAAAGTAAGGGTTATGGGTGTAAGAAATAGAGTCTTATGTAAGGGTGACGTGGTAGGTGACAGCAGGGCAAGACTTTGTGATATTGAGAGTAGAAGACACAAATTTCCATAGGGAAAACGGGCTTCACTGATTCCAGTGTTCTCACCACAGCTTTTTAAAAAGATGCAGTCTCAAATGCAATAGCTAGATTTTTATTTCTTAGTCTAAGAAGATGATGATTTTGAGCAGAAAAGAGGTTTGTGTACCAGACTTGGTCAGGATGGGCAGTTCAGGAGTGGCAAGGAGAACACAGCAGGCTGACTCAGGCATTCATTAATAGGTGAACATGTTGGCAGATACTTCCATGCAAGTTTTGGTTTTTTGAGACAGCCCTTAAAACCAGCCATTGTGGAAATATCACATCTATACATCTATATATAGATGAAGAGGCTCAGATGTGGGCCAGAGTGCTATCTCCATCCTCCTCCCACAAGTCAGACAAACTAAAAATAAGCACGCAAGGCCAGAGAGTCCATCCCCACGCTGAGTAGCATTTAGTCTTCTGTGGGTAGAGAGACGGGCAGGACATCACATCATCAGGACCTCAAAAACCAAAAAACCCCAAATTAAGAAAAAAGGCAAGAGTGGGGAATGGGAAGTGGGGACAAATGGTCTGGGTTAAAAAATAAATAAAAAAAGAAACCACGTCAGTAACAACTTCACTACGGAAGAACTGAAACTGCTGCTTTTACAGAAGAACTTACCCTAGTCAGACAGATACCCCTTAGTCACAAGATAGGCAGCTTCTGGAGTGAGGGAGACTTGAGATACGTTTCCTGTGCTCTGCATGTGCCTCCATACCTCCCAAATCAGCTTGTTAATCACTGGTTATTTTCAAGAGACAGAATAAATGTTGCAGTGATGAAGAAAATATATTATTATTATTATTATTATTATTTCCTTTACAACCTTGTCCTGAGAAAATTTCCTGACAACCTTTTTGAAACATATTTTTCTTTATTAAATCTGGGGGTTCACTCAGGATTTTCCCATCAGAAAGCTTTTGTTGAAAAATCTTGGCGCCATTTAAATCACCTGACACAGAAACAAAGTTTTGCAGGCTATTTGGTTTTATGTTGATTGCAAGATCTGAACTTGAAAGGATGTTGCATACGAAGCTGAGGAATGAGGTACAAATAAGTTGAGAGCAAAAATGTTCACTGTGTAGGTGCATCTGATGAAAGCTCCTCCAACTTTCTGTGTCTGCCACCTTTCTGTGCTCTGTTTTGCAGATGGGTTGTGTATGGCAGTTTATAGCTTCCTTATGCAGCCCACTGAGGCATTATTCTGCCTGTATTGTAGAAAAAAAAAAAAAAAAGAAAAAAAGGAAAGATCAACTTTGTGATCATACCCTTACCACTAATCCTATAACTGCTGGAACACAAATGAAGGAAATGGAGTTTTCACCTTCATCTTCTTGCATAGATCTAAACTGATGTCTAAGATATTTTCAGAAGAAATCTGTATTGCTGTTGTGCTTCCATTAATTTCTCCTTAGGCAGTCATGCTCATGTTTTCTCATAATGTTCCTTCTCTTCCTCAGTCTACGTCACAGTGGGGCACTTGACTTTCTGCTCACAGTGAAGTGAGCACATGTTTAAATAGTTTCTGAATTGGCCTTCTTTCTTGGGGAGATGAAATGTAACGAGGTCTATTACAAGTATACAGCATAAAATGATAAATAGAAGCTTAGTGTGTTAAAGTTAAAGAAATTGTTTAAGAAACTTTCCTTTAATTAGTTCTATATATTTTTCCTTTCTGCTGCTTCTCTTGTCATGAGTTATGACTTACTTAATATAACATCAGGGCATGGGCTACAGCTACTATAAATAATGAATATTTGCAAAGATTATTTGACAGGTTACAATCAACATTGCCTTATAGAGTATGCATGCAAAAGTTTGGAAAACAGATGTCCCAGGTACATAAGTGCCTACTTAGTGCAAAAATGTTTTACTACATTATCAGGCTGTGACACTCACTGGTCACCCAGTAGTGTGTGCTCTTAAAGGGTAGTTTTTAAAAATGAAGAAACTAGTAAAAAGTATGTCTGATTATTCTGTTAGAAACTAGTATCCATGAGACTGCTTCCACAGAAAGTATTTTTACTCCTCTAATCACCAGGCAGGCATTCTTTTGTGGTCTTTTTCAATCCAAGTCTGAGATAGAGAGCTATCACAGACGTTTGGGTGGAGAGATGAGAAAGTGTGACAGGAAGATATCTAAACATAGTGTTCTCCAGAGGGTGTAAGAGCCTTTGCTTACATTTTCTAATGCTTTATATTTTAGCCTTATGCTCTCTCTTCAGCTTGACCAAAACATCTGATCTTTTTGCATTTCCATATTTCATTGCCAAACTTAATCAGTAGATGTAAAACATAATCCCAGTATTATTCCCTTTGGGATTCAGCTGGAAACTAGAATGCAGGATGCTGGAGGAGATCTAGACCTAGCAGAGCCAAAAGCCCTTGTTTCAAATTAGTTCATTCATGCCTAGTTTTTGTGCCAGTTTTTAATCTTTTTCACACTAAACTGATGCTTGTAGTTAATGAACAAAACGGGAGCACATATGAGCTCGAGCTGGAATGTGGCAAGCTGCTTCAAACTTGAAGCATTAGTTTGAAGAAACCCAGAACTTCCTTGTGCACACAATAAGCAACCTGTTAACTACCATTTTCAAACAAGAGAAGTTCTCCTTCCTGCTCTGTGTTTTCAAATCAGTCAAAGCTGTAAGAGACAAATTTGTACCTAAACTTCAATACCCTGGGATGCACCTAAACCAAAGCACAAAGTCTAAACAGATGGTACGTCTGTTTAAGAGCAGTGTGTTAAGAGCAGTGCAGTCTGTTTCCTGCAGTGATGTGGAAACGCAGATGAAGGTGGCCATGGGAGAAGCAGACCAAAAGGTCCTTGAAACAGTACTGTTTGTTATACTTTGATGTCCCTAAAAAGATTCAAAATCATAAGAGTACAGAGGGACTAGTTATCTACTGGCCCAGCTAAGTCATGTAAACCAAATGCTTTTTCAGTCTTAAGTCTCCAATCCACTTAGCAGTATCCAGATGTCCGTGTTTTTCTTTCCAAAAGCTCATCTTTACCATGCCAGCTCAGTTATATACCTATTTGCCTTCCTGAATTTTCCCTGTCTTTCTCTAATCTTAACCTCATGAGAGTAGAAGCTACTGTCTTCCCTGCGTCACCTCTCCGAACCTCTTAGTGGCTTCCTTTTCTTTGGAGATCTGTGAGACAAGAGGGACAACCTGGGCTTCTCAGTGTCTGTTAGTTCTCTTCGTACTGCTGATGGTGTCCTGCTCTCAGCAGCCTCCTGAGCTTGCACAGACAGGGATGCAGTTACAGGAGCTGTCAATCAGTCCTACCTGACAGATCTGCCTGGTGGCTTCTCCCATGGCTATGCTTTAAAAGAGGTTTGTGGAGCCCAGAGTTGGAAATGCTGTCACTGATCTGTCAGCCTCAATGGAGGCAGGAAATGTCCTTCTGTGTGTCTTTTTGCCTCCCAAGTTTGACAGTATTTGAGTCTGTACGTAACTCCAGACTGAGAAGATTCAATAGGTGAGTTCTTATATTCAAAGTGATTTTCTAATAGTGTTGGAAAACTGGTATCTAGCTTCCACTGAAATACATTTGAAATTTACTTCAAATATCCTATAACACAGAGACCCACAAATCCATTAAGTATTCTAATTGCTAGAAGAATTAAGATGGTTCTGAACATAGCTCAAAACCTGAATCAGACTAAATGCTAGTTATTCTAATTTCTTTTTTAAATAGTAATTCACAGTTTTAATGCCAACAGTGCTATCTAAAAATCTGCCACAAGGTGGTACCACAGTATTTTGTTAGATGTTGGAATTAGAGCATCAGAACAACGATTTTCTTAATATAGGTGTGATGTAAAATAGATGTGAATACAAAACATGTTTTAATATAATGCCCTGCCCCTGAGTGCTGCAGAAGTACTGTTGCCATATCTTTGAATTGCTGCTATAAATGGACTAGCAGTTGGGTCTGTCTGCCAACGCTGATTCAATGGGACACTAACGTTTGCAATGTACTTTCCTGCCATAATTACTCCAGATAGATTGTTTAGGTGCTGAAAGTTAAGCAGATTAAATATTTTCCTAAATTACTGCCCAGATAAGCAAATTAATCTTAATGTCTATCTTGATTTGTCACCTTTCTTCTCACATATGTTAGCCTTTGTAACAATTTCCATTTCTTTGAGAAGGACAGTTGTACCTGAATTATATACAGACATTTCCCTGAAAATGCCAGGAAACTTAGGAGCCAAGGGAAAAAGAAATCTGAGCGGTTTTGCTGTGTGGGAATTGAGCACCAATTTTGTGTTCAGTGTCTGCTGCAGTGGTAGGATCAGTGTTGGGCTGAAGTGAATTACGGGCAGAAAATAATTATTTAGTGGTAAAGCATATCTGCTGTGCCAGTAAGGATTTCCTCTCTGGTCCATTATATATTTATTATTCTAGTGAGTATCCCATCTCATGCGAGTTGTTTCCTTTTCCTCAGAATAATCAAAGAAAAATTCCTAATAAAGCCTCAATCTGAATTGTGTAACTGTAATCTCGTCCTTGAATCAGACTCCATTTCTTCTGGTTTTATGCTGCTTTAGCACACATGGTTCACATCTCCTTGACTGAGACACTATTTATGCTCATCTCTTTAATATTTCTTCATAAATCAAATATCTGTTGCCCTAATTTCCTACTCACTGAGCTCCTGCCAATTCACTCGTATCTTTTGGCTAAATGAGGTGCCTCCAATGTCAGAATGCCAATGTATGAAAATTTTGGAGAGGAACAGTTCTCTGCCCTGTGAATATTGACAGTGTTTGGAAAAAGAAGTGAGTTTTAAATAGTTCCAACTGTAACTTTCAAGGCATGTATTGAATTCCAGGACTGCATTTGCACCTGTACTTTCAAGATCCGTGTGTACTGCGTTCAATCCTTGAATCAAAACTCAGTGGAGCAGGTTGCCCTGAATGCAAGGCCATGCCCCCGGAATTAGATTTCTATACTGCCCATTGTAGCCAAAGCCCAAAGGGGCATTGTACAAATATTATCTGTCGGTTCAGATGTTTGAAAGGTGATTTTGATATGAGATAATACATACATCTAAATAAAAAGCCTCTTATGCTAAGGTGCACAATGTCCTTCAACAATATTGCTAGATGTCATCTGCTCAATGGGCTGCTTTTCAAGCTGTCTTCCCTTAAGTATATTAGTGACTATATTATGAAGCTTAATCTCATTAAATTATTTCCTATCGTTATTCTGCTGCCTCTGTGCAGTTTCTCTGCAATTACATTGTGCTACCTCCCTTTTTAATGCCTGCGGATTTCATTTGCATATGAATTTCTCTTGTTTTTATACAATTTAAGAACTTAAAGGGGATCTCTAATGGGCTGTAATTTCTTTCATTGTTTCTCTCCTTGCATATGAACTGTCAACAAAAGATCAATTCCTGCGATCATTTTCAATATTTCTTTAACATAAAAAAGAATAATAACACCACAATAATTTTGAAATTTGTTACAAAAGTAAGACATGAGATATAATTTTCTTAAAAAATGAAAACAGATAATTTCATAGCATAGACTGCAATGCTACTATAAGCACTTTGGTAACAAGTCATGGGAATTGTCTGATGGACTTCAGTTACCAATGCATAAAAAGCTAATTTCACAGAGGACAGTAAAGTATGAATTAATTCATATTTCTGTCAATTCTAAAAGGAAACCGACCAAACAAAACATTTGTTTAAGAAAGAAGCAGATTATTTTTTTTTATTTACATAATTATTAAATCCATAGAGTTGATCTGAAACTGTATTTTAAGGGTATAAAGTACTTAATGGTGGTAGGTTTTCTTTTTTATTAATTCACTTCACAGAAACCCGTAGAGGTTTTTCGGGGACCAGAGGAACATTTTTTTAAAACTGGAATTCTCCATCTCTGTCTCCCTTTACCATTCTTCTGATTCAAATTTAAATTCAGAATACAGACATTACCTAGTCATGTGTGGCAAAAAAAATAAATGTTAGTCCCAATAAAAATGTTAGAAAAAGATTGGAGAGCTGCCATTAAGAAACGACTGCAAGCAGCAAGCATATTTCTAAAATAACCAATTCTCCTGTTTTAAAATTTATGCAAAAATGTAATTTTGCAAAGAAAACGAATGTATTCCTGGCAACAGAATTCAGCTCTAATGAGGTGTCATTGTAACTGCAGAGAGATCTACATGAAGTGTGAGAATAACTGAAAAATGGCTTAAGTATCAGCAAGTATGAAGTGTGATCCAAGTACAGTTTATTCTAATAATTCCTGACTCAGAATAGAGAATTTCCAACACTGACTGATTATCAACAGTGAAAAACATTTGAGACTGTAAAAGGTGTCAGTAGTAATGATTCTGTCTAGTCTGGAACATGTTACAGTTACCATTCAACATAAAAAGATACCATGTCACAACCCTCCCCACCCACCCACCGCCCTTTATGCCATTTAATGAGCCACATTTTTCATTTTATTTCCCTAAAAGGCTCAGCTCTGGTAAGAAGCTCAATAAATAAAAGAGTTTTCTACTACTGTCATTTTATCTCATCACACAGGCAAAATTATTGCATTTAGATAAGAATCCAGTCTATTTGTTCTGGAAATTAAATTAAAATCATTTCAAAACTATTCATATTGAGTAGTTGCTGATGATGCTTCAAGACAAGTGATAGCACTGTTCAAATTTAGAATGGACTTGAAGAAAGAGAAGTTACTTCATGGTTAGGAGCTTGCTAAAAGACCAGGTAGACAGAATGCAGAACTTCGAAAAATCTTAACAATACAAGCAGTAGTGTCATAGTGTCAGTCCATGGCATTTTATCTGCTATCTCCCAGCTTACGTAGCGTCATTTTACATGTCAAAAGCATTTCAGAGGTTTTCTGTTGTCAGCCCATTCAGCCTGAATTTGCCTATGCTTCTTCTCTATTGAATATAATGTTTTAAATAACAAACTAGTTCAACGTTTCAAAGGAGCATCCCCTGTTATGTCAACTTTATCGAGTTTGCAATGTGCATACTTCTTTACATTCTTTCTCTTTAGAAGCAAATGCCCCTTGAGCTCAGGATATCAGATATTAGCTTAGGTTAGTGGCAGAAATATCTATAACTAGATCAGAACTATTAATAACATCATTATGATATTTGAAAAGTCGTGGCAGTCAGGTGAAGTCCCTGCAGACTGGAAGAAAGGAAACATCATACCCATTTTTAA
>JAOTQQ010000004.1:7849525-7877211 GCA_026546715.1 Gallinago undulata | reverse complement strand
CATTCAAGGTGAGGCTCGATGAGGCCCTGGGCAACCTGGTCTAGTTGGGGGTGTCCCTGTGACTGCAGGGGGGTTGGGCTAGATGGCCTTTGGAGGTCCCTTCCGGCCCAGATGATTCTATGATTTATGTGTAGCAGTAGTGTAAAGATTAGAGACTCTGTAGCCTGTGGCTCACATACTACAATTATTCTATATTTCAGAGGAAGAAAAAGATAATACATTTTTAATGAGAGTTTGTTTTGTCGCTGGAACTTGGTGAAGATTTGAAAGGGGAACACAGTGCAGCTCACTGAAGAAGCTTCAACCTAGGGGTGATTGACCAGTGTAGAAGATTGAGTTGGGTAATTTCTCTGTATCCTGCCTTGCTGTATTCCCCATGTTGTGCAGGCAGGGAGACAGATAAGGAGGTTTCTATCCAAAATACTAAATCATACATCTTCATGATTTCTTTTCTTCCTGCCCTTTTCTCTCTTCTAAAATATGGTATTTAGAAGACAGCATAGTGCATTTGAAATTATTCAAGAAACATAACTTATTTAAGGATTTTTTTCCCCTTTCATTTCTGGTTTATGAACCTCTAAATTATAACCACTGTATTAGAAAAAAATAGTTTCCCTAAAGTTTTTATTGGGTACATGCTGTTGTTTGCCTTTCCAGGACTGTTATGCATAGTAGGGAAGCTATTCCTGGAACTAAAAATAACCTAGATGCAAACCTAAATGGAAACAGATATGGATTGAGAGACAAATCTAGTTCTACTCATTTTATATGTAAATAACTAAACCCATGTTATATATATAAAAAAATACAACACACTGTCTCATTTAAGACAGAGAAATGATAACATGGCAGCCAGAAACCATAGCAACAATATAAGAAAATAAGGCAGGGGATCATTTGCTCTTGTATTGTCTCATTTTTCTTGCCAAAGATCAAAGCATCCAGGGCCTCCTCTGAAATGTGTAAGAATACATTGAGTCTAATTTCCAAGGCCTAGTATTATTGCAGTTGAAAAGCTGGGAAAAAATGGAAAGGAAACTTTTCTGGGATGTATTTTCTCTCCAAATGAACAGCTAAGAATACTTAGAGTAGAGCTTTCAGCAATAATTATAGCGTCTGTTGTCAGTTCTTCAAAATACTTTCCGCTACTGATTATTTCAAATTAAGTTATTTCAAAATTACAATATCAAATGATTACAGTTCCTAGTCAGTGAAGAGACAGCATATCCTGCTGTATTTACTGAATGAAGTTGAATATGCATGGGGATCTTATTTTCATTACTCTATTTCATTTTTCCTTAACAAGCATGGGCTCTTCTTGAGCTATGTGAGACATTTAACCAGTGACAATAAATGGGTCAATGCCTCTTTCCATGGGTTTTCTCCCCTTGCCTTTCAGTATACTGGAAGGCAGAAAGTATGCTTCATTTTTCAGACCCATAATGTGCTTTAAAGTTCCACCAGTGATACAAAGTGTAATTGTCATTCAGAAATACAGATGTTATACTGATTTCATTCATTTACTCTACCTGCCCATTCTTTGCAGGAGCCAAATTATATATGGTAGGTTTCCCTTTCTTAAACATAGCAGTAAAGTCCAGATGTAGCAGGTAGTCTTTCCCAAAATTCAGGGAATCTTTCTTGTAGAAAACAGCTTTTTTTGGCCTCTAGTCTTCAGAACTTCTGGGTATTTTATTTTATAGTTCAGATAGTGAATTGTATTATCTTGCTTACAGAGATGAGCAGGGGCCCTTCCACTGGCTTATGTGCCTCCATTCACATGATTCCACACAGGCTGGAGCATTTCTAAAGATGCGTGGTAGAGAAAAAAGATAAAAATCTAAAACGTAAGGAGCCAGCTCTGACGTGCATATGTGGGGAAGTTGTCAAACAATGTTTTCTGGCTGCTGCTTGCTGGAATACTTTGACCACACTGGTATCATTCATGTTTGGAAAAATTGCAGCAATTGCTAAAGCTGTTACTGTCTCATTCTATGACTGAATTTCATTTCAAAAGCTCTACCCTCTAAAACTGGATCATGTTGTTGTTTAATCCCAGCCAGCAAATAGGACCACGCAGCTGTTCACTCACTCCTCCCTCCTGCGGTGGGATAGGGAGAAGAGGGAAAAAAATTTAAAAAATCCTATGGGATGATATACAGACAGTTAATAGAACAGTAATGGAAGATAAAATAATAATAATAATAATAGTACAAGAGTATACAAAACGAGTGATGTGGTGCAATTGCTCACTACCAGTGATTGATTGCCCAGCCCACCCCAAGCAGCAATCGTGGATTCCTCTCCCCTCAACCATTCCCCATTTATACACAGAGCATGACATCTATGGTATGGAATATTCCTTTGGCCAAATTGTCCTGTCTGTACTGCCTCTCAGCTTCTATGGGAAGTTAATATAAGCATTACTTAGCAACAACTAGAATATCATACATTATCAACATTATTCTCATACTAAATCCAAAGTAGCAGCTACTAGAAAGAAAGTCAACTCTATCCCAGCTGAAACCAGGACAGTCAAGAAGGGAATCTCCCATAGACATCTCATCAAGAGGGTGATCTTTATATATAGAAAATAAGCCCCAGTGGCTGGAGATTGCTCAGGGAGAAGAGGACGAGCAGGGTGTCAGTGTGGAATGGGGACAGGTCTCTTGAGTCTGACATCAGTCACTGAAAACTGCTAATTGAAAATGCGTTTTGACAACTCCGTAACCAGAGGTGAATATTAGCCTGGCATATTTGGGTATATGAGCAAAGCTGTTATTCCGTAAGGGTTAATGGGTGCAAAACTCTTCTTAAATTGTGCAGGTTCTTAGTGTAATGGTTGTATTATTTAGCAGCAGACGTTGCTTGAGGGATTCTGTACTCAGAACTTTTTTGTTTGGATCAAGATCAAAACAAAAGTCCAGAATATTCTTGTGCAAAGCCTGTGATTATATGTGTCTGCTCAAGTACATTTTTGCATGACAGTGTTAGCAGAGAATTTTAGGATGAAACAGAAAATATGGAACCTTCATTGCCAACATTTACAGAAGTGTGCTGAATTTAACCAGCTTTTGCAAAACATAGGGAGGAGTCTCAAAGTCCTGTCTGCCACTGGAAATATACGTGACTGCCTGTAATTTGGGATCCTGTACTTTAGAGTAATCCTGATCTCAGTTCTGTGCTGAGGACTAATTATGCATTCTGTATCTTCTGTAAGATAAATATTGAATGTGTAATATTCAGTATTAACGACATTGTGGTCTTCTCTTCTCTACTGGAACCCAGAGCTGTTATTAGGATAAATAATTCTGGTAATGTATTAGTGCTTGAGGTTCCACAGGAATGGGTGATGTCCAGACTTGTAAGAATAGTTGTGACTCCTCTCCACAAAATTTATATCCAGGTTTTTCAACTTCAGTAGCTTTAACAATGAAGATATTAGTCTGATATTAAGTGGCTTTACCCTGAATGATTGCTCAGAAGCCTGAACATAGTTCCTGCCTTCCTGGAGTGTCTGCAAGCAATCCAAATATTAAAGGGCATAAATATGTTGCATTTTGATGGAAGATGGAGGTAAATTCTCAATTTTATAACTGCTGCACAACATGTTATACAATTGGGCCAAGCTCATGCTGGAAGCCCTTGGTAAAGCTCTGGGATTTTGGTAAAGTTCAGTTTAAATCTTCTAAATCACACTTCAGTGTCTGACCTTTTCCCATGTCAAATTTTCAGAGCTCAAATGCTAGGCTGTGACCTTTTTTTTGGTGCTGTAGAAGTATGAAACATCAGTTTTAGACCTAGAAAATAAAGATAAATAAAGACTACTGCCTTCCATCTTTCACATCTGGGAATTTTCAGATTAGTTTCTGAAGTGGATCTTTACTAATGCTTTAATAATAAATTACATTATAGAAGTTTTCAGAAATTTAATTGTTAAACTTCAAAACAGTTAAATATGCTGTAGATTCTTTTGTTTCATTGCATATGATGTAGCCAGATAGTGTTCTGAGGGTTTTAAAAAATAATTGTGAATGTGCATACAATTATCATTAGTTACGAATTTATAGCAATAATTTATTTAAACTGCAAAGTTTCATCTCATATTTAAGCATTTGAAGCAGATTAATTAACAAAAATGTTGAAAGGCTTGATCAACAACAAAGGTTTGAGTTAACTGTAGTTAATTAAAGGTAGCATATTTTTAATTAATAGGTTATGAAAGCATTAGAACTGTTATTTTTCACTTGAGTCTGTGATAACTCCTAAAAGTGTGATTATTGTACATTTCTCTTAAGACATTCTAAATTAATTGAAAATGTGTTCAAGCCATTTATGACACTTTATTATGTATCTATTAAAACAAATGTCAAATGCTAAAATGTTAAGAATGATCTACTTTTTTGACAATAATTATGCTGTTGATTATAGTGAATCAGCCAGACATCATGTGGACATGATGCTTCCTACTATTGTTTTTATAAAGTTATCGTTTGACTATTTTATATATATTTTTAAGTTCTCCTTATGCTCTGTTTTCAATCGGTCAGGAACTAGAGATCCCTGGCAGCCATTTTTCTAGCACTTTCTAGCTCTGTTTGTTGATGGGGTAAAGTCAGAATTGTGCAAGTTTTAAAGGAGCACAAAGTGAGTTGTGAGATTTCATGATCACACATCTATTTTCAAGGTACTTTTTCATGATCACACATCTATTTTCAAGGTACTTTTTCATCTTTAGGTCTCAAAAGATTGGTAGAGCAGAATTTTTTGGCTTTCTGCTTGCCCTACTAAGATAGGTGACGTGATCCCACTTCATCCTACACGTGGGAATTTTCTCTTCTGAAAATGAGAATTGGATTTGCAAGAAGGGAGAATGACTTGCTACATTTTTGAGTAAATGAGGTAATTTCAGCAATCCTGACTGCTGCCTTTACTGCTTGACTTTAACCAGCAGAAATCCCCTGGTGCAGAAGGGATACCAAGGCTGGGCTGCAGGCGGAAGTTGCAATTTTCCACTGAAGTAACATTGCAAAATGAATGGTAGCTGTGGGACTGCAAAACAAACCCACATCCTCCTTATAGCTCAACCTCAGTGATCGTGTGCATTTCTCTGTTAACCACCAGTACTGTAGAAGAAAGAAAAGAAAAAGAATGCAGACGGCAAGAAAAAACCTAGGTGATAGAGAGAATAGATGCTGGGTATCAAAAATAGCTATTTTACACCCTCTCTACCTACCTAAGATGTAGGAGGACATAACCAAGCATACTGGGACTTTCAGACTACTTAATATCCTTTATTGTCCAAACAGGGAGAGATTCCTGGAGGTTTAGAGCAGCTCAAAAGCAAAAGAATCGAAAGGATCAAATTCATATCAAATAAAACATTTTTCCTTTTTTAGAAAAATCTTATTGCTGCATCTTGTAGTTAGAATTATTTTCTATAATGACGTTTCTTCCTGCCCTATGTGGTTTAAAATATTTTTTTCTTCAATACTATGCCACAGCTCCTTCCTTCACCTTCATTGCTATTATAGTAGCAATGAACAAGATCAGTGTCTGCATTTGGAGACACCTGAAGACTGCATTAGAATCCCATCATATTTTTGTTTGAAAAATCATATTGTTTGAAAAATAATGCCATGGCTAAATTCTGATTTACATGCTTACTTGCCTAGAACTGTTTCTCTGCTGCCCACTTTTCTGTTTATCTGTGTTTCATTGAAAAATGGTAATGATTATTGACATTACTTCTTCATGAGTGCATGGGGACAGTACCACTGATACATTCAGAAAAGCAAAGAAAATGAATTATTAATTGAATATGTACAGGGGAAGATTTACTCAGGCTCTTTTCCAAAATGCCTACACAACTAATAAATGAGACTTTTCAATAAAAAGTTAAATTAAATAAACACAAAGAAAATTGAAGAGAGTCATATTGAAGACAGCTGTGTTATGAAACATTAATTTGCTCTGAATGCCAGGAACATTTGTTATAAAGCAGCTGCCTATTTATTAAATATTATCACAGTATGTTATCTACCATATTTCTACTTCCATTTTGAATTGGTATAAAACATTATTTGAAAGAGGATTTTAATGTTTTTTTACAAATTCCAAATAAGATGATGAATGCATGAATAAATATATTCAAGTCCCCTGAAAGGATTTTATTTTTGAGGCCATACTTCTAAAGAAAAATCAATGGCAAACCAGAAAACCAAAACATTCTGCTTAAAAATTGGAAAATACTTTGACAAATAAAGCAAGCACTGGAACAATTATCAATGGCAAACTTCTTTACTGAGAAGGTAGCTCAAATACCTTAGTATATTCAATCCTGTTTCTTGAATATTTCTCCACCGTTCTTAGAAAGTGTCATGTACACGTTGTACTTAAAAGCAAGCCAGCAAAGGCAATTCTTAGATCGGGTTTGTACAATCACTTTAACAAAATATTATCTGTACTGAGTTGGAATGGCAGACATTTACAAATTCATAATCCCTCAAGTCTCTCACAAAAATGGGAGCCATCTCTTCTGATTTCCATTCTGATGCTTCTTTACTAGTTCCTTGTACGCTTCTGACCTTAGAAACCTGGGGAAAGAGTCCTTTGCCATAAGGCTGTAGATTGACCTCTGAGCATCGTCAAAGCAGCTGAGGGTGGGCTCAGAGATGTTCTGAGAGATATGGGCTTTGGTATGGAAGTCGATGTTAATCTGGAGGAAGAAAGGAGACACAAAACCAATATCAGTTTGATTGGAAAACTGAGGTCTGTTCATGTACAGGACACAGTCTGCATTTGAATTTCCTCCCAGCTACCCAGACTGATGCAAATAAGCAGGAAGGTGATCCCTTCATTTTCTAGCATACTGAAATATGATTTTGTTTGGCTTTTAAATAGACAGCATGATTGAAAATAGAAGGGAAAAACTTGCTTCTTGTAATTTCATCTTTTTGCCAAACTAAATCCTATGAAGTACCAATTACCAAAGAATAAATTAGAGATGAAGGTAATCAGCATAGTTTATGTTTTGCTGCTATGTATTTCGTAGGGATTTTTTTTGTTTTTAATAATAATAATAATAAAATGGATTTCAGTCATATGTAAGACATATGGGGATATTCAAAGCATGCTCACTATCAAAGGCAAAAATATCAGTGTAAAAGCTTGTTAGGGAGTAGAATGTGAATAATAATTAATCAGCATTTTTTTCCTTCACAGTAAGCATTGTTAAAATAATGATTAAATTGAATGTTGTGATGGAAATTTTTGCAAGTTTGCATTTTAATTTTCATCACATCAAAAATACCTGTACAAAAGAACAAATACAATCATTAACATTCCAATATACTGGTACCTAAAATACAGAAGAAATGATGCTCATTGCCTTATTAAAATGGTTAGAGAAAACAAATGATATTGACTATATATTTCCCCAAATCTTAAGGTAGATATTTCAGGTGAGTTAAACCAATGTGTGTGAAGTGAAGTTAAACCAATGTGTGTGTGTGAAGAATGTATTTGAAGTATAAACCATAAGAGATCTTTCTTTTCTTCACTCAGTTCCACACAGTGTTTTCTTCCTGGTAAATAATTGACATGAAAATGGAAGTACAGCCATGTTGAATTTTATTTTTTGTCATTCCTGGAAGTTTGGATCCAAACGTTCCACTTTATTCCCATCCTTGGTACCCAAAGTACACAAAACCCCCTATTTACCTCCTTGGGAGCATCAGCTTGTATAAAGTCAGAATAAATCTTTTGGGCTTTTGAGGCCATCTTAGTGGAGGACTTGGTTTTCTTGAAGTCCTCGCAGGCCAGCCAGAACTCCACATTCTCCTCACTGAATTCTGACTTCAAAAATGTCCTAAAAGCTGCCAAGCCATCTGGGGGGAAAAGGCAGGAGATGGTGGGTAAAAGAAAACTGAAAGACAGGTAGATTATATGTATGTATATACATACGTGTGTGTGTATATATATATGCAGTATATATAGTGTAACTTATATGCCTGATATTGTTTTCCTGTCAGCCAGCAGTTAGTCTTAAGCGGCTGTCATGAGAGAAATAAAGAGGAGATGAACCTACAGCCATGATAAGGTAACAAAAGGAATAATTTTCACTTCTTACCTTTATTGGCCAGTAGAGTATCCACAGACTCGGAACAGGCCATTGTTTCCCCAGTGTTTGACCTGTGGAAACAACATCTACCTTGAAAATAGCATTGTGATCTTTTGCCTGTGCTGTGTATGGTAGCTCGTCTATTATTTGGCTAGTAACTTCGCATGTAATGTATGTTACTCTATGTGCTGGAAGAATATGATTTCTTGAAAATGAAATATTTTATGGAAATGTTAGTAGCACCTGTGGAGATATCAGCATGTGCCTACCTGCTTTCCTGCATGCCAGCTTTTCAATTCCATTTTTCTCAGGGTTTTGGCAGTCAGTTTGCAGCCTCGGGCATCTCCAAATGAACATTAGTCTCATAACTAACACTCAGCGATAAGCAGGAATAAATATGGTCATCTACCTCATATTTTGTTTTAAAATAAGGAGCACACTTCTTCAATAAACCTCGGTTTAGTGGTTTGTAACTAAAATTTGAAAATTCGAAATAGTTTTTTTTAAGTAAAATTTTGGGGAAAATATTCAAATCTTATCAATGTTCTCAGCAAAAATTTTTGAGGTAGAAATTTCAAGTGTTAACTGGTCCTTCTTGTAACCTCTAAAGACAAGTACTAAAAGATGAAGAATTTTGTTAAGCTAATACCCTATTATCTACTTAGGAGGTTTTATCTCAATTTATTTTAAATTTTAGTAGAATTAATGCATGCTTTTTTTTTTTAAACATAAAAGTTGAAAGGGAATGAAGAATGTTTAACTACAATTTTGCACTTGTGAAATATATTGAGATATAATGAGTAGTTCAAAGTGCAAGGCCAGAGCAGAGTAAGCAGTTGGTTTTTATTTTTTTTTTCCCCATTTTCAATACAGATTTTTTTATGAGGAGACAAGGAGACACATCAAGCCTAGAAAACCTGCAAGAATACCTCAAGAGGTAGGTAATAATTAAGTAGATTGGTATCTCACATTGCTTTTGTTGAAAATGTTACATTTTAAAGAAATAGTAGAGGTGTGTTAACCAGACAAAGGAAACCAACTTTCTAATCCTCCAGCTGTGTATCTTGTCTAGGTTATGGTAGGCAGGGGGATTTGAAACTGAATTTACATTCTATATAGTGAATATAGTAGTCACTCAACATCTTGGCAGTTCTGGAATGGTTTGTGTGCATCTTCTCTCTCCTTTGGTGGTAAGAAAGGGGAAACTGGAAAATTTGGAAATGTTTTGTTTCAGTGCAAAATCAAAACAAATTCCAGGATTTTTGATAGAAACAGAAATCTTATTTTCTGACCAGACCCTGTTTCCATTTGAAAAACCTCACAACTTAATTTTCATGGAGGTTAGTCGTTCTGTACTGAAAGATTTTTCTCAGTTGGTCTTTCTGGTTTCAGACATGCAAACTCATGGGGGGTAATTCTTTTCTGTCTCATGTTTAGGTCTTACATTCACATCCCTTATGGAAGGCAGGAGTTCATGCACACTGAAAGTAGAGCAGGCCATCCTTGGCTCAGCAAAGCATCACAAACCACAGTGTCCACAATACTGAGGGGTGGGAAATTTGGGTGAGTGGTAACAGGGCAGAAAAGTTTCTGCTAAAACACAGCACCTGTCTGCATATGCTGAGCTGCTCTGTCCTCTAGGCTACTGTTATAAGAGCAGGTATTCTCAAGGCTGATAAGATGCCCAAAGAGAACATTTTAAAGTAACTTTTGAAGTGAAGTTCACTATGCTTTTGTCTGTCTGACCAAGTGGTGTCTGAAATCACCTATGGAAACACCTCTATGCTGATTATTGGCTTTCTGCCACTCTACATATTGACTTAAAAACAGGTATTTTAGGAGATAAAAGGCTCTGGAGTGTGATAAATGGAACAAACACTCTTTTTTTAAATTTTCTGTATAAAAGATAACATGTTTTCTTAATTTACAAAAAAAGCCCCACCCTAGAATTCTGTAAAAAGTATTTGATATTCCTGCGGGAACTCGGAGAGCTTGACTGTTGAAACCCTTTTTTGTAACATACAGGTTATTTTGAGACCTGTATCCCAGAGCCATTTCTCAGCATCACCAGTAATGGTATTTTCTAATTGTAAATTTATAAAGAGGTTATATTATAGTATCGCTCTATCATTTAGCTGTAGTTATAATTATTACAATAGATTGTGGCTTTGACACCTTTAAAAAGCTAGCTATTTTTGTAGCAGTCAGTTTACTTGTATACAGGCTGCATAGAATTATATTTAAACAAAAGGAATAAAAATGTGCATATTTATACATACATGCACACATACATGAGGGAAACTGGAGTGCAAATATAGTCAGTCTATATTGAAAACACAAATGAAAACTAAATGTTTTGTACATAAACATTATGTAGAACTTTGTGAGATGGAATGAATCAGCAGAGAATTTGTTTTAGTAACTGTAATAAACTTTTATCAAATATATAACAAATTTCAGCTTGGTTAGTAAATATTTGCTAACTTTCTGGTCAAACAAAAAAGCGTAATGAAAGACCAGGTTAAAACAGAAAGCAGAATCTAATTCTGCTTCTCTTCCTTATGGTTAATATTATTTGAATTTATATTTACTTATCACTCAGAGAATTATCTCAATGACTTCATGGGATTTACTTGAATGGGAATGGCAAGCAGAATTGGCAGCAAGGAATTAAAATAATCATATTCACTTGAAAGAGGAAAAGAAAAGCTGTTCAGATTTTTCAAAAGTTGATCATCCCATCCCATAAATCTCCTACAATTAAAATAGCCATAAACAACAACTCACTTCACTGGCATTTTTTGTTCCACTTTCTGACTGTCACAGGTAGGGCAGAATTTCTTTTTCTGACTGATCTGCAAGCTGAAGGTAATGTAACAGCAGGAACAATACAATTAGCATGTAAATAACCAAACAGTACAATGCAAATTGGCAAAGTGTTTTAACGCTTCCTTTAAAATTTTTTCTTTTACAAACATGGCTTATTTTTTAACAGTGGCCATTCTAGCTTAATCTATCAAAAGCAATTTTAATTAAAAACAGTTTATATGCAAATATTTCTGAAAACGTATTTATGTTCTGAACTACATCTTCACGATGAAATCGTGTCGTGATTTTTCTTATTGACCATTGGCCCTCTGACTGTGGAAAAGAAAAAGGGAAAATGGGTTCAGTGCACATAAGTAGAAAATTCTTCACTGTAATTATTTACTCTCACACTGTATCTGCAAAGTTTATCCATCACCTTATATATCTTGAAAGTCTAAGGCCCTTGAGCCATTGTCTCTTTTGTTTACTCACACAAGACTTATGACAATGGGACTGAGTTGGGATGGCCGTTTGCACATTGATGCTGTTACAAATAATGGGATCATGCAGCATTAGATACTTTGTGTGCTGATTTTTTTCTACTCTTATCGATATTTCATTCTATATACTATCTTCTAGGAACATCACCCCCGAAACATTTTCATATAATTTTGTTTTTTGCTCTTGATAATTATTCCTTCCTCCCCAGCTCTTTTCTATGTTCCTTGCTGTCCTTCGCTCTCCTGAACAAACAGGCTTATTGACTGGCTTCTTCCCTCCCTCCATATCCTGATGCATAATCCCTGCTCACTCTACCCCCTACCCAGCTTCCTAGTTCTCAGTGTCTCTACTTGATATAAACAAACTTCCAGTGGTTCAGGAACTGGGATCGAGCTGTCCCAACCTGCAGAATAAGGGATTTTTCTTCTCAGCTGAAATATTTCACACCAAGTAGAGCAGCCTCAGGAGTTTCCATCCCATTTGATTTTCCTATATAGTATAGTCACACACAAAGCTGCCTTCTCCCTACCTGAGGACATGGTCTTGCTTCTTCTAGCTATGTCTGTCTTCTAAGAAAAGAAACCACAACCCAAGCACCACATGCCACATTTTGACCATAACAATATTAGGGGGTTATTCCTCACCCTCGCCTGTTGTGGATCTGTAAAAGAATTTCCAGGCCAAACTGTTTGATGAACTTCACGTGCGACAAAAAATAGTGAATCTGGTCAACGATGCTTGAGAAAGTTGAAATCAGATGGGAACCGATATAGAGGTGGATTACTGGGATGATCAGGAGAATTAACTCTCTTGCAGGAGAAAAATAAAAGACTTCAGTTTGTCTGTAAAATGAAAGTGAAGAGGAGCTATGATTGCTCTCTGAATATGGAGGAGTACCCCAGAGAGAAAAACAAATTATTTTAGTTTAAGGATCATATTGGCAAAAGAGCAAACAAAAACAGCCAGTGAATAAACTTATTCTGGAAATCAAAAAGAGGCTTTGGAAAAAATGTTGGTTTTAACAGTCTCCCAGTAGAATTTTTCTCCTCTCTACTCTGTACTTCAAAGAAAAAGCTTCATATATTTATGAAAGACATTATTTAAAATTGTCACCTTTGATCATAGGAAACTGGAAATGATGACCCAAGACATCCCTTTAAGTCCTACATATTACTAAAAAAGATTCGTGGCAGCAAAATACAAATCCTTTCTGCAATTTTTTATCTTTGCACCACTCGCTTCTGAAGGCCGTAATAGAAGGAGAGAAATGTGAATTATAATCCTGATTCTCTACAGTGCTTCTTATTTCCCTTAATACCTCTTATTTCCGCAAAATATCTACTACGGATTGCCAGACGGGACCTGAACCCTTCCATTGTGCTAGTAAGACTAACTTCAGCATGTCACAGGTGGGGAAAAAACCTGCAGCACTTGGATTTACATTAAATCTTTTGTGATTGATTCAGTCGAAGGTTTGAGCTCTGGTAAAAGACGATAAACATAATACAAAATCCAAACGTTATTTATTTGTAGAGTTTCTGGCCTGGCAGACTGTAAACAGCTACAACTTGGATTTTCTAACGGCGAGACTGTCTCTTTCAGTTACTGTTGAAATATCCCCCCTTTTTTTTTCTAGTGGTTTGTGATTGCTGGTCTACCTTTCTCAGGTAGCAAACAGGAATTTCTGCAGAGCTGCTCAGGCCTTTCCGTGCATTACTTTCTCTTGGTATTTTTAGGAAGGGACTTAACTTCTGTGTACCTTGGGGTCTCACTGAGAAGTGGCCAGGATTTAGGAGCAGTTCAAAATAGGTGCTTTATTTTTAGCCAAGCAAAAATATTTTAGATAAAGGCCTGATGCCATTTCCTCCGGGTTTCTTATGAGGACAGAGATGACACCAAAATAAGCAATGCGTTATTCTTGGATTACTCCATTCATTTCTCAGTGTTGACCCCGTGCCTAATCCCAATGACTTTACTATTCAGCCACCTTAGAATTGTGATTATAAGTTGACTAGTTTTATGTTTTTGAAGAGGTAATACAATTCTTGTTGTATAATAGTCCCATTAACTCCTGTGAGACTATTTATGAGAGGAAGAGTTTCAGTATCTGTGCCTATTTTTTTAATTATCATCTGATGCTACACATTTTTAATTAAAAAAAATTTCCAAACTGTGCAACAGATGTGTATTTTAAAATTTCCATCTAATTGCCTGATATCTTAATGATACAGACGGCCGTGACTATTTCTTTAAGACTTTAAGTGCTAATAGATATTTTTAAGTCAATCTTAGCAGACACAGAAGGATGCTAAAAGCCATGAGCATTCTTGTCGAGCACACAGAGTAACAGGTGGATGCAATCCAATTGCTGCTTGCCTTTTAATGGGGTACTGATCCCAATTCTCAAAACCACAAAGAAGCTATGAGGGATTTTCACTATTGGGTAACTGCTGTTCAGTGACTGTTTAGCTATGTAAGTTGATATTATTTCAGGTACACAGCAGGTAATAATGTGGTTGTTGTTATCACTGTCCCAGTACAAAACTCACACATATGCTAACCAAGCTTAAGCATAGTCACCTCTTCCCAAAAAAAGTAGCTGGTAGTATTTTCATATACTTGCTCTGCTTGGAACTTTATTTCTGAAAAGAAACTCTAATGTTTTACTGACATTTCATAAAGAGGAAAAGTGATCTTATAAAAATAAATGCATCTGCTGCTTGTGCAAATGTATTAGCTATTCATAATAAAGAGGATCAAGCAAACAAAAAGAAATATGGATATGTACTAGAGATGAGCTGGAAATTGCACATAGAATTGTTTCTGAACTTTTTGGAAATCTGGATCCAGCTGACACTGCTGATGTCTGCAGCTTCAGTTAACTAATAACCCAGATTGGACTTGCAGAGTAGTTCAGGCTCTTATCTGCTCAGCTAATTTCAGTGTATTTTAAAAACTTTACCGGTGAGGTCTCTGGCTTAACATTTCTGTAACTCTGGTGACTGTGCTCTGGATTTTTTATCTGAGTCCTCTTTGACAGGCCACAGGAGAACTAGAACTGTAGGAAACAGACTATGGACCTATTGATTGAACGTTTCCTCCTTTGCCAATACTGCTTGCGAAGGACCACGGACTTATTAAATATTTAAATCTCCTGAACTTTTAGGCTTACTGCTTTTCTTTTAACTGATACTCTTCCTTAGCTATCTTTAGGCACTAGTTTATCTGCCTTTATGAAAAGCCATTGCCTGTTTAGGGAAAGAAGGCGTGTGATTTTTTTGTTCCTCTGACCCACACCTCAGCTAGGTACTAATCTCAATAGACAATATAAAATGACTCTTCATGTTCAAACTAATGGTGTATTAACCTAAGAAATCATTTTCACTTATATATGTCCCTAAAGCGATTTCTTTGTACTCACCTGAGTGCAATGTGAGAAAAGGTCACACTCTCCAACAGCTATTTTGGTGTGCTGCTGTCTCCCCTGGATCACGTTCAATATATTATTGCCATTCAGCATTTGGCCTCTGTTAAATCCATCTCATACCTGTGTTTGCTTGGATAGTGTTGTTTTGTAAGGTGTAACCTCAGCAGAAAAATGTTAGTGTTCTGCTGGTCCAAGCAATTCAAGCAAACAGAGGCTTCACTGCATTTCTTATGTTGGGAGAAGCCAAGATGATCTGAGCACTGCCGGCATCCAAGGAACATGGAAATTCCTGTCGTATGGGATGCAAATGCATTTTAATCACAGCACTATGTAAATGTCTACTTTCCAATAGCACTGCACGGCATGGGCAACTCACAAAAATATTTTTTCCATATAAATAACTCTGTGTGTCTTCAGTATGCCACAGAGGTTTTTTGCATAAGAAAATGAGCTGTTACTTTCCACCCAAACAAAGTATGCCCTTCAGGTAAAATGTTTTGATTTCAAGAATAATTTGTCAAAATGTTTTACAGCATTGTGGGCTCCTCATATACAGGATTTCCAAGTACTATACAAGCACAAACCTACGTTAGAAGAAAATTGGAAACAATTCTCAAGGAAATTGAAGAGTCTCATTTAGTGCTAACCAGCAGAGTGTTTGGCACAGCCTGTGTCCTGGATGAATACACTGTAATTTACAAATGTAAATCACAAAACCTTCCTATTTGCACAAGACCATATTATGAACTTGTCCTTGGAGACAGGTATAAATTGCACCAGCATAAGAATATACAAAAGGTAGGCGTTATGCTTCGGAAAGCTCTTGAACCATAATTCCCCATATCAGTTGTCTCTTGAGTAGTGCCTTGCGGGTGGTCCATCCCGAGCCAAGCAGTGCTAGGTAGTGAATCAAAGGGAAAACCAATCTACCCATGTTCTTGGTTGTCTCTTTGTAAAAGGAAGTGTACTTTTGACTTCTCCAGAGTGCCAACACCCAAGTAACGTGGGCAAAGTATGTGTATGATGTAGGAGAGCTCCTACTGAGTCCATCACAGGGGGCCAGTCTGCATGAGGATTTAATCCTGGGAAGCCTTCTCTTCCTTAAGGAAAAACTGAAGCAGTGTTAGATGCAGAAATTTTAAAACAAATCTGGAAAGTTGTGAAGAAATTAGAGTTTCTAAAGTACAAGTAAATTGCATGGTAAAGAAACATTTCAGGGTTGTCCTTATGTTAAGCTTCAGCTTAATCTTCTTTCCTGTTTGAAAACTCTAAATTGACTTCTATAGGATTATATTTCATGCTAGTTAGTTTTAGTTATGTTTCACAGAGAGGGCAAAGAGAGAGGCTAGATTGTAAATCTTGGTGTCTAGATAAACTCTTGCAAAGAGACTTAGGAGGAGGTTAAGCAAACAGATGCTATTTAGGAACGGAGAGAGAAAAGCTTTGGTATAAAAACAGAAAGAGCTTTTATGAGACCAGCCCTAAATGATCAGAGTACATAAAAAAAAGGAAGATGACAACAAGACATTAGCAAGAAAAAAGCAGGAATGGAGGCAAGCTGGGTGGTGATTAGAAGAAATATATTTTTATCTTTGGAACAGAGCAGGACAGGAGCTGAAAGAGCATTTGATTAAGGCGTTTGACTAAAATGCAAAAATCAGAGAGGGATGTGGGACGGGCATCTGAGCAAGGCATAAGTTTATGAGCATATGAATCACTGAAGAGAGTAAGATGATTTTATGGAATTTTTTTTTTTCAGTTGAGGCCTTGTGACAGTATGCGTGGAAAGGAGAGGGAACAGCATTCAAAGCAGTAGTTAATTAAGGCAGGCAGAGCAGCTGGGGACAAAATGAGAGAGAAATGAGGAGAGAAAAATGATCTGCCTTTTGTGAGTCACTTATAAGCTGTAGCATGTAAAAGCATGTAAGTGCTATTTTACCCATTCTCTGCTTTATTAGAAGATGGAAATTTATCCTTTGCCTTGAGATTCTTTATCATACACTTCATTCCTGTTGTTTCTTGTCAGTTAAAAAATTAATCAAGTTGTCTTTTACACAATAACAAATCCCAAAAGCTGAAGAAGATATGTTTCTATTTGTATTTTCATCTCCCTCAAGTTAAACAAGAACAGTAGATAATAATTCAGCATATTTAAAGTCTCCACTTAGACCTAAGTGTTGAAACAGGAGACAAACCTTTGTGCTATACAAATCAGCAGATATTTCCCTTGCACTTTGGGTCTGGAGACTTCGTGTATGTAAGGAGTAAAGTGAGGTGTTTATGTAGGGTAAATTACTGTGTTGGTACGAGGAATATTTTGAAAGCTCTTACTGAATGCTGAATGGCACATAAAAACCTAAAAAGCTAATTCTCAATAAAAATACTTGCCTGATAGGTGCTGTATATGTATTATTTGCACTAGGTCAGGTAAACGAGAGGATTGACATAACTATGGCATTGAGTCTGCCAGAACTAGAGAAGTCTGGCTATGTTCTCTGGCACTACTCTAAGGTTCATACTATAAATACATCTGTGCAGGGCTAGCCCTTAGTCTGGTCAATCCTGGAACAGCATCACAGGCTTGTTCTAAATCTATGCTTAGTTCACCTCCCAGAATTACAGTATAGCACTAAATAGTAGAGCGCTCATTTTCTCTCACTGAAAGGAGCTTTTCTAGAAAAAAAACGTCGCCAGATAATTATGTCATTTTAGTTTATCTTTGTGTCCTTTGCCTTCCTTTCTCTAAATTTATCTTTTCTTTCTTCATACAGTAGTTCTCATGGCGTTAGTCTGTTGTAAATTCAGCTACGGTTTATCATTATCTTTGAAAAACATACATCCATAAATAGCAACCAGGAATATCATATTTGTTTGTTTTCATTACAAAACTCATAAGAGGGACTAGCACTGTCAGTACTACAGCCTGATGTTTTTGAGGAAGGCCTCCTTGGAGATAAGCAAAATTTTCCATGTGTCTGTGAAATGAAACAAAGGGTGCCTGCTGACTTAAATTTATCATTACAGGCAGTTTTGACTAACCACATTTTTTTTTTCTGTTAGAAGAAAAAGTCTTACTCAAGGTGCTATATTTGTCATTTGTTTGGATTTTGCAACAGTATTAAATATACAATTTTTTTTTTTTCATTTATTTCATCCATGGCAAGAGTAAAGGTGTGGATTCTCAGCTGGTATGAAGGAAAATAATCCCACCTGGGGAGAATCTAGCTGCAAATGTATGGATCTTATGCCTGTGTTGCAACAGACCCACTGTTAATGTTCGTGAAGGTCTGTTCTCAAATCTGTTCTCTTTCCTTAACAAAGTTAGTGAGACATATATATGTTCCTATGCTTTGTTAAATATGAGAACTCTGGCATCCAGACATTGTTGGTGATATTAGAGATTCCCTAATCAGAAACAGGATTGTTTCTGGCAGAAATGATTTGTTTTTAAGGGAGAGACAGTCAAAGAACAAGAGTAAGTGATCTATCCAGAAAAATATACTGACTTCAGTGATGGAATTGGATTAGAATGTTGCCTTTCACTGCATTCGCTCATTCATGTGACACCTCTGACAATGATAACAGAATTGTAAACAGTTGTTAAAAAAGGAGGCTGACGACAAGCTCCAAAGGTGCATTTTATATGGATAAGGGTGACTGAAATGCAGTATCAACCCTACTAAAAACATTAAATTTATTCCTCAACCACTGTGCCCAGGTTCTGGCCACTTCTACATTTAGAAACAGAATATTTCTACATTTTTTGGATTCAGAGAAAGGCAATGAGGATCATAACTGCCTTACAGTTACAAATGTGTTTCCTGTCTATTCCTCAGGCAAAGCTAAGAACTTGGAGATGGTTCCCAGGTCATTGCAGTTCAGCAGCGTTCCCTGGTGAGTTCTGCTCTCAGCTTCCTTACAGTAAGACTTCTGATTGAAATGACAATGATTACAGCAGCGATTACAATATTGAATTTTAAATGAAGTGAAGCCTTCATGTTTTACTCATTGATGTACTAGTGATAAAGTGAACCCTGACAACTTTTTAAGTACATCACTTCAGATTTATTGAAGTTAGTAAAGCAGACAAGGAAAGTCTCTGATAAAGCAGTTCATATGTAGTTCATATATACTCTGAATCAGTAATAAGCATAAAGTCCCACCCCCAGGAACTGTACCACTTCATTTTGATCACTTATTGAAAGGGGAAGAAAAGGGAAAACACTTAAATTCCATACAAAGCAACTGAATATACAAGTCATCGTCATGACTAAATCCTGCAGTCAGATGCTAAACTGAACCAATGTTTAAGATTTTAAGAATTGCCCTACGCCTCAAGGTATGTCTACCTCAATTCTGAAAGAAAAGGACAGGATAACTGCATATACTGACTATGAAAAGGGTATGCCTGACTTTAATAGTAAAGAAATAAAAGGGGAAATTTCTCATTCCTCCTCTATAACCATAGAGAGTATATTAATTAGCAGTAGAACTGAAGGTTCTTAGTCTTGGACACTACCTGAGTCCAAGAGCTGTTGATTTTCAGATTCTCTTTCAAAATAAAAGGCAGGAAAAAACATCAAGAACAAAGTTTAGTAACAAGTCAGTATACCATGAATATTTACAAATAAAAGTAAAAACATTATATGTATACACACATACACACACAAGGCCAGATATTTAAGGACACAGATTGTGTTGCAATAGCATTCTTGGCTCTTTGTTGCTACTCATTTGGTTGCAAAAAATTAGTATTTGATGGCAAAGCTAATCTATACAGTATAACTTAAATACAAAGAACAGACGTATGAAATAAGAAAGCGGTACAAAATGTACCCCCCAAAATTAAATAGGTATTCTTGTATTCCTCTTAAAACATGCATTAGCTAAATTTTAATTACGCAGTGGCTGTAGTTAAAATCTATGCAACTTTACGTTATACCTAATAATGTTCCCATGTGTTTTGCAGTATGAGAAAATACTAAAAGTACTTTGTGCTTAGTGTAGAAAATATTGCAGAAACATAAACATGTGCAAAGGCCACGTATATAGATTCTAACTGTGATGAAACTCTGTACTGAGTAATACAGGCCCAGGATACATGGTGGATATTATCAAATGGCATTTTATACAACATCTTTATGCAGGAAACTCAGCTTTTTCCTCCAGATATGAATACAGCTCTTGCTTGAGTTAAAAAAAAACAAAGCTGTATGAAAACTTTACATGCTATGTCTTGCCAATAGGTTTCCTACTTCTCTGTAATAAATGAGATTAATTAGTGGCTACCAGAACTCTGACCTGGTATAAGTGTATGTCACTTGGCTTTCCGTTTATTTATACCTGCTAAGGATTTGGATTTTAAGACATGTCTGAATTGCTGCAGTAGCTAGAATTTATGAGGGTTGAGTTTCCCTGTTACCAAATGGTAAAGTCTGGTCGTACACCCTGGAAATCATTGACAGTAAAAGATCTTGATCGTCTCCTAAGGGTAGGACGACTGGGATTTCTCCCCTTAACCAAATTTAAGTAAGGATCAGATCTTAGGAAGCGTGGGTAGCTGTCTTGCTCCATCAGCCTGTAGACTGTGTTTTGTGCAGCATCAAAGGTGGTGATGATGGGCTGCTGAATATTCTGACTTGTGACTTCTTTGGTTTGAAAGTCCAAATTCACCTGGAGAATGAGGAAAATTGTATTTCTTTAATGAACATTCAAGCATATCCTGGGTTATTATCCATAGCAATGACACTGTACTTTGGTGAAAGTCTTATCTGATAAGAGGACCTTGAATCCCTGATACAACAGGCTATTAATACCACAGAATTAGTTAGTATGTTCATGTTCAGTAATGGCTGTCAGAAAGCCTTCACAGATATGTCATTGTACAATGGAAAACTGGTAAAATAGAAGATAAAGATTGACATTTGACTAAAAGTAACTTTCTCATAGTGATCTTGGCATAGTTGCAGCCATCAGGCTTTGCAACACCAGGCTAATACAGAACTCCCCTCATTCCCATTTTGGGTTCACACAGAACTTTGTCTCATTAGAATATGTTACTGAATATTTAAAATTTCTGGTTTGTGTGTAGAGCTTTGGTAGTAGGAAGGTGAGAAAACTCTAATAATTAAAATATAAACATTATTTTAGTGGGTTTCTGGAGGCTTTAGATGGGAAAAGCGTATCAAAATGATCATTTATTCCATGTACCATTGCATTAACCCTGGGAAGATTTCATTATTATGATAATTTTATTGAAGTGTCAGGGACCGATTTAAGCATGCTATTTTGAGAAATAAGATAGAATGTATATATAAAAAAAGACATTTCTGATCCAGCCAAAAAGTAACTTCTATAATGTGGTTTTTTTTTTCCTCACCAAGATACATCGGTCATTTCCATAAAGCTAGGTAAAACAAATAGTATAGAACTAAGAACTGAAGAGCAATTAGTGATGATAAAATGGTCCACTCATCAAACCTAATATTTTATGATCCTGTTGAACTGTATGATCAGAATGTTGTTGTGTAAAAGAGCTCTGCTGTACAGGAAGCTAGCCAGAGAGAAGTTGCAAGTTCCAGAGTTGTGTGGTCTGAAAGGAGATGCTGTTGCCTGGTCTCAGTTGCTCTCTTGAACCCAGGGAAGGAAGTTTCACCAAAGCAGCACCCACACTATGTGCACCGAATCAAAAGTATGACATATAAAGAAATCACTATTAGTCAAAGTATGACTTCCACACCCTGTCCCCTGCCCAGCTTTCCTCCTGCTCATCTTGTTTCTTACGTCAATCTCATAAGCGTTGACAGTATCAACACTTGGTGCCCTTCCACAACTGCTTATAAATTGATCAATTGGCAATGACAAGTTCTACCTCAAACAACTCAAAGGGTTTCTTTTTACGTAAGGTCCACCTCAAAGACATGCAGCAGGGAAAGAAATAAAAAAGGACATAAGTCTTTGAAAGTTTTGCAGGAAAAAAGCAGATCTGAATCTTAAATATAATCTATGGGAATTAAAGGTGGAAATTGCACCATTTTTCAGTCCTTCTCTTAAAATGAGAATTACACCTTTTTCACCCTTGTTGCAGGGAAGTAGCAGTTAGTGTTTAACTTTTGCTATTCTGACAAGCGGAAAAAAATAAAAAAAAGAGTACAGGGGAAAAGGAGCATTGATAAGTGACATATTTGATCCGCTCAAGCCTGGTAGAATCACAGGAAATTGTAAGTCCAAAAGACCTATTGAAGAGGCTGATTGTGATTTCAGTGAGAGTTCATCTCCCAACCTGTTCATTTCCTTCCTAGAGCAGGCAAAAATTATTCCTTTTGCTCATTTATGAATCTTTTATAACACACTTCAGTAACATGAAGAAATTGTAAATATGAAAACTTTTTGCACTATTACAGTAATGTAAAAAAGCCTTGGTGTTGGTGAGGATTGATATATCAACATATTTTTGTGTATGTGCTGACAGTGACATATCAAGCATGTGCAATTAGAGCTGGGGAGTGGAAGTAGGGGGGATCAATCAAGAAAAGTAGAAAAGTCCATGTTTAAAACACAATTATTTTTAAGGATATGTTTAATTTAACAGTTTCTTCTAATCTCTTTTAGTCTTTTGGCTTATTTAAAATAAAAGCTTATGAATCTCAGTTATGTAATCATTTAATAGATAATTACTGGCTTAAGAGAAAGGAAGAATAAATCTATTGTTCTGGAGGTAGCTTTAAATAAAGGCAGATAATACTTTTTCACAAATGCTAGCTGATGTGTCTCACTGCAGCTCTAACATTTAACATCACTATTTTTTCTTAAATATACCCTGTGTATGTGTGGGTATATATTTTTTTCTTAAGTATACCCTGTGTATGTGTGTGTATATATATCTCCTGGCTTTACAGACTACTAGGAATCTCTCATTCCTATGATATAATATTTAAACTTATTCTCTACACTAAGAAATTAACACAGAGGGCTTATTAAAAGGAGTATGGAGGACATTGAGAATAATCTATGCTGTTGCTTCCAGACTTCCTTCCAGGGCTTTGACATTTAAGATACAGCCTTCTTACGTCAGTGACTACATGATTAACTGTTGCCCCTGCTTCTGAGCATGCACTTCTTAAAAGCAGATTTCATCAGATGCTATTGTGTCAAGTACTGTGTACAATGAATAACTTTTTTACTGTACCTCTTTTGGGGCATCTTTCTGTATGAATGTTTCATAAATGGTCTTAGCTTTTGGCAAAAGTTCATGTACAGTTTTGCTTTTCTTGTAATCCTCACAAGCTATCCAGAACTCGATGTTCTCCTCACTGAACTCAGTTTTCAGAAACTTCGTAAAGGCATCCAATCCAGCTACAGAAAGGAATGTTGAATTTAATTAAAGAAGCACATCCTTATTAGACAGCTACTCTCTCACACAATCTATGCAAGGTAACAAAACAAAATAGGTTGTTTTCCTTTTGTATTACATCACATTATAGATAATTATTTAAAATACATAAAGGTTTTTAAAGAAATGCAGTTCTTTCATTATGATACTGAGTGCCGTAACTCCCATTACACAATTCTCAGCATCTGTAGAAGTCCACTTACCAAGATCTCGTGAGTTTAGAAATAGAAGCAATCAAAACATGTGGATGTATGTAGAAGCAAGAATTTATTTCAGCTGAGTATCTATCAGTTTAGGTTGACCGAAGCACTGTTTTAATCTTTGCTCATAAGCAGATTGTTCTCTAGTAACAATTTAAAATTAATGGCTTTTAGCATCTTTACAATTTGCTTTACCTATTGTTATTATGCTGAAGATACTTTCATTCCCAAGTATGCTCAATCTGTGGAAGTAACGCAATCATATTGAGGTCAGCAGTTCAAGGATCAGATTTGAAAAGCACGCGGTGCCTAGCACTGGGCCTGGATGCTGGATCACACATCTGTCCCTCCCAAATGGAAGGAAGGACATCTGTGCATTTGATACTTAAGCAACAGGCCCTCTCAAATGATGGCCACCTTTGGTCCTGTCACTGGTTTAGAAAAAAACTCTATCAGAAGTGACAAAGTCTTACGTACATAGAATATGTTTTCGTTTTTAAGGTTTGGTCTTGCAGTCAGGAATATTTGAGCAATATTCAAATGAAATTCTACTGTTTTTTGAAGGAACTCTTTCCTGTCTGTTCTATTACTTTGTTTAATAAAATATAGACCTTAAAAGTTATTTTCAACTGGTTTCAGTAGTTGACAGCATGCTATAGCCTAAGCGCGTGAGGAGAGCAGAAACACACGCTGCTATAAATGACCCATCATACCTAGTTTACGTAACCGCCAGGTCTGTTCAAGTGCACAACTGGATTTTTAAATTTTCCATCATTTTTCATCAATTTTCCATTCTAACAGTCTGCACAGAGAGGCAAAAAATACTAACCTTTCTCAGAAAGCAGTTTGTCAAAAGATTCTCCCCATTTCACTGCTTCTTCAGGAGACACACTGCTTAAGAAACAGAAAGGGGAGTTGAAGAATTGTGCATATTGTGTATTTATGAAGTTGTTGTAACATATACAACATATACAACATTACATTTTGTAGCAGCTGTTGTAACATAATGTTGTTACCATTATTGCTGTTACTGCTCAGGACTGTTTTATAAAGCCTTTGATTAAATCACATTACTAAAGGAGCTTGTTCTCTTAGGCACTTCAGAAACATTTGATTTAATTTCTTTTCTTACATTTTTCCCGGAGAATTGTAGTTTTTTTCCCCTGTTTAAAAAAAACCCATCAGATCAGAGATTTTTATCTTCAGTGTTTGTGTTGCACTACTAATCTTTAAGGGAACTGAGATCATGCAGTATGGTAGAACTCATAAGGGAACCAGGTCAGTCACCTATTTAAACTTTAAAAATACTCTTGCAGAGATGTGGTTTTGAATACACTCAGTTTGAAGCTGTGTTACCACAGTCTGTTTTCAATGAAATACAGGAAATTCTATAGCCTGCAGACAAAGTTGTAGCAATATGGTTTAGGTGATAGTCTTATAGGGTAATAGCACAAGTAGCCTGGTTTGTTTACCACAAACATATTTCAAATGTCATGTTCTTCTGAAACACAGTTCTCTGTTTATAAAATTCCACGTATTCTTCATCATATATGTCAAGTTGCATGTATTTTACTTTGATTTCAAATATTCTGTCCTCCAGCATAATGCAGAAAGGAAGAAAGAACACTCTACTTCAGTCACGCAAATAGAATTTTGGAGAAACTCTTTTTTGGTTCTGTATAGATTAACCCTGAACACACACCTGAACTGTACTTTAATTTTTAGTAGACCAGAACTGGCGTAGGCCCAGAGATTAACTGTATCATGCTAGGACTAGGACTTAAGTTCCAAGCCTGAAGGTGAAGTCAATTTGTATCAGGTGCTTTATCAATATTAATGTTTTGAACCAGTTTCATACAAGGGCAAAGCCCAGTACACGGAAAGTATCAATAAGCAACTTGTCCAGGGTTAGTTGGTTAGAACAGCTTCTTATGGACTGAACACTTCTTGAATATGATTCCCCTTTCCTCACAGAGGCTTGCTGTTCTGTTGCCCAATTCACATAGTTTGAGTTCCCTTGGCAAAATCTGTAGGCATATGTTTAGATGAAAGGAAATTCCAATTGCTTTGGGAAGGCAGTAATGATCTTGAGTTTGCACAAAACTAAAAGGAGGATTTTAATTTTTTTTTAATAGGTGTCATATGTCTCCTAGCTGAAGTCATTGCTCATAGGAATGATTTTTTTCACTAGGGAGAGACAAACAGTTCTTGCAAGGTAAGAACATTGGAGAACTGAAATTCAAGAAATTAATGTAGGCCAGTAAAGTAGGTCAGTTGTGGAGTCAGGGAAAATGAGACTTCAATCCTATAGAGTTTTTTAGTTATGAGAAGTACAAAAAGTGCAGTTCTCTGAACTGTGTGGACTTGTAAGTCTGGGAACAGTGGGTTCCCATAGCTAAATAAATTAATTTCCTCATAGTGAAAGATAAACCCTGATGGCTTCAGGCAACATACGCAGACCACAATTGCACAGAATGCCACAGAGGCTCTTTGCTGGGCTTGGAAACTCCTAGTGTGAATTTCTAACTTTCCTTCAGAAACTGGATCAACCCAGTAGCCTCATAGATCCCCAAGACCTGGCTGCAGCAATGAGTAGCTGCAATAATGGACAGAAACCAAGATTTGTTCAGCTTTGCCACTTTCTAAAGGTGAGAAGAAACTAGTTAACAGGTGATAGGCATTTTCATTAGCACCACACTGTCCATCTGCATTGCTTGATTAAATTCTATTTCTACTTATGTTAGTTAATAGCCCAGTAAAGACTGGAATCTATAAAAACTAAGTAAATCACTTAATAAACCCCAAACTATTATTTTTTTACTGACGAACAAAGAGGGACTGGTGGAGGACATCAAGGTTGAGGGCAACCTCGGCTGCAGTGACCATGGAAAGATAGAGTTCAGGATTCTGGGTAACATACAAAAAACAACCTTGGATTTCAAGAGGGCTAACTTTGTCCTTTTCAGGAAACTGCTAGGTGAAATCCCATGGGCTAGGGCCCTGGAAGACAAGGGGACTCAAGAGAGCTGGGCAATATTCAAACACTGCCTTCTCCAAGCTCAGGACCAGTGCATTCCCAAGAGCAAGAAATCAAGCAAGGGAAGCAGGAGACCTGGGTGGTTGAGCAGGGACCTTCTGAAAAAACTAAAGTGGAAGAAGAAGGTTTACACTGAGTGGAAGAAGTGACTGACCACTTGGGAGGTTTACAGAGATGCTGTTAGACTATGTAGGGAAAAACAAGGAAAGCCAAGGCTTCCTGGGAATTAAAATTGGCAAGAGATGTCAAAGTCAACAAGAAAGGATTCTTAAATTATATTGGAGGCAAAAAGAAATGGAAAAAAATGTGGGCCCGCTGTTGAATGAGTCGGGTGCCATGGTAACAGAGGATGCAGGGAAGGCTGAGTTGCTGAATGCCTTCTTTGCCTCAGTCTTTACTGCTTGGGCTAACCTCCAGGAGCCATGGACTTTGGATGAATCAGAGATAGTCTGGACTAAGGAAGATTTTCCCTTGGTGGAGGAGGACCAAGTTAGAGATCAGTTAAGAAGGCTGGACATCCACAAGTCCATGGCTCCGGATGGCATATACCCAAGAGTTCTGAGAGTTGGCAGAAGTCATCCATCACCTTTGAGAGGTCCTGGAGAACAGGCGAGGAGGACTGGAGAAAGGCCACTGTCATCCCAGTTTTCAAAAAGGGCAAGAAGGAGGATCCAGGAAATTACAGACCAGTCAGCCTCACCTCCATCCCTGGAAAGGTGATGGAACACCTCATCCTGAGTATCATCTCAGAGCACATGGAAGAAAAAAAAGCTATCAGGAATAGTCAACATGGATTTACCAAGGGAAAGTCAACACCAGACTAACCTGATAGTTTTCTATGATGTCATGACTGGTTAGATAGATGAGAAGAGGGTGGTGGATGTTGTCTACCATGACTTCAGCAAGGATTTTGACACAGTCTCCCACAGCATCCTCATAGTTAAGCTTAGGAAGTGTGGGTTAGATGAATGGACAGTTAAGTGGACTGAAAACTGGCTAAAAGACAGAACCCAGAGAGTTGTGATTAGGGGCACAGAATGCAGCTGGAAGTCTGTAACAAGTGGTGTTCCCCAGGGGTCAGGACTGGGTCCAGTCCTCTTCAATATATTCATCAACGACATTGACGAAGGGATGGAATGTACCCTCAGCAAGTTTGCTGATGACACAAAACTAGGAGGGGTGGCTGACACTCCAGAAGG
>JAOTQQ010000004.1:7769261-7843200 GCA_026546715.1 Gallinago undulata | reverse complement strand
CCTGGAGACATTCAAGGGGAGGCTCGACGAGGCCCTGGGCAACCTGGTCTAGTTGGGGGTGTCCCTGTGACTGCAGGGGGGTCGGACTACATGGCCTTTGGAGGTCCCTTCCGGCCCAGATGATTCTATGATTCTATGATTCAGACTTTCCATCCAGCTGAACAGAAGCGATTGAGTGGTTCAGCTCAGCATAAAGAACAAGCACACAATGTGAAAGTATCCTTTGTCAGTAATCCCACCACATCTCTCTTCTTGTTACTGCCAGGTAAGTGTAAACTTTGCTGCCTCCATGTCCATGATCATGTTCTAGCACTGCCCAGGCTCCTCCACAACCAAGCTTTCCCATTGTTCTTATTCAAATCCACTTTTACCGGTACAGTTTTTGTGGGGTTATATTTGTTTTAGTTTCTGCTGAAGGGAAGTGATAATCATCTTTGTGGGAAGAAGAGTAAAAGTAGCACAGTCCCTTTACTGTTCCGTGAAAAATAAGCATGGAAATAAACTTCACTGAAGAGCACAGGCTGAAAAGATGTATTTCCATATTTCTCTTTCCTGTAAAGGGATTTGCAGAGGTGAAAATTACAATTACATGTTTTGAATTAATTTGGATTTAATAAGTAATTCTGCTGCTTTTCAGTAACTTCTTAACAATTTATCACCTCTCAATATTTATGTTGTTTATTCCTTATTGGAAACTATAACTAGACTTACAGTGTAATAATCATATGATCCAATATATGGTTGTTTTGTTTATCTTCAGATAAAAAACAGTATTTGCTTCATGAAGCAATAGCAAAAGGGAAATAGTTTTATTGTAAACCTCAAGCAGAGGAGCTTTCAGTCTGCTAATTCAGTGAATTTCTTTAGTGGTGCACTTAAAAGATTTATCCTAGTGGAGGAACTTGACACATGCAATACTTCAGAGTTAGTAGAAGAGAAGCATTATAACGTCTACACGTACTTCACATAAACCCCCTTTTGTTGCTGCTGTTTAAAAGGAAGGAGAAAAAAATTGTAGTGCTTCAGATATGGATCACTGACAACAGGAACATAACGTTTTGTATTTGGGGTCTGTAGGTCCTGTCAGTCAAGGATCTCAAAAGAATTTTGTACAGCATCCATGATGAAAACACAAGCTTGTGGCTGGCTTGGGATTCTTTGCAGTTTCTGCAGAACTTCTGCTGTGGAAAATGTTTACATCTGTGCTAAACTAAATTCATTTATTTAGTCTTTTGAAAGGTCAAAATAAGAAAGTGAGTCTGCAAAGTTCTCAGCTGTATTCATTTCCTGCCTGCCCCATGGTTATACGGCCGGCATCTCTGATTAGTTCTATTTACATATTACATACATCACTGTCACAATTAATCTACAGGAAGCTGGTTTCTCAGTTGAACCACTCGGTGTTTACAACTGGCTCTCCACAAGCGTGTAGCAATGACATCAGTGCTCATCAGACAACTGCGTTTTAATGACCAGCTTCCGGAAGTGCTCACCTAGGACACTCGCGTGCCTTTTAAAATGTGTTTTTCAGTGAGGGGTTCACAGGAAATGCTGAAGGCAGGAATGTACTCTAAATCCTGCCCAAAATATTCTACTGGAGTTACGTGCTACTGTATTTATTTCCGTCTTATAGAAACCTGGAGGGATTTCCCATATGACAGCCTGCTTTTTTCCCGGAGAGAAAGATGTTATCAATCCATGCTTACACTGAAGCAACAGCAAGTACTGGGCTGAGCGTTTCCTGGTCCTTCTGTGAAACATGTGGGAGAACAGAATGGAGAGACTGTCGCTTAGTCATGCAAGAGAACTGTGACCCCGGGTCCACTGAATATTAGCCATAAGATCAAATTCCCAGCAACAGACAAGGGAATAAAATGTGTTTTACATCAGAACTGGATCTGCTATCCCTGAACTACCATGTGGTTGAAGCACCACAGCTCTTGTGTTGGATGTCAGGCATGTCCTCACTCTGCTCTTCCAGTCACATGATTTAGGAGTATCTTGGAGATGCTGCAGCACAGGTTGAACTACTAGGGCACATATTGTCAAACCTTCATAATGCAGAACTGTGGAAGCCGTGAGGAGCATTTCATATTAAAAAGGCAGCTCTGCAGGGAAGAGGACTACTCCAGGGCTGGAGAGCAGGTTTTGAAGGTCACACCTAGGTAATCAGAATGAAATTAGGGAGGACCTCAGCACTTAGATTCCACTATAAAGCCGCCCTTGATGGCTGCAGTGTTGCTGTTGCAGTACTACCTCAGTATGATATGGCACTGATACAGATATACCGAATTCAGCCTATTTAAAGCACAGCTAAGATTTCTTCAGCTTATACAATATTATGTTTTATTCATTGTTACTTCTTCCTGATAGTATATTGTTCTGATGTCCTGATATAGCTGATGTAAATAGTCCTACGGTTTACAGAGTAGTATGGTGGATTGCTCATCAGCACATTAAAAAAATCAGTACCAAAAATATTGAAAAATCAGTCTCTCAGTCCTCACTAAATATATAAACATGTATGAATATATAAATATATTAAATTATCTTCAAAGTCTATAAAAAGAAGACAATGTCTGAAGATTTTAAAACTACCAGTTACTTTGATTTTTCTTTTCAGAAATTACTCAAAGAAGTTCCACACTAAAATTATATATAATTTAATAATAATGCCAGGTCAAATTTGAATGAGTATGAAATCTTCGGAATGAATGAAAAGTTATCCAGGAAGGTTCAACTCTTTTTTGAGGATCAAGAAAAGTTGTATTCTAAAATATAAATCAGGGCAGTTTTATTTCCTAGCTGATGAAAGTTTTGTGACAGTTTTTGTCCTTCCAGTTTGTTCTAAATCTTCTCTTATGCAGAGGCTGGCTTCGAGGCAGAGACACTCATTGTCAGTGTTCATCAGCCACTCAGCCTCTCCCCTTCTTAGCTAATACCAGAATTTCCAACAAAAGTCTTCAGTTACCAAGCATAAGGGTAACACCTGCTTTCCCAAAACTATCATCCAATTTCTTCTTCAGGTTTGCAAAGTCCCTCAAGACAAGCTTGCTGGCTAAGACAGTAATATGCAGAGGGCAGTGAATCTTCTTAAGCCTTCAGAAAAGCTTCAGGCACAGTAGAGATAAAAGTCCACTCTAGTAAAATACTTGTGCATATGTTTAATTTCAGCCATGCAAGAAATCTTATCTGATGAATTTGCTGTGTTGGATCTGGCTAAGATCTGAGACATTTTGGGACACAGCAGATGTGAGCAGCACCATAAAAAAGAATTGAACCCACTCTTCATTCTGGAGTCTATGCAGCAGGTGGATTTTATGGATTCCTCACTGTCACCCTTGCTGTCATGTTTGTGACAAAAGACGTTGCCATTTGGGCACTACCCATTTCTCAAATGTTTCTGTGTCATGACATGCTTTGTTTTTACAGTTTTGATTTGACACATTCCTTAACTTTTGCAGATGTTGACCTTGGTGACCTGTGACTTTCACAGCAGAATCTAAACCTGATTCTCATCGGGTCCAGTCTGCTGCTCCTCTCTTTCTCATCTGACTTTCTCTGTCACAGCCAGAATAACTGGAATTAAAAAAAAAAAAGAAAAAAGAAAAGTTTTGCAAGGCTAGCCAAACATACTTCCTCAAAACAGAGGAAATGTGATATTTGCACACTTTCAGTATGTACGCCAGGAAGCAAGCTATTCTAGTCTCTCTGTTGAGTAAAAACAGGTGATCATTTATCAGGTTGTGCTGCCAATTAGATAAACATAAAAATTGTAATAATTCTGATATTGCTATGGTCACCAAATCTAATACAAATGTTGCATTTCATCCATTGCCAATCAGCCTAGATTGCCGGAGGATAGAAACTGTTAGTCTGAAATGTGTATGAAGTAATTTTCATTCCAATTTGCAATGACCACAAGCCATTTTTTGTAATTCCTAGGGAAGGTCTGCAGACTGCTTTGCTCAAGTCTACAAGCGCCTTTCCAAACCTAACTTTAGAGATCATCACTGAGGCTAAGTAAGACTTTTTTCATTTTTCCTTTTTTTTTCCCCTGGAATGGTCTCCAAGTGTAAAATCTGTGCTTTCTGATGACCAAATTAGCCCCGATCCTGACAATATTTATGTATCTTCCCCAGAAGATGGAAGGTGAGGACAGTCATTTGGGCATCCAGGTCTTCCAGGGCAAGACAAGACACCCAAAGAGAAGGGCTGACAGCCTAATGGCCATGGCTGTCCCAGTGCTCCCTCTGTTGGAAAAATTCTGGCACGTCCTTCCTCCTTTTCTTGAAAAAAGGGAGACATGAACGGCCCTGCTTGCAAATAAATGTCCCAGGTGTTTTCCGGTCAAATCCCAGAGGGCTGTGTATGAGAGCAGCATGCGTCCCTCTGTGCTGGCACCATCCTTCCGTCCGTCCCACCCAACCCCTGGCTTTGCCCAGCTGAGGGGGGCCTGCCTTGGTTTCATTCCCTTTGGGGCAGCAATATACAGAGCAGCACGTTTTTAAAGAATCTGTAAATTAGTGTGATCTTTTGCAACTATTTTGCCTTGGAGGTTCTCTGGTGAAAGAAGTTAGTAGCTTTAGCCTCCGCCACCCCAGTGGGACACCTGCCGGGTGTCATTTAGCAGCACGGCACACGGAGTGGCTTGTGCCGTGGGGCCGCGTTTGCTGACAGGAATGGTGGTGAGAGCCTTGTCCCCAAAATAAGGGGTTTTCACCTGGTGTGCGAGAGCCAGTCAATACGCAGAGTCAAGATATTTATTTCAGCGCTGCAGAAATAAGGGTGCCAGGTGTCTAGAACAGCCAGCACACCTGTCAGGAAACAGGTATAAAAGACATAGGGTTTTTTATACAAAAGGAAAAAAAAGGTAATGAAGGAAAATCACATCAAAATAGCTAAAGTGACCACCACTGCTGGGTCACTGCTCCACTTCTGTCAGGCCCGACTAACGTCAAGATCGGGTTAGTTATGGTTGTGGGTTTTTTGTTTGAAGGACTTTCTATTCCCGTTGCTATGGTTTCATAGCAGGTCATCACGGTCACCCCGTTTTGTGGATTTTTAACTCTTTTCCACATCAAATGCTCTGCCGGCCGGCAGGCGACCGACCCCAGCTCCCGCCGCGCTGCGGCCACGGCATGGCGGCCTTGCCCCGCCCGAGGGCCCCGGGACTACATCTCCCGGCAGCGCTCGGGGGAGTGCGGAAGGGCCCAGAGAGGCCGCGTCCGGCGGGGCGCGGTAGCTCGGTGCCGGTGCGGTCCTTGCTGCGGGCGGTGGAGCCGACGCCCTTTGCCCTCGTCACCCTTGCGAGGTGCAACGAGGGCAGCAGCGGGGCACGGGCGGAGGAGACGGGGGTGACGAGGCCACGGATCTCATTAGGGTTATAACAATAATCCGGCCGCTGGGCTTCCTGCAGCCAGCGGGTGGCGGGGAGCCCTGCACCATCAGTTGCTGATGGTTGTAAACAGTTACTCTGCCTTGGGTTAGCTGTGGCCACGGGCGGGCTAACTTCGCTCCCGGGCCTGGTTTATCCTACTCATTTTAATTGCCTCCTTTTTCTTACCACGCTGTATTTCTTTTCAGGAGGTAGTTTAGTCACAACCTGTTCTATTGGGAGTTTCCCCCAAGCACTCGTGAGCAGGGCAGACCAGCAGCCAGCAAAAGGCTAGTTAGCGAGAGCGGACTAGAGCCAGGCCCACCTGGGAGCCGAGGGGGAGAGCCTATGTCTATGCAGGTCCCTGCTGCCTCTCCTGGTGGGGCAGCCAAGTGGCCTAGGTGGGCGCACAGGCCCTGCGTTGACTGGTGCCCTGGGTTCAGGTGGGGGCTTGCAGCCAGAGTTCCCTGTTGATCTACCTTGTGAACCACAGGAGAGCTCACATGGGAGCCAGGCCTCTCAGACACCCTCCACATCACTATCTGGTTCACGCCAACTCACCCCAGATACGTGCTACCACGTGAACTTCCTTGTTAGCCACCCCGGGGGCAAGAGAGATAGGTTCCTTTGGCTCTGCAAACTCAGATCATCAACCCTCACGTTAAAGATCATCTGTATCAGAGAACGCTTCTACCCTGCTGAGAATGATTGGGATGCTCTTATCTAACACCCGCTTAACCTGTATGTTGTGGCTTCTGGTGAATCGCTAGTATCTAGAGCAGGGAGATTATGCACTGGTTTCCTGGTCACTCTCTTCTATTGATAGCCCCATCGATAAGAAATCCCTGTTTGTGTCAGGGCATACTCCCTGGTGGGTTGTTTTTTTTTTTATTTCTGCTACTTTAGTTGCAGGGCTGTGCAGACGTGGCAAAAGACACAACTGCTATCTTAATGTTTGCACCTGGGGTCATTATCTAGTAACTGAGTGCGTGCAGAAACCTGCATCATCTCAGTTGCAAAAAAACCAACCAGATGGACTGTGAGCTGGGGTCCTTTTCTGGCTGCTGAAGAACCACTTGTCACTGCTTTGCCTCTGTGCTTGCCATGCTGTATTCATTTAGTCCCAGTGACTGTGATGGTTATCTGAGCAGACCTGAAAACAGGGACCCCAGCAAGCCTTTGGGGCAGAGCCAGAGCAGGTGCTTCAACATAAAACCCCAGGCTTGAGCCTAGAGCAAGTGAGGGAAAGCCTCTTGTGCAAGGTGAGCCTCTCTGAAGTCTCACTTCAGCTCCTGCAAAATGTGCTTCTCTTCAGGTAACTTCTTTATCTGCACTTTCTGCTTGTCATCGCTTGAGGGCAGTTAAGCTCATGTCAGGTCTTGCTCTAGCTAAGCATGATTTGATCAAATTTTAGTATTTTAGCTGTAAAATGATACAAAAGTTAGTGCAAGCAAGGAAAAGCTCAAGGCTTTGGGGCTGTCTGAGCCTAGACTGTGCCAGGGAAGCTGTAGTCTGTTAATCACCATCTTCCTAGGTAGAATAGGATGCTCCCACTTTGCTTGAATACCGCCTACTTCAGCAGACCAGCTGGTGCATCCTAAGATCACAAGTGCTAATGTGAGACTGTCCTATGGTATTTCTTGACGCAGTCTGGCCTATGCAGGACTCAGACTCCTGGACAGAGTTGCTGGCAAACAATGTTAGTCACATGAAAAAAATGATTGTTCAGTGACCTTTGCTCAGCTCTCAGTATTTAATTGGAGCTGAATGCCACAGTGATAACAGGAGGCTGAGTAAGTCCAGCCAAATTTAGTTTCTTGAGGAGGATAGAAATTTCTTATGCCTTGTCCCTAGCAGGAGTGACTCAGTGGCTTTGTATGGACACCTTGTTGGGTATATATGGGCAGATTGAGAAATGATCATCAGAGCTCCCCAGGTGGAGGGATGCAAGGTCAAAGAGAGACAGGAAAGGCATGTGTAGAGCAGTGAGCCTTCAAATCACAAGTGTGATTTGAACTAACCTGAGTTGGTGAGAACCAACCTGAACAAAAGTGACGCTCACTAGTGTCTGTCTACCCCATGATAGGCACCCAGCTGCCTCCCTGCTATCTTTTTGGTAGAAGTGGTAGTCCCCGTGCTGTATCTCCTTCTCCTTAGAAGAGACTGGAATTTTTCTCCTGAGATTTTTGTCTCCCTGCGTTAGCAGCTGTGAGCTTTGGGAAGAGAGGTGTGGGTGATGAATACACACAGCTCCTGCCCCTGGCCTTAATGATCAACATTGTGAAAAAAGTATAAGGTGAAACGGTGCAGTGTCATCTCAACTGGCATTGAAAGAATGAGCACTATTGCTGTGGCCTTGCAAAACTCTGAGTAGGCTCATTAGCCAGAGTAATGGCATTGCTAATTGGACAAGGCTGGGTGTGGTGCTAGCACAGCTATTTTGGTGGTATGTGTAGGGAGGAAACCTTCTTGATTGAACTTAAAATACTTCTAGGTCCTCCCTAACATCCCTGGCTGAAGTTTCCTTTTGGTGGGACCAGATGCCACCTGATCCACAGAAAGGATACAAGATGCCCAAGCTATCCTTGCTTTGGTCCTGACTCCCTTTTGGGTCTCCCTTACAGCCTCGGTTAGTCTGTGATTCTGAACTCACTAAAGGGCTCAAGCAAATTGTCTGTGGTGAACCAGAAAGAGCAACAAACAGCACAAACCCCTTGGATCGATCTTTGGCTCGATCCATCATAGCAACTGAGGGAGTTGTACCTTGGACTCCCCACCAGTTTGCTCTAGGGGGGGCACCCTAGAGCACTTTGCAGGGGCTGTAGGTTGTTGGTCTGAGGGGGGATATATGTGCCTATGCCTGGACCAGGTGCTACAGCTCCTCCTTCTGTGTCTGATTAATTGGCAGAGACGTGAGTGTCAGGGAGCAGCTGTTGAACAGAAATCATGGAGGGTCATGTAGCTAAAGTTAAAGCAGAATCAAAATATAAAGTGTTCGCCAGAGCAGATGTTTTGCTGCTGGCAGGGCTGTGCTGTGCACACCAGCAGTGGGCAGTCAAAGTCCATTCTAGTGTCTACCCAGTGTCCAACCTGCACTGAAGGTGGGAGGTTGGAAACATGTCCCCAGCAGCCAGGAGAAAGAAAAAGTTTTACCCTGTGATAGAGACTAGATTTTCCCTTGGTCTTAGTGCTGCCGTGGAAACTAGCACCTGAGTAGAGTCTGCAGGCCAGAGAGAAGCTGGGAAGAAAGTTCAATGCAAGGAAGAAGGTAAAGGAGCTTTAATTTATTTTCTGAGACAGATGAGATCATTTCTTCCCTCCATGTCACGGTCTTGGGCTCTTGTATTTTTCATGCTCCATTACAAGTGTTTGTAATTATATGAGTGGCTTCAGAGCCAATTAAGCCTTCATTTGGAGGCTGCTCTGTATGCTGGAAGCCCTCCATTAGCCTGGGCTTCTGCCAGGGAAAAACACTACATTGTTTTTTAACAACTGCACCAGCTCCTATCTGCTTAATGTTGATTTTCCTATTAAGTTCTGCTAATACTTTTCTAATTGTGTGAGCTGGGCCTGAAGCCAGGCTGGGTGATTTTTGCCAGCTGCTTCCTAGGCTGCATCAGAGATGAGTGAAACCCTCACAAACACTTCACTGTGCACGTGTTCAGTCACATCTAAACAGCGGCCGTTCTCCCCAGAACTGACTCAGGTTCTTATTTGTGCCCCCTGTGTTGTTTCCCAAGGCAAGCCCCGCACAGTCAGAAGACGTGGATGAGAGAGCTCACCAGAGCACTAGGGGCCTGGCATTGCATGCAGCTTGCCCTGTGAGGTACCAGAAAGGATGCCGTGGAAATCAGAGCCCACATCTCTGCTTGTTGATGAGCCATGGACAGTGGGTCCTTTGAAGCAGGTAAAAAAGTACCAAATGCCCAGGAGGGAATATTTACAAGCGGAAGGACTTGTTATATCCACAGGTCTGGGTGTTCACAGGATGTGGAAGGGAAGACACTATCACCGTGGCAGGGTAGGAGATCTCAGCCACCGTATTCAGGCAGAGTGCTCAGGGATGCCATTTTCTGCTGTGGATATGTTACTTATGAGATGGTGGTATGATGAACCTACTGGGTCAGTCACTTCTCACTGTGTTTGAGGCAGGGGTGTGATGTGGACCACCTCTTCTCCCACTGTCTTAACTGGAGAGGTCCCACCTGGCTACAGGCCAGGCATCTCTGTCCAGCAGCTGGTTCTGCAAGCCTTAAGGAAAGACGTTTTCTTTTTCTTTTGGGAACGAGTGCAGAGGCAACATCTAAACAAAATGTGTGTCGTATCATACTGGCAAAAGAAAGGTTGCCCGCTCTCTGTGAGTCTTGCTGAGAAATAGAAGCCATTAATATCAGATGAGTGACAGCCATCAGTGGAGGAGACCCACAGTCCACACATTAGAAATGTGTCCATCTCAAGCCTTTTCTCTCATCTTCTAGTTCAAAAATACATACATACATATCTTAAATTAAATTTAACCAAATATGAAGATTTATTGCTAAGTAGGGATGAAACTAGGCACATACAGTTTTATTTCTAATTGAATTGCATATTCTTTAATTAAAAATGGTCAGGCAAATAACTTAATAGAAAAGCTTGTTTCATTTGAATTTGCTCTGAGTAATGGCTATACCTTTAAATTAAAACATTGATAGAATGAAAATAACTAGTTTTGAATTTTTCATGTTAGAAACATTGCTATATTTTAATTTGAAAACTCTTGCAGCTCTAATATAAATATTACACACTGGTCAAGTTTTAATGCCTTATTACGCCCTAACACTGACAAATGCAAGAGAAATTTACCGTGTCTCTCAGCAGCTGGTGTTTGGAGCTGATTTTCTTCTGAGAGCAACAGCCCCTTATCTCGAGCCCCTCACAAACCTGGCTCTGGACATGGTTGCTGCCATTCATTTCACAGCGAGCCTGGGCCAGCGCTGTATGACAGCCCTCGCTGCTGGCCGGAGCCCCCAGGGGACAGAGGCCACCAGAACTCACTGATGGCCACAGGACCACCTGTGGTCATCGCACACATTTGGATTGTGTAGATGACCAGGTCTCATCCCACAGACCTTTTGGAGAATTCATTTTTCAAGGCTTTATTCCTCTACTAAGGCAGGATTAAGCAAATGAGAAAGAGTGCTTAAAATGTGGATGTTCAAGACAGAAAATAAGTTCTGATAGCAAAAATCATAATGAAAACATAAAAATAAAATTTAAAAAATGGCCACGTGGCAGGTTCAATACCTAATTCATCTTGGAATTTCTGGCAGCAAAACGTGCTTGCTGCTTAAGGTGTTTGGTCCACAGAGAGGAAAGTTTAGAGAGCTTGAAATTCGTTGTGACAGCACACTACTAAACAGCCACACAAGTCATTATTGTAGATGGTTTCCTGGTAGCGTAAAAAAGCAAGAAGGAGCCAGGGCTATTTTAGAGCAAAGTTGAAAACACTAATTGACTTTTACTTACTGGTAAAGAAGATGTAGCATGACAAATGGCTCTGTGGTTTGAATCATTAGAGAACGAGGAGAGAGTTGCTGGGTAATGGGACTCTACTGGGCAGAAATGGCTGTGTTAGGATTGCTGTGAGCAATTTGTGAGATGTGCTTATAAAGCACAAGAGGAGTCAGCAGGACCCCAGCTGATACAGTGTGGCCAGGCAGAAAGCGAGGCCGTAGAGTGGTGAGCCTAGAGAGGACCAGAAAGAAAGTGGGCAGCACCCGATGGTTGCCTTCCTCTCTGGGATGAGCAGTTCTGTGCCGCTCTTCCTGGGGAGGTCAAAGATGGCTCTGCCCATCTGAGGAGCAGGCTCAGAGGATAGATGTGGTGTCAGAGCCCTGAGAGCACTAACAGGACTTAGTTTCCCTGACCAGACTTACCTGGGTCTCCACCCACACCCTCTGCTCATGGACCAGGAGCTCTATTTAAACCCAGGCCTTGGGCCCTAGTTCTCTCCTGGGCTATACTGTAGGTAGATCTATCTCCCGCCCTATCTCCTGCTGCTCCTGATAGGGCTCCCTAACTGTCCCCTGCCCTGATCCATCTTAGGGCTGTGGGTGTACCATTAGCTGCTCCCGGTGCAGCCTGCCCTGCTCAGGTGGTGTGGGACAGTGCCCCTCAGTGAGGATAGAGCTTATACTGGGGTCACCCTCAGCTCCTGACTTGTTCCCCATGATGGAACATCTCAACTTCTGCTGCTTTCTAACACACACATTTTGCAGTGGGCCCTCCTGAGAAGGTGACTGGAAGTCTGATGAGCTGCAGAGGGGTCACCAGACAAGTCCTAGGAGGAAGGAGTGGCTCTTCTGTTTTGTTGCCTGTCTTCTGGAGGAGACATGCCTTCCAGCTACGGCAAAGACATTTATTTGTTGAAAGAATAAGATATGAGTCCAATGCTCCTTATTTCACATCATATGCATCAGGGTTTGTTCTAGCCGCTGGAAGAAGTGAGTTCAGAAATAATCCAAGGATCAGTTTTATAACATTAGACTGGAATTGTCTTTATTTACTTTTACAAAGTTGGCCAAGGCTCAAGGCTCTCTAATGTTATGTGTCCTCCAGTAAGCACAATTAACTGAAAACTCAGAAACACTGATATCATCTTTTCCCTTGGGACTGGTCACTGTGAGCTGCTTTCTCCAGCCAGAAAATCAACTTCCTTTTCCCCAGGGTTGCAGAGTAAGTGGAAATCCATTTGGCTCAAAAAAAAAACAAAAAAAAAAAAAAACGAGGGAAAGAAAGGGAATAGGTTTGACGATGCAGCCTAGTTTGGCTTAATGTGGTGGTCAAGGGGTCACAAGGCTTGGTAAGAGTGGGAAGGTCTGGATTGTGAAGGGCAGCTGCACTTCCCATGTTGAAGACAGGCCGTAGAGAAGCAGTGGGTCCCAGCTATTGAACAGCAGTTAGGTGTTTGTCTCTGAGGAAGCTAGGTGGGATCATTATGAGAAGGATAAGCTGTGCACCCAACGTTTGACCAAAACCCATATGTGGGTATCAAAGCTGAATTTTAGACTCCTGTTTTATCACCGGTTCAATAAGCCCTTGCTGAGGGAATGCAGAAAGGCCATCTAGAGCCTCACTGACATTCAAAGCAGAGGCAAATAAACTACTTTTGTAGCAGGAGCTTTTCTAAGTGGTGTTATAAGCCCTTCTCCAGGTAGTCCAGCCTAGTACTTCGTAATTTTACAGCTGGAAAAATGTTGTTTGCTGTCTAATCTAATCCTTACTTACTGTAATTCAGGGCAAACATTTCTTGTCCTTAACGAGCATGGACACACTGAACAGTTTATCATCTTCCACTCTGTAACTGTAGCCTTTTATGGATGTGACATTTAGGTACTTCATGTATTATTACCCTGTGTCCCTTTTGTCGGCTCACTTCTAGATTGAACAAACTCTTCTTCTTCCATCTTTCCTTATAGGTCTGTGATCTGGACTCTCTCCAGTTGGTCTACAGCCTTCTTGAAGAGCAATACCCATCTTCCAGCCTCTCACTGAAAGTCTGGATAAGGTAGAGCATATTGATTATTCCACATATACACGTATAAGAGATTTGTAACAGAAACATTAAAGTTGAAGTGAAGTCTGAATTGAAACAATGGGGGGAAAACAACAGAATGAGGATTAAAAGAATGACATGTATTTATAATGTAGAGCACTTCTCCCAGAACCAGGTTCCTAGGATGCCATTCTTGGTTGTAAAACTGAAGAATGTGTTTATAGCATGACCAAAAGGCCTGCACTGCAGCAAGGTCACAGCACTGACAGGTTATTAGCAGAAGACCCCCACATCCTGCCCAGAAAATGGCATTTAGGTAGCAGCAGTTCACATGCCATTGCTTTTCCTGAAAGGCCACCAGGAAAACAAATGTATCCAGGCTAAGAGAAGCACATAATTCTCAAATCTAAAAAGTTTAGCCCATACTGCTGGTAGCAAGAAGAGTGCTGTGTACAGCTTCAAGCTTCAATACCTGGCTTTCTGCACCTCCTTCGTCTTGCCCTGCCCTCAATAACCTTTCCCTTCCATACCTCCAGTAACACCAGGCTGCCCCAGCCTTTGCTGTTCTGCTGTCTGTGCTTCCATCTCTTTTGCTCTTTGGTCTCCGATGCTTCTCTCCTGCAGTCTATCATCTTTCTTGTTGGTCTTGCAAGCTTTTCATTCTGCTGCTGCATCGCAGCTGCCTCCATCTTTCTCCCTGGCTGTCACAAACTCACAGCTACCTGCTGTCTTGTGCTTTTTGGCTGCATAGTCCTAGTCCTGCTTTTCAGTGCAGAGCAGTCCCAGGCTGGTGGCCTTTATGACCTGGGAAAAACTTTATCTGCTTAATCATGTAGTTGGTTGAAAGCTTCTGGGTCTCATCCATTCATCCTGCGCTGACCTTCAGCAGACTTTGTGGATTGCACGCTCTGCTCTCTCTCCCCTCATTCCCTGTGCAGGATTGCTCACGTCGTTGCTCAGGATTGCTCAGGATTGCCCCATGCTGTTCCTTCATACCAATTCTGTACTTGCACTGCTTCTGAACCCTGTACATGCTAGATTCAGCACTGCTCTTCCATGGCTACGTATTTGGAAATTCTGGACTGATTAGGAAGGCCCTCGGAGGTATGACCTGATGTACTTGCAGCTAAACACAGTTTTTGCTGTACCGAATTGTAAACTCTGGGTAATTGGGCCAGGTGGTTCATGAGTGGAGGTTGGTTGAAGTAGTCCTGTTTCTGCACCAGTAATGAAACAGGTTTCCTGAAAATACGTTAGCAGCTGCAGAACACAGCATAGGGCTGGATAGAAATTGGATGGAGTCTTGACTGGGAATAACTTCCATGGACCTACAGAATAACACCTGAGTGTGTACTGCAGGCCAGTCTGGAGTTCAGGGGCTGTTACTGTTTTGCTGTGATATCAAGCAAATACTGTTAGACTGAAGGATTTGCTGTAAGGCTCTGTTGATCTCAGGCTGGGGGAAAGCCATTTTCTCCTCACTTTCTCATGAACAACTCCACAATAAATGAAAGGGAAATTGAAGAGAAAAAAAAAATATGCTTCTGCTCTTAGAGCTGTCCCCATTCCCCTTCCAGCCTCTGTTGTGTATTACCTTGTGTGAATCATACAGAACAAAGACAAGCAGGATTTTAGAGCTAATTTTTTTAAAATTTGAGCCCACTTTGGTCTCTGCTGCTAACAGAGTACAACTTGTCTTCCCTACTGGACTGATGGGTTTTGGACCAAGTGCGTATGTATTAGACAATTTTAAAAGCAGTAGAACAGCACAGCGGGATTCAACCTTTATTATCCAGGAGCCATAAGTAAAGGCAATCCACAGCTGGATGCAGGAATAGGGAGAAAAACAGAAGCAAAAAAACCTCTTCTGTCAACACCAGATTTCATGCAGTAGCTCTGTTAAGCTCGGCACTGTCACGTTGATGTACCTTGGCTGTGAAAGTACATGATGTGAGTGTCATCTGTCCCTCCTAGTATGAGCATCATGATGTGAAGTCCTTTTGACAGACTAGCCCTGGGCATATGGCACCAGGCTGAAGATGCGAGACTGGAATATGCTGGCCTTAGGGCGGGGAGTTCTTGAGCAGGAGCAGTCTGAGCTGAGGGAAATACCTTGAGCTGTGCTTTCAGGGGTTATGGCACTACTTGAGTAGGTGATGCCTTTGGTCCCACTCCTTTCTCCATGACTTTTTTTTACTTTTTGTGATTGGGATGCAGCTGGCAAGACAGCTGGCCTCTGTGCCTCCTGGCTTACTGCCTTCACATCTCATTGATCAGAAGCTGCTTCAAGAGTTGTTTCTTAACCCTCAAAGGGAAAAATCCTGTTGGAACACAATTTTTCCTTGATACAGAAAGCACACAGTCCTCACTGGGAGGCTGCAACAGAACAGCTCTGCAGACCAATGGAAGCATGGCCAGGATGGTACCTTTAGATTACTGTAGCACAGAGTCCCCCAGCATAACAAGGATATGAGCACCAGTGATTAGCAGAGAAACCAGGCTTCAGGGCTTGTTTTGATTCCTGCTTCAGCCTTCCAATCTAACACACTTAATGCGCATCAGGGAGCAGAGCAAGGAGACACTTTGTTCTCATATCTTGCAAAGTCAATCAGTTGCATAACAGGAATCAGAGAGGCAGCAGGAACGTGATCGAGTGCAGAGAAGGGAGACATCAAACGCTTTATTGTGGCTATGGGGAGAAGTGAGCCAGGCCTCTCTCCACCCAACTTATCTTTCCCTAACTGCCTTTGAGCCTGTTTTGCATCAGCTGCCTGTCACTCTAAATAGAGCTCAGACTGGAAGGTAGCTTCCCTGGAGCCCTTGTCTATTAGAAAAGGAGAGGTAAGCATCCCAAAAAGCCTCCAGAACGATTTGGAGAGTTTAAATTAGCCACTTCCTCTGCATTAGCCTCACAGCAGGGCAGGGATTGCTGAGGGGCTGTACAGCTGCATGCTGAGCCCAGCGTGGTTCAAGCCAGGATGTGTGCAAGACAGGTGAGAGACAGCAACTGGGCAGGGTGTCACCCTGGCAGAACTCTAAGGGGGAAATGGCTTAAGATAAGGCTTAAACTTGGAGTTCCTGCAGCTTGTGAGAGCTGTCTTAGGCAGCCAGTCTGGTGTGGTGCAAGTTTCTTTCTCTGTCCCCTCCCACTCCACCATCCTTCTGAAGCTGGGCCACTGTCCAACCAGGAGTACCTGTTGCACCATCCGAAGGAGTGTGAGCACCAGGTATCATGGTAGCCTGAGATTGTGGCTGTTTCCCCTCCTGAGATTTCTGCTTTTCTTTCACCAACAGGTGCTTAAAATTTTACAAATCCATAGTGCTTATTTGAAGGTTGAACTGCAGATGTACTAGCCCACGTCAGAAGGGACAGACACTCTACTCAGGGAGAAATTACAGCACCCTAACTGAGAATAAGCCTGAAAAAAAGCCATATATATTTTTGGCAGTCTCTGGAAAGGAAGAAATGCCTCATGGAAGTTTGATGCTGACTTAGGAAATGACAGATGACCAGTCTGTTCTCTCTCAGTGTAAGGTTTGATGTGACGCCCTACCAGATGCTCTGTACACCTGCTGGCAGCATGTGCCCCACATGTTGCGGTTGAAGGAAGCAGGGTTACAAGGTGGATAGCAGTGAGGTGTGTTGAAGGGAGAGGGGGTGAAAAGAAACCACTCCAGCAGGAAGCCTTGCAGGCATCTGCCACTGTCTTAGGCAATTTTGTGGCAGTTTCCTTCTTTGCCTAACAAACAGCAAGAGCATTTGCTGTTGAAAGCACATCTGAAAGCTGTGGGAGCCTATAATGACTGTGAGGGGTTTCTGGGCTTTCTTACTCCACTTCGTAAATTTGTCTCTCATCCGTGTTATATTAGCACTATTTTTAGCTGCTCTTACTCAGAGAGAACATAAGTGATTCTCCATTATGAATCTGAAGCCCGAGATAACAATAAAGACAGTTAGAGATGTTGCTGAGCAGAAGGGTCATGCTTGAGACCTGTGCCTGGCACAGCTCCCCTGGAGATCCTACCACCCTGTCCCAAAGCACTGGGGCACTGGTTTCAGCTCTCGGTGACCTCCCTCGCAGGGCAGCAAGGCCACTCAGTGCATGCACGTGCTCCCTCCAGAGACAACCAAATCTCCTTGGAGACCCTTGGCTGCTGGACAGTATTCCCAAGGATTGTCTTGTCCAGATGCCATGGGACGTGTCCTCCTCCTTTCCACGGCTAATCTCTGGGGCCTCTCCTCACATAGCTTCCTGCCCTCTCTGTTCATCACTGACCACTTTTTCCCCTCCTGCTCTCCTCCTTTCTAGCTCTCATGACGCCAGCCTTTCCCATTTCTTGCCAGTGTGGCTCCATCCTATTCCTCATCCTGGCTTTTCCTCCACAGGCACCTCAAGATGCTGGTGCTCATGGGCCAAGGGAGGAATACAGCTGCAGTCTGCTGCAGCAAAGAGGTAGGACACCTTTCACAGAGTGGAGGTGAATGCAGAATGCAGTATGGTTGTGGTGTGAAGCTACCTCCGTAACAGGGAGAGGACAAGCAATGCCCAGGAAGGATTTGCTGGCTGACAGCATATTGGGCATGTTTTTATGGGCATATAAGCATGCTCTGTAAAAAAAAAACAGGGTCTGTGCCTGGCAATACTTTCCAGGTGGGACAAGTCCCTGAGATTAGGCTGAGTGGCAATCTCATGTGAGGGTTTTATGGGGGAAGTTTGGCTAGACTGGCTGGGACTGCAGTATTATTTTACAAAATCAGGAAACACAATTTGCCAGTACTACCCTCACCAGAGGCTTGCAATTTGTGCAATTATGCACAAATAAGATAAACACTCTGTATTTATGGAATATTAAGCACTTTGTACATGATGACAGTCAATTTATACTGTGATAATGCTGAACAGTACAACACCTTTCAGAGCCATGCTTGCCTTTAGAGCTAACTTGTCTCTCCAGTGATCAGAAACAGCGCCTTGGATCTAAATATACTTGATCTGAGAAAGTCTAGGTCCATAAAGTACCTTTGTGGCTCCTGCTCTGAGATTATCCAAGGCAGCATGTCCTTTGATTCTTACATAATATCCTTAGGTCCACAAGTCCTCTGTGAATGATAGCTTAAGGATTGCCACAGTAGGTCATGGTCAGATTCCTGTGTGATCCTGTGTTAGATAAGCCAGTTACGGATACTGGAGGCTTGATTCAAAACAGGTGTAGAAGTCCATATTGTTTTCCTTCTGTCTTTAAACTTATTTCTAGCTGAATCACCACAGTGCAAATAGGCCTTGGGAGAGCAGCTTGCAGGAGTCTCGCCTGCTGAGCCAGTAACTGCAGTCTTTAGCATCCAGCCTGCATCCAGAGCATGAGAAGGACAGGCAAACATGGTTTCAGAAGAGACAGTAAGATCTCTGCCACGTGCATCCTGCTGAGAAGCTCAAAGGATGAAATGTAACAACATGGAGCACTTACTTCTTTTTTGGAAAAAGCAGAAATTTCTACATGATGAAGCATTAAATGTTGTCACCCTCAGTGTGATACAGGGGGCATCAGCTGCAGAGTGCAGCCATGTACCATGTGCCAGATTTTGCTTATGACTCTTCCTCAGCTTTTTTTGTTTTCCCTCTGTGGCACAGTGAAGCTCAAATCTGCTTGGATTTTCAGCACTGCTGGAAAATAATTTTTAAATAGCAAGAGGTCTTGGCAAATCAGAGCTTACCAAATGACCAACATTGTTTTCCAGTAGTATTAGTTTTGCATGTCTATATATACTGCATGCATTCCTATGCAATCAGCCTCTGCAGCAAGTGACTTTTTCCCAGTGTAGCAATTCCACATTTATACTACACTGGATGTTTCATTGCAGTTTCATTCTGTCCCGTTTACCTCTAAAACACAGAACAAGGAACTTTATCAGGCTGATATCAGCTGTTTTCAGTGCAGTTTCATTTTGCTGCTTCCTTTCTATGATTTCTAAAGGAGCTGCACATCGGGGCTGACTGATCCATTGAATACCTGGCACCTTTTAGAATTGCCCTTCATGCTGGGGCCACATCCCGAGCATTTGCTTCTACCCCAGGTCAACTCAGCCATTGTATGCAGCAGGCTGGCATCACGCAGTGCTTTTGAATGGATGCTGTTTCTCTCCTGCAGGTGCTTGTCCTTGCTTTTGTGTTTCTTTAGCCTACAATCATGATGCTCTGCAGCCCCATCTGCAGACTTGTCAGACATCATCTTTTAAATAACTGGCATACCCTTGAGACAGGCATTGACAGATGCTTGCTGCTTCCAAGCTGCCTTTTGTAAGCAGGTTTAGAGAATTAAACAACTAAACTGTGACCAGAGCAACAAGCAATGTGCTTTGAATGCTGAGCCATGACCCCACGGACAAAATGTCCCCTGGGCTTTGCACTTCTGAATAAAACTGTAGCCTTTGTTCCCTGGTATGGGCCCTTGTGCTGTGTCAGCTCTAATCCTGCTCATCTGCTGCTGGAAAGATAAGAGGGAAGGAAGGAAGAAAGGTCTGTCTAAGGTTAAGACAGTAGATCTCACTAGATTTGCAGCGATGAAAGATTTAGCCTTGCAGCCTGTAACTTCACATCCTTTAGTAATTGTCTAGGCAGAAGATAGCTCAATCACATAAAAAAGTTGGGCTTTATAAAGCTGTAGAAAAGAAGTCACTGCACAGCTGGGTTGCTAAGGTGCAGAAGGTATGAGAAGTGGTTTTGCTGTACACTGTACATAAAGGCATCTTAATTTCTGACGCATCAACCCTCTTCTTGCCTCCCTGCGTGCCTCCTCCTCCCCTGTATCTTAGGGCACATTTGGGTGAAGTAAACAGCCCACGAATGAGAGGTCCCCAGGCGAGGTGGGCACAAACTACTGAGTGTAAACTAACATGGTGATGGGCCCACAGGGGTCAAGGTGAGCTGTCCCACCATTGCCCACCATAGCTCCCATCTCAATAGGGAATTCCTGAGTAACCTCCAAATAGTAAGTGCAAACAGCTTGTGAAAAGAACATGATGGAACAGAGAATCGTGAGTTTAAATCAGCAAAAAGCTAAATTCCTGTTACACTATATATCAGGTCAAAATATGGAGTGAAAATACTTAGACCTGGTTGCTGTTAAAGGTGAGATTTTTTGCTGTGAGCATTCCATGGTGTGTATCTCACAGGAGCTGCCTTTGCTCAGCGGGAGCAGCACCCAGCTCTCGGGTGCTGGGCTTCAGCCAAGGTGTGTGGGCTGAGGAGGGGGTGGCAGCACACAGACAGGACAAAACCAGCTGCTTCACACCCCCAGGCACTTTTCAGGGACAAGAGGAACAATGGCAGCGTTGGGGTCTGGCACTGGGAGACTTCTAGGGAAGCTGCAGGCAGAGCTGGGACACTCTGCAAGTGTCTGCTCAGTGTCCCTTGCAAAAGACCAGTGAGTGTGTCCCTGCCTGGGGGCTACACAGCCCTGGGGGTGATTTACACAGCTTTACATCAACCAAGTGCAACGGGCTTGCACTAAGATGCTTGGACGAATAGGCTAAAGGGCTCTCAGGACAAAGAGTGGTCCTTTTTCATACATTTTAGAATAAAAGGAGACTGGAAGAAAGCCATGATCTAAGAGGGAGTGAGCTCTATAGTCACAGAGCTATTAACCTTTTGATCAGTGCAGGAGCACTATTAGTATGGACGATAGCAGGCTCGTTTGAAAAGGTGGTCATATAATGGATACCAGCTGATGTGATTTAATGGAAAAATAGACCTTTTCTAATGGGCTTAATAGTGCTTTTATGAGACAGTTGTGCTGGTGAAATAGATTTATAAATTAATATGACTTGCTATCAATATTGGCTTAAAATGTCATAAAATCCATATCAAATGCACCAAAAGTGGCTAAATGAGACATTTTGAAGTGTTTTCAATGTTGGGAAAGCATCAATGAGCAGACATATGTTGGTTTGGTTTGTAGTCCACTGTTATTCAAAACTTTCTTGGCTATTAAGAGGAAATGTTTAAGGGGCTGTTAATCAAGATGGATGGTGAGACAGATTTGGGAAACTGGAAGGCAAATTACTCAAACTATAGCTTTTTCTGTTGTCTGATGCCCACAAACAAGAAAAATAGCCAGTCAGAAAAAACCCTACTTATTTCATTAGCAAACCCAAACCTGGAGAAAAAGAAAATCAATTTGGGCTGAACAAAATTCTTCTGTTGTTACAAGATGAAATATTTCCTTCTGGGTAGTAGGCAGGAGAAGCAGGCAGCCCAAAAACTGAGGGTTGAAGCAAAATAACAACCAAAACTCCCCAAATTATTTGGAACTTCCAAGTACTTATAAATGATAAAAATTCACTGATGTTGTAGGTGCGTGTAGAAGTAGAAAACACCTGAGAGCATGGGAAAATTGTATGAGGTGTACTTTTCATTGTATGAATTGCATGAAGCTGGGGCTAAGGAACATGCTGAATGAATGTGCTAACATTTACAGAGCACCACTCCAGAGAGGAGCAGGCTCAGCAAGAAACTACGGAAAGAAGCCAAAGCTGCTTTGCCTTTAAAAGTTCATCTTTGCCTCACCCAAGAGAAGCAGAAAGCTGACTGGATCAGCATGGAGGTACATTCACTTGAGAAGGTTTCTGTGTGAGCAGCAAATTAACTGTGTGGCAGAGTGGTGAGTCATCTCTCTCCTCAGGGGTGATTTGGGAAGAGATGGTCTCCCCTCAAAGGCTGCCTCTGGGGGCTGGTTGTGAGGACCATGGCTGTGGTCACGCAGAGAGTCAGGCAGTGCATTGCAGAGACATGGGAAAGAACGATTTCCTTAGACTGTGCCGTGGGACAGCGTTTCTGGGAATCCCAGTGCTGGCTGGGGGACCCTATGGGGACAAGTGTGGCCTCTCCAAGTGTCTTTTAGAGAGGTCAGGCCACAGTCAGTGCCCTGAGACAGGAAATGTGGCTGTATACAAGTGTCAGGCACAGGCACATGCTGAGCTGATTCATCCAAACTCAGATCCAGGGCTTTCTGCTCCCAGCTCATTAGCCATAATTCAATTAAAGTACACATGTATGTGGAAAAGATGCAGCCCTTGTTACTGGAAGGAAATCTTAGCCACTAACGGGTGTACTGGAGAAGAAATTTTTGGGGGGGAAGGGATTTTGTGCGAAGAGTGCTTGGGGCTGGGGTAAGGGAGAAGCAAATCAGGGAGTTCAGCACAGCTCCAGCCCCCCTCCCTGCAGCAGGGCAAGGTGCCAGGGCTGCTTGTGTGGGCAGAAGAGGAAGAGTGGGCCACTGTTAGCCTCTGCAAGGTGGACTGGGGAGGGCAGCGGCAGCACGTCCTCACAGCTCCCCTATCATGCCCTTCTACGTCTCCAGTGACACAAAGCAGCCATCTTCCTTGTGCACTTGTGCATCCCACAGCCGGCTGCTCTGAGATGGGAAGGGACTGAGGCGGGAAAGCCCCACGCTGTCGGGAGGGCAACAGCCTGTAGTAGCTCAGCTCTGGGCAATGACCACCAAAGCAGTGTTCCCTGTGCTCCCTGCCTCCTCCCACGGCCTGCCGCTTGGCTGCGGCTGAGCCAAGGGACACATCCCACACACGCTGGTGTACAGGGGTGAGCATGCCGCCTGTGTGACGTTTTTCCCTAGCAGTGATGGTGGGAGGGAAAGCTCCGTTTTATAGCCCTCTCTCTCGCTGCTTGGGAAGGCAGGGCGGGAGACGCAGCAGGGATGAGTGGGTGGGGGATGAGGGATGCCACAGTGGGAACTGCAGACGTTTACTATCATGCTGTCTTCTGTGAGCCCCTGGGTGCCTTCAGAGCACCACCTGGCCAAGGGATGTATTGGCCAGGGAGTCCCCATCCCCAGCCTTGCATCCCCAACCCATCCTCACTGCTGATTTCTCCACGCTGCAGGTGAAATGAGACAGAGGTTCCATAACAGACATCAAAAGTGGCGTGAGCTGCCGCTTCCCAGTCTGGCAGGGAGGAGGAGATTTTGGTGTTGAGCTAGAGCAGAGTCTGTGCCCTGGGAGAAGAGGCCTGACTATGAAGGGTTAGAGATGGAAGGGAGTGCTTTTGGTTGGAGAGCAGCTGGAGCGTCTAAGAGGATATTAAACTACAACAGCTGGAAAACACAGCTTAGAGGAGATACAGTACATTAACCCAAAGTCCTCGCATGGGGCCAGGCTGAACCAGACTGCATTAATGCACTGGAAAAACGGAAATTTCAGCAGTTCTAGGAGTCTGCATATCCAGTCTAGGCACTATTGTCTTAATTGCAAAGACCTTTTTTCTGGCTGTTGTAAAGGCAGTGTTAGACATGTCTTATTACAGCCTGCTCACGCAGAAGTTGAGAAACGCAGAACGTGACTTGATGTTGACACCAGCATTCAAGTGTCATTAGAGCTATGCAGTGAACGTGCTTACAATCCACTAAGAAGTGTGACATTCCTAAGTCTGGTTACACGTCAATTTGCAGAGAAATTGTAGAATTCCTGTGTTCTGTGCAGAGGTTCCCTGCCCCGACAAGCAGCCTTTGGGACCTTCCTGAGCCAGGAGGTCAGATATTGGCTGCCAGGGTTAGGGCCAGGGTTAGATCTTGCAGACACATTGACCGTGTCAGCCAGCTGAGCTCTTGAGTTGCTTGAATGAACATGCTGCAGTTGCACATGAACAGCAGTAACATTGCACAAGCTTGAGATTAAAATTAAATTAATTAAATTAAATATTTAACAATTAGTTGTTTTTTCCCCTTGGCCATATTCTGCCCTTTGGCTTCTCTCCTCCCCTCCCCAAACAGTGGACATCAGAGAGCTTTGACAGTAACTCTGCTAGTGCTCGTTTACTTCCTACAGATCCACCCAAGTGCTGTCTGCTCACCAACACTAAAAATACAAGGGGATTCACTCAGTTAAAGTTTTATGCTGCCCTGCACTGGAGCTGATTTTTATTCCAAATAGCGCAGGACTTGCAATCATGTTACCTTGGGTTTGACAACAGATTAGTCACATTCGTACAAAAGTGTTTGAAAGTTCATTAGAGCATTGCCTTTCAGCACAGTTAATGATCTGAGAGGATGTAGTATGCCAAGGCAGGTAAACTAGTCTGGGATTTGGGTTGTCTGTGCTGCTGGCTGTAGATTCTAGAGACACAGGAGGGAAAAGCTCACTCTGCAAGTTCTGCAAGTCGTGGGCAAAGTAAATGTTTCTGGGGAGAGGGAGTGCAGCAGTGGGTAGCGTGGGCAGGCAGCCTGCTGCTGAACTGAAGCTTCTTTATTTCACAGCGTGAGCAAGACTGAAGTGCAGCAGACCATATGCATGTCCGTCTGCCCAAAGCTTTCCCCTCTTTTATAATGATGGTACAGATTGTGCTGAGCTGCAACTCAGTAGATAACAGCTGATTCTCCCTCTCCAGAGGGGCAACTGCCTTCTGCACCCTCCAGGGTCTGAGGACAAGTGGTGTAGCTGGAGTCATTCTGCTCTCATGGGACTACAGCAGAACCAGGCAGTGCAGTCACCACCAACGATCCCCACAGCCGGGTGTTTATGGCTTCATTCTTTATCATAGGGTATCCTCAACGTTGCCACAAAGTCCTATCTGGGCAGGCACACTTCTGCCTATTGTTTTAACTAACCATCTTCCCTTAGGGGCTCAGGGACAAGGACTGGAGGGACAGAGCTTTTTTTTCAGCCTCACCAAAGGCATACATCCACCCGCCTCTAGAATAAAACAGGACAGTCTCATCTGCCTGCATAGTTCCCTGGTGAATTTACATTCTTCTTTCCTTAGAGCTCAGGTTTCTGCATTTGTTGGAAACCTTTTCTGTTTAAAATTCTCATCCCTTGTTTTCCCCAGGTTGCTTTAAATAGAAGGGGAAAATCAACAGAGGAACCAGCAAAGCTCATCTTACTTCTCAGAATTGATTCTCTGACCCTTTTTACTGTCTGTGCCCCTCTGAAAATCTCCTCTAGCTTTTATCTGCACTGTTCCACCTTTTGCAATAGAGGAAAGCCCCTGAAGCTTTTTCCACCCTTTTAAAAGAATCAGCCGCTGCAGCCAGACACCAAGCTTCATTTCTGGTAAGGTTTCCAATCCCACTCACTCCTTTGTCTTGGCTTATACGTCACCCTCTTCCTCTTGGGTGGGCAAAAAGGGGACGGGTGCTGCCGCTGTGCTGACTCCTGACTGGGTCACCCAGTGCTGCTGGGCTGTCTGGGCTAGGCTATAAAACACAGCCAAGGCAGCGCAGCTGGCTCAGAGACGAGACTCAATTCTGCAGACAGCCAGGGACTCGCACGCAGCTTCTGCCGCCTCCTGTGTTGTTGTTTTTCCTGGAATACAGAACCGAGCTCGGAAGCAAGATGTGCAAGGGACTCGCTGCACTGCCAGCCACTTGCTTAAAAAGGTACTGTTTATTTCTGAGCATCTGTTAATGGTCTTTTTAGTCTGGAGATACACTGATGTATTGCGCTTTGTGTCTGACGCAGAAGTGGCAGGTTTGGCTCTGATGCTTTTGTAAGATTAGATACAAATGATTCTTTACTAGCTTCTTTTCTTCTGTTAATCAGAAGCAAAATTGCATAAAGGTTTTGTATTGAGCTGTGGCAACTCTAAACTCATCCTCCCCATCAGCAAAACAAGCAGTTCTTAATATTTTGAGATTTCTCTCATCTGCTTCTGCCGCAAGCTTTGCATTTCTTTTCTCCTTTGAGTCCTTTCTCTGCTGAATTTTCTTTTCTTGATTCTTTGAGGGGGAGCAAAGCAGACAGAATATAAAAAAAATTCCACAAAATGCATCCCAAATGCAGAAATTCAGCCTGGCAGGACCAGAGCCCTGGCCACCAGCAGACAGGGCAGGGATGTGGGCCAGCCCAGGGCAGCGCAGATCTGAATGCAGCACCAGGCAAGTGTGGGCTTGCCTGTGCTCCTCCGGATGTGTACTGGTGGAGAGGAACCAGGTCAGGCTGTACCCCTGGGGCACAGTGCTATGGGGCCGGTGTGGGGCTGGCCATACCCGCATTGTGCAGTGCTGATTAGGATGGGCTGAGCTGCCATGGGTGCAGGATCTGTCTGCACTCCAGTGTGTGCTGCTGGCCAGGGATCCCAGAGAAGGTAGAGTGGAGCCTGTGCCTGCCCCAGGCATATACAGCATGGGGCAGCCTGGCCTGCCCCACAACCCAGCATGACGGGGTCCCTACCCCTGCGAGGGGGTCCTGAGCCCTCCTGGGGGGTGTTACTCCTTTTCAGGTGCTATGAGGCCTGGAGACCCCCAGCAGGGTGGCCCAGGTGCCCAGAACAGCACCAGCCCTGCAAAACTCCCTGCTCATCCAGCCCAAACAAATCGCCTGGGTCTCTGATGGCACATTGCTACCTTTCTGGCCGCTTGTGCCCCAAGAAGTGCTCCTGAGGCTGCTTCCCAGTGGCTGTGCAATGGGGAGGGCTGGGAAAGTGCAAACTAAGGCTCAGCCTGCTCCCATCTGGGAGAAAAAGCTCCCCACTCACAGTGGATTTGAAAACAAGTGCTGAAAATGTAAGGAAAAAATATTGACAGTTTCCCCCCCAATTTGCAGCATTATTTGACGGGGGGGGAAGACATTTGAAAAAAAGCAAAGGGAAAAAAAAAGTTCACATATTTTAACCATCTCTGTCCAGGATTCCCAAGAAAATCCCTCTCTCATGGAAAGCTGCAGGACTCGCTGCAAGCAGCAGTGTCTTGTTTCCTCCTGCTGCAGCCTTCCTGCAGTCCTGAGCCTTCTCCTACTTTTGGGGACAGGTAGGATGGCAGCGCCAGGCAGCCCCAGTCTGGCAGCGCTGAGCAGCCGGTGTCTGCGTGGGCAGGGCCTGAACGATGGCCCTGGTCACACACACCCCGCTCTAATAAAGCTATGAGTTTCCTTCCTTCTCACCCCAGTGCTGGCGTTGTTAAGGAAACATTTATGAGCACAAGCAAGCAGTGAGACAAGATATGGCTGGGACTGCTGACAGGGTGCTATGGCTGGAGCAAAGAGCGGTGCCAGGAGGCTGAGCAGCTACTGGAGCCCAGCCCTGCAGCACACCCTCTTACTCTTTTCCAAGCTCTAATCTGAGGAGCAGAAGAAGAATTTCCTGCTTATGCTATTGCTGCTCCCTGCAGCATGCACCCCTGAGCACGCAAGACTGATTTACCTGCCCCCTTACTCTTAAACTGGAAGGAAACCCAGAGAGATGCTGAGGTCAATAACAGCTGCATGTCTAGGTGCTGCCATCAGGCAATGATTGTCCTGATCGTGCTGAAAAGCACAACAAATTTAAGTATATATCCTCGTAGAAGCTCGCCATGGAGCAAGGGAGTAGCTTGCAGTGAGCATGGGCTGGTTGTGATAAAGATCCTGGGTCATCCCCTGATCTCACCCATGGTCCTGCTCCTACCCCTTCGCTTCCTCCCTTTCCTCTGTGTCACAGGCAGCTGCTTGGTGGGGTGGCCTGGCAGCGCCCCGCTGTTCCTGAAGCTGGGTGATGAAGAGAGGAGATGGCAAGAGCTGCAGGAAAGGATTAGTAAGCGTGTAAGAACTGGACAGTGGTAGCTGGGCAAGCCAGCTCAGGGAGAAGTGACACATTAACAGCATGGTGATGCCTCTCTGTCACAATATTTTAACTGCAAACAATCAGTAGGAAAACAACAGCCCTTTGCCAGCCCTCCCCGTGGGGTGGTGACCTTCTCAGCAAGAAAATGGTGCTGTTGAATGTGAAAAATTACTTCTTTGACTTTGTTGTACTTGTCTAGCCACAGAAATGTACATTATATGAGGAGTGGAAAGTCAGCACTGGAGTCACTGGCTGTGACCTGCACTTATGTCACCGAGTAATGCTGAATGAGCTTTTTGCGGGTGAGGAGGCTGCAGAGGGAGTTGTAACGCATTATCTTCATCTTGTTCTTGAATTGTTTCTTTCAGTGCCAAAGACATGAAGCATCGTCTGGGCTTCTTGCTGCAGAAGTCAGACTCCTGTGACTACAGCTCTTCCCAGAGCAAGAAGGAGAAAATATCTTCAAGCCAGAGGTAAGAGCAGATGCTGCCGTGTAGTTAAGCCCAGGCTGCCTGCAACATGCTGTTTATTCCTTCACTGAGCTAACTTCATTAGCGTTTCTGCTGCTGCCGCTTCTCCGTACCTCCTGAACAGCTGTGTGTTTGAATCTAGTGTAGCAATAGTCCTCAGGTATGGATAGTACCTTTCCAGGAGGAAGGTGGTACTAGAGGTCCCTTTCTGCCAACGTTTCTGGGACTCAGTATGCGCGTGCACATGGGAAGACTCACACAGTGTCCTGCAGAGAGGAGTAACGCCAGCACAAGGCTCAGTGCCACTTGACACACAGCAGTATCACAGCACTGGCTCCTCGAGGTGGGTTTGTGCAGGGATCTGCACAGCTGCACAGACGTATTGGCAAAGAAAACAGAGAGGGACCTTGACCTGCCTGTCAAGGTATCACTGCTTTTGCTGAGGTACAAGTGGATTATATCCTTTCCAAAAAGGACTCCAAAGGTCAAGATACGCTACTGAGATAGATGACCCCTAGGATGTTCTGTTATAGTAGGGGGAATGAACACAGGATGTGCAAACATGGTTTCTAGTTCCCATGTTCCTCTCTTTTACATATATTACTGATACGAGCTGTAAGAGTGATCCCAGGTCCATCTCTATACCCCTGAGAGATGCATCCAGTCAGAAAGTAAGCACAAGGTTCCCAACAATTTTTCCAGGAAATTCCTATCCAGTCTGTGGCTGGTGACAAGGATTGCAAACTGGAATTGCTCTATGTTAGATCTGGGATCCCCAGGGGTCTCTGTAAACCAGGCAGACATTTCCTTCTTGGTCTCTTGTGTATGCTTTTACAACAATCAGGGAAAGAGATTTTCTAGTGATGCTGGGCAAAAAACCAAATGTATCTGTTCTGTACTCTCCTTAAATCTCCCTTATGTTTCTCCTTTTGTCTCCTTGTAGGGTTAGCCAAGAGGAAGTCAGAAAGTGGGCAGACTCTTTGGAAAACCTGATCCATCATGATAGTAAGTAAAGAGGTCCCTTCTGCTGGAGATATTGAGGGTGCTGCCTGCAGAGTGTGTGGGCTGAGCAGCCCCTGAAGGGACTGGGGACATTTTCTTTTGTCTCTTAGCAGCACACAGCAGCTTCTTTGGCCACACAGGCCACTGGGAGGGTTGGTCACATCCAAGGGAAAATACCAAGATATGATGAGTGGGGCTTTGGCCTATGGCTGAGCTGTCCCTTTTGTGAGAGTAACTGGTTTAGCCCCTGTACAAGGAGGGTACAGTGCTGCAGCACACAGTTAATGGTGAGTTAAACAAGAGCCAAAAACTGGGAAAACTGCTTGCAGCTGAGCCCATGGGAGTCTTTGTCTTCCCATCGGTTCCAGGCTACACTGATGTCCTTGAGGTTTCCTTCATGCTGTTCCCATGGCTTGAGACTCTGCAGTGTGTGTTGGCTGTCTCCTCAGGGCCTCCTGGGAACATACAAGTTGCTTGTGTTGTCCTGGATGAGCCACTGAAGGTCACAGTGGGGGAGCAGGCAGCTGAGGACCCACGTGTGACATTCCCATGGGGCCTGTCTGAATTCCAGCCTCCCTCAGCATGCACGAGTGACTGCTGTGGAGGCGGGCAGCTGCTCCCAGGGGAGATGCTCATTCAGCTCTGGGAAGGAGAATGCAGAATTGTTGTTTGCTGTGGTTCGTGGGTATGACTACCCGGGACCCAAAATTCTTACCTGATCTGATTTTCTTCTAAAAAATCTGTAGGAGGTCTGGCTGCTTTCCGTGCTTTTCTCAAATCTGAGTACAGTGAGGAAAACATCGAGTTCTGGGTCAGTTGTGAGGACTACAAGAAAACCAAGTCACCAGCGAAGCTCAGCCCTAAGGCCAGAAAGATCTATGATGAGTTCATCTCTGTGCAGGCAACAAAAGAGGTACGTGCACAGAACAGTTCTTGAGCAGAGGTATCGCCCTAAATCCTGAACCAGGCCGGCAGCACAGGGAGGTAGAGATCTGGTAGTTTCACAAGAGTTGAAAGATGCCACTTTGCTGTTAGTTAGCAAGCAAATGGTGTCATTTTTATTGCTTTCATATTAAACTTGGATGGAGAGAAAGTGGGTGTAGTTACAGCCACATGCTATCCCATGTGCACGCTTAAATGGGAGAAGCCCAAGAGGACTATGATTCTCTGTGTTCCAGCTGCTCCCCTGCAGTTGTTCGAGTTTCCTTGCTGGCTGCATCCCAGAGGGATATGCGTCAGTCTCCCCTGACAGTTTGTCTGGCAGCAGAGATCCATTGGTATCCAGCTGCCAGATTGTGCCAAGGCTACAGGGTGTCCAATGGTGATTTCAGACCACTGCCTATCAAGGACAGCTTGAGCATGCCTGGTGAAGAGATGCTTGGATTTTCCTTTACCTATGCTACCTATTCTGGGACAGATTCTACTTATGCTGTCCCTTCGGCCCGCAGGTGAACCTGGATTCATGGACACGGGAGAAGACGAGCCATAATATTCTGGAGCCTACACTGTCCTGCTTTGATGAGGCTCAGAGGAAAATATTCACCCTCATGGAAAAGGATTCTTACCGCCGTTTCCTCAAGTCCCCCTACTACCTGGACTTGGTCAGCCCACCCAGTAGCACCTGCGGGCCCGAAAACTGCAAAAGAAGCCACACTCACACCTTAGACTGCAACTCTAACATCATCTCTCAGTGTGCCTGAACCTGCAGCAAGGCAGGAGCGGGCTGGGCTCTCGCAAGAGTATATGGCAGCAAAAGCATTCATTGGCATGAAGCAAAAGAGCTGTCTCCAATAGCTGTCTAATGTCCCAGTTGTATCCCATGTCATGCAACAGCCAGTATTTGTAGCCCAAGCCAGGCTCAGTTTGTGTAGCAAACCCTCCTCTGATTCCATCAGTGTAGGAGCCCTGGGGTCTGTGTCTGACATGAAAGCTGGGGGCAACCACTGCATGCCCGCTGTGTTTCTGGTGAGCCCCGCAAGCCCAGGAGGGCAGTGGGGGAGCACGTGCTCAGACACAGCCCTACCCACCAAGGGACCAGACCTGCAGCGTTGCAGTGTGACACCTTGCAAGGAACAGGGGAAAGAGGAGCCAAGGGAAGCATCGGGGACTGTCGTCTCCCCTTTCTAATCAGCAGTAGCTTGGATGAAAAGGACTTGCTCTGGTCCCTAGCTGTTCACATAGCTGCCAGATACCTAGGCTTTCAGTAGTATCTGCTCAGAACGTGGGCTATGCTGCATTATAGTAATCAGCCATAGGAAGAGCTCCTACTCTTTCTTGAAGGGAGACCAAAACTTTTCAGATAAACAGCCTCCCTCCATCACCACAGCCACAGTCACAGGGAAGCTCTCCCCTCTGGCTGCTTCTCCCTCCGCAGCATCTAGTTTATGCCGCCCAAGGATTTTTCCTGGGGCTGTAGAGAACTATTATTTTGGGGGAGGTTCATTATTTCATATGTTATTAATGTTCCCAGGTTTAATACTGTAGCTGAGTAGAACAGAAATATGTTCCTTGTCTCCCAGACTGGCAGGTGTGTATTACTAACTCTGGGAGTGCCATCTGAATGCAGGTTTGCCTGCCCTGGCTTGTTTGGAGCAGTTTGTGATGCTCCCCAACTGCTGGGGAGCAAAGACCCTGCCTGGGAGTACTTGAAAACATATTTTTATTTTTAATGTTATTTATGTGGGCTTATAATTCAGTAGTAGCTTGACTCACTTTTTTCCTGAAGATGGTAGGAGGAATGTGTGGGTCTCATTACTGCTCCTGGGCTTTGCTAGAAGGCGGCTCACTTTTTAATCACTGGGGGCTTTGGGAATGACACTGACCTGCGGTTGGAGGCACAAGGAATAGATGCAGGGCTTGCTGTCTTGGGCTGCGGTACTGGGACCGCCTGCTCTGAGAGTGACACTCCCCTGCCCCTTGGTCTCTCCTTAGTGGGATATTGCTGCTCTGACAACAGTCTATTCCTCACTCGGCATTCCAGTCCAGACAACAGTTCTCACACCAGGGTTTTGGCATGGCAGGAGGAGGCCATGGTTCTCCAGCAGGCACGTCCAGGCTCACAGAGGCCTTTGTCATCTGTTTTGACATTTGCTTTATTTTGCATTTATTAGATTGTACTGACAGACACCGCCCCTGCATGTTCAGCTAAGAGATGGAGAGGCTTGCTAAAGCTCTGAACATAGCCAAGCATGTGGCTATCTTTTATTTTCCCCTGGTACCGGGAACTCTTGAAAACTATTGCAAAAACTGTATTGATATTTAAATAATGATGAATACACTCTGAATAAAAATGTTTGCATTAGTCCCTTCTAAAATGCCATTGTGTGAACCAGAGAAAATGCGTGGAGATGCAGTTCATTGGCCAAGGTTACTCTAAAACGTCATTTCACTCACGGCTTCACTCAGGGGTTGTTTTAAATTATGGAAAGATGAAACAGCCATTATATCCTTCAGGTATGTTTGGCACCATGAGCCTGGGGGATGCTGGGCTTTTTGGGGTCCATGCTGTGCCCAACAGTGAGCTCAGCACAGGGACCACCCGTCCTTGCCGAGTGGCTGGGGTGAGCATGAGGCCCTTGTGAGAGCCTCGGCGAGGGGAACCTAGAGGAGCACCTCCTCGCTGCAAAACGTTTTTCCCACCCAGAGCTCCAGAGGGGAACACGTTTTTAGCTCAGGGCTCAACATGTCCCTCTTGCTCAGAGCTCTTGCTCAGCCCCTGACCCTGCTGCTGGTGTGAGAGTCAACTCTGCCAGCAAAGCCTGAGGCAGCACCCGGGCAGCGGGGCTGGGGGTGCCTGTGCCATGCCAGTGCTGGAGAACTTCCTCTGGACCAGCCTCCTGGGCTCACAGTTTTATTCCCTTTTCAGTTTCCTGAGAAACAACCACATCTGTTGCAGAAGAAAGACGCTCTCAGAGCCCTTTGGTCTTGCCAGGGCTTTTGGGCACAAGTTTTGGGAGTGCCCTAGTAGAGGGTAAGGAAACGCTGCACCTTCAGTGCAAAGAGACAAAAATAGTCCATCAAGAGAGTAGCAGAAATACATGTTTATGTGTGGATTACTGAGTGGTACAAGAATATGGGTTAACACAACCAGTTCCTCAGTGCACACCAGCACCCCACATGAAGATCTCTAGTGGAAATCACACAGAGAACAACAGACCCTGCTGCTCACGGGTGTGAGGAGCTGATCTCCCCTCCTGACCTTGCTCCAACCCTTGGCCACAGCCCTTGGCACCCTCCAGGGAGTGACAAAGGACTGAGGGGAGCCTGGTTGAGCCCTGGACACCCTCAGCCCTCAGCCCCCTGTGGGCAGCAGGCAGCTCTCGCCTTGCAGCCTTGCAGGCTTTGGCAGTCCCCAAGGTTGGGACAGGCAGCACCAGCAGAGCCCTTCCTCAGCACGCTGGGGAGAGGTGGGTGATCCACACCACAGCTGGTGAGGTGCGAGGGTCCAGGTCACCAAAGTAACCAGAAAACACACCATGAACCATCCCCTAGTGTTAATCCGAGGGATGCAGTGGCAGGGAGCCCTTCTCTGCATGTCCCCGTGGTGGGTAGCAGGCACCGAGGAGGTGTGGAGGCAGTGCCTGGTGCCTGGGACCCTGGCTGCAGCATGGGGTTGCCTTGCCCCACAGCAGGAGTTGGGGGTCCCTCAGAGAGCACGAGACCTGCCTCTTGCACCGGCTCGGGTGCCAGGACGCTCCGGGGCTGCAGGAACAAGGTGATTTCAGAGGATGTTTTGGAAGATGCACCTTCACGTTCACTTGAGTGGATGACCGAGGTTTCCCTCAACAGGGTCTGGGACCACCCTGTACCCACGCACGCTCATCTCTGTGATGGACCCTACGCACGATATCCAGAAACTCTGCTTTTGGACTCTGACTCACTGAGGATCCAGATGCCCACATTAAGAGTATGTATATAGGTATATATTTGTACTTATATATGACTATAGGGATACGGATGTATGATGTGTGTATAGTGCTCATACGTACGGTAAATTTCATGGGAGCAGGAGTGATAAAATACATGAAGTATTTCCTACCAGAAATATGACAGTTGGTATGAGCCCAGCAGTAAATACCTCTGGGCCTGTGGAAAGCTGGGCTGAGGGGCGGGTACAGGCATTGCCGTGTTTCTGGGGTGAGCCTGCCTGAGCAATTAGCCAAACGACCCTTCTACACAAACACAACTTCCCAAGAGCTCCAAAACGCTTCAGGGGCCACATTTTATGGCTACCCAGTAGCTCACTGGCACACGTTCAGTCACCCCCTAGAGCACGCTTCCAGAGCTTCAGAAGAAATCGAGCCGAGGAGGGGTTTCAATGGAGCCCTTTCACCTTTCCTGAATCCAGCCTCCACCTTTTTTTCGGCACGTACATACCCAGACACCTTCTCCCTGCCCCACACGTCGCTGTGGCAGCCAGTGACATCTCCAGTTTTGACGGTGCCTCGCAAACCAGCCTCCAGCAGCATCCCCACGTTGGCATTTAACTGTGGATCATGTGAGAGTATCTGGAAATAGCTGCCAAAGGATTAAGTAGAAATGAAAGATCTGGGTCTTTCTGCAGGGAAGCCTGTTTGGTTTTGCGTTTCTATGAGTCACACCATGAACAGGGAGCTTGAACATGACATGCGGAACCCCAGTTATCTTGACACCAGTTCGTGGAGACGTCAGGAGGGTGCGGGGGGCGCGTGTGGGCAGAGGCGGAGGGAGCAGCCGGCGGCAGAAGGGTTGGCCAAGCCCCCGCTCCCAGCCCCGCTTCTGCCTCTCCCTCGTCGCCCACCAGCTTTGGCCAGTGGGTGTTGCTGGGGAAATCCTGTGCCCTTTCGATGGGACCACTCGTGGGCTCCTTTGTGGCAATTTGGGGCCGCACTCACCCTGGGGCGATGCCGTGTGAGCATCACCCCCTGCCGCTCCAGCACCGAATTTCCCAGCCCGTGGGCTCCAGAGGAAAAAGAAAAAGTCACGTTTGCAGTGGCCTCCGTCCTTCCCCTGCCTCCCCATCCCTGCCTGGAAAATGCAGCCCGCTTCCTGCACCTCGGGATGTAGTTTTCTCCATCACCACAGTGACGATGTAAATATTGGGGGCCGGTGGGGTTTTGATCAGATTTTGAAAGTCGTGCCGAGGCTGGCAAACCCCGTTGTTTTACGTGACTGCGTTTTGCAGGGAGTCTCCTGACTTGCCGTGGAGGTGGAGCAGCCTGCGGGGGGGTGGCTGGTCCCAGCTGCCTGCTGGGAGCGCACTGCACTGGCTTGGAATTCTGCCGGCATCCGTCGGGGCTGCCGGTGGGGCAGGTGGGTCCCTGCAGCCCTGCGGATGCTGCACCAGGGCACCATCGCAGGGTGAAACATCCAGGCCCCCGCGCAGCAGGGGGTTCCTCACATTGGCCGTGAGGCTGAAACGAGACCCCAGCCGCCTTCCACGTGTGTGCCCTTGCCCCATCCTCAGGTGTGATTTCTTCTGGCAGCGAGCAGCAGCCTGGCTTTGGGTCACGTGAAAAGAGCTGGGCTTTTTAGCTTGTGGAAACGCGTGTCCTGGGCAGACGGGAGGAGACAGGGGAGAGAGATGCAGGCTGCACAAACTCAGCAGAGTTTGCCGTCTTGTTCAAGAAGACAGGGGTTTATTTTTCGTATTTCCAATGACGGTTTGTGTTTGGGTTTTGGGTTGCTCGGGTTTCTTTTAATTGGATCGGAACAATTGCAATCAGCAGCGCTCTTTTTTTTTTTTTTTTTTTTTTTCCTCCCCCCCAGCAATGATTCTCCTCCCTTCTCTAAGCGATGCCCCTCGACTGGGTTTGTGCAGAAGTGTCACTTTGGCGTGCCCACCGCAGAGAGAAGCAACTGGAGCGTGGGACCACGGCGGGGGCAGCACCCCCGAAGCTGCAATGCAAGCAGAGCGGCAGCCGCGGCGTGGCTCAGGGCTGCGCGCAGGCTCTGGGGACGCGGGCAGAGGCTGCAGGCTGCGAGCTCAGGCGTCACGCCGGGGGTCGGGGCCAGCAGGGGGGCTGGGGGGCTAAACAGTCCCGGTGTTTGGAACAAACAGATCTTGTTTTATCCTCTTTGCTGTCCTCGGTGTGAAGCGAACGGGCTGCCTCGCGGGTCGCTCCAGGTGGAGTGGGGGGGGAGGCGGCGCTGCCCACCCCTCGTGCCACCCAGCTGCACCCCGCGGCACTCGGCCACGCGGCTCCCGGCTCTGCCCCGCAGCCCTGCCCTGCCACCAGCCCCGGTGCCTGCTGGCGGGCTGCTCTCCGAAGACAAGGTGATGACAGTGGCAGGGTGGACACGACCCACCCTGCACCCTGGGCCAGCAGGTGCACCGGATTTGGCAGGACCCGGTGGGTAACCCCGTGCAGCCTCCGGAACACCCCAGAGAGCTGGGAGGAGGGAGCGAGCCTGGGCCAAACCAGGGAGAAAAAACAGGGGCAAAACAGGGAGGAAAATGGTCACTTCCTAAGAAGTCCTAAGAACCTCTGAGCCCCACAGCGCCGGGGATGCTCCAGCTGCCCGAGTGCCTCCCAGTCACTGCAGGGCTGGGGTGGCTCCACCACCCTTGAGGGTCCCAAACCCAGGGAGGATCACCAGGGGTTTCTGCTAATTGGTCTTTTGTGGGAGAGGAAAGAGACCGTAAGAGAGGAAATGTTGGGCCATCTGACAGTCCAAAGCACGGGGGGAGATGTTTAGCAACACCCCTGGGTGCTCTTTTAGGGAGGTATCAAGGAAGCGAAGCAGCTGCAGGAGAAGGGGCAGGTGTTAGACAGAAGCAGTGGGACTGCCCGCGGGGAATGCCTGGCACAGCCCTGCCACGTGGCTACTTGATTAACTCCTGATAAAACTCCGACCGCACAAATCTGGGCAGGGAGTCTTTCTCCATCAGGGCAAAGATCCTCTTCTGGGCCATGTCAAAGCTGGTCGGTGATGGCTCCACCAGGTTCTTCATGGTCACGGCCTTGGTGAAGTGGTCGATGTTGACCTGTGATGGGAGTGTAAGAGGGGTGGGGACCCTGCCTTTGCGAGGGGTGGATGATGGCATCTCCCCTTGCTTGCTCTGTGCCACCAACAGCTATGCAGAGGTTACGGGGAGGGACTGAAGGGGGTTCACTTCTCTGGGGGAGTTACTGGTGGCAAATCTGTAATCCTGCAGCAAAGGTAAGTCTGGGGCGAGGGCTTCCATAGCTTATTGTCCCTGATGATTAACTCAAGCCCTCTGCGGGGAGAAGGGGATGGGCATGTGCTGGAGGTGCCTGTGGTATGAGGCAGCCCAGCAGAGGCTGAGCATGTGAACAGGGGCTGTGAAGGGAGGGAGTGCAGCCTGTGGGGATGGGGCTGCCCCTCACTGAGGGCACAGCCCTCTGAGCTGCTGATACCCCCATGGTACAGGGGGCCCTGCAGCCATCAGTCTCCTTTGGGATGGAGGCCACCTAGGCAGTAGCCTCATCCCTCCTGGCACCATCCCTTGCTCGCGGCCACTGACCTCTTTGGGTGCCTCAGTCTGGATGAACTCCTCATAGATCTCCTTGGCCTTCTCTGCCATCTTCACGGGAGACTTGGTTTTTTTGTAATCCTCACATGCCACCCAAAACTCAGCGTTCTCCTCACTGAACTCAGAGCGCAGGAAACTGTGGAAGCTGGCGAGCCCATCTGCAGGGGGAATTGGCCCTTGATGAGCACTGGGTGTCCGGGGGGGTGCGGGGGGGCGAGCTCTTGCTGAGCACTGGTGGGGCAGGGGGACACGGGATTGGGAGATGTGAACTTACAAGGGTTTTGCAGGAGCTTCTCCAGGGAATCGCGCCACTGCAGAGCCTCCTCCGGTGATGGCCTGAAGGGAGTAAAGAAAGCTCAGGTAGTCCATGCTCACCCCACAGCCCTGGTCTGGGCTCCAGATTTTTGAATAATTCCTTTAAAAATGGAGCAATGAGCTGTGGAGACCGTTGCAGAGCAAGGATGGTGGTCCAGCTGCTTGGCAGCATGAGTAACCCTCTCCTGAGGAGAGCTGCGTGCCCGGGGAGGGGAGGGCTGGGTATTTCCCCCGTGTTTTGAGCAGAGACGTGGCTGAACCGCAAAGCAAGACCCCTCTGCAACCGCGGGTCTCCTCCTTGCCCCAGTACAGGAGGGCAGAGCTGGGGCTCCGCAGGCAGCTGGGAAGCATCCCTATATTTTTCTGCTGGGATGGGGGCAGGATGCTCCCTGCCGGAGAGAGGGGGCGGGGGATGGATCCTGCCAGCCCTGCGCTGCGGGGGCTGGGGTCAGTGCCCCATGACTCCTGCAGCCCGCCTGCCCCGTTCCCACGCCCCGTGGTGGGGGTAGGACACCAGCCCCCGCTCCTTCCTTCCCTCCCCAGTGAAAACCTTCTGTGTTTTCCGTGTGCGTGGCTCGTCCTCTTCATTCGTTGTGTTTTGGGTTTTTTTCCCCTCTTTGAATGCAGCTTTTGTAATGAGACTAATGAGGGTTATGGGGTTCTTGTGTGTGGTTTTGGGCTTTTTTTTTTAAGCCCCAAAGAGTTTGACTGTGCTGCCCTGGGGCACAGGGCTCCTGCCTGCCCTGCTGCCCACCACAGGTGATGCCTGGTGCTGGAGGGGGGAAAGGAAGCCCCTCACACACTGTCACAGAGCACTCACTCCCCACAGACAGCCCTGCAGCACAGGCTGGTTTTCACAGAATCATAGAATGGTTTGGGTTGAAAGGAACCTTGAAGATAATTCAGTTCCAACCCCCCTGCCCTGGGCAGGGACACCTCCCACCAGACCAGGTTGCTCAAAGCCCCATCCAGCCTGGCCTTGAACACTTCCAGGGATGGGGCATCCACGACTTCCCTGGGCAACCTGGGCAATCCAGTGCCTCACCACCCTCACACTAAAGAATTTCTTCCTGATATCTAATCTAAATCTCCCCTCTTTCAGTTTAAAACTGTTACCCCTCATCCTGTCACTACACCCCCTCATGAAGTGTCCCTGCCCATCTCTCTTGTAGGTCATGGAAGGCTGTTACAAGGTCTCCCTGGAGCCTCCTCTTTTCCAGGCTGAATACTCCCAACTCTCTCAGCTTGTCCTCATAGGAGAGGTGTTCCAGCTCTCTGATCATCTTCGTGGCCCTCCTCTGGACCCATTCCAACAGGTCCATGTCCTTCCTGTGTTGAGGACTCTAGAGCTGGATGCAGTACTATGCTGGCCATGCTTGGTCTTGCTGCTGCACCCTCTGGGTGAGCAACGCATCCATATGGGGAGGGAGCAGTGGGCAGGACAACCTGCTGGTCCTGGGGGCTTTGGTGCTTCAGTGGTGGAGCTGGGGTAAGTGCAGGTGATCCTACCCAGACATCCACCCCCAGGGTGGCTCCAAGGGGGAGAGGAGAACAGCAGAAATCCAAGGCTTGCTCAGGTTGGGTATCCAGCCCTCACTTGTCATCAAACTGCCAGCACGCAGCAGTAAAGATCATGATGGGAGCTCTGAGCATTTGCTTCCTGGACCTCAAATTGCATTTGCACTTGTTACCAAGAATCAAAAGCTCTCCCTGCCCCCATGTTCCTCCCACATGCCTCCCCACCCCTAGTGAGGAGGAGCATCACTGCAGAGACCCAACATAGTCCTGATTTCCTGGAAACTACCAAATTCACTTTTCCATTAGCTGAATGTCCCAGGGATGATATTACCTGCCAGTGAGATGCTGACGGGTGAGTGGTACCAAGGCTGCCTGACGGTGCAGCGCAGGAGAAAACCGCTCCTCCAGCCAGTGAGGAGTGAAGATGTTCTCTGGCTTTTGGCAGGGGTGGCTAATGGGGACAAATGTGTCTCCTTCGCAGAGGCACCTGGGGCACGGCAGCAACTGAGTGTGAAACGTGCCATCCATCAGGGCCCTGCCTGGCCCTGGCAGCTCCCGGGGAGCAGCGCTGAGGTGGGCAGGCACCATGCTGGCAAGTGTGTGTGTCCCCCCAGCCAGCAAAGTGACTGCAGGTCTCTGCAGGCTCATGTCAGGGTGAGCTGGGCATTGGGATTGGGTTTTGGGTTTGGTTTTGGCTTTTAGGAGTCCTGTGGTGGAGGGTTGCTGGTTTAGAGTAACACTGCTTTGGGCTGAAGGGGAACGTGGGGAGAGGGACTGGTGTAAAACAAAAATGTTGTGATTTTTGAAGTGGAAATAGAAGCCTGCCTTTGTGAAGAGCCTGCATGCCCCTCTCCTGGTTTTAGTTGTGAGGTGGCCACTCGAGCCCTTTGAGATGAGCCCTATTTTGTGGTGCCATGAGCAAGGCTGGCTGAGCCAGTCAGGTTAGATATCCTGGGTGCTGTCAGACCTGGGTTCTCCAGCACTGTCTGCGTCTGCGTGCAGCTCAAGGACAGGGAGCAAGTCCTTGGGGCAGGGGCAGGTGTCCCCAGGAGAATCGACCCGTATTTGATAGCAGCAGGGCTGAGGGGTGGCAGAAGATTGGCTGGGCAGTGGCTTGGGTGCCTGGCTCAGCTGCCTGAGGCTGGGCTGGAGATGCCCTGGGTGAGGCCATCACCCTATGTCCAGGAAGCCATCCTTCTTTCAGAGTTGAGCTAACATTTCTTTTAAAGGTTTATTTTGTCTCCTTTGAGCTGTGACTCCTGCAGCACAGCCCATCAGCCTCTTTAGCTTCTCCTCTGCTTTGCTGTGTCATTAGCCCAGCTCAGAGCTGGCGGGCAGAGGTTCAGGACAAAGGCAGTAAGGTGAGATGGTGCCATCACTGCGGAGCTGCCCAGAGGCAGACGTTGCACCATAGGGCCATGCACCCAGCTCAGGGACACTCTGCTGCCCTGGAGCCACCAGGCCATGTGAGGCTGTCACCTCTGGGCTGAGGCAGGTGACTCAGAGAAGTCTAAGTGCCGTATGCCTCTGGCAAAACCTTTATTGAATGAATGTGAAATCTCATCAAAAGTAAATTGAGTTTCCATGAGAAATCTGGTTTCCATAAAGCTGTATTGCCTGACACGTCTTATGCTGCCTTGACGTAACTCTCAGAGCCCGCACCTAGCTGGAGGGTCATGAGGAGTGTGCCACGAGCCGCCTGCCACGTGAAGCCCTGCGTGCCCACACTGGATCCCACAGCAGGGGCTTCAGCTCCTCTGCATCCCAAAAGGGTCCCGTGTCCACCTCTCCAGCTGGGCACAAGCGCCAGCACTGCCTGCCCCGGCACAGTACTCACTTCTGGGCCTTGGGTGGCTTCTCCGGCTTCTCCGGGTAGGGGATGATGAAGTCGATGGCTGAGTCGGGCTTCTGGAGCAGTGTGCCCAACTTGGTCTTGATCTCCTTGGCCCTGTGGAAGGGAAGGAGCAGTGGCAGGTCAGGAGGGATGGGACAGCGGGGATGTTCCCTGCCCTGTGCCCACACGGACCCCAGCAGGGACCCCAGCAGGGCTGCTGGGGAGGTACAAAGCTGTGTAATTAATTACACACAGACAAATGGACCCTAATGCTGTAAAGACGCCTGGTTGAGGCATTTCAAGCTGGGCACTCAGAATTAGCGGCAGCTCTTGATCTCGATCTCTTTGCTTTGTCCCCATCTGTGGCTGGGATAATTGTATCAGTGGAGCTGGCAGGCTGCTCTGAGGGTGAATTAGGGGATGTGTGCGCAGCACTCAGTTTCTATAGCGATGTGCCCCGAGGAAACGCTGGCCAGGAGGTGCAGGATCTCCCTTGGAGAGGAGGCTGTGCAGGGTGCTGTGCTGGGCTGCACAGCCGTGCCTGCCCCACACCGAGCCCTGACCTGCATTGCACCCACCAGCCCCAAAACACCAGTGGCCTCCAGAGCAGGGTGCCCTCCCCAGGTCCTGGTCTGCGGCCAGAGGGAGTGGGAAACTGTCCTCATCATGTGCCCCGAGCTTTTTGAGGTTTCTGCTCTGCCTCCAGCAGAGGTGCAGCCCCCGAGCCCAGGGCTCTGCTGCTGAGCACCCTCGCCCCACACACCCAAAATCCTCCCTGTCCCGGGGGATGCTGTTGCTAACACACAACTCTATACTTGCCAAAATCAGGGTGAAACACTCCTTAGTGTGCTCTGTGCCCACCCCTGACCCTCCCAAGCACTCATGGCTGGGGGCTTCCTCCTTTCTAGGGACTTTTACTAGGATTATATAATTTTTTCTATTGCTCTCTTGGGGAGTGCCAGCAGTGTGTGCTGCCCATCACACCTTCTGCTAGTGCTCACTGTTTGACCACTTCTAAGTAATATATGTGCATTTTGTCTGCAATGGGAAGGGTCCTGCAAACAGGTAACTCCTAGGTCCTGCTTTCCCTGGGTAGAGGGAGAAGAAGGGTTTCAGGAGATGAAGTGGTCAGACTAGCAAAGGAGTTTCATCCTCCATCCTTCATCCTTTTGGAGGGTACATAGACAAGAGGAGTCCTGGGGCTTGACAACAGGTTCAACTGTCTCCAATTATGTGCCCCTTTGCGCAATATGACTTGCAATGTGGCCCTGAGCATCCAAAGCCATCAAGGAGGTTCCCCTCTGCTGCAGCTCAGTGTCGGTAGCGAGAGCAAGCCCAGCTTTTGCAGAGAAAATGCAGGTGTGCTGGGTAAGACTGAACAAACAGAGGTGGAAAAAAGGACATGCCACCGCCCCAATCCCCTCTTTGCAGGGCAGGACTCTTCCCTGGCACAGCAACATTTATTTGGTGACGTCCAGGCTCACTGGCACAGGGGGTGGATGAGAACAAGGGCAGCTGCTGTTGCCCCATGGGTGGGCTGGACTCGGTGCCTTCCCCGCGGTGTGGGTGTCGAAGCCGATCTGCAGCTCCCCAGACTCAGTGCTCACTGTGCTTCTCTCCACTGTTTATTTTCACAAGCCCTCTGTGGACCATTCCTCCCTTGCTATGTCTGCTATTTAATTTCCATTCCTTCATTTTTTTCCCCTCCCTATAAAACTGCCTCTGTGTTTTGGTTTTCCACCTCGTGGGTGACTTTTCTGCAACCTGGAGGGGCCTCTGCTCCCCTGCCAGCTGTCCCCCCTTCTGCTGCAGAGACCTGTCCCCAACAGCCACCCTCAGATGGGAGCAGGCAGGGGATGGCAAGGCCCCCACTGGCCAGCACAGGGGCCAGCTGGAGTGATCAGCCCAGCCTGGGTCTGCATGGACTGCCCGCAGCAGGTGTCCAGCACGGGGCAGAGCAGACCCAGAAATCCAACTGTTTTCATGGAAAATGTCAGCAGTTACAGGGACAGCTTCCGTTGTTTGTGCTTCCAAGAAAAGTTGAGTCTTGCCTGGAAAGACCAGGACCTTAGGTGAAGGGTGATGAGGTCCCCACGCTCCCTGCACCGAGGTGTCTCCAGGACAGGGATGCTGCTGTGCATAGTTCGTTCTACTCCCTCTAATAAATGAACAAAATGTGGATAAGTGCTCCAAGACAGAGCTGGCTCCTGATGCCCAGAGCCTGGGGCTGGCTCTCGTGCAAGCCTCAGGTGCCCCTTGGCTCCCCAAGCTGGCAGTGCCATGCTGGGACCCCAGGAGTGGGCAAAAGCAGGAGGAGCTACAGCTCCATTTAGCACTGAAGCCACTGGTGGGTGCAGAGGGTGCCCCAGAGAAGCTGATGAGCTTCCCCCTGGCTCTGGTTTTCCTGACAGCTGTGTTTGTGGCCACTACTCCTGGCAGGGAAGGGGATAGGTGGGCTCAGGGAGCATCTCTCGATGAGGGGCTGAGCAGAAATGCCAGCTGCCACCTGGTCCCTCTCCCTGCCACCATTCCATGCTCAGGAGGGCAGAACTGGGGATGCTGCTGTGGCCAACCCACTGCTGTGCACCCGGGAGGGTCCCCTCCAGGTGATCAGGCAAGTGCCCAATCCTGGGAGTTTCATCTGACAGAAGCAGGGGTGGAGAGCAAGGGGAAGGGGGCTTGCCCACCTCTGAAGTGAGGATGGTGAATAGCAGGGGGTCCCCAAACATGCAGGGGGAAAACATGGGCTGTGCTGGGAGCGGGGGCACCGAGAGCCAAATCTAACACATGACAGCTAAAGGAGGTGGGAAGATAGGACCATGACTCTGTCATCATCTGAGCAGGGCCTGGGGAACCTCATTACCCTGGTGCAAGTGGAATGAACACATGTGCAAGATCTGGATGTAACTGATGGCAGCTTCAGGCAGCAGCAAGCAGAGTCCTGGGTAATGCTCAGATCTGACTGAAAATCTTGCTCTCCAATTCCCACCCTCTGACAGTGACTTATGGCTAACATCTGTTGGGCTCAAAGGGCACTAATGGGCTTTAATGGCCCTGAGCAGCCCCAGCTGAGCCCCACACCCTACTCACAGCTGGGGGCTCCATTTCAGATCAGCCCTGGGGCTACCTTCTCTTTGGCTCTGCTGTAGGTGGGCTTCTCCCCAGCCTGGTCTCCTGGCTCAACATCAGACCTATATTGCAGCCCCACCACCTGCTGCTCCTAATGGGGCTCCCTGGATGGCTCCATCCCACAGGGCTGTTGATGGACCATCAGTGGCTGCCCGCCCTGCTGAAGCCCCACAACTCCCACTGTGGGGGACTGCAGTAAGAACCTCCCCACCCCAAGCAAGTCCTCAGCTGTGGGGCCTTCATGAAATATGGGGAGACCGCAGAGATGAGGAGGTTTGTTGAAAGGAAGCAAGAAAGGACAGCCAGAGAGCTGAGCACTTCCAGGCTGGTGGGAGAGAAAGACTATTTAAAGACATTATCCTGGTGTCCTTTAGCAGATGTATGACAAGCTTTCAAGCAAGACTTCAGCAAAGGCTAAACAGCAGGGTATAAAAAGGCAGTTATAAACAAAAAGGCACCCTTCAAACCCCCCCTCAGCCTCATCCGGGTGAGAAAAAGCAAGAGGACCATAAACTGTGGAAGGTTAAGTGTGAGAACATATGGGAGCAAGCCAAGAAAAAGTCTGAGAAACAGCTTCCAAAAAGCATTAAAAGAAAATATGGGCTCTGTCAAACACATCAAGAGCAAGAAGGCAGCTGGGGAGGGCCAGGAGAGACTCCAGCTTTAAAAACAAAACAAAAAAAAGAAGCTTGAAGAAGTTAAAGCTATAGCTGAAAGCTAAAGCTGCCGCTGTGTCTGAGGGCAGAGAGGTGCCAGAGGGAATGCTCCTTGCAGGGAAAAAGGCTCCAGGAGGGCTTCGAGGAGCCATAAAGCTCCAAGTGTGACACTGTATGGACATGTCAGCAGCAGCTGTATCGGACAGCCATGGTGGACACATGGACAAATATGGTCTATTGGAGAGCAGTCAAAGCAGCTCTGGCAGTAGGCAGAGATTCCTTCAAACCTATCGGCCCTTTCTGAAGAGGCCAGTGAGCATGTGCCTGGGGGAGAGTCGGGGGGTACCAGCCCCTTGGGTCTGCAGGAGACCTTGGATGGGCTCTCCAGACCCCAGGCAGCTGCAGGGGGGAAGGTCATCTCATGGATGACAGGGTGGGGAACAGCACGGGTATGGTAGCACGCAACGCGCAGGGGACATGGTGTGTTTTCCTTGGTGAGGATGGTCCTGGGGGAATGCAGGCTTGGGACCGTGCTGTTAAACACATCACACGCATGGGGAGAAGGGCCAAGCAGCAGATACTGTGTTACCCGGGTGCAGCACCTGGGGACCCACTGTGAGGAACTGCAGGAGGGTCTCCTGAGACTGGCAGCGAGAGTCCTCATAGAGCAATACAAAACGATGCACGCGGGACAAACCCAGCCCAAACTCCACGTATAAAATAAGCTAGATGTCCTTCCAACAGTGAGGCTTTGAAGATGTAACAGAGGTCAGTGAAAGCATCAGTGAAGAAAACAAATGCAGTATTAGAAAGTAGCATAAGAGTGGTCACAAAGCTAATAGCAGAGCAGAAAGGTGTGGTTCACCCCCCCTGGAAGAGTGCTCCCCGTGGCTCAGGAGGCTGCAGGAGAGCAGGCGAGATGAGCACGGGGCCACGAGGATGGCCAGAGGGCACAGTTCAAGCAAAGAAATTGTCACAGGCCCACGCTCCTGGTCACCCCTGTGGTGGGAATTTGCCTTGCTTTCAGGCAAACAGCATCAGCTTTACCTGATGAAGGGAGACTTTGCCCGAGATCTCCCCAGTCCAGCGAATGCCACCCTCACTCTCATCTGAAAGCAGTACTGGGGCTCGCAGCTGTGAGGAAATCCTCACTGGGTAATTCATCTCTTTCTTCATTCTTTTACCAAGTTTCCTCCTTAGGTGAAGGATCGAGCTCCCTGTTGCTGCAGGGAGACCTCAGCCTCATGCCATGGCCCCCCCTTGCATCTCTGCTTTTCACGGGTCCCCCTCCAAAGCCCCTCCAGTTCCACAGGAGGGGAGCAGGGGGCAGGTTTTGATCAGCATGGAAAGGGCTGGAGCTTGCCTGGGTTCCCAAGGGGGGGAGAGCAGCTTGGGAAGCACCACCACCGCCTTGGGCAGGTTTTGAGATTAGTGCCAGGATGGAGGGGGAAGAAGATGAGGATGAGGACGGGTGCCATGAGTTGGGTAGAGCAGATATTGTGCACGGAGCTAAGCACTGTGAAAGGGGCCAGGTCTGACTAATCTGCACGTGAGGGAGATGCAGGCAGTTGAAGAGGATTTTGAGGCACTTTGGAGCCAGGGCTGGAATCATCTCAGAAAGGCAATCCGCTTTCCCGCTTTCTTTCCTTCCCTCCCATGCTTTGTAAACATCAAAGTCCGAGGACAACGCACTCCTACGCATTGAGGTTGAGGGGTGGGTTCCCAGAGGGTCCCAGCCACTCACAGCATCCCAGCGAGCCCCCCCATGCCAGCAAGCCTCCCTTCCCGCCCAGTTCAGAGCTGGGTGATCCCAGACTCCATAAGAGGTATCCATCACGGGGACATGCTGGGGAAGAGCCTCTGTGCCCCCGGCCGCCCCTGGCAGAGCCCTGCAGGGAGGCGGGTGCCCCAGCACCCCCACGCCAGCCGGCCGCTCTCACCTCTCCAGGCACGTGTGGGGCAGCGCTGCTAATCCCTTGCACATCTTGGCAGGCTGTAGCTTCCCTCGGCCACGAGAAGAGCGTGAGCGACAGCTGAAGCGGGCAGCAGTGGCTCTGTCTGCAGCCCAGCTCCCTCCTATATAGCGCTGGGAGCTGGACCCCCGCCAGCCCCGTAACCAATGCCGTCTGTCCCGCCGAAGCTGGCCCCGGCCCCAGCGGCTTCTGGATTTTGTTTTCTCCTCTCTAAGCTTGCACGGGGGCAAGGGGGGCGGGGGGGGGGGAATGTGGTTTTTCTGGGGTGAGCTCAGGTAATCAGATTGGATGGGCCCAGCTGCTGTTGGGGGGGACTTCAGGAAGCCCACGGGGTTTCCTTTTAATGATATATCAGGCCCTGGGTCAGTATTTAGAAGAGCCAGGTGGAAATGCTTCATTCAAGTGAGGTTATTTTCAATGAAAAATGTCACTTTCATTAAAATAAAAGTGTATAGGAGAAGTCTTGCTGTTGATTTAAAAGCTGTGGCTAACGTCAAAATCTCCACAGCTTCAAGAGCAGTTATCAGCTGGTGGGTAACAGTGACTTTTGTTCCCAAACAAATTCATTTTAGTGTAAGCTTAAAAAAAATAAACCTTTTAATCATAGCAAATGTTCTGTTTTTATCTGACAGTGACACTTTGATGAGGCCAAAAAGGATTCCCACCCAGAATTTTGCGAAGTGGAAAATTTGGACCCTTTTTCCATTCCCTTTCAGAGCAGCAAAACCTACGCCACAGCCTGGAGCTTCCTGTGATGTGGGACCTGAGCAGGGACTGGTCTCTGCCTCCCCCTGTGTGGCTCTGTCCCAGCACTGCCCCACTGGGATGCAGCCCCTCACTCACCTAAAGCTTGAGTGCTGCACAGTGCCACAGTGTTTCAGGTTTGCTCGGGTAAGATCTCTTTGCTCCACTAAAACTCGCAATCTCGGAGCCAGTGCCTGCCTATGGTCATGACATCTGTGGCATGAGTTCCTCCTGGCCTCAGCCAGGCACAGTTGTGGGTGCAACCCCAGAGCGATGCTGCCTGCTGAGGGGCAAATCATGGCAAAGATGGGGACCAGCCTGGCTCTGAGGAGTTCTGTAGCCAAAGTCCTGACTCCCCACAGGAGGAGGAATCACCCCTAACTCTCATTAGCCATGCTTGGAGCAGAGAGGGTAACTGCAGCCATCCCAGATGTTTCCCTCTTGGCTTCCAGCTGGGATGTGCCAATCCATCCTTGGCAGTGTCACCTTGCGGCACAGCTTGTCACCCGGGTCTGCATGGCCAGACTAGAGCCAGCACAAGGGGAAAGCCCTCAAACAGTCACAGGGCAGCTATCGGGGCATCAGCACCAATATTTTTTCAATTTGTATAGTAGGACTTACAGCAACACAGGTCTTTTCCACCCCACAGTGGTGTCCGTGCAATAACACTCGCTCTGGTACAGGCACATAGAGGGTGTGAGGCTCTGATCTACCTTCACCTCCTGCTCCACCCCAGCCAGGGCACCCTGCGTGGGGGGTGAGCTCAGGGTTCACCCTTAGCGTCTGCCACACGCTTCTCCTTGACCTGAGCTGCTTGGGTGACTGAGTATGTGCATCCAAGTGCTTTGCTTAACACCCACAGCTCGGGGCTGGGAGCAGGAGACCTTGCTTACAACCTGGCTGTCCAGACTCCAAGGGCACTAATGGCCTTAATTGCCCTGACCAGCCTCACCTGCCCCCTCAGATTGGGGCTACATTTAAGCTCAGCACTGGGCCTCCTTCCCTACTCTGAGTGGTGTCAGAAGTGTGCTTGTCTCTGGTTCTTGAATGGATTTTGGACCTGCATTGGAATCCTGTCTCCTGCTCTTCTAGGATTATGCAGCAAATATCTGCATTTCAGCATGTGAGTGTAGTAAGTGAAAGCTAAAAGTCTGCTAGAAACCATTTCTACCAGGAGAGCTTGGGTTCACTTTTTTTTTTTTTGGGGGGGGGATTGTAATGGAAATTGAATGTAAAAAGTGTATCCTAAAATTTCCCTAGGTTTGTGCTGATTAGAGAGCCTCAGATGCACCCAAGCAGGGGTACCAGACCTGCTGGATGGAGGACTGCCCCTTCCTGCTGCATGACACCAATGTGCCCACCAGACTCCTTTGTGCCCTGCACAGCAGGGGAAGGAAACAACAGCAGCCACGGAAGATGGAGGTACTTTACTCCCTTACAAGCTGCTATCGCTTTGCCCTGCTCACAGAGGAGTTGGGAGGGGGCTCTGTTGTTATCGTGGAGGTGCCTCACAGCAATTTGGGGGTAGCCCAATTGCCCCACCTCCCTGGAGCTGGGGTGCAGCCCTCTCCCCCCCCAACTCTCAGAGACACAGCAGCCTTGCAAGCTTGGCTGGGCTGTTGGGCTATGCCAGCTGCCCTTGGGGCTAGTGAGTGTGTCAGGGCGTTTCCTTTGCTAGCAGGGTATCCCGAGTGCCAGCTCAGTGCCTGCCAGCTGGGTGGCTGCTTTGAAAGGCTCCTTTGAAGTCGAGGTGCTGTTTGTGGGGTGCTTTGCCAGCCGGCTGGGTGCCCCCCTGACATGGAGGGGAGCAGAGGGCAGTGAGGGTCGGGTGAGAGGTGCCAGTGGTTCTCACAGCTGTGGGGCTGGGAAGGGCAGCGGGGCCATGGGACCACATGGGAAACCCCCACAGCCTCCGGCTCGGCTGCCTGGCCATTGGGAACACAGTTATTTTTTTCTCATTAATCCTCAGTAATAAAGTCAGCGTTGCAGATCCCAGGGGAGTCAGATCTGTGGGACCAGGCGGTTTGTGTGAATGCTGTCCAGCAGCCACCGAGCACCCCTTATGTGCTCTCCTTCCAGGCTGGTGCCCCTGGAAAGCAGCCAGCCTCTCCAGGCACCCAGCTCTACACAGCTCCTGCTGCGGGGAGCCTTGCCCTGTGAGACCCCACGGAGGGACTGGTTCTGTCCCCTAAAGGCTTTTACCTACTTTACCTCTATCAGTCCTGGGTGGGTAACTAACTCCCTTGGTCCTGTGGCTCTGCCGTAGTTCAGTGACCGATGCTCTACAGTCTCTTCCGCAGTCCCCGGGGTGGGGGTTTAATGAAGGCACGAAGCAAGTTGGGGAAATTGAGGTCCAAAATGAGCGATGAAGCTTCACGTGAGAGAGTCATAAGGAAGCCAGTCCACGCACTGGGATTGCAGTTGTGCATTTTAGCGGATATTTATGTGAAACACCAAAAAAAAACCTCACCCCGTATACTATTGAGCAGAAACAAGGATTACACAGAAATAGCTTGTATTTTCCACAGACCTTTGTCCAGTAAGAAATGTTTGGTTTGAGCATTTCAAGGCTTTAGAGTGCAAAGAAAATATTTCCAATAAGAAACTACCCAGACCTTCCTTTTCTTCCCACGACAGCTTAATTTCTTTAAGAGCCCTTCTGGGAAAGCTTTTTGGAGATCCAAGTGCACTCGAAGGGCCAGATTGTCTTGTGTACACAATGGCTCGTTTCCTCCAAGAGCACTCTAGGTTTGTGCCTTGCCACTGCCCCCTCAAAAGCCACGTGGAATCTCCCATTACACCAGATTTATCCTGGGCTCTGTTATTTCAAGACTTTATTATCCTTTCTAAAAACTTGCCTTTTATAGAAGGCAGCCCTGCTGCTTTGCAGTTTCCTGGTTCCCACCAGAATATTTTAAAAATTAGCATCATATTTAACAACATTGGCCTTTTGGTAGAGGAATCACTGTAATTCTCACCCAGGTGAGTATTTGGCAGTTCATCTGAGCACTCCTTCTGGCAGATTTTTAACCATGTATATAGGCTTACAAAATCTTTCTCCCCACCCCCCAGTGCCTTGGGACAGTCATGCAAATGTGTGTCCGCTAAGGAATGAACCTAGTGTGAGCTCCTTCACAGCAAAGGCCAACACAAGTAACTTGCCAAGCTTTTCCATGACGGCTCTGTCCTTCTCATAGAGCCTGATCATGTCCTGTCCCCAGGGCTCTCTGGAGAGCTTTCTGCTTGTCACGTTGTCATGATTAATTTTTATGCTTTTAAGATGTTTTCCTCAAATCTTCTGTGGCCTGCCTTTCACCTGTAACTTTCCAGAGCTTGTATTCTTTTTTCACTCTCTCATCTGTGTGCAATTTCCACTTCCTTTAAGGTCTTGCTGCTTCAGGTGTTCATTTCCACTCCCTTGCACATCACCTTTTTTTAAGAGCAGCCTACCTCTCACTTCCTTTTTGACATTAAATATTACTTTAAAATTATCACTTTTGCTCTCACCAGGACAGTCTGATCAGTAATTACGGCTCTGTGGCTCCTCGTTTGTTCCCTTTGAACTAAGCTCTCTGTGCATGGTTCAGGAACCACTCGGGTAACACACAGTGCGGGGTTACACCATCCCACTGCCTCTGCCAAGATTCTGAGCCCCAGCCCAATTATCAAAAGACTCATGTAGGAGAAAGGAGATAGGGGATCCCAGTTCCCTCAACTTGCTGCATCCAAGTCACTGACACAGGAGCCATGGGTGAGGTTGAAGAAGAGAAAACCCTGGAAAGCAGCGTTACCCAGAGCACTGGGACTCTGGCCAGCTGGGAATTCATGAGTCACGTAAGTCCTGCATCCCAGCTGCTGAGCCACCAAGTTCCTCGACCCCAAGCACAAGGCCTGAGAACAGCCAGGGCCACATCTGGGACACTGCACTGCTCCTCGAGCCTGCTCTGTGCCTGCAGCAGGGACCTGCTCCCCTTCCAGCACTGGGGCAGCACAAGGCAGGGGCAACCCCAGCCCGAGACATGCACGGGGCTGGCCTCACCTCTGGCACACCCAGAGCATCCTTCAAACAGGGCTGAGCCCCAGTTCACTTGTCTCTGGAAGGAAAGCCCGGAGGAGCCTGCGGTGACAGGAGTTTTCATGTCAATGCATGTATTTGCATGGTGTTTATCCTGCTATAGGTACTAAAGTGACAGCCTGGCTGTGAACCATAGCAGCCCCTCTGCTCCCAGAGCAGATCAGCGAGGACAAGGCACAGGCAGAGCCAGCGCCTCAGGAACATCAGCAACTGTTGCTGAGCTTCCAGGAGCTCTGATATCCAAGTGGCACTGGTGCCACCATGTGTTCTGTGGGGTTCAGCCGCAGTGCTGGCAGCTGGGTGCCATCTTTGCCCTCTGCATTCCTTCAAGTGTCACCAAAAGTCTCAATCTGTGAACAGATGCGGTTGGGTTGGCAATGGGCAGGAGACAAACACAATTTCAACACATAGCACAAACAGACCAGTCACAGAATTTTATTTAAGGCATGAATTCAAGAAATTGCCTGGATTACACCACTTTTACCCAGATTCACATGCTGAATTTGGGCAGCACAGCACATTGTTTCTCCTCACCCACCAGCCAGCACCTGCATTTTTGATCGCTTGCTAGAACCAGCTGCCATGCAAAGTGCACCTCTACCTCCACGTTAGCCATGCAAGCAGCCTACTCCTCTCCCACACATGCACTCATCCTCCGCCCAGAAGAGCACCTGCATGGTGAATCAAGCTCTTTCCTGCCCTTCCCTTTTGCCCTATGTGCCCTGCAGTGGCACTGCCTTTCCCAGCGCATGGATGGCCGTGTTCTCCAGCACCTCCACCTTCCCCTTGCCCGGCTGCAGCACACTGGCCACCATAGCCCTGGCCACCGTTTTGACAGGCACCGAGTAAGCGGTGGGGAAGAACCAAGCCACAACACCCAGAAACTGCTGGACCATCCACTCCAGCGGGCGGGACTCCTGACGCTTGCACAGCAGCACCCTGCAGAGGGGGGAGGTAAGGTGTGTCAGGTGGAAACCATCCCTGGGGAAAAGCTAGAGACTGGGTTCTCCAACTGGGCCAGGGACCCAGCCCAGCTTGCTAAACCCACATGGGGGCCATGCGGCAGGGTCCAGAAAACGTGACTGAGCTGAGCCCTGGGATGCTAATCTACTTTCCCAGCAGTGCTGCCAAACCCAGGATGACAGTTCTCCTGGGCAGCAAGAGGTGGGAGGATACGGGTGAGTATCCCCCCTGCAAAAGGTCAAGCTGTGTCTCTTCTCTGTCTGAGATAAGCTTTGACATGTCCCCCAATCTCTGCTTTCCACCCAAGCCTCTACTCCTTGCATGTGGGACGGTCCATGGCAAACTGCTGTGCTTCCTCCCTTCCAGGAGTTGCATCTGCAGCTGGTGGCTTTCTCCAACTTCCCTCCCCAGCCCTCCCCTTATGCATCCTTTCTCTCTTTCTCCATCTCCCAGCCCGCTGCCCTGGCAACCCACCACCTGAGTCCTGTGCCCTCCATCCTCCACCGCTACTCACGCTGGCCGGAGAATGGTACAGTGATCAAAACCAACAGCCTGGACCAGGTTCTCCACTTCTCCCTGTCAGAGAAGTGGGGCAGGATGAAAGAAGACAAGGATGACTGCAAGCACTGTCCCTTCTGCACCGTGAATCTGCAGGAGAGAGTTGCTGAGCGGTGGGTAGGATGGCACTAATGCCAACAGCTGAAGCCAGGCACCGCCTGGCCAGTGAGCAGCTCTCCAGGGCAAGGAAGCGTGAGTGAGTGTCCATGGTGGACACACTGTTAGTCAGCAGCGCACCCTTGCAACCATCATGCTAACTGCAACTGCATGCTCCTGAGACAGCATCTGGACACAGTGGCCAGACTGGGCATCCTGGCACAAGGCACTGGGAGATAGCAGTGAGTCCAGCAGATGTTGGGGGCTGCAGCATACAACATATGGGGGGAAAAAATACCTTTCGTGATGGGTATGGTCCCACCCGGGGAGCCTGTGGGTTCTCCACCCCCGGACAGTTCACATCTCGCCTGGACGCTGCCCTGAGCCTCCCCACGTAGCTGTGGGGAGCTGGGGTTGGGCTGGAGACCCCAATGGGTCTTTCTGGTGGGCTGAAGAGGGAGATGGACGCTGCATGCAGGTGCTGTGCTGCTCTGGATGAAGCAGCTGTCCAGCCAGACCCTTTCTCTCACCCCTTTGTCCCCCCCAGCACCAGGGGGGAGGACCCTCACAACCATTTGCGTCTCTTGACACCTCAACTCCCCCTTTTCTTCCCGAGCACCCCAGGAGGAGCCCACCCCAGCTGCTCCCTCACCTTCACACGGAGGTAGAGGAAGCGGCTCTGATGGTCAGCCCCTTGGGAGGACTGCAGGACAAAGTGTTTGCAGCCCCCTGCCCGCGCCAGCTCCGCCGCCTGCGCGACGTAGTCCCGGTCCACGCGGACAAAGCCATCCTGCAGGTAAAGTGGGGAGAAGGAGCGTGAGCCTGGCGGGGGGGAGGGCAGGCAGGGAACCCCGGGTGGGTGTGTGCGTGGGGTGGGTCCCACTCACCGCTCCAGCCTTGGCCCTGGTGGTGCCCAGGCAGCAGAAGCCAACATCGTGTCCCTGGAAGGCGGCGGCGTGCTCGCTCAGCCGCTCGAAGTCCACCACCGCCTGCTCCTGCGGGGAGGCCCGAGGGTCAGCACCCCGCTCCCCGGCCGCCCCCCGGCCCCCGTCGCCTCCCGGCCCCCGTCTCCCCGCCGCACCACGGCCGCCTCCGTCTCCTCGCCCAGGCTCAGCCGGCGCCGCCCGACCAGCGTCACCCTGGCGAAGAGCTGCCGGGACAGCAGCTCCCGCAGCAGCGCCCGGCCCGTCGCCCCCGAGGCGCCCAGCACGAAGCAGGCCCTGCCGCCGCCACCGCCGCCGCTGCCGGTCGCCGCCATGGCCACAGGCGCGGGGGAGGCCGGGCGGGCCCGGACCGGGAGCGGCCGCGCTGAGGCCCGGCCTCTTTTCCGCCTGCCCGGAGTTCACTGCCGGGACAGCCGGCCTCGTCCCGGCGGTAGATGAGACACGAGCCTTTTTCAGGGGCTGGGGGGAGGCTGCCCGCGGAGACTGCGGGGTCTCTTTGTCCCCCCCGGGGAACGCCCCTCAGCCTCGCCGCTGCTCCCCGCACCTGCGCGCAGGGAGGGACGCCTGCAGTGTCCCGTCCCTCCGCACCGTGTCCCGGCGGTGGCAGAGCCGGCGGCAGGAGGATCTCTGCGCCCTCCCTGCTCGGGCGGAGGGTGCGTCCCGGGAGGGGTCTGTCACCTGCCGGGCGGATCCTCCCCGAGCCCCCCCCGGGGCCCGATGGGGGTGCCCTGTAGCCGTGTCCCCAGGGCAGGAGGCGAGCCACCTCCCCACCGGCACCATCTCTGGGCCCTGCCACAGCTGTGGGGCTCGCACCCCAGCGGTGACGGCAGTCCTGGCCACCGGTGGCACTCTCGGGGCAACTCCGGTGGGCAGCAGCCACCGGTGCCCGAGGAGCAAAGGGATGGAGCCCGCTTCCCCGGGGGACCCTCGCTGAGCAGGTCCTGGCATGTGCTGGTGTCCTGGTTTGAGCGACACAGGACTAATTTCTAATGGCAGGGAAAACTGCACTTTTGGAAGACTCTAGTGCCTGAATTCATGAAAATATTTACTTTATAGCCAGCTCTGGTATGTGGGATTCATGGTCTTGGCGTTTTCGAGCCTTGCCAGGTGCAGGGATGAGTAGGAGTGAGACCCAGGCACTTGACCCAAGCTGCCCTACCATAACCATTTCATACCATGAACGTCACATTCAATATAAATTAGAAAGTTTGCTGGGAAGCTCTCTATTTTCTATGATGGCTGTGATCCTGAGAACTCCTTGCCCCGGTGCCGGACCTCTGAGCCCTTCCTTTCCTCCCGAATCCATAGTACTTGCAGTGTCTGACGTTTGCCATCCCCTGCTGGGAGTGCACAGCTTCCTGCTGATAGAATTGACTGAGTATAATCCATGTATATTTTATATTGCTGTTCAGACCAGTACTGGTTCTTTATTATTATTAATGTTAATTATTTAGTCTTAGTCTATTAAATATGTTTGTATTTCAACCCTCGGGTTTTGGTTTTTTCCCCCTGATTCCCCTTCCCAGGTGGGCTGGTGTCATCGGGTGATAGAATAATTGTCTAAACAACAATAAATTGTTGTGGGTTCCTCAAATCTGGCAAGCACAGGTCCCCTGCTCCAGATCCCTGCCTGGACATTGTCCCTCTGATGGGGATGATGGCAATCATCGCCAGAGGGGTCCAAGCCCGCTGGGAGCCAACCCGGGCCATGGCTCTGGAGTGGCTGCACGGGCACCCCGGGGGCTCTGTGCAGCCACTCCCAAGGGTAGTGTCAAGGGGCCCTGCAGCACCCGATCCCGTTTGTCCTGATTCCTGGAGAGGGAGGTGCAGAGGCCTGAATGGCTGCTTTCAGGATCAGCCAGGCGATTTTCCAGCCCAGCGTGTCTGCCGTGTGCTTCCCTTGGCCGAGGGCTGAGGATGAATCCCCGGTGCACGTGCCATGTGCGAGGCAGGATGCGCGTCATGACTGTCACAGGGTTAATGGCTGGCATCCCGCTCCACCTGCCAGTGTGCCGCCGGCACCCACAGCTGCGCGGCCCATCCGGCAGGCTGTACCCTGTGACTGCAGGCAAACCCAGGTGGGTGCAGGAGGGGGAGGCTGGGACGAGCTGGGGGCTTAGGGGCAGCGGGACAAGTGCTTGAGAGTGGGAGGGGAACTGTGTGGTGTGACACTGCGGAGTGTTGGCAGTAACATGTATGGGGCGTGTGGTATGCTATAGGGTTTCATGGGATGGTGGGAACAGTTCTGGAGTCCTCAACACAGTAAAGACACAGATCTGTTGGAGTGGGTCCAGAGGAGGACCACAAAAATGATCAGAGGGCTGGAGTGCCCCTCCTTGTGAGCACCTCTCAGCCCCAGCCTAGGCTGAGAGAATTGGTGGTGTTCAGCCTGGAGAAGAGAAGGCTCCAGGGACACCTTATTGTGGCCTTTCAGTACATAAAGAGAGCCTACAGGAAAGATGGGGACAGACTTTTTAGCAGGGCCTGTTGCGATAGGACAAGGGGTAATGGTTTTAAACTAAAAGAGGATAGATTTAGACTAGATATAAGGAAGACATTTTCTACAATGAGGGTGGTGAAACACTGGAACAGGTTGTCTGGAGAGGTGGTAGATGCCCCATCCCTGGAAACAGTCCAGGCCAGGTTGGACTGGGCTCTGAGCAACCTGATCTAGTTGATGATGTTCTTGCTCATTGCAGGGGGATTGGAGTAGACGACTTGTATTTCTCCCTTCCAACACCAACTGTTCTATAATTCTACGATTCCGTGGTTCAATACCTCTGGGGAGGGGTGGGATCGGGATGCGTAGGGGCCATGCCCACTGCTCATGGGCTGCTTCTCCTCCACGGCAGGGCTCGGTGGGGCCAGCCAGGTGCCGGGGTGCCTGGTCTCCTGCTGGCATGGAAGCGCAGTGCCGGCACAGCGCAGCGTTTGACTGCATGCCCCAGCCGGCAGCCTGCTGCCCTGACTGGATGGCGGGGCTCCCCGACGCCTTGCCCCTCTCCCGCCTCTCCATCCCTGGCACCCACGACTCCCTCAGCCTCTTCGGCGGCCGGCGCCTGCGGTGCCAGAGCTGGGGCCTGGAGGCCCAGCTGGCGGCCGGCATCCGCTTCCTGGACGTGCGCTGCAAGCTGGCGCGGGGTGAGCTCCAGGTCTACCACCTCTGCACCTTCCAGCGGGCCAGCCTGAGGGGGGTCCTGCGCTGCACCCTGCGCTTCCTCCGCGCCCACCCCGGCGAGGCCGTGCTCATGCGCATCAAGGAGGAGCTGCCCGTCTTCTCCCGGCCAGGCTTCGCCGCCCAGCTGCACCGCTGCCTGCTGGAGGAGGGACGGGGCCGCCTGTGGTGCCGGGAGGAGGTGCCGACGCTGGGCCAGGTGCGGGGAAAGATCGTGGTGCTGGAGGCGCTGGCGCGGGAGGTGCTGGGCATCCCCTACGAGCAGCTGAGCATCAGCGACGCCTGGAACGTCCTCTCGCTGAAGCGCAAGTGGGCCCGGGCGCGGAGGCACCTGGAGAGGGCGGCCGGCGGGGACCCCACCACCATGCACCTTACCTTCTGCTCCGGCAACGGGCTCTTCACCTGCCCCGAGGAGGTGGCCCGCTTCGTGAACCCCCGCTGCTACCAGCACCTGCGGCGCCGGGGGGGGCAGCCCGTGCGCTGGGGAGTGGTCATCATGGACTTCCCTGGAGCTGGGCTCCTCCGGCTCATCGTGGAGAGCAACGGCCTGCCGGCCAGCAGTCACACCGCAGCGGCCCCGGGCACCCCCACAGGACCCTCATGGCACCCCCGTGGCAGAGGGGGCGGGCACTGCGGCCGGCACAGCTCGGCTTGCTGCCCACACCGGTGTCCATCGGGACGGACGCTGCTGCCGGCCCCACGCCTCTGCCGAAGGACATCAGTGCCCGTAGAGCGAAAGCGGGTTTCTAGCTCTCGCTGGGTGCCGGGAAGTCTCCGTGTGACGATGGTGTGACAGTGCCGGAGGTGGCAGAGGGCTGGCGGCTGCGGTCAGAGCCGGGCAGACCAGGGAGCTGCCCCCTGCACGCTGCTCTCCGCTGAGGAGCCAGGTATGGTCCCGGCGTGGGGCTGGGACAGCCAAGTCCGCAGCAGAGCAGCAGGGATGGGTGGAGGGAGAAGGTCCTGCCTGGCCTCCTCTCAGGCAAGTTGAAATGCCTCTCTGCAAAACAGTCCTTTTCCTTTTATGGGAAAATAAAAATAAAAAGAAGGTAGGAAAGTGCTCCCTATGTTGCCTTGCCATTTTCTAGCAGAAAAGTGCAGAAAAGACCTGTGGGGTTTGCTGCTCAGCTGTGACAGAGCCTGTACCCCCCTGCCCCATGGCCAAAGTTAAATTGGTGTTTCTAACCATCTTGGTGTTTCTAACCATCTTGCAAGAGGTCAGAGGAATTCATTTCAAAGGTGACAACAGATGGTTAGGAGCATCCTTCCCCTTGTTGTTTTAGCTTCTGTGTTTTTTTCTTGCAGGGGCTCGTCCCAAAAGTCAGGACTGTTAGAGAGAGGCAACTTCAGCAAGTGTTGCCGACCCGGTGCCCGAAGTGCTGGATGGCCATAGCAGCAGCGATTCAGGCGAGGCTACCCCGTCCCCAGGGTCACATGCCCAGGGGACACTGCAGAGCCTGGTGGTTTGCAACAGTGTGAGCAGCGTGGGCAGGGCACTCACACAAAAGCAAAGTGGCTGAGACCTACAAAAGACCTTAAAATGCTCGATTGGCCAGTGCCTGCCCTACCTGCAGAAAATCATGCAGCAATTTAAATAGACTGGGAAGTCGCAGGACACAGTAGCTCCTTGGAGCAGAAAGGTAAGCAAGGTCCTAGGGGAGAAAGCATCAAAATGCCAGCTGTGCTGAAGCAGGGAGGTGAGAAAGAGAAGAGGAAAGCTCAGCCTCAGCCTGCCAAAAGGAGAAGAACGTCCTCAAGGATGCTTCTGACTCAAGGGAAAACGTAGCTGGGCTCAGTGCCTGCCTGAGTGGTTTCCACAGGATTTCCTGGCTGGAGGACAGGACATTGTTTGTTCTGCCCAGGGCTGGCCCTGGCTGCAGATACAGCTCTCAGTGCTGATTATGTTTATCCCCTGGCCCTGGGCGGGCTGCGGTGGCCCTGTTCAGGGAGCAGGGGAGGACAAAGCCTCTGCTGCAAAGAGCCAGACAGGAGGAGAGAAGGCAGTAGCGTGCAAGGGGTGACAGAGGTGACAAACAGAGGAATCTGTCTCTGGGCTTGCTTCGTGAGGTAGTAGAAGATTGAAGTCCATTAAACCATACTCATCACAAGAGCACTCTTTCTGTCTGGGGTGCAGGTGACTTGCTCCATCGGCTGCCAGTGCTTCCACCACCCGGGCTGCCCCTGCACCAAGCCAGCGTGACAGCTCTAGGTATCGCTCTTGTGCCAGGAAGAGGGGTGCTATCAAGCGTGGCCTGTCCCAGCCTTCCAGGGGTGCACGGTGCTGTGGGCAGCCAGGCAGGGCGCAGGCAGAGCAGTCACAGTCCCCAGGAGCAGCTCTGCAGGCTGTGTGGTTCTGCTCTCGCTCGGGGCAAGGGCTGCCTGCGGGGCTGCCCCTGGATGCGGCACATCCCTGGAGCTGCACCCCATCACCCCGTACCCACCCTGTGCCCCGACTTGCTGGCAGGGCAGAGGCTCTGACGGGGATTCCCCGGGTGGGCAGAGCCACTTGTTTACTCCCCACCACACCAGCAGTAAGATAACTGGTGTTTTCTACGCCTCCGGCATCCTGTTTGGCAAGCCCTTATCTGTGCCACACACATGTGGCTGCTGCCAGGCACCAGGGAGCCTGGCCAGGGGTCCCAGTCTGGCAGCAGTGCCCAGTGAAAAGGCTCTCCACCACCAGTGTGGCAGTGGAAAGTTGTGAGGCAGAAAGCTGTCCTACAGATGAGATCGAAGAAATGTCTCTGAGAGGGACTGGATGGCGTGGGCAGGAGTGATTTGCCCCAGACTACCCCTGCAGCCAGCGCTGCCCCAGTGCCACGAGGTCCCTGGGGGTGGGGGGTTGGGGAGTGACATGGCCCCTGGGCAGTCTTGGAAGTGTTCTCATCCTTCTGGTCCCAGCCCCCTTCTCACCCCCTGCAAGCCAGGGCATAGCTTGGATAATACATCTTCCCGTGGCCAAACATTTTCAAATTGTGAGAAAGATTCTATTGGGTACCGCTTTCCTCTGGGGCTGTCGGAGGAGGGTCCGGCTGCCCAGGCTGCAGGCCAGGCATTGCGCTGGGAGACATGCTCAAAGGCACCCTGCAGCTCAAAGACACCCTGACTGGTGGTGGTGGTGGAGCCATCCCCTGCCTGAACTCAGGAGGTGCCTCTAAAGCCTCAGAGAGAGACACCTTGGTCCCTAGGGTGGCACAGGGGGATGGCAGCAGCGAGGCTGCACCCTGGCAGGGTGTGGATCCTCACCAATACCACACCATGCTCCTGAAGGGGTCCCACCAGGTGCCTCCTCACTCCAGTGGGCTGCTGAGCCCTCCCCTGCAGCAGGGGTGAGGGGGACTCCCCAGGAAGGTGCCCACCGTATCGCCAGCAGCAGCCGAGCCGGGTGGGCTGTGTCAGGGTGACTTGGTTCCTCTGCGGTTTGCCGGGGGACATTGCGCAAGGAGGGGAACAGGCTGTGCCACCACAGGGCAGGAGCCTCTGCCAAAAACACCACGTGTCCTCTTCACAGGGTGGGGGGGTGCAGTGTGGTGGTGAAAGGGGTGGCCCTTGAACCCCTTGCCCCCAGGGTCTCACTCCACACAGTACTGCACTCTCCGTGGGGACACATTGTGGGCTGCAGCCTGGATGTGGCCCTGGGGTTCTGCTGAGGTTAAGCCCTGGGGCATCTGCCCACCTCTGCCAGTACCCACCTCCCCATACAGCACATACAGCCCCTGATGTTGTGGGTCCCATCCACACCTGGGTGCCTCCAGAGCTGTCAGGATACTTGTGGTGGCATCATACCCTGCTTCATCACAGATACAGCCTGTGCTAGGGCTCGAGAGAGAGAGGATCAACTCCATCTGTGGCTTAGGACTGGGGCACAGCAAAGGAGGCATGTTTCTGTTCCAGATCCCTGCAGGGGCCAGAGGGACAGTGAGGAAGTGACATGACCTGCTCCTTTGAGCCCCTGCTGAGCGAAGCCCTGGCTTGCAGCTTATGCTGTGCCCTCCAAAGGGCAGCTGGGGAAGGACAGGATGTGCCGTCCCACTGCTTGGGAAGTCCCTGTGCTGCTCAGCCCGTAAAGCAAGGACTTTGGCCCTTCCCTGGTAAGCGGGGCAGCAGGAACCCAGCAGGAAGCATGTGCCCTGCAGCATCCTGAATCCTTCGCCGGGAAGCCAGCCTTGGAAACCGCTTGAGATGAGAAAGGGATTGTGTCAATTAGCCAGCTCCCAGCAGAGCTGATTTGGGTCTTCTCTCCCTCCCACCATGTGAAGCTTTTTCCACTATCTGCAAAGCAACCCTCGGTAGCTCTCCTGCCATGCAGGACCCCCTCTCTGAGCTCAGGTACCCACGTGCAAGGGGTACCTGCCCCCACAAACAGTTTTGAACTCGACCACATTCTGCCCTTTGCAACAGCACTCACCTTGCCTCTGCTTTTAAAACAATACCAGAAGCTACTTTTAGTTACAAAAACAAAGGTGGGAATATATTTTTTTCTATTGCTTCAGCCTACCATGTTGGGTTTCAGCAGAAGTGAAACTGGCAGGGGCACAGCCTACTCCCAAGAGGGCAATGCACCCATGAGGGTAATGCCCCTCCGACTCCCAGTGGGTCCCCCAGCACATGGGAGAGGCAGCTCTCACCCTGTCCCGGTGACCCTTATCATCTGGAGATGCTCTCCTGCCCCAGCAGCTGCCCCTCAGACTCTGTCTGCCCAGCTGACTCTTCCCTTGCCGTAATTGCACACCCTCTGCGCGTATGCTGCTAGAAAGCGAGCACTCCTGAATTACTGGACATACAGGTTCATTCTCAGCAATTTGATAAAAATAGACAATCGCAGTAAAATATTTTGCAAGGCAGATATCCAGAGACAGGCCCCAAGTTTCATTTCCATCGGCCAAGAATAAATTCATTATAGTGGGCTTTTGTGGGATGGGTTCCTCCTTTTGTCTAGCATGAGTCCCACCGGAGCAGCATCATTTTCTCTGGAACTGGAAAACGCATGTGAGCTGCATGGGTCTTGCTTTGGCTTTAACTGGAAGTGAGCAGAGTAATTCCTGCAGAAAACTCTGCCAAGGCAATTTTAATTAGAAGCAGAATGGGGTAAGGGAAGATTTACGATTCAAGAATAATCCAAGGGGAGGTGGACACAATGAGGCAGTTCCTGAAGCATTGGTGGAAGTTTATAAAGGATATGAACAACTCAGGGGAAGTTTCTCTGGCATGTTCTTGGACCTTTCTCATAAAGATTTAAAGGCAAAGACAGGAAAATATATTGTGTAAGCAATGGTTTATAAACGGTATATGAGGATTCACAGCCAGAGCAAAAAGCCTGTAAGAGAGGAGAGCATCCGGCACAGGAGCCAGGAGGCTGCGAGCCACGCTCCCGCTCAGCCCGCGTGGGAGCTCATCACGCCTCGTCTCTCCTCCGTCCTCCAGCCACCGGCGTGGGCACTGCAGCATGGTCACGGTGGGTCAAAGAGGTCTCAGTGCCCTGGGCACCATGGGCTGGGGACTAGACCCCACCTGGGGGGCCCTTCTTCACCTCCTGGGGAGATCAGGCAAGCCTGGCTCGTTGTGGGTTAGCTCCTGTGGCTGTCATGCCCCTGTGGCAGCGTGGGGATGGCACCCAGCTCCCGTGCCATGGGGCAAGTGCTGCGTGGAATCCTTCCAGCGCCGCAACCAGGGCTGATCCCGCTGTTCTCCTCCATCCCCGGGCTGGGAGTGGGGTCTCTGGAGGTGGGAGAGCCCGGTGGTGGGGGAGGCGGGGGTGTGGGGCAGGATGCGGGCTGGCAGCGGGGCTGGGGCGGGAGGGGAAGAGGCCAAGGGCAGGGAGCGATGCTCTGCGCACTCGGAGGAAGTGGGAGCAGCGCTGCCCGCCGAGGGCCAGACGCCCCTGGCACCGCTGGCAGCTGGGCAGGGTGCGTCTGCAGCGCCAACATGGTAGGTCCTCCTTTCCTTTGGGATGAGTTGGGGTCTGCCTGGGAAAGGGGGTTAGGGGAGGGCAGGGCTGTGGGTGGGCGCTGCCAGGAACCGATGCTGCTGCCAGGGACCAACGGAAAGGACCCAGGCTGCCCCAGAGAGACCCATGGCAGCAAGGCTATGCCAGGCACACAGGGCACTGCCACTGCGGAGGCAGATGCCAGCCCTGGGTGGGCAGAGAGGGGTGGGGGGCACAGGGCATGCCCTGGACTTAGGGACTCCCCAGGAGCGAACTGCATTGCTGGCACAGCCTCCCCCACTGCCCAGCTGTGCTGTGGGTACCTCCCCCCCGCAAAGTGCCTTGCTGGATGGGACCTTTCTGCAGTAGAGCTATACCTGGCTGGTGGCACTGTATGTGCCTGTGTGTGAGCTGGCACAAGCAACATGCCCTTGTGGCTACCAGGACCCACCTGGCAGTGGTGTGGGTGGATGGCGAGGTGCGTGAGCCCCGTGGGACGTGCATGCTCACTCCTCTCTCCCTGACATGCAGGGCGCTGCTGTGGGACTGCAGTCTGCTGAGAGGACGTGGGCTCTGGGCTCTCGTGGCATCTGCTACCTGGGCATTGCTGCCATCGCATGGGGTAAGCTGCCTGCTCGATAAGTCCAGCGTGACCCTGCTGCTGAGGAGCCTGCAGGTCTGGGAAACTGGAGATGGGAAGCAATGTTATTTTGGAGGTCCACCAGTCACACTCCCATTGCTGCCAGCCCCAGGGCTTGATCTTCCTCACCTGGGAGGGAGCTGTGTCTGCCTGGGCCAGACCTATTGTAGGACTGTGCTCCCTGGGGAAGGTCTGGGCCACGTGTGGAGGATCCCTGCAGGGAGTCTTGTTCCCCAAATGCTGTGTGGTGACAGTGCGTTGTACTGTGAACTGGAGAAAGGCAGCAGCAGCTCTCCCCCTGCCTATGGAGCTGGGCATGGATGTAACCACAGGACCCATGGGTGCAAGGGTTGGGAGCACAGCTGGGCTGCTGTCACAAGGGGTTAAAGGGATGATGGTGACATCATAAGAAGAAATTAGAGTAGAAACTAATTTGGTTTTGCTGCCTGTAGGATACATCCTTCACACGTTGGCATTGCACAGAGCAAGATCTGCTGGTGCCTGCTCTGTCCCTAGAAATCCCCTGAGAACTGGGTTATTTTCCAAACACCTTTCATAATTGGGCTGAGGAGCAGAGGTAAATGCAGAAGTGTGAGGAGGAGGCTGAGATTTTTACATCTCAGGGGAAAACAAAAATGCAAAGGCACCCTGAGGGCACCCTGGGGGGTAGGGGTTGGGGGCTGCCAGGGGAGTGGAGGGGTCAAGACGCAGGCAAACTGCAGCCAGGTGGGGGTCCAGCTCCAGGTGGGGCAGGGAGAGGTAATATAAGGCTGAGGGGAAGGAACAGGGATGAGCTGTGCTGCGGAGAGGGTGCTACTGGTGGAGCTGGAGGAAAGGAGCAGGAGAGCACATGGAGCATGGGCAAGTAACGGATGGGCTCCCTGGTCCTTTGGGGTTTGGGGATGGGGTGTGCGAGGGCAGCTGCCCTGAGCTGGGGAGGCAGTGAGTGGTGGGAGCTGAGGCTGGGGCAGGCTCCCAGGAGGTGCTCTGAGCTTCTGTCCTGCAGCCTCAAACTCCCAAAGGGTGAAGAGGAGGGGTGTTATTGAAGGCCACGTTTTCCTCAGCTTTGTTTTTGTTGAACAAAGTGGATAGTTTTCTCTTTCACAAGGAAAACCGGACAAATTATGGGAATTTTGCTTAGAAAAATGCATAATTATTGACCAAGCTAGAACCCTAATTACACTTGGGAAGCCATAGACTTGCATCTAATCTGCTGTGGCCAGACCTTTGCCTGCATGACCACAGTGTGATATGCTCCCCTGAGACACATGGTACACCAGGCCAGTTGTTTAGAGCAATCTTTGATCTATATCTCACTTTCTGCATAGTTGGAGATACGATCCCTGTATCACTTCCTGCAGTCGTGGAGATTGTCTAAGTTGAGGAGTTGTACCTGCTTCTGGGAGGGAGGAAGCTTATTTTTTTTGGTGACTAAAACCCTTTGATTGCATCAAGTTGTGGTGTGAAATGCTGTAAATAAGAGCAGGGTTTCAACAAAGTGCCCTTCACTTCTGGGTGTGGGTTCCAGTTACTCTCTGGCTTTGGTGGGCATGACCAGGATGTGAACCTGACTTTTGCAAGATGTTGTTTTGCAATACTGAATTTTACAAAACTCTTAAGACCATCTCTGGCTCAGATGAGCAGCTTGGGATCCAAATGCTGTTGGGGGTGGGGACATGCTTGTTGCTCTGCCTTGCTCCAAGCTGACTCTTACGTAGAAGTGTAAAGCAAGAATACCAAAATGGTACACTTCTGCACTCAACAAGGAACTATGTTTAATGAACCATCTTGATGTGGTGTTCCTTCTCGGAAACCTTTGTGGGCAGGGGAGCAGGACTGGGGTCTGGGCTTTCTCCCCTTGTGCTGGAGAAGAGGATGGCATCACTGCTTGGGGCTCTTTTGCCACCTGCGCTCTGCTCACCCCATCCCACACTGCCCTTTGTCTCAGTCTTCATTTCATCTCCCCCAACTTCCTCATCCCCGTGCCATCTTCTTCTGTCCCACCTCAGCTCCTTCTGCCATGCCTGATCCACCCAGGTCTCCATGTACCCTTAGAGCCCAGTTCTCACTCACACCTGCCCTTTGTCCCATCCCCTCACTCAGCTGGCCACTGGCATCTCTTGGCTCTGATGCCAGCCCTAGCCCACCCTCATGTCCCAAGGCACCCCATCCCCAACCTGGCTGCCATCCTTTCTGCATCGATCCTGGACCTCAATCTCTCTTGCAGGCACAGTGACGTGGGTGGAGGTGGGTGCCTGGACATACCATTACAGTGACCGAGGAGACTACATGTGGGAGCAGGCCAGGAACTACTGCCAGACCTTCTTCACTGACCTAGTGGCAATCCAGAACAAGCAGGAGATTGAGTACCTCAATGCGAGTCTGCCCTTCCATGGGCGCTACTACTGGATTGGCATCCGCAAGCTGGGTGGCACCTGGACTTGGGTGGGCACCAGGAAGGCACTGACAAAGGAGGCAGAGAACTGGGCAGCTGGGGAGCCCAACAACCGCCGCTCCAACCAGGACTGCGTGGAGATCTACATCAAGCGGCAGCAGGAGTCGGGCAAGTGGAACGATGAGTCCTGCAACCGTAAGAAAAAGGCGTTGTGCTACCAGGGTGAGCAGGGGAACTGCAGAGTGGACCTGGACTGGGTGGGCTGGGGACCTTGGTAGGGTGACAGTGGCTCCTCATGACTGTTCTCTGTGTGTGCAGCCTCCTGCCAGCCCTTCCCATGCAGCCAGCGCGGCGAGTGTGTGGAGACCATCGGGAGCTACCGCTGCGAATGCTACCCTGGCTTCCATGGCCCCGAGTGTGAGGACGGTGAGCCAGCCAGCCATCCCTCCCTCCTTGCTGGAGAGCCTGAGCCCCAGTGGCAAACAGGCAAGTTCACTGTGCTCCTGACGGGCTGGTGGTGCCGCATGTCTCCCAGTTGTGCAGTGTGCCAAGCTCGAGCCTAAGGGAGCGCACATGAACTGCAGCCATCCCTATGGAGACTTCAGCTACAACTCTACCTGCGTGTTCGGGTGCCAGGAGGGGTTTGAGCGACGAGGGGCGAGCACACTGCAATGCCTGGCTTCCCAGCAGTGGTCAGCAGAGATCCCCACCTGCACAGGTAGGGCCTGCCAGGGGCTCGGGGTCTCAGGGATGGGGCACAGATACTTTGTGGGGTCAGCCCTGAGTGCCCAATGCTACTCAGGCAAACAACGGGCTGGGCTTGCTGTGCCCCTGACCTTTGGGGAAGCAGCTTCTGATGCTGCATGCAGGGAGCAGTTCCCTGATGAGTCTGTGACGGGTGAGAGGCAGTGAGATCTGGATAAGCCCCCTGCTCTCCCTGGCTGTCCCAGAGCTTTTGCTCACTGTCCTGAATCCTGCCCAGGTACCAGCATCCTGCATGAACCGATTGTGGGGGCAGGATAGTGCCTTGGCACCTCCATCACACTGGTGGCACCATCTGCATTTCCCCAAGCCCACCCTGATCCACCTTGGGAAGGTGCTTGGCATCTCAGGAGTCTTCAGAGAAGAGAGAAAGGGGGGCTGCTGTCCCACAGCCAGGGGACGGATGTATCCTGGCAGGAAGCCGGGGGAGGGAAAGGGGGTGAGGACTAGTGAGATGAGGTTACAGATAAGCTGGGAGGGACAAAGCAGGGCAGGAAGCCACAAAGAAGAGAAAGCTGTGGTATGTTATGCTGCATGCAAAGGGAAAATCTTCCTATCAGTGGCTTGAGGGTTTGGAGCCAGGCACCAGGCACTCCAGAAAGGTGCTGGGCTTTTCTGGGTGGTGTGAGAGACCTGCTTCACCTTCCCATGCAGACATGGTGTGTCTGCAGCCTTGCACAAGGATGGGGTGACTTGAGGACTGGAGCAGACACAGGACATAACTGGAGACCCTCTGTACTGGGAGACCCAGCAGGAGGGGTCAGGAGGTGGGCAGGGTCTCTGTATATATGTATTTAAAAAAAAAAAAAAATGCCTGTCTTGAAGTTAGTGCTGCCGATGGCACCTGTGCCTGTGGTCCAACCTGGGACTTGCTTTATGCAGCTGAGACCAGCTGTCTCAGTGAGCTGAGACTCACTTGGGCTGGGTGCTGGTGGTATTTGATGTCCCTGTGGCCCTAACCTGTAGTGGTCCTGCAGTCAGCAGGGCCACTTGCCCCAGCAAATGTTGCCCTGGCACACAGTAAAGCACACAAGGCACAGCCTAGGGAGGCTGGCACACAACCCTTACAGCTACTACAGTTATCCCATCCTGGTCCCCTACAGCCCCAGAGCCTCCTGGGTCTCCTTTCCCCTGCTGCTGTGATGAGGATGGAGGCAGGTCTCTGCTCCTCTCCAGGGAGGAAGGCAAGAAGGACTGCAGAAGCCATTGTTCTTCATTCTGGGGGGTGTAACCCAGGGTAGTGCAGGGGGTAAACAAATAGGGCTCTGGAGGAGCAGAAACTGCCCCCTCTCCAGGAATTCACCCTTATGGCAGAAAAATCATCGTACTAAGCACATGACTACTGTATTTGAAGACGTGAGACTTCTCTGCATGAGAAAAAAATAAATCAAAGACTTATCACCATAGATTTGGTTTTGTTTGATTGGGATTCAGCCCAAATTCCTAGATTTAACCTCATCTATGCTGTCTCTGAGATCTACTCTCCCATTGCAGCCATCATGTGCCCGGTGCTCAACGCTCCAGACCGAGGACAGCTGAACTGCTCCCACCTCCATGGGGACTTTGCCTTTGGCTCCATGTGTGCCTTCTCCTGCCAGACAGGGTTTGCACTAGTGGGATCAGAGAGCCGTGAGTGCACGGCCACAGGGACCTGGACTGGGGATGCCCCACACTGTGAAGGTAGAGCTGTTAGAGCTCAGGGTGCTGTTGGCCTTGGGGTGACACTAGGATGTTCCCCAGCCTCTTGATCCTAACAGTTTAGTCGTTCAGTTACCAGGCTTCTACTTGAAATGTGCCCCTTTGCCCTGCAGCCGTCACCTGCCCAGTGCTCAGTGCTCCAGACCGAGGACAGCTGAACTGCTCCCACCTCCATGGGGACTTTACCTTTGGCTCCATGTGTGCCTTCTCCTGCCAGACAGGATTTGCACTGAGGGGATCAGAGAGCCGCGAGTGCACAGCCACAGGGACCTGGACTGGGGATGCCTCACGTTGTGAAGGTAGAGTTGCTGATCAAGGTGTCACAGGCATTGGGGTGACCCTAGAATGTTCTTGGGTGTCTGTGTCCTTTAATTCCAAGAATTAAGCCTTGTAGTCCCCTGGCTCCTGCTTGAGGAGTATCTTTGTCCCTGTAGCTATCATGTGCCCCGTGCTCAATGCTCCCGATCAAGGACAGCTGAACTGCTCCCACCTCCATGGGGACTTTGCCTTTGGTTCCACGTGTGCCTTCTCCTGCCAGACGGGGTTTGTGCTGATGGGGCCGGATAGTTGCAAGTGCACGGCCACAGGGACCTGGACTGGAGATTTCCCTCACTGTGAAGGTAGACCTGCTGCTAGAGTTCAGGGAGCTGTTGGCTTTGGGGTGACATTATGATATTTCCCAGCCTCTTGGATCCAGCAGTACATCCTTGTAGTCCCCTGGCTCCTACTTGAAGTTTATCTCTGTCCCTGCAGCAATTGTCTGCCCAGTGCTCAGTGCTCCAGACCGAGGACAGCTGAACTGCTCCCACCTCCATGGAGACTTTGCCTTTGGGTCCATGTGTGCCTTCTCCTGCCAGACAGGGTTTGCACTGATGGGGTCAGAGAGCCGCGAGTGCACAGCCACAGGGACCTGGACTGGGGATGCCCCACACTGTGAAGGTAGAGCTGCTGTTTAAGCTCTCACAGGCTTTGGAATGACCCTAGAACGTTCTTGGATGTCTTGGTCCTTGCCCCTAACAGTTTAGTCTCATAGTCCCCAGGGTCCTGCTTGAAGTGTGTCTCTTTACCCTGCAGTCATCACCTGCCCAGTGCTCAGTGCTCCAGACCGAGGACAGCTGAACTGCTCCCACCTTCACAGGGACTTTGCCTTCAGCTCCACATGTGCCTTCTCCTGCCAGAAGGGGTTTGCACTTGTGGGGTCCGAGAGCCGCGAGTGCACGGCCACAGGGACATGGACTGGTGATGATCCACGCTGTGAAGGTAGAGTTGCTGATCAAGGTGTCACATGCATTGGGGTGACCCTAGAATGTTCTTGGGTGTCTTTGTCCTTTCACCCTAAAAGTTTAGTTTCATAGTCCCCAGGCTTCTACTTGAGGTGTGTCTCTTTACCCTGCAGCCATCGCCTGCCCAGAGCTCAGTGCTCCAGACCGAGGAGAGCTGAACTGCTCCCACCTCCATGGAGACTTTGCCTTTGGTTCCACCTGTGCTTTCTCCTGCCAGACGGGGTTCGCACTGATGGGGTCAGAGAGCCGTGACTGCACGGCCACAGGGACCTGGACTGGGGATGCCCCACGCTGTGAAGGTAGAGCTGCTGCTAGAGCTCAGGGTGCTATTGGCCTTGGGGTGACACTAGGATGTTCCCCAGTCTTTTGGTCCCAACAAGGTAGCCTCCCAGGATCCTTTTTGAAGTGTGCCTCTCTACTCTTTCAGCTATCAAATGCTCAGCACTGGTCACCCCCAAGATGGGCCAGGCTGCCTGCTCCCACCTCCATGGGGACTTTTCCTTTGGCTCCACGTGCGTCTTCTCCTGCCAGACAGGGTTTGTGCTGATGGGGCCAAAAAGCCACAAGTGCATGGCCACAGGAACCTGGTCTGGGGACACCCCGCAATGCAGAGGTAGCTCTTGTGATCATGTGTGTGTCATGAAGTACTCTGTTGTAGCAGACTACCTTCTCCAGCATTCCCCATCCCCTTAGCACCCCCAGTCCATGGCAGCTTATCCCCTGGCTCCCCAGCCGACATGTCCCAGCTTACCACTGTCAGTCCTGTCCTATTGATGCTACTGCTGTGCTTTATCTCCAGCCACCAGCTGCCCAGCACTCGATCCCCCCAGCAGAGGCCAGCTGAGCTGCTCCCACATGCATGGGAACTTCACGTACAACTCCACATGCACCTTTTCCTGCGAAGAGGGGTTTGTTCGGATGGGAGCAGAGGTGCTCCAGTGTACAGCCATGGGGAACTGGACCAGACATCCCCCGGTCTGTGCAGGTACAGTGGTACCCAGATCATTCCTCTAGCATTTGGGGGGGAGGTCCAGTTTCCCGCAGCACTTCTTGCGTGTGGTGGGGGGGCACCCCAGCAGCTTGGGCGCTGCGAGGTCCTTCTGACCACTTTCCAACCTGTGGGTCTGTGGATCTGTTTCAGAGGATGGTGCCCCCTTCTTAAAGCAAGTCCTGGCTTACAGCAGCGGCACGGCTCTGGCAATAGGCGGCATCGTGCTCTCGGGTGCGCTCATTGCCCTCCTCGCCAAGCGGCTCAGTGACAGAGGTACAGAAATGGCTCCCACAGCAACTGAGAGACCAGTTGCTTTGGTCTCTCAGACCAGGGGGTTACTGAGTCCCAGGAGAGGGTGGGATGATCAGAAGAGTTTAACAGTGTGACTGCCTCAATACATGTGTTTTATTTGCTGCGAGCTGCTTTGGTCTGGCAGCAACTCCTTGGCAGTTTGTCCAGCTGGAAGTGTCAACAGCCAGGTTTGGAGGGCAGAAGGCAAAAACCCCCACCTTAATTGCACCTTAATTGTCTTCTTAGACAATCGTTTCAGCTCCCCTCTCCCACTCCCTCCTGTGCTTGTCAAACTTGATTCAATTGCAGGTGCTGCTGCTGGAGCTTCTCAAGTCTGTCACTAAACAGAACTGTTTGTTTGGGTTTTTTTTTCTATCTTCTTTACCCATGTGGACATTTCGACACCATTATCAGAGGAGAAGAAGAAGCTCCTGAACCCCACGAGGTGAGAGCTGTGCTCTGCAGGAGGGTGGCTCTGCCCTGTGCCCATCACACCCTGTTGTTACCCCATATCACCCAGACCTGCACATGTGATGCTGCTTTTATGTGCAGTGAGAGTATCTTTAGGGCTGGTGGGACTGTGCTAACCCCTGCCCTTCACACTCCTGCCGTTTCATCACCCCCGTCTCTGTTTTCCAGCGACCTAGGATCGCCCGGCATTTTCACCAATGCAGCGTACGATGCCAACCTGTAAGGTGAGCCCTGGTGAGACCCTTGCAGCACTCTGTGCTTTTGCAGCATGCTGGAAATGTTCCACTGTTCCTCCTTGCTTCTGGTGGGAGTTGCGTGGAAAATTCACCCTGGCAGCTATCCTCCTGGCTGGGGTGCTCCCAGGTGGGGACACATCGTTGGAGGGAAAGTGGGAGTTGTTGTCCCAAAAGTGGGTTCGTTTAACCAGTGTGCAGGAGGCTAATGTACACACGGAGCTGAGGTTTTGTTTAAATCATTTTTGCGCAGAGATGGGTGCTATCTAAAGCTGCGATGTTTAGTTTAATGTTTAATTTAGGCACTGGTGAGGCACCACCTTGAGTACTGTGTCCAGTTTTTGGCTCCTTACCACAAAAAAGACATTGAGGGGCTGGAGCAGGTCCAGAGAAGGGCAGTGAAGCTGGTGAGGGGTCTGGAGCACAAGTCTTATGAGGAGCGGCTGAGGGAGCTGTGGTGGTTCAGCCTGGAGAAAAGGAGGCTGGGGAGAGACCTTATTGCCCTCTACAACTACCTGAAAGGAGGCTGTAGAGAGTCAGGGGTCAGTCTCTTTTCCCAAGTAACAGGTGACAGGACTAGAGGAAATGGCCTCAATTTTGTGCCAGGGGAGGTCCAGATTAGTTATTAGGAAAAAATTTTACACTAAAAGGGTTACCAAGCATTGGAATGTGCTGCCCAGGGAAGTGGTTGAGGCACTGTCCCTGGAGGTGTTCAAAAGACGGGTTGACGTGGTGCTGGGAGACATGGTGTAGTAATGGTATTTTTTTGTGATGGAGTTGGGTTGATGGTTGGACCAGATGATCTCGAAGATACCTTCCACCATAGATGATTCTATGATTCTATTCTATGACTAATTGCTGTGTGTGTTCTCCAGTACATGGTGGGGGTACTTCTGTTCAGCCTCCCACTGGGTGGGTGGTTGCAGTCTCCAGCTGCTGCCTTTACCTTTCCCCTGTCCCTGGGGAACGGTGTTGCTTTTAGCTGTTGTCGCCCTCGGCCTGTCAGCTGTGCCTCTTGGAGGGGGCTGTTCCCTCATTACCACCAGCCTTCCCTTCCAAGTGAACGTCCATCAGTGAGGCCTGTGCTGTTTATACGACCTGTACGAACACCCACAGCCTTGTAACTTTCTTACAGCTCTCGCTCAGTAAAAGACCCCCATTTCCGAGGTACAGCAGGAGGGAAGCCAGCCTTGGTTCTGCTATGCTTCCACCCTGGCCGTGACCAAACCTCACCGTGTTCCCCGGCGCTGCAGGCCCAGCAGGAGATGCAGCCGGGGCCCAGTGGGACCTCGCACCCCAGACCTATGCCGCCGCGTGGACACCACACGCTGCGTGTACACCGCCATTCCGCACCGCACACGCACACACACACACACAGACGCGCGCACACGGAGCGGAGGTCCCTTCCTGTACCACCCACGCGTGACGACCAGCCTGGGGCCCTTGGCCGCCTCTACCGCCTGCTGCCAGCCCCTTCCCGCAGGGAGCTGCCCTCCCCTCGGACGTGCCCCCGCGGCTCTCCCTCCTCTTCCCCCCCCCCCCGACTCGTGCTTGTGTCAGCAGGGACTGAATAAACGCCTGTTTCTAACGAGCTGCCTCCGTGTGCCCGGGAGCGGGAGGGGACGGGCCGGGGGCGGGGAAAGGAAAGGAAGGAGAAGCCGCCCCCGCCCTCCCGCGGCGGCCGCCGTAGTTGGGGCGTGGCGCTGCCCGGAAGGAGACGTGTGTTTCGGGAGGAAGGCGGAAGCCATGGCGGTGGCGGAGGCTGAGTGGGAGCCGGCGGGGCTGCTGCCGGCCCCGGGGGGTGGCCTCGACTGGGGTGAGCTGGGCTGAGGGTGGTGGCGGGGGGGGGGGGGGGGGGGCCCGG
>JAOTQQ010000004.1:7738312-7769161 GCA_026546715.1 Gallinago undulata | reverse complement strand
CGGCCCGCCGGGGATGGTTGGGGGGGGGGGGGGGGATATATTGGCGGGGGAGGACGCGGACCGGGTGCTGCCGGCCGGGCCTTGCGGCGCGGCCTTCCCGCAACGATCGCAACCCGAGCCGGTAATTATTCCTCGCCTTTTAATTATTTAGCTCCCCCTCTACATCCCCCCCCCCCCCCCAGCTCAGCGGACGATGGTGAGACGCGCCCGCCCTGGGGTCAAGCCGCCCCCCCACACCCCCCCCCTCCTTGCCCCTCTCGCCGGGTTTCGGGGGATCCCACGGCCTGAAAAACCCGCAACGGCTGCGGAACCGGCTGCGAGGCACCGGGAGCGGGAGGCGGCGCGGACGGAGCCGTTACCCCCCCATTCCCGGGGCCGCTCCTGCGGCGGCACGTCGGAGGGTCAGGGCTGGGGGGCTCCGGGAGGACGCGGCTTTGCTCCGGCCCCCTCCGCCGTGTGCCCTTCCCCGGGCCTTGCGGCTGCCCCGCTGCCCCCGCAGCTCCTCCGGAGCCCGGAGCGGCGGAGCCGGCCCGGGGCTCGCCCCGACGGCGGTGCGGCAGCGCGGAGCTCCGGTGCGGGGACCGGCTCCGGCCCCTCCGCTCCGGCCGCTCTCCCCGCCGGCGCCCCGCTCCTCGCAGCCGCCGTATCTTTTAACAGTTGAATTGACTGCAGTTTTTGTCAGTTAATTAGGTTTAATTTACATAATTAGTACAGTATAAAGAGTATTGGGGATAATCAGGAGGTACGTCTCGCTTACTGTGTAAACACGGATTCGGAATTAAAAATCAGATGTAATTAAGGCGTGTGCGCGCGGCTTTTAATTGTAATGAATTTCTAATTAACGCTCAACGATCGCCGCACGCGAGAGCCGGGACGTTTGCGGGCTCCGCCGCCGCCCCGGGCGCCCCCCCGGGGGCCGTCGAGCGGGCCGGGGGTGCGCGGCCGCGGAAGAGCCGCGGAGAGGCGGAGGGCGGGAGGGACGGTGCGCCCCGACGGGACCCCCCACCCCGTCCAACACACACACACACACCCGACACACCCCCCCCCCGGACCGGTGCCGCTGGCAGGCGGAGGCCGGCGGATAATTTAGGTTAAAACTTAGGAAGCCGTGTCACGGGGGTATAAATAAATAATCAGGCGCGGACGGCGGCGGAAGGGCCCTCTCTCCTGGAGGGCTGCGCCGAGATTGCCACATAAATCACGGCGGTCTAATTCAGTGGAAGTTTAATAAACGCCTCCTATTGGAAATGAATGTTCCCCATTTAACAGTTGTATCAGCACCATATAAAACCGTGACCCCAATAAATTTAATTTTAGAGGCCGATCAATCCGGGCTTCTCTCTATCGATCCGCGGCGGCTCTGCGCCTTTACAGCCTCTTCCGCGGCCCTTCCCGCGGAGGCGGGGGGGGGGGGGAGGGAGCGTTTCGATTAGACTCTCTTTATTAGGAAAAGATTGCTCCGAGAGGCCTGAAAATTAAACGGTGACATTTTAATTACTGGACATTGACAAAGGGAGCGGGCGGGGGCTCTCTGCAGGCCGGGCACACGCCGCCTCACCCGACGTGCTGAGCACCCGCTGGGGGGGGGGAAGGATGGGGACCCCCCCGGGGTGATCCGCGGGGACGGGGAGGTGGGGGGGGACGCGGCATTTTGTCACCTCGTCCCCCTCGGATCGGGTGACCACCCGCTCTGCTGACCGCCGAGAAGGGGAGCCCATCGGGGTGGGGGTGTCAGACCCCCCCCCATGGCCACCCCCCAGGGAAGAAAAGGGGGCTTCTCCCTACGTGCCAAGAAGCCGTGGGAGCCAGGATCCCCGTATCAGGGAGGTGGGGTGTCGGGGACCCACGTGCCGAGGGCTGGGGGTGCCCAGGGCCCCCCCAATAAGGGCTTTGGTTGCCCAGGACCCCCATTGGGTTGCCCGGGACCCCCCCAATAAGGGCTGTGGGTGCCCAGCATGCAGGGAATTGGGGTGCTCAGACCCCCCCATGCCTACAGAAGTGGGGGGCCTGCAACCCCCTGTGAGTGCTCGTGGGTGCGGGAGGGGGGGTGTGGGGTGGGGTGGGGTCGCGGGGGGGGGGGGCCTCGCCGCTGGGGTCTCGCCGGCGCTGAGGCCGCTGTCTCTCCCGCAGAGTCGGTGCTGGGCGAGGAGCTGAGCGAGCTGCTGGGCGCCGCCGAGCAGCGGCGGGCCCCGAGGGACGAGCCCGAGGTGAGTACCGGGGCCCCCCGGGGAGCAGCGCCGGGGGTTTCAGGGCGGCCGCCCGGTGGGAGGCACTGGAGCTGCCGGGCTGGAGCGCCGGCGGCTTGACAGCCCTGGCTCAGCCGCTGAGGTGCGGAGTTGTCCCTCTGTGAACGGGCTGTCGGTGTCGAAAGCAGGAGGCTTAAAAGTCGAGGTTGAAAGGGAGAGTGGAAAGTGAGAGTCTGAGGTGCTGTGCCCAGGAAAGGCTGTGCTGTCCCTGACCTGATGAAGGCAAACTTCCCCTGCGAGGAGGTGCCGGCAGGAGAGTGCATTTCTGGGTTATACTTTTGTGCTCCTTTTGGAGAACTGTGGCCAACGATGCTGAGACTTGTTGCCTCACCTATGACACAGCTTCTTGTTTTCTTGTCTGTATTTGGATTTTCTACTAAACCCTTTCCTTGCAAACCATGTTTTTCACTGTCTGATCATACATACTGCTACTTCTGTCCCAAGGCATTTGCCTCATGGTTTCTCCACTCCCTGTTTTAAAACCCCTGCCTTTTCTCTACTTGCTGTGTCCTGCCCCACCTCTAGCACAATCCCTGGGTTATCCAGTGCCAATCTCGGGTGCTAAGAACATGCCTACAGGCATTGTAGAGCCAGGTGCTGGAGAAAACTTGGGAACTGTTGTGTTGTAGAAGAGCAGGGTATCCCTCTTCAGTAGGTCTGCATTAATTGCCTGTGTGGAGGCTTCTACTGCACAGCTCGGGCTGTGGTTGATTGTCATTCTTCCTATAAATATGCTCTGATGAGCTTTTTCTTCAACCTAGCCCATGAATACTAATTTCTGTGCACTCTGCAGACTTCCTGAACATCCCTCTATACGGCAGGTTAAGAATGTAAGGAGAGGTGCGTTTGCAGGGTATTTTTTAACAGGAGAGTTTTTGCTGTATATTTGTATAAGTTTGGTATGTAATATTTATATTTTTTATGCAAGTGCTCATAAAAATATTACATTAAGTAGGGAACTCAGAGTTGCATCAGCAGAAAAAAATGGAACAAAAACATGATCATTGTTTTAAAGGTCATACAATAAATAATATATATGAAGTGATTTTAGTCTTTTTTTTTTTTCCTGTTGGAAAGGAAACAGGTGTCCCTGGTTTTAGAAGACGACAATGTCAGTTTATTCAAGTCTAGGGAATCCTAATACATACTGTCATCAGATCTTGAGCAAATCAGACCTTGTGTCTCTCTTCTTGCTGGTAAATTGATACTGATGCTGCTTCTGTTTATAAAGTCCTTTGAGATGTGATGTTGGCATCCTCTTCTTCATCTTAAGTGAAAGATTGACTTAATGCCCTTCCATCAAGTTGCTAAAACTTGTGTTTTATATAAGGTGGTACAGTGACTAGACTTAGAACTTTCACTTTACAAATTGCTAATAGCAGTATGGTAACTAGTGATGGCCTACAGCTTTAAGCTTTAAAAGAAGCCTTGTCCTGTGTATTCCAGTTGAGAATTACCCCCTTAAGCTTTTATATCTGCTTAAGGCAACTGAAGTGATAGTTTAATTTTATTTTCCAGAGCTGTAAGAATGTGTTGGTTTTATTGTATATTGCAACATTATGTGCATTATGATGTTTTCAATATATATTGTCTTTTTGTATTTTTCTTTTTCTGAACTGTCATTTCAGGAAAATGATTTCTGTAACTTTCATTTTGATTTGGATTTGATGTCTTGGGACTCGGATCTTTGGAATCTTACAGGCCGTGCTTATGAAGGTAATTGACCTTTTGTATTTTGCAGGGATGACTACTCCACCCCACGGGGGTGAGCTGTTATAACTTTAGGATAGTGGTAATTTATGTGAAACTGTTTGATGGCCTGCAGCATTTAGCTCTGCGATGTCTTGCTGTGTTTCTGTAGGATGGGTACAGCTGGTGAGGGCTACCCTACAAGCAAAGCTGTTTAGTATCTTTAGTGTCGCTATGTCTTCTGCTGTGCCTTGCTTCAGGAATTAATTAGCTGCTGTAGGGCAGCATGTTTTTTACTGATCTCCCATTGTTAAACGCTTGTACAGTGAAATTTCTTTATCTGCCTCTTGCAGATGAAAGCGTGAAGACAGAACCCTTATCACCAGCCACTTCAAATTGTTCAGTCCCTTCTCCATCATCTGTGGACTCTCCAGTGCAGAATGTGCCTGTATGCAGAAACCTCCATGTAACACACACAGCTGCAGACATTCAGAACCAGCTGGGGCACACAAAAGGCCCAGTGGTTTACTTGTCTGACCAGCTTCATGGCATAAGAAGAAACAGCTTATTTTTCCAACTCTTGCAAAAACAACTTCCCTTCAGTGATGTTTTCCTTCCTTTCCTGCTGTGACCCATTCTAAAAAGAGCATGTTCAGTTCTGTTTCCTCAATTGTGTGTATTGGCCTGGTTGCCAAACAAAATGCCTTTTAAAATGTGGCCGTTGCTGGCCTCTGCCCCCCTTTACTCTCTTGATAAGGAGAGGTACTTCTTTGGTTTTCAGTGGTGCTTGACATTGACTAGATTAGAACTGCAGAACTTTCTCCTGTTTGCTGAAGCAGCAACACGGATGTGATGAAAGGCTGTTATACTCTGAACTACCAGTAGACACTTTTGTGTGTTTCTGAAGCATTAATCTCATGTACTTTCTGTCTGCAGGATGATGGGGACTTCAACTGTAGCTCCCAGATGTCTCCCATGTCTCTATACAGCAAGAGTTGCAGAAGCCCTGCATCCCCCGAAGGAGATGGGAAGAAGTCTGCTGTCGGCATCACCTCGCGGTCTGGTATGAAAGATTGGGTTACTTTGTTTCTGCAGAGGGTGCAGAATCGCATATTTTCTTGAATGCAAATGTTTAACTAACAGACGATAGTATATCCTGTAATTCTGACTTGATATTTGTGATCAGATATGTCCATTTTTAACAAATGTTAGGGATGGGTAAAAAAAAACCCATACCAAAAGCCATGTTATTACTGCTTGAATTCTTCATTCTGTATCATCTGGTCCAACTGTGGCTTTTTCTCCTTTCCTAGCAAATAATTCTGCAAAAACCCTGAAGAGGTGTGGTCAGACAGTGTCCAGGCCTTTGATACAACCCAAACCCCTTTTGCCTGCTGTACCTGAAGCTCAAGCTAACATTGGCATCCCAGCTAAAACCATCATTATTCAGACTCTGCCCACCCTTGTGCCACTGCCAAAGCATCAGCCGGTTGTTAACATCCAGCCAGCACCTCCTAAAGGTGAGTGAATTGTCTTGACTGAGCCAGTCTTGGGGGTGAACACTAGGTCTGTTTGGGATGGTTGCTAAAATGGAGTTAGCTTTGGCGAGTGAAACAGGAGGGGTAGGAGAAAAAAGAGGGTTCCTACATGCTTTGCTGAAAAAGATTTTTGGGCTGAGAAGATGGCCTTATTCCTCTGTCATATACTCCTGTGAGAAAGTGCCCAGGTGAGTGCTCTATGTGGAATGGGCGAAAAGGGATATATATATCCCCAGTATAGAGAAAGGGACTATGCTGAGCACTGGCATTGTGGAGGTAAAACTGCTGATTTGGAAGGATCTCTGGGGACCCTTTGCTCTGCTCTACTTGTGGTGCGTAAGGCAATTACAGTGCTGTTCTGTTGTAATCAAAGGAAGATCCAGCAGGGTCATTTAGGATGGCTTGAATGAAGCTTGAGAACTTGGTGTAGGAATCATAAAAGCTTTTTCTTTTACCCACATGAAACTCTGCCACCGGATAGTGGGAACATGAGTTGATGGCATTTTATCTCACTAAACAGTATTAAATAGGATGTTGTGAAATCTGCTAAGAGTTGAGAGCGCCACGTTAGAGGTTAGAAAAGTTGTTTACAGCTGCAAGCTGATGTTAACAACAGGCAAGTGATTTCCTCTACACTGATAATTCCCAATTCCTTCTGTTGCCCTGTAACAGATTTTTGAAGTAGCTTGAGCCTTCATTTCTGAATCCAAAGCATTATTTTACTCTTCAGCTAAGGCAGTACTTGCATTGCTGGAATTGTCAGCTGCACTTGCTTGTTTTCGCCAGCTGATGGCTGCAGTTCCTTGCAGTTGACTGTACAGGCACCCAGGCATCAAAGGCGGAGACAAATACTTAAGGGCATGTATCTAGAAATTATTGCTATAGTGAAAAATTTGTCTTCATTACTAATTGCTCTTCCACCAGGAGTTAAGCCAAAGCTGGAGACGCTGACATTTGTTACAACATGCCTAAGATTGTTAGACTGCTTAAAACACAGTCAGCGTGACCTAATTCTTATTCATTCTGATGTTCCAACTGATAAAATACCATCTGGAATAAGGAATGTTGGGGATATGGATCTTTTGGATATAAGTGTAGTACTGTGAAGATCAGCTTTCTCCTTTCGCCTGAAGAAAAGTCAAGAGAATAGCTTCTGCGAGGCATTGTAGAGGAAATATTTTGGGGAAAGTATTTCCATTCCATGTATTTACTTTAACTGATGATGTGTTTAAAAGTTCTGTTGTGCCGCTTCCATAACAAAAAACATGAGGATACTTTTCATTAATCAAAATCCCCTGCCTATGACAAGTTGGAGCTACCAGTTTGAAATATGCCATTATGTTCAAAGGAGCATGAGACATGATATTTTTATAGTCCCTTTCATAAAAGCTTAAAGAAGAAAGCATCACATACTTTATGCATTAAAAATATCATTGAAATAATCTCAAATTCCCCATTTGAGGATCTTAAATAGGGTAGTACTAATTTATGATGTCTTTGAGATTCTCTGCGAAAAAGGAGATCTAATCCTACATCTCATATGTAAAAAAAAAAAACACAAAACAAACCTTGGCACTAGGTGAATTACATCATTTTTCACCTTCCAGAAGGCTGGGTGAATGCTGTAATGTGTCATTGTGCATTTTGGCTGGAATGCTCAGCTGGAACATGCTGTTTCTGAAAGCTGGCGAGGTCATCCTATTACAAAGGAGATATTCCTGTGTTTTCTAACAACAAAATATTAATCAAGCACCTGCTTGAGTTAAATGTAGTTGTTGGATTGAAGTTTCTTGGAAATGACTGGGTTTAGTTCCATTTCAAAATCTGTCAATATTACATCAATTTTTTTCTGCTTACTTTTCTTTAAGCTCTATTTAGCTTGTGCATAAAATTTCTTACCTAAGACTTTTTTGAAAAACTTGGTCTTGTTTTAGTGTGAATTGAGTCTCTATATTATGTTTGGAAAGCATAACTTGCATTTGTCTTTCTCGTTCATCTTCTTTCTCTGTGCTGTTTCTGAATTGTTTTTGTATGGTATGAGTCACTTCTGTGTAGTAAGTTTTCCATTGAATGCAGCAGTAAAGTAGGGATGGACAAAAGGGAGAAGGAAGATTGAGGTAAACTGGTTATGTTCTTTGAAAAAGGGACTCAATGTGTATCAAGTGTTAGGAATACTGGAGTTAGTAATGTTTCTAACAAGTTTTAACTTTTATTGACTTGGAAGAGCTTTTTGGGAGAGAGCTTGATTTATTGGATGTCTCTAATATATGTAGTTTTGATTTGCAGGATGGATTAAGAGCCCTAAAAACTTTTGACGGTTGGTTTTTCCTCCCCCCCCCCCATTGCTATCCTGTGGAATATACTAATGCTGTGGTAAATTGTGCAGTGAGATAAATTGTGCAGGGCAGGAGAGGAAGCAAGGTTTTCTTCCTCCTATACCAGTATTCCCCTACAAACTGGTCATGTACAAATCCATTTCATATCGTACGCTGAGCACTCCTGTTTGTTCTTGTGTTCTAGGTCAATCAGTGGTGCTCCCCCAGCCTGCTGTGGTACAGCTCCAGGCTTCTGGGGTGCTCCCTGCCTCCCAGCCAGTCCTTGCTGTCGCTGGAGGGACCACGCCACTTCACAGTCCTGCGGTGAGCGCGTTGTCTCCAGCTGCTGGAAATGGCTCAACGAGCGGCAAAATACCAGTGACTAAGCCCTTGCTTCAAAGCCCCACAGCAGCGTTGGGGCTGGATGTAAGTTCTGACTGTGTGATGATGGCTAATAACCAAAGCTTGGAAACGGTTTTCAGTTAGCTGTGTGTAGGAGATTTGATCTATGTAATTTTTGATTAAAAATCATTTTTTTAATCCATATAATAAAACTGCTCCTCTGGAAGTAGATGAATTGGAAACGTCAGCAGTAGGCCAGATTCTTTTTCCATCCCCTTTATCTCCCCAGATTTTACTCATGATTTTTGGAAACTTAAGGTATTGAGTTTCATATGATCCTAATATCTTTAGGTTCCCTTTTCATCATATAATGAATGAATAGAAAAGGGGTAAGCTCTCAACAGTCACTGCACAAATTAAGTTTTTCTACAGTAGCTGACAGTAACAGCTTTTGAGATGGGTGGGTTGGTTTTTTTTTTTCCCCTTCAGCTTTGACGTCTTAACTAGCTAACAAGCTGGGTGCTAACTTGATTCCTTGGTTCCTAGTAGTTTGGAGCTGCCTTGGTTGCATTTTGTTGTTCAAAGGAAGCCATGGTTGTGGAAAGTACTGAAGTGTCCTGTTAAAACTCTTAAACAAGAAGGTTTAAAACTGTGGCTTTTAAACCTCAGGGTGTCATTTTCCTGTGTGGTGCTCCAAGTGCAGTTATTGTGAGCTGAGAGTCCTATCACATCTCTCGGTGTGAGGGAGAAAACACTGGTTTTCACATTCACATGAAACTCTGCAGTATTGTCACCTGCTCATTAGCAGTGCAGGACACTGTTTCGCAAAGGTATCTGCCTTCTGGCTTCTTTGGAGGGGTGGTGTTGTGTGCTTTCCTAGGGTCTGAGAATTGCAACTCATGCTTGATGTTCAATTTTCCTCACTATTCGTGTTTTTGTTGGGGGCCTGCATTTTCAAGTGAAAAACTACTTGCAGTCTGGCTACTGAATTTTTTGTAGCAATGGAAGCCATAATCTTGACTTGGCAAGAAGCTAACAAAGGTCTGTCGGTAGGCAGACCGGTTAAGAGCACTACATTTTTAAATTATAATTATCATAGAATCATAGAATGGTTAGAGTTGGAAGGGACCTTAAAGATCATCAAGTTCCATCCCCCATTGCCTGCCACTGCCATACAAAGCCAAACTGAAGAGACGTGTCAGCAGTCACTAGATTTCTGACTCCCTGTAATCAAGACTAGCATGGCTCCTTGCTGTTGTCTGAATATAAGGTTTGACAAACCCTCTCTATTGTTACTGTGCTTCATATACACATCTGTGACAGTCAATAGTCAAATGTGTAACTGAAGTAGTGAGAAGCTGTTTGTTTTGAACAAGGGTTGTGTGGGTATTTCCACCTGAAGGTGTTCTAGGGAGGCAGTTTTAAGACTTGGTGTCAGCCTAAATGTTGCACATACTACCTGTGTTTATTGAAACGTGAAAAAACACTTGCAACTGCTCTTTGGCACATGCTGTGAAATGGCACTTTCAAAAAGAACAAATGTTTCAGGATGCAGCTGGCGCCAGCAGGGTTAAAACATCTTGCGACTTGCCGCAGCCACCATATGTGGTGCTCAGAGGTGCACAGATGTAGCAGTCATTTGAGCTCTGTAACACGTGTTTTTGTTTGCTAATCTCAGCAGATGTTGCGGGATAAAAAGAAACACTGCAGGACTTTCTTTTTGGGCTTAGGGGGGATAAACTGTTAGCTTAACACTCAGCCCTTCCAGTGGATTAGGCTGAGATTGGCTGATAGCCAGCCGTAGGCGTGAGGCCCTGTGTCCCGCTTGCCCTGATGGCACACGTTTACTTGCCAGCCGCAGGGAAGTGCCGGGCTTTCAGCGTGGTCACTCTTCACTAGGAAACCCGTGAAGAACTTTCCACTAGGAAATTGGACAAAAGCAACACTGCTGAAGCAAGCCACTCTTCTGGTTGAAGGAAAGAGGCTCTTAACTAAAAAAGCAGATTGCCTTTCCTGTTGCAATTAAATATGATGACAAATGGTAGGTGTGTGAGGAAATCCAGTTTAGTTGTGTCCTTATAAAGGCCTTTCTCTAATGTTTCCACTCTATAGTGAAAAAGGATGTAATTCTGCCCCCCAGTTCTGTTGATTTAAAAAAAAATTAGACAAAATTAGATTATGCAGAATTACTTCAACACAACTGTGGATTTCTGTAAAAGAATCCTGTTTTCTATGCTGTAGTCAAGTTGTGTTCTGTTGAGTTAATGACAAGGAAACCAAGATCTGTCATAAGAACGGAGAATACACTTGCCTAGGTTTTAAGATTCATCTTCAAAGACAGCAGCTTTTGTAAGCTGAGGTAAGAAGCTGGCCGAAGCTGAAAGGGTTTGTACTTCAGCTCTTTGTTAACTCTCCCAGTGTGTGTACCAAAAATTCCATGGAGCTTGAGAGACATTCTTACTGCTTTGTGCTAGAAATACAGCTTATGTTGGAATGGAGGTTAAATTTTGCTTAGAAATGAGTTTTCTTTGGAAGACTAAATTGAGGTAGCAGTGTTTATTTGTAAAGTGCATGACTCTGTAAAGACTCTGAAGATAGAGGACAATCTGCATCTAGTTAGTACTGTTTGAAGCAAGCTTTTGCAATGAACCTTTCACTTCTCCATATTTACAACATCTTTTTTTTTGTGTTAGTGTGGTGTAGTTAGTGGTGGTGTAGTTTTTTAAAGATAGGAAGCAAAAGCTAAATCACTAATTAATGTTTGACTCTAATGCAGATATTTTCCTTTGTTGTGTGTGCTTCCTGAGAACCAGAAGTTACTGTCTTCTTCAGTAGTAAATTAACACAATACAACCTACAAAGAGGGAGGCTTCAAAAGAAGTTAGTAGAGGTGTATTCTGTGTTTAATCTTTGCTCAGCACTTGTACAGTGTTGCTCAAGCAGTCTAACATTATAAATTAGTTCCTCTCTCTCTTCTGAATCAAAATGCTCAAGCAATGGGCATGTTTATCTTGATGCCGAGGCAGCTGTGTAATGCTCAGGGCCGTACTGCTTCCAGGTTCAAGCATTATTGCACTGCTTAACACACACAACTCTTTCAGTTTCCTGCATCAGATTTAGGTAGGATCAAGTGTGCCAATTTAGCTTATTCACCAAGAAAAGTCAACCTAGTGCTAAAGGGTTATCCAAGGACCTTAAACTTTTTTAGGAATTGTCAATTAAAACAAAATAACTCAAGGACACGAATAGTTTGGTTTCATTTAAGCAAGCCCAAGAAATGAGCAGAAGTGAAACTGGTGTGGCAGAGACTGAAATGCAGGTATTGCACAGAGTACCTTGAATCCATCTGGGGAGAGCTGCTGTTCCTGACAGCATTCAGGGAACACTCAGTAAAGGAGGGCAGTCTAGATAAATACCATCTGAACCATAGCTGGTACTGTCTGAAACAGTAATAGATGTGCCTCAGGATCTACTTTAGTGTGCAAACACTGCACTGGTGCTTAAACTCCATGTTTTCTCCTGGGAAGCGGGTATATTTGCCAGAGGTTCCAGACAGTCAAAAGCTGCCCAGTAGTGAATAATCCTAAGCAGCTCTACAAACAAGAATGGATGTAAACAATTTGGTCTTCTCTGTTTGACTTCATGATGCAAAACCTCTTTTTAAAAAGAGGAATGTAACTACTTGTTTGGAATATCACACAACTCAAGCCAAAGCTGCTGCATGAACTCATTCCCTGTTATTTTGTCTCTGGACAGTTGAAGTGATACAGGCCCCAAACCGGTGTGTTCTATGCGCTGCAGTCCTCAGCTAGCTGGAATCGGTTTAATTTTTCCAAAGTTTTTATATGTCTGCGAAAGTTTTCTTATGTTAAGTACTGTAGTACTTAAAAAAATTCAAGACAAAGCTTGGTGTTAATGAAAATACGTTAAAATCTTTTCCTTCTCCAATCTCTGCTAAAGAGAGAAACTGGAATAAGTACAAACAGCTTCACTTTCACAGACTTTTGTTGGTGGCAGCAGTCTAGACGTATAATAAATGATCTTTACAGAAAGCAATTAGATCAACGTGGAGACAGTCCAAAATGTTAATGCACTGTAACGTGTTTTTTCAGTCTTTGTCACCAGACTGCAGTATCATGAAGAAGAATGACTTCTTCAAACAGCCTGCAGCCAATTTTTCTTGCAGACACCAAAGCCCTAGAGCAGCATATTGACTGTGTGTGGGTATATACAGGGAGAGAGTTGGAAAGCTATGGTTGAGGTTCCTTAAGAGCCAGGCCTTAGCTGGAGCACACCGTCCAAGTTTGTTAATGTTACTATTCTGTGACTTGTCTATTTTTTCCTAGACTGATACTTCTAATATTTTTTTCTTTGGCTTTCATGCTCTAATAGATACAGGTTACTCTGTTGCATGTGTTAGTAGCTATGGAGGATATTCAGGTCTGTGTAATATACAGCATTCAGTTCTCTTTCACTGTAAGCATCATTAAGGCACAACCTGTTGTAGCTTAATAACATGGTGGAAGTCTTCTGTTCTTAGTAAAAACAGAGTTCCTGTTGCTAATCTGTGAGGGAAAGGAAATCAACAGAGTAGTGTTTAAATTCAGGATTGCAAGTAGTTTTGTAGAGCTCTGCAGTATTGGTCATTGTTATCCTTGTCAGCAGCAAGATGCTTTCATTCTAGGTTGTCCCACTCGGTGCAAACCACAAAATGAGTGAGTGGTAAGGGATGATATACTGTTCCTGTGTGGGGAAAAAAAATCAGACTCATCAGGACTGTTGGGGGATGGGGAGGGGTTACTTTGAACTGCCCTCGTCTGGTCTCACAGCCTGAATGCCTGCTAGTGGTTGGAGTGAATTATGTGCCCTCGTGGAGTATATTTGCTGGTTTAGCTTCATCTGGAAGGAATCCGGTTTGTGTGCTCTATCAGAAACTGTCCTGTGATGTGAACCAGAGCGTATTAAGTGGGACAATCAGGAAATGTGCTTCAAAGCCACACTCCTGATCTGAATTAAGATGCTAGTACAGATGCACCAGAAACTGCATTTAAACTGCCATGTAAATGTTTCGTACACATAGAATGTGCAATCTGAGGTCAGCAACAGTATTCAAAGTCTCAAAAACTATATAGCAGATCTGGAAAAGTACAGAAACAAGTATAATCAGTGTGGAAATGATCTCCATGCAGGACAAACTAAAAAACTGTAAGACTTTTCAGTTAAGAAAACGGATGACCGATTGTAGCCTATAAAATGGTGTATGGTAAAGTGAAGATGAAGGACGCTCTTGCTACCTTGCAGACCTGTGTATTTTCTGTCTTTGTGACTTGATTGATCAAATCAAACTGCTACTCAAGTGTACATTATGAGTCCCTACACATAGAAGGTTGAGAACACGGGAGAAACCAGAGACAGCACAGAGCCTGGTTTTTACATTATTAGTGAGCTGTAACTCTTGGATTCCTACTTCCCTCTGCGCTGAGCATTTCAGCTCTTTTGAGGCAGAGTGCAGGAAACTATCTATGCAGACTTTTGACAAAACAAAGGAGCAGAAGTTATGCATGAAATAGAGGCAGTTTTAACTTGTGGATCGTTAACAGATGTCGGTATTGTCTGTCCAGGTCAATGTCTTGAGAAGGCAGCAGCGCATGATCAAGAACCGGGAGTCAGCCTTTCAGTCACGGAAGAAAAAGAAAGAATACATGTTGGGACTGGAGGCAAGGCTGGAGGCAGCCTTATTGGAGAACGAGAAGCTCAAGAAAGAGAACAGCACACTGAAGAGGCAGCTGGATGAAGTAGTATTAGAGGTAAGAGATTGTGAGGAACATCTGACTTTTATATAAAAGACAGTTGCTCAGGTGGAAGGTACTAGAGCAGAATCATGGAAATGTTGACTGGAAGACCTTGGAGGGTTTTCTAGCTCAGCCTTCTGCTCCAAGCAGGACTTTCACCAACTCTAGGTCAGGATAGCTGTCACATTATCTAGTTGACACTTAGTTCTTTATTTTGGTTCTTCTGAAGATTTCACTGAGAAGATAGACAGGATAGAAGGTGAATATAATGTACAAACTAAAGAGTTTTATTTTTGAGTAGTCCTGGCATGTATTCATATGTAATTAGGCAAATGTAAAACTAAAAAGCAAGCATAATTTGGTGTATTTAGCTTCTGACATACCTTTGCATGTCTGTGCCCCTTTTTTACTTATCTTCTCTGTTTTTTCCTGTCTAGAACGAGAAGCTCAAGGTATCATCTCCAAAGAGAAGGACCCTATGTGTGATGGTGATACTGGTTTTCATAATGTTGAATTATGGTCCATTGAGGTAAGCTGCCTAGGAATTCCTCTTCACCTAGCAAGTTTGCTGTCCTGTGATTTTTATTTGAATCATTAATACAGGTACTGTTGTGATTTAAAGCCACGAGCTTGAAACCTGACTTCTCCTCCTCCTGCATAGGGGAAGGCTCGTCTGTATAATGGTCCCTCTTTTGGAGTCCTTCTGGCAACAGAAGCTAGATCTTGTATTTTTAATTTCTCTTCACTTGACATTATGTTAACCAGTGCAGCATAGAGCAGTTTGTTTGCTCCATGTATACCTGAAGAGATGTGTTTAGAAATCCTTCTAGGGAAAAAAAAGTCACAGGCTTTGAGAGCTCACCTGCTTGTTTATACCTGTGCCAATGTCAATAGCTATGAGTTCAAGCTGCCTCTAGTACCCGGTTCAGGAAATCCCACTGGTTGTTCCAGTGCGTTGCAATCCTGTCCGTCAGATGTTTCTAGCAACAATCTTTCTTATTACAGTGTAAGCCCTATATTGTCTTCTAGATCTGGTGAAGAGGTTCATCCCTCTCCTTCGTTAGTTGAAGTGGTAATCAAAAAACCTCTCTTGTTTGAACTGTATCAGTGGGACATAGAAACCAGAGAGCAAGAAGGAAATGCTGCATTACTTCCCAGACACTTTTAAAGAAATCTGTGGAAGAGAGGAGGCTAGAAAGGGATATTTCTTGCACGTATCTGTCTATTTAACCTGGCTGTGGAAAATAAAAGCCTTTTATATGAAACTGTTCCTGTTTTTCAAAAGGGGGAGGGTACGTCAGTAGATTCCCAGTCAGCAGTGTCTCCATTTGTCCTTAAAACCCCAGTCAGACTGAAGGAATGCGATTGGATAAATCTGGAAGAATACTTTGTTTCTGACTGATAAATTTTTACAAAGTTGGTGTTTATAATTTTAATACATTAGAAAATTTGCTAAAGCTGGAATTACTTTTGAAGTATTTGCGCTTACTGCAAATACTGTTTATTTCAGGCAGTGAAATACAGCTAATAATTTTACTTTGATATGGATGATTTTAAGGTAGACTATTTCTTTGTGCATTTAGTATCTATCTTAGGCAGAAAAATCAGCTTCCAGATACCAAGTGATTGGCTTGTAAGTGCCATCTGCATTTGCAAACATCATTACCACTCACTTGAGAGACATTTGGTGAGAATTCATAGAACCAGTAATCTTTCTGAAGCTGGGAGTAATTTTTGTTGCCTCCACATGACAGTGACAAGTTGAAGTATGTGAAGCTCTTCTTTCCAAGTCTCTCAAAACTATCTTACAGAAGATGGGTGGTCTTTTACCATAGCGTTCTAAAGTTTCTGTGGCAGCTTCTCAACCCCCAGAAATGAATAAGATGTTGAGCTTGATGGCAAGAAACTGCTGTCAAAGTAGACTGAAAGGTCAGTTTGTGTTCACATCTTTGCAAGAATCGCTAACTATAGAAATGTGATGGGTTAATTTCTCTACCCATTTGATGTTTAATAAAGTAGATAAAGCAAAAAGAAATTCCCTGGATGTCTGATTATTCCTGGCCAGTGTAGTAGCTCAGCATGCCAGTGTAATTGCATTGCCTGAACTAGGTGGTCTGCATCAGTACTGGATTTAGACAGTGATGAGAAATGTAATAGCAAATTTGCAGGGAATTACTCTTATCTTTCTACTTTTTTTTTTTTCTTTCACTAGAAGAGTAAATGCTTGTCCTGCAATTGAAATACTCGAATGTATCAAGGAGATGGGGATGTTGATTGTGCAATACCCTTTGGGAGGCCCAGAATGTGGGCTATACAAACCATTACTTAAGATTTCACTCCTTCCATACACATTTTCTTCCTTTTATAAAGGTGTCACTGAAAGGTAGCTCCATGAACGTGGTAGTTGTGATTGCTGTTCTGCTTAGACCTTGCCAACAGAAGCTTCCAGTACACAAGATGCTTTTTAGTCTCTGCAACTTCTCACAGAAATAACTAATTTTTTGTGACAGTATCCATGCTAGCTATAGTTCATCAAAAGTCCATTTTTGCTGCGAGTTAGCTAACTGTGGAATACCTGATTTCTATGCAGTGGTCAACAGGAGAGAGATACGATTTGGAACTTTGTGGCAGCATTGCTATTTCTTCTGGGGAGAAAATCATTTCACTTGCACACCCATGTGGAGGTGTGACAGCGTTCAGGCACAGGATGTTTTGATTCAAGCATATTAGCAGTGAATATTGCATTATTTAAAACCAATGAACCATTGCAAAGAGAGAGTGACATCCAAAAAAAGCACAATCATGGGAAATTCAGCCCCTAAATTCTGTAGCAGACTTTGAAATTCCCTTAGCTGGCCTTATTGTAAGATGCTTCTCAGATTCTTAATTGGAAGTGATAGGATCCTTTGAAGGCTGGAGGTAAAACAAAAGGACACATATGGGTTTTCTCTTTAGTTGCCTGTTTCTGTCAAATCAGAGAAGGCAGGGAAGCGGTCGGGTTGTTTTGGGAAGGAGATGTGAAGCTGAAGGACAGACATTCCTGCAAACAGTCCATGGCCTGCAGTGGGACAGCAGAGGTGCAGTGTTTGGGCACTTGGCGTCCCACAAAAAACCTCATCTGGATGGTTGGCTTTAATGGATGTCTGTTGTACTAGTACTGGTTCACACATAATTTTGTTTATTGGACATCTTTTTGACTGTGTATGTAAGTGGTGAGATGTTTGTGATGTTTCAGGGAGGACTCTGAGGCTGTGCTGTTCTGTTGTTTTAAGATTATGGGAAGCAGTCCAGGATGTGGCAGCCCTTGGCAAACAAATTTAGCAGATAAAATTACTCCGCTCACACATTTTTTTCATGCTGACAAACATAGTATGTGTACGGCTAATCTCTAACATTGACCTTGGGAATATGGGAGCGGGGCTGAAAGTCTGGTAGGGAAGCTGGAGTATCAACCCAAGAAACCTGTTTGAAAATATTGGAGGGAGAGCCTAGTCCAGTCTGCTTAATTGCCAGCATGCTTTTCATAACATCCTTCAGTCTTGGACATGGCACCATGTTATCTCTGAGAAAAGAATGTAAATCGAATTAAATATAAATTGAATATAAATGTGAAACGAATACTTCCTGTTTGTGAAAGTGAATTGTGTAGAGTTTACAGATTCTGTTAGTGTAAGTTGCTATTTTATCTATTTGCTTTATACTAGAAGAAAAGGTACCCAGGAATTTCCCATCTGTGTGTCAATGAACTATTCTTTAATCTTTGTGAATTATTTGGATTTGGATTTAACATCTATAAAAACTTTGTTTTATTATTATTTAAGTATGATTGGTAAGGTGTATGAAGGGAAAAGGGTACATTTTGATTCAGTTCCTTGGAGAGGTCACCCCCTTGCCCCAGTCTTACGTACCATGAGGTGCAAGACAGGAATTGGCAACCCACAGTGTTTGCACAAAAGGCAGTAAGCACACAAACTTTGGCGTGCAGCAGGGTTGGGAGCTGGAACACGACATTTGGAGGCAGGTATCTCTGGGAGGCAGCATCTCCTGCCTTCACACTTGCCTCCTGTGAGAGCCGGTGTCAATCAGCACAGTTGTGTTCTCAGCTGGCATGGCACCCCTGAAACATTGCTGACTTCTGGCATTAAGAAACATCTAATTAGCTGTGCTTATTTTTTTTATCACTTAGAGCATGAAATCTGAATTTTTTTCAAACTGCTACAGTTCGTAGATGCTTTTTTTTTTTCTCTTGTTTAATTTCCACGTTTGTGTTAGACTGTGCCTGGGTAGTAACCAGATCTGAAAACGTGTTAAGCACAAACAATGCTGAAACAAATGGAAACCAAACACATGTTCTAGTCTAAACAATCCATGTATTTATTTTGGGAATATTTTTCTTTTGTTTTTCTTCCTTGTTCCCATTTAAATACAAATTGTCTTGCATGTTTGGTTTGGTTTTTTTTAAAATCTAAATCCTACATGTGATAGTAAAATATTTGCAGAAAACTAATTCAACTAATGGATAAAAAGTAGGGAAGGTAGAATGATCACAGAAGATGCAAAACACAAACTTTCTGCATCTCTGCTTCTTGGAGCAGGGACAGCAAAGATGTAAGTCAGGTACTTGCTAGTGGCCCTAGCATTATTTTCTTAGCTATGAAAAGTTATTTTTTTTCCCCCTGATCAGTCTGCTCAGGCTTACATGGTGGTTCATCGTCTAACAACAGAGCATTTATAAAGATGTGAGCCAGCCAGAATGTGTCCTAAATACCATTTCAGATATTTAGTGGACAGAAAACAATGGAAAATATGAGGTTGGAGAGAGGAAAGGCAGATCTGCAAAGAAATTGGAACAGGGGGTTTGGGAAGGTGGTGTGACTACTTTATTATTATTTTATTAATTTTGTTTTTTCTTACAAGTTGGCCACCTCTGTATGGCTGGAACCTCTTTCAAGCTGCAAAACAGACTTGATGATGTAACCAAAAATTCTTAAGCTGTATTTGTGGTGGAGGATGACTGAGGTGGTGATTGATGGAGCTAAGTAAAGCTGCTGCTTAAAAATCTCGCGTCCTGTTGACCTACAGCAGCTGTGCTAGAATTGCTGGCCTTTTGTGGAGACTTCATTACAGCTCCTCTCTAGAGTGCCCTGATGGGCTTTCCTCTACTTTCCAGGACTGTACTGGAAACTGAATAGTCTATTAAAAATTTAGATCCATTGAGCAATCTACAAAGAAAAGCACCAGCCTGGGTAGCTGAGAACCGTGCTCTTGTGGTAGATTGAAACAAGTGAAGAAGCAGTGCTTTTTGACTCTTGAAAGACTTAAGGGTGTGTCTCATTTTGTAGATTGGTAGTAAAAACATTAGGAAAAAAAACAGAAGTGGCAAGATTAATCATCTTTTACTAAAAATTATGAAATCACCCAAGGTTTGTTCAGCTGCATGCTACCATGTTCTCTTGCTTCTAAGGATGAAGTAAGCAGAACCCAAGTCTTTCACCAGCACCCGGATTAGTATCCCACCTAGTCTGCAGGCTGCTAGTCACTGCTAATGTAGCTTGCTGAGATTTTTGGAGCATGCATGATTTGGGCTGCTGAAAGCAGCATCTGTTGAGCCACACCTGTATTGGTGTCTGTATGGTTTAGAGACCTTACTCAATCTGAGCAATCTTGAGTTGGTGTGCGAGAGAACAGGATTATTCTGAGGCTTGGTGCATTCAGCAGTGTTTTTGTGTAAGTTTGCTATTGTTTGAGCCTTAATGCTGGACTCCTTGATTAAAGAAACAGACTTCTCTTATGGCAAGCAGGAGCCTAGGGATACCTGGATAGTGGGATGCTGGAAATTAGAGAAATAATGTTGTAGTTTCCTTAAAGTGAGCATTAGCTGTGTGTGCAAAGAGGCTAATTCCATTACCACAGTATCACATGCAGCGAGTGCTGTGCTGCTGCAGAGATGTTTGAGCTGTATGTTGTGTGCTCAGGTTTGTCTGTGTAGATCCCACCCAGTCCTGAGCCAAGGTCTCAATATGCTCTGGATCTCACCACTGTGCTGCCCTGGCAGGTGAGCTCAGTCATGAGATCAGGCAGTGGTATGTGCTAAGCACACTAAAGCCATGTGTCTGGCACCTGCCTAGAATGAAGGGCAATGACTAGCAACTGCAACACAGTATTTTTATTTTTTCCCCCCGTTGCCTTAACAATTTTTCCTGATGGTGTGTGTGCGCTCCTTCCTCACTCCATTCCAGTCCAAAATCAGGCAGGTTAGTTGAAAGCACCAATGGCTTGCAGTGTAATGGAGGAGGAGCTCCCCAGCTGGGCTCCTTTCCTGGCTGTTGCCACCTTCCAGCTGAGCCTGATCTGGGAATTGTGCTGAACTGCAAGCATTAAACATTGTACCCGTGGAACCATGATTTCCTTCAGCTGCAGGCTGGATGGTATTGTCTGAACTTCCACTGGCTGCTTGAAGCCTCTCTAAAAGATGTTCTGAGAACACCAAATTGTGATCTGTACAGCAGGGTGAGTTTCTTACTCTCAGTCCATCCAATCCTGGTCTTTTTTGCAGTCAGTGAAGAATAGAGAAGGATTGTTTCTCTGCTTTTTGCAAGCTTCAGTAGCCTTCCATATATCTTTAGGAGGGTAATAGATTTAAATGTGATGTATACCTGAAGTATGCTAACAAACATACATACAAATGATGGCAGTCAAAAGGCTATTAATTTCATTAGCCCTACTAGGAAGGAACTGGAGAAATGCGAAAGCTATTAGGTGAGTGTAAGAGGCATGAGACAGTGTCATGGTAGCCAGCACCTTCTGTCTTCCAAGGAAACACAGAGCCCTCTGAGTATTTTAGCAAAAACCAGCAGAAGCTCCAGATGGCATTTGTGGCTTTTAACACTTCTAATACAGGAAACTTACTTTAATGTTTGTGACACTGAAAGAATACGTTTCAATGCTGAGTTCAGTGTACATTTGTGTTGGAGGTGGCCCAAAGCTAGAAAACTGCTTCTGTAGCATACCTTTGGTCTTGTGTTGTAGTTTCTCCTTGAAGAGAGAGAGAAATTGAGAGGAAAAGGACAGGCTGAATCATTTGCGCTTGGGTTCAGATCCCAAACCTTTCAGAACCTCTCTTGATGGGTTAGTGCTTGAATAAAATTGAATACCTTTGATTTTCTTACAAACTACAGCTTCAGGAGCAGGAAGTGATTCCTTCCTCCTTCCTTCGCTGATCACAGCCACATGTTCATCTGGCAGAGCTGTGCCTTGGCCTGGCTGCGCTCACTTGCCTTGTCCTGCTGGTGTAGTTGCTGAACCTGCACAGAATGCCAAAACTTACCCTTCTCTCAGCTGCCAGGCTGAGAGTGAAATACTTACTTGTGTCAGGCCTGCCCAAGCTTTGGCAATAAAGGTCAGCCAGCTTCCAAATAACTGTATATCGTTTTCTAAGCAAAAATAAATCCTCTGGGTGTCGATAGTTGCTTTCATTCTTTCTTTACTAACAGCTGTATTAGAAATAAATTGCTTTTTAAAGAAAGCAAAATGTAAGAAAAACACAGAGATCGTCTGTCCAGTTTGGGTTGCCTTCCTTGTCCTCCCCAGCAGAGGAAAGAGGCCAGGTTTCTCTTACCAGTCCAGCACTCACAAAGGGTAGCTCTGGAGCAGCCTGGCAGAAGAAGGTAGTGCCTTGCTGTCAGCAGATGGTGCCCTCATCGGGAATAAAAAGAGAAATACTTTCCAGAGAGCATTTGGCACTGTGGCAGCCTTGTCTGGAATCAGTTAGGAGGAGGACAAGGTCCTCAGTTGGTCTCTCCTTGCAATGTCAACTTTAGCCTGTTGGAAACATCCCAGCTTACATTAAGAGATGGTTCTATCCCCAGAAAACACTCTGTTATGATATCATTATTGGCTTTTGTCTAAAAATTACTGTACAACTTAAATGTCAGTATTCAAAACTTGAAGCGCACAGGGTTTGTTCAGCCAGAAATACAAATGAAACTTAGTTTGGGCTCCTGGCAAGACTGGCTTTCACATTTATCAAACTGACATTCAAACCAAAGAAGTAAAAATACAGCTAAAGTATCAGGTGCTGTTGAATGCCTGGAAGAACCATGACAGGAGTGTTGCTTTTCTTTCCCTCCTATAGTCAAATATATCTACACTTCAGAAAAAACATCTGCATGAAGTACTTAGTGGTTCTTTCTTTTTTCCCTTGGATCTGTTTTTGCATCTTAAACAAGCCGATAGCTCAGACAGCTTGGATAGGGTATTTGTGGCTGTGTGAAAACCCTTTAATGCTCATGGTATCTGGAATGTCCAAATGTAGGCTACAAAGCCTTGGTAGGCACCCCAGGTGTATAAGTGTGGCCAAACAGAAGAGGTTCCAGCTTCCAACTTCTAACTAGTCGACCATTAAAGCCATTTCTGAGCTTCGGTCTTTCCTGACTTTAAATGTGGGGCAGTAACTCTATTCCTGCAAATAATAGGACTTACTCAGGGGAGATATGCCAAACTGCTCTTTATTTTCCAAATTGTTATCTTGTAGCTGAACAGAATAAAAAAAGTGTCCATGCTTTTACCATCTGACATATTAAAACATTTTTAAAAGCAGCTATCTGAGCTGAAAATACTGGTTTTTGGAAGCTTTTTTCCCTCTGAATGAGGTCATCTACCTTTCTTTTTCACTGTTTGTAGCCTTGTCTACCTGATGTTTTAAAATGCTCAATGTTGACTTCAGTGTCATGGTGTTGGGATTTGCTCTGTAGACCATTCCAGGTCCAGCTGGAAGGTCCAGGTTGCTGTTCTGCCTAGAACTTATAAAGCTCAGTATGCTTCAGGTGAGCAGATATTTCCAGGTGTAGCTCTGCAGGAGAAGTCCGTCCTTTGTCCTAGCTGCTAAAGAGATTCCTTGGTCCTAAGTCATTCTTTGTCCCCTGTGCCAATTTGAGATGTCAAAGGAGAAATGTTTCTGATATGTCATACCCTTATGTACTCAGATGGCAAGGGAAGGTCTTTGTGAATGAGAAGTCAGAGGATATATAGAATGTTATCTACATGTCCTCTCCTATCTATTACCTGAAGATGGAGCCCTATTTACAGACAAACTCCACAAGTGACCTTTTGAGGGAGAAAGGAAGGGGAAGAAATAGTACAACGGAACAACAACGTCTTCTGTTCAGAGGGGGGAAAGAATAACAAAACTCCCCAAGTAACTAGAAGGTGGAAGCAGGGCAGTATTTCAAGTTGTGGGGTTTTTCCTCATCCAAACTGAAAGTCATTTTGGGTCATTGTCACAAACCAAAGAAATAAGGAGGGGGAGTTGTTTAGGGTTTTTTTAAAGATACGTTTGAAGCTTCGAGAGGGAAGCTTTCAGTCATCTTCAAGGTCTGAAAAAATGAATGGGAAAGGGGAGGCAAAAGTAGCCCATGTAGCTTAAGGCAGAAATTGCTGCTAGCATTTTGTGGAAAATAACAATCCTGATAAAGGAAAGGGCATTGGAATAAATACCATAAATAATACCATGTTTTGTCCTTAAGTTGGTGCCCACGTTCACAGAAGTGGGAGCTGTGATTTATACCTGTAAGAATGGCAATACATTCTCTGCCTCCTCCTTTGTCTTTTGCTGCTGAAGATACCTTCTTCCAGGTTGAAACATCCTGTATTTAGCTGCTGCCAAAAGTGAAATATTAATTTTGATGAAAAGGTTAAGGTGTTTTAAGCATGAGAAGAGTAAAAATAAACATTTCCTCTCTATTAAAGCTGATATAATAAAATGAGGTGTGTGTGGTTTTGAGTAGCTGTACAGCTAAAACAACTAAATTACAAAACGTGAAGATTAGCTGTGATTGCAGAGCGGTACTTATTTTTATCCTTCATAAAGGACTTGGTTTGGATTTCTCTACTTTCGTTCAGAGTTTGGGGTGAACTGGAGTAGCAATGTGTTGCTTGTGGCACTTCGCCTTGAACTTGTCACCTCGCCAAGCTGCAACCTGAAATAACAAGAATCACCTTTGTAGAACAAGGAAAATAGGAAGGAAGACCTATCATGGAAAAATGCAGATTTATCACAGTTCTACTGATGAGGTTTTTGTCAGCTTTAACTCAATAATTACATGGAAAGTTTCTCTGGTTGAATATATCATTTTGAACAGGAAAGGAGAGAAGTAGGATAGGATAAAATGCAAGACCAAATAAGTCCATCAACACACTGGGCGGCTGATACACTTCAGGCTGTGGAGAAACGGTTTGTAGGAGAGTTAGAACTTTCAGGTCTTCTGATGGATATTCTTGGGTTTGTGAAGAAACTTCCATATACTTTTACCTGTTATGGGTCCAACTTAGGTAGAGCAGGGACGTTTCACAGTTATGTGACTTCCAGCAAGAACATGTGGCATCTCTTTAAGCATCAGCCTTAATTTTGAACTCTGGTTCTGGGCTTGATATGCTGCCACCTGTGCTGATGCTTTCGTTGGAAGAGAAGAAACTTGATCTGATAAAATACAGTAGATAGTGGAGATTGTTTCTGTAAAATTGGATAGTCTGATGTTGCCTGATCTATGAGACTGAATAAACCGTCCAGCTTTCCATGCTATGCAGCAGAAGCAGAAGAGACATTTGGATGCTGGTGTACTTATACAGTAAGGACTTTTCTGCTCACTGTCACTAGTGAAAACAGAGCCTGTAGGATTTCTGTTGCCCTGATTCTCTGCTGCTGCCTGGAAACCTGAAAGAGAGGAGGCAGTCCAAGCAACATCAGCCTGGATCTGGGATTGCCCTGGCTCCGGCAGTTCTGCAGAACGTGAAACAATTACTCATGGGGAGACCTGGGTTACTGCTAACAGGAGTGCAAATGTGTTGGCAAAAGAGAAGGGATTGCTAGGCAACTATGTCTGTGTGCCTTCTGCTTAGTTGTGGAGTATTTAGTCTGCCCTTCTTGCTAGTTCTTGCCTTTCTCTGTTATTAACATTTGTATTGGTTGTGTATTGCAAAGTGGTATTGCCATGTAACAAATAGAAAAATGAGATCTTCCCCTGCAGAGCTTACGCTCTGCTACACAGGAGAGGTGGGGAATGAATTAAAATGTACTCTGTAGTTAGTGATCAACATGCATGGCAAAGGTGACATGCAGGGGTCTTGTACTTTTGTATTTCCACTGTGTTGCTGCTGGTGATGCTCTGCTTTTGTCAGCTAAAAAGGTTAGAACTTGGTTTTGTAAGCATACATATTTCAGGAAGCAGCCACGTTTACAAGAGAATAAAGCTAGCCTCTGGAGAAGATGTCTTGAAATATTGCTTTTTGTGCTTTCAGGATTTTTCACTTGTAAGTCACCCTTCTGAACTAGGATGCAGTTGATCCCATATAGCAGTTGTGCGGTGTTTTTTCCAGCTCGCGTGTGGAATGCTGCAGCCTTGCTCTGCATGGAGAGCAGCGCGGGCATTCCTGTGCTGCACGGATTTGCCTGAGCCAGGGGAAGGTCCTTCAATCAGTGTAAGCACACACCAGGACAACAGGGTATCTGGGACCACAGCTGGCTGCCGCTATGCAGATGGCCCTCTGCTATGCAGCCCTCCCAATGTTTCTAAATCCAAGTAGAATTGAACGTGTCTATGTTTGTGTAGAGTTTTGTTAGGTATCTGGCATAATATTCCAAGCTTGCAGCTGCACGGAATTTGGTAGCTGTATTTTCCATACATACTGTATTCATATGAACTATATCAATTGTGCTTTGAGTTAAAGTTCAGGGATACTTTGATTTGAATGTAGGTAATTTTTTTATGCCTGCAGATCTAGGTTAGAAACAGATTCATCTCGGTTTCATCAGGTGAAGTTTATGGAGGAACATGAAAACCAGAGCATCAAAATCCTTTGAATATTTAAAACTGAAGAAAGTTACAGAAATTCTTTTCTGTCTACTAATGCTTTGAATAACAAGAATATAATGACAGAAGACATCATGTTTTTACGTTAGATACGGCATGAACCTTATCCATGTAATACAGCAGCAGCCACAAACTTATCCACCTGAGTATTTAACACGCTACAGTAAAGTGTCTTGCAGACCCTTTATATATGCAATATATTTTGCTGTGGTTATATTTTGCAGTGTATTTGAAAAGGATCCCAATGGAGTTGATTCCACTTCGAGTTCCAGCCACCGGACCAGAAATCTTCTGGAGTTCTCAGCCAGCCAGGAGTCCAGCACAGCTCAGAAAATACCTGGGGACATCATTCCCGAGAATAGGTGTGATGAAAATCTTTAACATATTTTAAGTGGCAGAGGGCAATGGTGCTTTTTAGATCTCACTGCCTTTCCATTTGCTAACCTTTCTGGGCACTGCTATTGCTGCTGTTACAGAGCAACTGAGTTTACAGACACAGTGTTTTGAAAGGTGATTTCTTTTATTATTTAAAATAATGTTTAAGTTTACCAGGTTACTTTTCAAATGAATATGATCTTTTATCTCTGAGATTGCCCAATACATAGAGCTTCAGAAGTGTACATGTGGCTATGCTGCATGGTGTTAGGGACAGTGTGTTAGAAAACAGCTTATAAACAAGTGTATGTCATGGAGATTTTCATGACCTTCTTCGGTTCTTTGTCTGCTTTTTTTCCTCGATCTGTATTTTAGCTTGCATAGTTATGGTATTTGTCATATTATCTATCTCTTCTTATTTCTCAGGCTGGAGTGTTTATTTTTTTAGTTGCTCAAGAGAAGACTGGGGAAGTTCACAATTAAAAACACACTCTGAACTTAGCACTGTACTTTTTTAGAAATTTCTGAGTCTGTCCTTAATGCTTACCTATTATTTAATTATATAGTTTCTTTCAGGCTTCCTAGATCTCTCACATTCAGTGCATAAGTGAACATATAATTGTCTCCAGATTGAAGTCTGGCTAATCCAGCTCATGTTTTCCCCTTAGAAGATTTATCCTATCAGATTGTCCCTTTCCAGTAGAGTGTTTTGGCTGGTTGAACAAAGCCAGGCACAGATGTGCAGAAAGCCCTAATGTATTTTGCCATGCAGAAAGAACGCAATAAATCAAGAGCGTTTTAAGGCTGTAGCCATGGTGAGGGCTTTGTGTCCTATGTGGCACATTTCAGACCATGACTTACGAGATGTAGTAGTAGAGCAGTCCTCTTAGAAGGATATGCTAGTGCCTGTACTTCCTCCTTTTCCCTCACTCTTTCACCCTGTTTTTTGGCAAGCTGTGAGCTCTTTGCTGTATATTCTCCTTTATCAGTTCTAGATGCAGTAAGCGGGAGAAGCAGACATGAAGATGGAGAGAAAGCGGAAAGCTGGGAAAGGGAGGGGAATGTAAATAAGATGTTCATAAGCTCTTATGCCTGATTTTTCCAAAAGAAGTTGAGGTTTAGGAATTACCAGTCTCTGCCAAAACCAAGAGAAGTAAGGCTGTTATTGATGCCTTATCAAGAGTAGAACTTATAATAGATATTTGATGATAAGTAGTTAACCCTTCAGGAGGTACAAATAACCAGGTGAAAGGACCAGCAACCCATCCTTGCTTTGTTGCTGACAGTGCTGTGGATTTTTGTATTGAAATACATGCTCTTTTTCACTTTTCATCAGAGCCAAGCTAGCTTCGGGACACTGGTGGAGATGTAAATCCTCCTCACTCAGTTGTAGTACAGTTTGTGGCTGCACCATTGTCATATAGCTCATGGACTTTACATGTGCATGGTCTTAGTGACTAATAAATGTAGTATTTCTGTAACAAATCTTGCACATCTCTGGAATGAAGGAGAAAGTGGTCTCTGCAGAGATCTCATAGTTTGCATATTATGAGGAATATTTTACAGACTACGTTATCTTTCAATATCTGGCCTGTTTGGGAAGGAATCCAACATCTGCTAATGCTCATCTGTCTTCCCTGTGTTGAATGCTATCAGATCTCTTTAGGGAGTTAACTGAGACTGTTGGATATTTGATAGAAATTGTTATTCACCTGTTTCAGAAGTCCCACGGGAGCAGCATTAACTCCTCTGGGTTTGCTAATGATAGTGCTTATTCTCTGGATTTGGTCAGAGGTTTGTGAAAAACTATTTAAAGGGATTGGGATTTATTCACGTCTTTTCCTTTTTTTCCCAGGTATGATCGTTCTGTATCTGATAATAAAGCACTGATGATAGTCTCGGAAGAACCACTGTTATATATTTCACCGCCACCCCCCCCCTGTCAGCCCCTGATCAACCGAACAGAGTCGCTGAGGTGAGCAAACCTTTTTCTGAGCATTTAAGCTTTTATTAAGAGTTTAGATATAAATTGTGTGTTGGGTGAGTGCTACTGGACAGACAGTACATACTTGTAATCTTTTGATATTTTTAGTAGTGATTTTCACTCAGTTTTCACACTGGTCATTTAGCAATAACACAATAACAATTTTCTGATTGCCTGGAGATTTTTCATGACCTGACAGAGAAATCACTTCATATGTAGAAACGTTCATAATATGGAGATCAAGTCTAGCTAAAAGCCGGTTCCATCAGAAGTACATAAAGGATGGTCTCCTACTCTTCAGCTTCTGATACAAGACTGAACCTGACATTGCAGATGTGCTTTATTCACTGTTCAAAACACCGAGCTCCACTTTTTCCAAAGATATGAGTGCATCACTAACCTTATCTCCATCTAATTTGTCTGTTCTTTCTCTCAAATTTATTTGCTGTATTGTAGCCTTCTTAACCAATATTTTATCTTGAACTGATCAACTTTTGATTCTAAATTTCAGTATTCCTTCCAGTAATTTCAGAATCACTGCTCATTGGGCAAAAGAAAACACTGTATTTGCTTTCTGTTGAAACATCCATGATCCAAATACTTTATAGATATTTCCTTACAGATTTCCTCATAAATTTAATCTTGCAATTATATGTTCTTACTCTGGTATTAAAGACAAGTTATCATAAGGTAAAGGAGTAGTAATCTGCAATGTCTTTCTAGTGGCTAGTTAAACTGTTTCCTAAAATCAAAAAATTCTGCAACTGTTCTTTGAAACATCTCGTAATGCTGTGGGTTTTTCTAGGCTGAATCATGAACTTCGAGGATGGGTTCATAGACACGAAGTGGAACGAACAAGATCCAGAAGGTTGTCGAATAACCAACAGCAAAAAGCACGGGTTATGCAGGTACGCAGGTTTATAATCGTAAGTTGATAGCATGACAAGATAATTTCAGACAACATAACAAAATATTCTCTTTTACTTGGCTGTGCTTGTCATTATAGAAAAAAACAGCAATGCTGCCTGTAATTAGGGTACCCAACACTTCCCATTATAAATTGTTTGGTTTGGTTGATTATTATGTTGTTAGAGTTCTACTTCCATTCTTGCTCTTGGATTCAGGCTAGAAGTTTTAGCACTCATCAAAATATGGTCAGTGTTTTCTAAAATTAAATCAATGCTTAACCTTTTCATGCATCTCTGTAAGGCTATGGAAGGATAAGGATAAGCAATTGGTTAATGTAGAGATATATAGCATACAGCACATTCGTTTGGCTCACTGCTGAGGGGCACAGCTGATTGGTTTTGTTGCAATATTTCTATTTCATTTTTTTCAGATTTTTGCTAGAAGGTTGCATGTTTGGTAAGACTATGGAATTATGAGATTTGGCCGCATATTTCCCGTTTTTTAAAGTTCCTTTCATCTACATGGCATAACAATAGTGAGGATAAAACTAAGACCAAGCATTTTCAAAGTGTTTCAGTTGATTAAGAGCTAGTAACAACTTTAAAAGGAATTGAACTTCACAATGTCAGAAATACCGCACTTTTCTAGAGAAAAAGTATTGAGTATTAAACTTCAAATTCTTCTCACTGGTGTCTAAAGGAGAATGACAGAACATTTAAGTAGGGCAAGTTTGGGTGCTTCTACTGTTTTAGATGCCAGAAGTGTGTTATGAGTAGTATATTTTGGCAGAGGTACACAGTGGATGTAACCTCAGAAGAATTCTGCAAATTTGACATGAGTGATAGCAAATTTTGCAGTTGGATGACACGGTATGTGCAAGTGCTGTGTGTGGTGCCAACCTCCATTCTTTGTCTCTGAATTTGTGACTTCAAATTTGGCTGTATTAAAACACTTGCTTTTTATGTGTGGTTTCAGCTTGTTTGCTGGCCATTTCAGTTATTCATGTTTCGCTGGTGGAAAAACACATATTTATTGTGCAGGGCACTGAATAACCTCTGCATCCCATCATATATTTACTCTCTGCTACAGATGTGCATCATGCTTTATGTAGTGACAAACCAAGAAAATGCTTATTGTTTTCACTTTGTGTCACCTTTTTATTTTCCCCCTTTTTCAGAGCTCCCTCAGTGAGAAGGCAGATTCCCAGCTAATGGCTATGCCTTACACAGACACAAGCCTCAGGTAAGGGAGAACAACTCCTTTATCATTGCTTTCTACTTAATAACCTAATTTTTCACCAAAAGATGGTAAAAAATGCCAGTTGTCACCTTGTTGGGATTTTTAAGACAGGTGCTAGCTACATTTATTGGCCTAATTTCTGCCCCTTAGCAAATAACTGCTTCTAATGATTTAAATTACTCTTAAGGGGACCCCTCTATCACAGCTCTGCTCTTCTGGGGTCTTTCTACCAATGACTCTTAAGAAGATCTTTATTTTGCCTTGCGGAGTCCCTTCCTAAACAGATTGGAATCTTTAGGGAAAAAATAAAAGAGGGAATTGTCTTGGGACTGTCTGTGGTAACATCAGTAGTTTATAAGAAGGTTTCAAAGGGACATGAGTTCTGGTAAGAGAAAGGTTTTTCTCACTATCTTCAAGAGTAGAGTCATTATAGCTAGCACCAAATTATTATGATAAAATTAAAGCATCATTACATCCTATTTGCGTGGTTTGTCTCCATCTTTTGGTTTTCCCTGGTGATTATTAGAACACACTAATCCGGAGTTTTCTGATG
>JAOTQQ010000004.1:7690743-7738302 GCA_026546715.1 Gallinago undulata | reverse complement strand
TTGCCCCCGGCCTGACCCCCCCCCCCCCCCATACGTATCCTGTCCCTCTTCGCTGGTGACAGGAAGAACTGGAGAGAAAACCTTAAGGAAACAAAACTTCTCTCTTCTGACTTCTGTGAGACTGTTTAAAAGGTTCTCTGCTTTGAAGTGCCAAGGAGAAGTGTAAGATCAAAATGGATTATAAAGGGAACTTGTTGAAAGAACACCTGAAATGTTGCCATTGAAAGTAAGACAGCTGTGGCCCTTCTGTGGCCCCTTTGAGAGCAGGATCAGCCTGGGAGAAAATAGCAAGCTGTGGGCAAATGTTATGGAAACCAGGCTGCCCCATTTTGATATGTCTTAACTTACAAGAAAAAATGGAAAAGGTTTCTTAGTTCTACAGGCTGATGAAGGATATCTGTTTTAATTGAAGACTGGATGAAGAAGCTTCATGGCACAAGTAATTTTAATATACATGCTTGCATTACTCTTAAAAAAATAAGCTGGGTTATTAAAAACAGTCTGCAGCAACATGCAGCTCTGCATGGAATAATCTGCTATGCTCAGAAGGAAGTGAGATTTTTTTTTTCAGATGTATGATGTTTAAATGAACAGGACCAGTGAGTCATGGCAGCTGCATTCTATGACTGTCCTGGAACTGCTAAGAACATAGAACAGACTTCAGTTGCTCCCAGAGCCATCAGCTATTAGATGCTCCATGAAATCATAGAATCACAGAGTAATTTAGGTTGTAAATTAGGACCTCTGGAGATCTCTAGTCCAACCTCCTGCTCAATGGAGGTTTAACTTCAAGTTTACTGTGTCTTTGTTAAGAAAGACTGTCTCCATCTGAATTGTGATCTCCATTAGGAAGCTGAGGATTGCTCTTGGAGCCCCCCTCAGCCTCCTCTTCTCCAGGCTGAACAAGCCCAGTTCCCTCTTTCTCCTGTCCCACCTTCTATATCCTGTGCTCCAGGCCCTGGCCACAGCGCAGCCCCCTGTGCCATTGCCCTTCTGATGCCCTGCAGGGTCACATTCAGCTGCCTGCCAATACCCCAGCTCCCTTCTGTAGTGCTTGTGCCTCATCGATTGCACACACAAGAAGGGTACTGTTTATTCAGTGTTATTATTTGTCACTATGCTCCCCCTGTGGAGGATTCAGTCAAGGTGTTTAATACCAGTGCTGTGACTGGAAATTGAGTGACCTTTACCTTCTAGAACATCCTTGTTGGCGACCTGAATCCATGAACAGGAGGGCATTATCTTTGTAGCACTGGTGACAGCAACGTTGTCTCGTTGGTCCTGGGTTTCAAAAGCAAATTGATGAATGATGGAAAGTATTGCAGTGAAGTTAAAGAAGAGGAAGAAGATAGACATTATTTCCAGAAAACCATTAAAAACTCTCAGCTTTCTTCAGAGGTAATTTTGATGAAGGTTTTTGCAAGTATGTTTTTACGGCTCCAGATATCAAACTGGGACTCTCCAATTATTTTCCTATTTCTAAATTTTGTGCTATTAAAATTGCGGTTCGTGGTGCATAAAGGACTGTGTCCACAACCTCATTCCTTCTTAAACAAACATATGTGCAACATCCTAGTGCTCTGTGATGCATAACAGAGTGCCCTTTGAACTTTTAAAACAGAAAATAATTATTTATCTCCCGGTAAATAGATTCAGCCACTCAGCCAGACTCAGCACCACTGTTTTGAATACACAATTTAATGGGATGCTTTCTTGTAATAAGTTATGGTATTACTAAAACAACTAGTAGCTTTACAATTGCTTTCAGATCTCAAGTTCCTCCCTTCCTTTCATGGAGCATTGTGGTTACCCTTAGATGCTCAATGGTAGGTACAGTGTAATACATGTAATCTACTGGTATCACTTGGAGTCTGGGACTAGTGTTAGAATTGTTCTGTGGACCAGGAGAACTTTGTAAAGGCCCCGTGGTTTCCAAGTTCTTTGGAACAGTTTTTTTCCATGGCTGGATTTGGAGTTATAAAAGGCTGTCTTTTAGGTCTAGCTGTGTCTTCTGGAGTGTGGGCGAGCAAACGGATCTGTGGGACCTGTTTCAGTTTTCAGGATGTGTTTTACTGAGCAATGCGTGGGTGTGATGCCTTTTATCACAGTAAAACTTCAATGCTGAATCTCAGGGGTGGTTTGGTGGGCCTACATGTTATTATGAGTGAGTAATCAAGCTCAAATTAGCTCCAGTCTTTGTTTCCTGTGTGTGAAGGCTGTGATCTGGTTCCTCGCTTGCATAGTTTTGCTGAAGAGGATATATAGGGTAGAGCTGCCTGCTCTTGATCCCCCAGGACTTACACCCCCAATCCTGTTAAAGGACAACTGGCTTGGCAGCTGCAGTCCTTCGATTGCAACAGGACTGTATTAGCAGTAAAAGAGGAGATAATAACGGTCTACTATTACTGCTGCTCGAGAAAATCACTTGAAGATAGATGTATGCCTTGTTTTGGGTGCATAGTTATGTATATTTTAGAAACATACCTCAATAATCTAAATTAGCCACCATAGTTTGAAATCTGGGTCAGCAGAAGACTGCTTGGGAGGGGTAGCCTGATCAGTGTTTTTGCCTCGAATACTGCAAACAGACAATATGCTATTAGAGTGGGAAAGAATTAAAATGACTGGTTGAAAGTCCAGCTAATGGTTTACGTAAGTACAGCTTTACAATTTGATTAAATATGTTCTTTTTGAATGAGATCGGGGGAGTATACATGATAGCAATGTGTGCTAGGAATTTCTCACCTTTCCAAGTTAAACACTGGATAAGTACCATGATTGTATAACTTGCCAGTGTTTTTGCTTAGAATAGTTTAGAGTGTCTTTTCCTCATATCTAATACATGTAAGATGAGAATTGTGAAAAGATAGGCCATAATTATGTGAATATCTTAATTTTGCTTCACTGTCTATACTGAAAATCAAGAGCAAATCTTTGAGTTGACCAAAGAGATAAAAAGTGAGTGAGAGAGAAGGTGTGGTGGTCATCACTTGACAGTAAACGAAAAGCTCTAGTTATGCTTAGCTTTGCACTTCTTTCAGTTTGAGTGATTTGCATCTTTATCGGTTAAAAAAATAATTGATTTTTTTTTTATTTCAGAATGATATTTCATTCTAAAATTTGCTAAAATCTACTTTCAGAAATCTGCAATTTTTAAGATGCTTTAGGTTGACTTGAAACTTTTCTTTCCTGTTGAGCTAGCAAGCAGGTTTTTTGCCAGCCTCAAAAGCATGAATAAAATCGAGCCTGGAAAAGTTTCCCACAGCAAGACCTTTAAATTACCTTGAACTTTCAAAAAATACCCAGCAGTTTCACTGTCTTCACCTGTGCTTGATGTTCCTCATGCTTCTCTCAATGAATGAAGAGCTGCTGCTCTTTTGAAAAGCAGGTCTTTAAAGTCATTGTCTCACTGAAATTAACTTTCTTGTCTAAAATAATTACATTCTGCTCTTCTTTATTTCAGCAGGAACTCGGGGAATGAGCTGCAAGTATATTATGCCTCTCCAAGGAGCTACCAAGATTTTTTTGAAGCTATTCGCAGAAGGGAAGATACATTCTACGTTGTGTCCTTTCGCAGAGTAAGTGTAGTAGTTGTTCAATTCTGGCCTGTTATGTGTATCCATAAAACTGTTTCTAACACTGAGTGTTAGATGTAATACAAAAGATGACCTAGTCAAGGTTGAAGCTAAATTTGTTTCTTTGTAAGTGACGTTTCTGTATATTCTTTACAACAGTATGGCCAGATCATGGTCTTTGCAAAATATGCCCATCACAGTTAGGAATGGAAAGAGAACTTTGCATAAAACATTGTAGTACCAGGGCAAGACAGCAAAAAAATTGCATGAACCCTGTGGTTAAACACTTAATCATGGTGGCAGTCCAATAATCGGAGTAGTTAACTAGATATTTATTTAATAGGTGTATAAACCTTTTGTGCTTCCGGATGTAGGAATAAATATACCCTATGCACAAATTATTTCTGCTAGCTTAACATAATATTATTTCTGTCTTCCCCTAAAACACTTGAATTTGCAGTTTTGTGTGTCACGTATTGCAGCTGTACAGGACTGTGCTCACTGGCACAATTTTTCTACTGTTTTGTTAGTTGTAAATTGAGACAGATGAGCAGTTCTTCTGGCTGTGCTGGGATACAGCACAGGGTCGTGCTACAGGTTCGTCAGGCATGTCCTCACATCTGCAGCACAGTTAGTGACAGTAAAAGCTGTTTTAAAATGGAATTCCAGGTGTTTGATGGCTCTTTCTGTACTGTAAGCCTGAGTGATGTTGAAGCCAGGACAGCTGTAGTAGTGGAGAAGCTGCCTGGGATGTGGTGGTGGAAACGATGAAGGCAAACAGTGGCTCAAACACCAGCTGGGGGTTGGGAGAGTTTTTTCCTTCACTTTTGTGGACATCTTGATGAGTCCTTAGACATGTCTATAATGCATATTTGTCCCTGGCCTGAACCTATGTTTTTGGCTTCCTAAACCTCCTCCCTTGCTGTTTTGCAGTCATGATATTAGATGAGAATTGTTATATGTGTGCTTATGCCCAGCCCATGGTTTTGCTGGGAGCCTGCAACTCTCCATTTGTTTCCTCAGGAGTGTCCTGAAGAGGGGGTTCCCAAGGTGGGGGTGTAGTTACCACTGCAGCAGCTCATCCTGCTGCAACCAATTCTGTGTAAGAGCTCACAGATAGGCATAACTAGTTTTAGCAGTTTCTTTGTACATAAGTAACACAACCCTGTTCAACCTGCTCTGCGGTAACTTTCTTAATTTGTGAGAAACACGCCTTTAGAAAAGGTTCAGGCAAAATAAAAATAGTGGTGCTCTTGTTAGGATTAGGGTTTTATGCTGAGTAGAAATACGAGGTTAGTTTCCAGTTTTGGGATTACTGGGTTGTGTCACAAGGCTGGAATTTTGTTATTAAATGCTTGGCATGTTCTGCTGTTCTTTCAGCTAGCAACACAAATATAGCCGGCACCAGGCTCCAGATATCCTGAAGATGAGTAGAAGGGAGTGAAGAATTGATTATGAAAGTTTTTCTGGAAACTCAGAACAAAAAGCAAGACTGTGTTTGTCTAGTTCTTCACTGGTGGTCGTTGCTGTAGTCCACCTGAATGCATGTACTGGCACATAGGTTCTGTTTACGCTGTCAGATTAATGACCTGGAAGTTGTCAGCTCTCATTTTGATTTACAGAGCTGTCCTTGGAAACAGAGTGTGTCTTGTGCCACGGAATCCCTACGGCTTGGCTCTGCTCTATTGCAAGGAGAGGTGTGGGGACTTTTTTAAGCCATCTATGAAGTTTATTTGGTAATAAAGCTGTTGGTATTTCTGTTTTATGAATGAAACATCCCCAAATCGAAGGCAGTTTTATGCATTACCTCATTTATTATTTTAACAGGGCAAACCTGATCTAGTGACAAGCTCTGCCTTGAGGCACTTTTAAATGACTTGTTTGAATTCTTTTGTGACTGCAGAATAAAGGACTTCTGCACAGCGGAGGGGTACCATCAGCAGGGCCCCAGCCTGGGAGGTGGCCTTTCACCGTCTCCTGAGGACTGCTGACTTCATTTTCTTTGGACCACAATTCCATTTTCACTGATGATTAGGAGCTGATAGAAGGGACTGATTTCTTCTTCAGTGTTATGGGGCAGTTTGCTCCTGTTGCTTGTTCGCTTGACCAATTTAGAAGTCAAGGCCTGGAGATGATAGGTTTTGTCCTCCTCTCTGGCTGTTTGCCATGCAGACCCTCCCAAGCACTTAATAAGCTGTTAACAGCCATATACAAAAGAAAAGGAATCCCAGGAAGTGTATGATTTTGGTATTGGTGATGGTCCTGCTGCAAGTGGAAGGTAGGACTATGGATCTCCAGAGATCCCTCTCACCTGATATCTCTGGGTTCCTCTTTCCACATGCTTTCTGCTCTGTGTGCAGTGTTGCGTAAGCCAGCATCTCTGGGCTTTGCTTGGGCCAAAATGTAACAGATTTTTTGTGATTTCTGCATGTTCTCACTTGCACTCCAGGAGTTATGCCCCAAGTTCCTTGGATTTTCTAGGAAATGGCGTTTGCTAGGGCTGCCCATGTCTCTCATAGAGAAGGATTTAGCCAGGGTTTCTGAGGGTACAAGGTAGGGGAGCAAAGCTCAAATGTGCTGTATCATCTTCTGGTGATGCTTGGTACTGCTAAGAACAAATTTCTCATAATCTCTTCAACTTAATTTTCTTTCCTTACCATGGAGGTCTTGCATGTCTGCATACTTACAGTTGGAGTTTGATTATTTATTTTTTTTAAAGGCAAAGAGAGGAAAATAAAGTAGTATTTGGATCAGCTGAAGCTATATAAGAAGCTGGGCTTTCACTCTAGGAGTCTAGAGAATTGTAATTTTTTTGCTATTGCCAGGGGAATGTGTAATGTCATTTTTAAACAAGAAGTATGTAATTGGCAGTGAGTAAAGAATTCTTGAACTGGGGCAGTGTTGTCTCCCAGCTCTGCCAGACCACCAACATCCCACGTAGGCAGGACTCATCACCGTTTATTTCTTGAGGTGTTAACTTGTTAATTTTTTTTTTCTTACTTTTTAACTTTTAGGAAGCCGTTGTTTTCATTTGTCATTTAGCATTGCAGAAACTGACACTTGGCAGTGTAACAAGATATGTTCCCAGTAGCATATATTCACACCTGGGCCCTCTGCTGTCCCCGAATGCTCCAGCACTCAGAAGCTGCATCTTTGCAGGCTGCGTATCAGTTGGGCTGTTTTGGGTTGGTTTTGGGAGCATGTTCAGAGCTGAAAGGTCTGTGTAGTGGGTACCAAGAACAAGTTGCTGTGCTTATGTGAAAAGGATACTGCAGTTTGAGCGCTGCTGAAGCACGTTGGAGTCTCCAGTGGGCTTCGAACCTTCCTTCCATTTTTCCCAGATCCAAGAAGGAAAATTGAGAGTCTGTTGCTCTGCCAATGCTTTTGATTTCTGCCCTTTAATGTCTGTGATTCTCAGTCTGCCTTATCTGTTTTAAAACTCCAGTGCAGGGTGGCTGCGGAATTCAAATTAGCTGGTCTAACGAGCTCTGTCAGCAGGGAGTTAGACATCTGGCTGCCGCTGCAGTTCTCCTGTAAGCCTGGCACTGAAGCAGCTCTCTTGGAGCTCACATGTGTTTTGCCATGGTGTATTCAGACCTTGACATTGTGTCTAGAGTTACTTGCATAGCTAGTTTAATTTGAAAGGTAATTAAGTAAAATCATTGAAGAAAATAAATCCATTCCAATTTACTTTGGCCTGTAAATCTGCTCCAGATCGAACCACTCTTGTGTGGTTGGGGTCACTGTCCCCACAACTTGCAGCTATTAAGCAGTAGATGTCCCCATCCTGAAAGAATCTGTCAGTGACCTTTGATGACATCTCTGCAGGCTTATTAAGGACAGTGACATTTTTTTAGGGTAAGAATGTAATTGCTCTTCTCAAGAAAAGCGTGATTTAAAGTTTGATTCACTTGGGAAATTTAGAAGGCCACCAGCATTCCCTCTCACCACTTTCTCTGTTTGTTTCATACATGTCTCCTGATATCAAAATTTGCCAGTTACATGTATGTCTTACTGTATATTGCAGTAAAAAAAAAAATTGATATTAAAAGATGATTCTGGTTATTATTTGTTAGAGTGAGAGTGATGCTGCCCTTACGGAAATCAATGGCAAAGACTTTACCAGCTTCTACAGGACCAGAATTTCATGTTGTAAGTTTCTGCCTCAATGCTGTGGCACTTAAATCATAGAGCTTCAGGGAAATGTATTATTATGGATATGAATTTCTGGTCCTACAAGCCAACATGTGCAATGAACATTTAATGATTTCTCAAGTTCTGCAAACAAATTTTCACTGAAGTTATTAAGCCAAATTTAAATAAGAATTTTTGTTCTTTCTTTGTGTGAACACTCAATGTGCTAGGAATAAAAATATCTAAGTGGTGTTTTGCTTTTGTTGGTAACAAGCCTGTGCTGTGTTAATTGTATTTGGGATGATATTTTACTTTCAGGCAGCTAAAGATTATAAAGCCTGGCTTTTGGTTTTCATGCGTAGCAGTAGTTTACTGTGCTGCACGAGGCAGTTCTGGAATAGTTTGAATTTATTTACAGAGCATGAGTGAGGCAGGTTCCAGCTCACTGCTCTCTTGATGCTATCTGCATCCTGTAGGAAAAACTGCATTATAAGAATTCAGCTTCAGAGAGTATTTCACAGACAGAATCTCAGTCCTAAAGTATACTTTTCTCCTATTTTGTTACACTTGACAATGGTTGGTTTTTACTGAACATGAAGTTTTCTGCTGTTGACTTTGTTTGTGGGTTTCTGCGGGCTGGGATGTATAATTTGGTCTTCCATTCAGATAAAATGCAATGATTAGACTCGCATAACCCTGCTGCTCCTAAAGACACAGTAGCTAATTTATATATTCGAGTCCTGTGGGCTTGCAACTGCTGCAAATTAACACACAGATTTTAGAAAGATTTTACAAACTCCCCTTTTTTCCTTGGGGAACCTGACTATAGAGAGGAAAAATGACCTTGTTCCAGGATCGTAGAATTTTAAAATCTTGTCTGATATTGTATACAGATGCTGAGAATAATACATGCAGAAAGAACTGAGGGTAATGGCATAGTATCCATGATAAAATTGCCTGTCCTTTTCAAAGCAGAGGTCACCCTTTAGCCTGTCTTTTCTGTGAGGCCAACCTTTGCCTCCCTGGGTAAATTTGATAGAGCAAATAGTGTGTGTGATTGTGCTTCAGCATGCCCTGAAGCTGAGTGAGACAGCTTCTGTCAAGTTATGGCTGCCTTTGACTTTCAAATTTGAAAATCCATTATGAAACCCTCCTGTGTCCTTGTATCTAAGTGTGGATTGTGAAAATGAAGTCTGTCCTACTGCATTCTTTCTTACAGATTCCCTCTTTTCTGGCTAAACTGGATTTTTTCCATGTCAGAGATAACTTCCTCTTCCCAAAGCTCCTGGTGTCCCTAAGAAAATAGCAAAGCAAACTTTCTTCTTGTTCTTTCTTGAACTGTTATCCTTCCTGGTGTGGAATAATTTTGGTCAGTGAGGAGCAGGGAGAGCTGATTATCAAACAGACATGGAGGTGGTGGGGAGAAGGGTTCTCCGTGGTCTTCTAGATACTCAGCTGGGGAAGATGTTGCTTTTGGTAGCATCTCAGAGCTGTTCTTGCTTAGTCTAAAAACCTCCAGTGAGAATTTTAATAATCTAAAATAAAGTCTAAAAATGTATGTTGGTCTGTAGATCACAAATGGCTTTAGCTTAATCCTGGGATTAGCAAAATACATGCATGCAAGAATAACACAGCTATTAGTTTAAGTAATAGGAAGCTCAAAAGAAGTATTTTTTAGGGTTGCACCTGAAGACCAGTAATTCTTTAAAAAACATTTCTATCATAAATGCCTTAGAGTTTTTTTGCAGCAAAGCCTATGATTGCTGCATTATTTCTCACTGCTGTTACTCTACAACACCTGGAAGTTTTGTTCCTGTGTGAGACCATGCTTTGAGGAGTAAAGAAGCAGAGGGCTCTGTGTGTGCCTCAGAAGGGCAGCATCCAGGCAAGCGGGCTGAGTGAAGAAGGAAGAGAAGGAGCCAGGCAATGAGACAGCTCGGATGTGTAGTGAGGAGAAGCCAGCAAGTGCCAGCTGCAGCGTAACCTCTCCCGGGCAGCAGCTGTTTGGCTCAGCCAGATGCAAACAGCGGTTAGGAGGGACCGGAACAAGAATGCAGAAAGCGTTTCTGAGAAGGGAGGTAATGCCTGTCGCATCAAGTGGGGTTTTATTTCTTTTGGAAATGTCTGTTCTGTTCATAGCTCTCCAAGACACTTTGGAAGCAAAGTCTTAGTCACTCTGATTTTTATCTCCTTGGGTCCCTTTGAACCCTGCTGTCCTTTAAATAAAATTGAGAACGAATGTGGTGTTGAGGACAGATGTATAAGCAGAGACAGAAAAGTCACTCAAATATGTCTGGCATGGAGCAAAAGATACTCTTGAGTTTTGTGTGTGTAGTCTTGATTCGTTTGTCTTCTGTATGGTTCCTGGAACTTCATGAATCATATTAATGCCGTCACTGAACTTCTTTCAGCCTTATATGTCCCAGACCTAACTAATACTTTGTTATTTTTAAACCTGTATTTGGAAGGACAACATACACTGTAGATAATTATAGTGAAAATAAAACATACTGCAAAAAATGTCTCCAAAACCCAAACTGCTTGCAGACAGACGTGACCGGTAACCGTATACATGTATTTAAAATGTGCTGCATGTTTGACAGACAAAGAGTTGTGGGCAAGAAATAGAGGAAGATTGGTGGCTTTGGAAAGCCTCTGTAAAAGACCCACTGCTTATGAAATTGGTGTGGACATAGGCTAGAGAAGTATAATTGGGAAGCGTGGGAGAAAGATGTGATTATAAAGTGGGAATTGTCTCAGTAAAGGAAGTGACAGCAATATCTCACTTATTAAGAAGAGAGAACAGGCAAATGCTGACAACAAAGTGAGCAGGAACACAAGTTTATCCACAAACAAGTAATGTGCATTCAGTTAGAGCAAGCAGTGGAAATGCAGCTGTGAAGCAGTTTCTTTCCTTCAGGAAATAACACAAGTTTAATAATGCATTAATAATACTTTAATAATGCCAGATAATAATGCATTTTTCTTTAGCAATAGCATGGTATTCATTGAAGTAAATTTGGCTTAGATTATTCTAAACAGTTCCCGGAAGGAATGATGGGCTCTTGCTTATGATCTGTAGCAGTATTTAATTATGGAATTGATGCTGACCAAGCTCTTAAGTGTATAAAGACACAAATGATACCTTCAACCCTGGAGCAGCAGTAGCTGGTAAAACATTGACTTGTGTTTGGTAGGAATGAGCTTCTGCATGAAAAAAAGACGTTCATGATATTTCATTGGCCTTGAATGATAGTATATGCAGAGAGCACTTTGAAATACCCATGCTTGTTTTCTTAGTTGGGCTTCACAGTTTCAGACTACTGATTCTTTTCTGTTTATTTTCAGTTTTTATAACTGACCAAGCTCTAGACAGAATCTTTATCGAAGTAAAATGTGCAGAATTGAGATGTTCTTGATTTCATTAAGTAGTGTTTGTGTCTGCTATAGAAATCCGACCTTGTAGTGAATGTTAATTATTACATTATTACATTTGAGAGTGTTATTTAAAATCTTAGGCACACTTCTAGAGTTAATTCTGGTCAGATGAAGTTATTTGCTTACAGTTTGATTTAATCCTTTTGCCAGATTTTTAGCTGGACAGCACACAAAGCTTATTTTATGAAGTAAGAGCCCAGGTGCTATTATGAGCGTGTATTGATTATCATCACCTCCCACTGGACCAAACAGAACACTTGCGGCTTCCAGATTTTATTTTTAAATCACTCACACTCCTAGGACAAGAAGTGTGATAAAATTAACTGTACGTTTTTGTCTTTAAACTGGCTTTGAAACTTGTAACTGGCTTTAAAACTGTTTGAGAGTGGAACATAAAACTTGTTTTCTACTTCTAGGTCTCAACAGTTACTTGTGGCCAATCTACCAGGATGGCTAATGGAAAGACAGAATAGTAGCTACAGAAATTCACTTGCTTCTCATAAAGGGCTAAGACACGTTTGGAAACTCTTTGGCGCCTAAACCTCCTTTCTGTGAATCCTAGAAAGCAGTAGGGCCTTTTCTCCAGAATGCAGTCTTTGTTTCTTCTCTGTGTTTTGTCACAGTATCAGGATGGGTCTGTTGTAGAAGTGTATGCTCTATGGCTAAATGCTCTTTCAGAGAGTCTTATATAGGTGTGTTCTACCTGTGTCCATAGCAGCTTCTCATCACTTGATTCTTTTAAAATATACTTCCAGACCAGATCCCAGTATGGTGGACTGGGATGAGAATGGTCTGAGAATGAAATAATTTTGGTCCATGCCTGGTATGGCTTGCTCCTCACCATGTAGTTGGAGAAGCTCCAGTTTTGCCAGCATAGTTGATGGAAACTGTGTGGCTTTGGGTCAGGGATTCAGAATTTGGAATATCTCTGGCAAAGCTGAGAGATCTTTCATGCTGGACACGACTCGTCAGGGAATCCTCTTTGTGTTTTGATCACAAACATGAAAATGTACCTGTGAATAATTCTGGCTCTAGGAAATACTTCTGATCAAGAGAAGGCAAAGCTAGGCAGGAGGGGCATGTGAGCAACTCAAACAGCATTTGCACCACTTAAAATCCTTGGTAGAAATGGGCTAGCTGTTAAAGCCCATGGGTCACTGCCCTCAGAGTTTGATTAGCAAAGCTCCATTAAGCATTGCATTGCATGTGTTTATTATTGTTCCTTGGTTTCATGGCTATCCAAAATAAGGTTGGAAGTGTCAGCTGCCTCAAAGAGAGGTAATACCAAGTATGAGGAAAACAGTCTTAAGATGTGCTCAGACTGAGAGCTTGCTCTGTGCAAGGAAGGTACACAGGCCATTTTCTCTTAAGTCCAGACAGGTTCCTGTGTATTAAACAATACTCTCCTCTGAGACTATAAAAGTGGACATTCCCAAGCTGTTCCTCATTGGTGGTTCTTTCTCTGAAGCCTTTTCCAGTGTGGAGGTTCCTGGGTTAAGTCACTCGTTAGCATCTGGGAAGCCCTTGTTTAATCCCCTTCCCAGGAAACCAGCATGGACCTCTCCTAGTTTCTAAGAACAGTCCTGAGTGCTCGGACCTTGGATTTTCCACCAGGATCAGGGGCTCAGTAGGTAATCACTGGGCATGTGACTACTGGAAATGAGGTTGAAAAGGAACCATTTTGCTGTCTCAGGGGCCATCATCTCCAGAAGGATGTCTCCTTGACATCAGGGAAATACACTGTGGGTTTGTCTTTGATTTTGCTAAACCATCTGTTTGGTATTTGCTTACCATCTGTAAACTGTAACTCTCCAGAAGGCAACCAAGGTGCCGCATACAATCTAGGCAGGAAGTTTCCTAACTTCTTAAGCTCAGTTTCTCAAGGGCCAACTTAGAGAAATGTGTACAAAACCAAAATGGGACATGAGCGTGCTGTCATTTGGAGCAAAGGGACAGATGCAGCAGGTTTTTTTGATTAATTTTTTGACAAAAGCAGTTAATTTTGGCTCTAGAAGGATAAAAGAAAGTATGAAAAACTACGTTTACACAAGCAGGAAAAAAAAATCTTTAGCTTCAGGCTAAACACAGTGATACTACAAATGCTAAAAATGTGTTAAGCCAGCTGGGTAAACTGTTATAATGTCGTGACAGGATATTTGTGTTTCAGTGTAGGGTTGGTTAGTGTTGGTTTGGTGTGGCAGTCCAGGATTTTACCCACAGCCTGTGACTTGTCAAAAGGATGTAACAAATGAGTGTAAAAAGTGTGTACGTACTTCAGTCTCATTATCTTGCACACGTGTGTCTGTAAACAGGAGAGTACGGCTGCAGACCCTGTCAGGGAGATCAGCTTGATGTCCTGTATGTTCTCAAATAATTAGCATTTAATTCTCTGTAGCATTTGTATCTCTCCTCTGCTCTCCTGCGAGTTAATAACCATCACTGTCTATTATCCTGTGGATTAGGACCTCTTCACATGGATCGAAACTGACAGCCCTTATGACTTACATAGTCTCTCCAAATCTCAATAGTTGATTTAAGAATTTAACCTGTTACTTATAAAAGTCACTTCCAGTAACTTAATTTTCATAGAAAATAGATGCCTAAGAAAAAGACTGGTCTGGATTAAAAGAAGGAAGATAAATCTAGAACCCTGTACCTCGGCAATGACACCTTTTGTCTGATCCTGTTACAAATCACCTTTGTCTACTTGCAGTGCTTTTTCTGTTTGTCCTGTTAGAGCCTTGATGCAGCTTTGGCTTGTATGAAATTACAATGTTGGATCTGACCCATCAAACAATGTGTTGCTGTGCTCCTTGTCTGTGTTTCCCTCCCAGTAAGGCATGTGTAGTTGTTATAACGCCATGCATGCTTTTGGTATGCTTATAAAGAGATTTCTGTGTGATCAGAGGGAGAGAGGAAAATGATCTGCAGCTCAGGGACTGCCTGGAGTTCACATTGCCTTTGTGCAGGTCAGGGGTAGCTCTGCACAGCCAGGAGAGGTTCAGAGGGCAAGGGAGAATGGAAATGAAAAGGAGTGCATCCACCAGGATGAAGTAGCCTCAGGCTCTTGCTCTTCTGTATGCACTCACGTTGAGGGCCTGATTAGGTATTTTCATTGATCAGCTGGGCTAATAGAATAAAGATGATGCATATTAAATTGGTTAATGACAAGCTGAGTGGCCCTCCAGCTGTGTTGGAGGAGAGGATTAGGAGTTAGTGCCTTCAGGGTGCTCAGTACCTCTCTGATATTTTGCAGAAATTATGGTGAGTCCAAGATGTTCAATCTTTTTGTGTAGAATTTAAACCACTGCAGTAGTAAGAAAAAGTGGGGAGGGTTCATATGGGAGCATGGTTCAGGTGATTAAAAAAGGGCCCATGCAACTGATGATATCCACATAGTGAGATCAGTTGTTTTGCCACGGTATTTGTACCCACAGTGTCTAAGAGTACTCTGATGTACCTACTTGGCTAAAAACCTTCATGTGTCATTCTTCACATCTTTATTCTATGATTAGAATTCCAGTAGAGCCTTTCTTTGACCTGAAAGTCCCCTGTATTTTGAAATAGTTAGAAAAGCTGGAAACTCCAGTGGCTTGATAAATGTTGCCAATGGGGCATTTCATTTTTAAAACCCACATGTATGAAAACACAGCTTCTGTGTTTCTCTGATATGGTTGCATCATACTTTGTAGGATATTGGCAGAAAATGTTGAAATTGGTGTGAGACTTCTTGTTTTATAAGAAAAATGTACATAATTAGAATACTTGAAGGCAAAAGCATTTATTGTAGTTCTAGGTGTTTAAGTTAGTGGCACATGTCAAGTGAGATGTGCACAGAAAAAGGCAGAGAACTGCACCCATTCATTTCTGTTTGGTATCACTGGCATCATCTCCCAGTACACTAGAATTTCTAGATAATCCTTAATGAAAAGGATTTGGTAAAAATCCACTAGCACTCTTGTGCAGTATTGCCATTTTGTTTTTCACTTGCTAACAATTGTCCTCAAACTGTGAACGTTCACAAAATCATAGGAGTGTTTGCTGGAGTGACCTCTGCAGGTCTCTAGTCCAAAACTGACGTCAGCACTGGATCAGATTGGCTGTGGCTTGGTCTAGCTGAGCCTTGGGACCTACCAAGGCTAAGGAGACCTCCCATCTCTGCGATGACCCATCGCAGGGCTGGACCATCTAGCAGGGGAAGAATCTCAGTGTCCCAAACCATGGCACGTGGCTGTGGCACTTGGCATGTCATCCAGCACTACAGAGCTTGCCTCTGTTGTCTCTCTAACTCCCTTCAGTTAGCTGTGGGTTGCTCCTAGGTTGGCCTCCTTGTCGCCTTGTCAGCAGACTGAACCAGCCCAGCTCCCTTTACCTCTCTTCACAGACCACATGCCCCACGCCCTAACCACCATGGTAGCCTCCGTTGCCCCCTCTCCAGTTTCCCCACATCCATCTTTGCCGGAGAAGAGAAGGGGACCCAGAACTTTACACGGTATTCCAGCTACGGTCTTACCAATGCTGAACAGAAGGTGACAAAACTCTCCTCAATGCTCTGGCCACTGTCCCCACATTTGGCTTAGGTTGGTTTGATCTGCAGTGTTCCTCTAATATTTCTGTTTCCTTCCTTAACTTCTTTGCATCTGGAGTTTATTCTTAAATCATTTCACAGACTGCTGTTGCTTCTTTACAAACTTCCAGGTACCACAAATTCTCAAGCGCCGTGCAAAGCTCCTTCTCCACATCATGGAGGCAGAAAAGCACCTCTCGGTTTTTCCCACCTATCCCAAACACCTTCCATTGCATGGACTGAATTTCCTTCCTCTTTTTCTGTAGATTTTAAAGGGAGCCTAGACAACTCTGTCAGACAGCTAAAGCTGGAAAAAATTAATCTCACCCTAAGTGGGGAGATGAAAGGCTTCTATTTGCTCAAGCCATTATGTTTTAAATGTGGTTGAGAGTTGGCAAGTACTGATAGAAGAAAACATATTGCTCTCCAGGAAGAGAGACAGGCGCAGCCTGAAAGCTATAGTTTGATGTATCTTTTGAGTAGCGTGCAAGCAAGCATCTAGCTACATTTTTATCTTCCTGAGGCTGCCCTTTAACTCTCTTTCATCTAATCTGATGCCTGTGATCTTGCTAATTCAATTGCAGTGGCAGACAGACAGTTACTCACATGCACAATCACAAGACAGACAAGGAGCGTGATGTTCTTGTGCCAATTTACGCCCCTGTTTATCATTTATCAGTCAGGCTTCAGACCAGGATCCAAATAAACTATTGTTGTCACAAGAGAAAGCTTTTCTTTAAGGAAACTGTCATTTTGCTCATAAAAAGCGCAGTGTTTTACCTCCATCAGAGTGCTGTAAATTTTGATGGCTTGTATGAGTTCCCACAACATAGTAGTAAAAGAAAATAACGCTGTGCACTCATACTGTTCAAAATTGGATGAGTTCTTCTCTTCCCTAGCTACATGAGCAGCTTCTGGGATTTTTTTTTAGGGTGAAGGCCAGTGAGACAACTAGACAGTTTACCACCACCAGAAAGGAGAGTTTCTGTTGTCAGTGTTTCCCTGGTTGTGCATGCTTTTGTCACATCAGTCCTTGAGCCATTTTATTGTGTTGACAGAAAAACAGCCTGAAGATTTCAGGGGACTTGAATGAGAGTTTGACAATTGCCAGTGGTTGGCGGGGAGTCTGAGGGATGAGGGAGGGAGGAGGAACCTTCTCCTTTCTGGTGGCCATGGGGATCAGATTGGTCAGCCACCTGTAGGATATGCCCAGCCATTCCTTACTTCTGTAAGGTAGGTTGGGGGTGATTAAAGAAGAATGTCAGGCATCTGGATCCGTTTTTCCACCAAGAGTGAGTTAATGATGTAACTTATATGCCTCTTAAGACAGTTTTCCATCAGGTTGTTTTCTTGTTTTGGTTTGAGGTTTTCTTTTGGGGGGGAAAAACATCAAATCTTTATAGTCATTTTTGCCCTTATAAAATGAAGTCGGTTTCTAGAACTGATTTACGTCTCCCTCAGCAACACTAGAGATTCAAACAGAGCAGGCACTTAGCAACAAAACTGGACTCAGACTTGAAATTTAGAAGTGAAGCTTAGCTACAAATGTGAAGAGGAGGAAGCTCATCAGGCTGTGGTAAATATGACTTAAGCAAACTGACAGGCAAAAAAATCACAGGGAACTTCATAGTCTCTTGTTTTAACTGAGATTATTAGTAACAGAGGTGACAACTTCTTTAACATTGTTATATTGAAAATCTCTTTCATTAGAAGAAATTACGAGTAGTTGATCAGTCCTTAGCCATGCAGATGTCCTGGGATCTGCAGAACGAGAAACATCTTTCTGACGAGCATCTGTAATGCAATACATATTGCACGGATTAAAACGCTGCTGTCAATTTTGGATTCAGCCCACTGCATCTTGATATTAAAACCTCGTTGTCTCTGACCCGACATTTTGAGAAAAGCAAAAGGCAGTTTGGATTTGGACCACCAGCCCTGGCCCGAGTGTGCCAGACCACCGGCCAGCCATCGGCAGCCTAGGAACCGTGCCTGTCCCTGCTGCCAAGACGTACAGAGACCCACCCAAGTCTGAGCTGAAGTCATTGCTGGGCTCTGGGTAAATCTAGGGGATTCAAGCAAAAATGCAGCCTCGCTACTCCTTGGGAAGAACGTTTGTTTCCTTGTTATCTGGTTGGCTTTCTTTCTGTATCTCTCATGTTGCCTTATTATTGTAGGGTTTGACATTTGCATTTATATAAAGGCATGCTTTTATTCAACTTTGGCAGAATGTGGGAGGAGAGGGAATCCATTTTCTGTAGTGAAATCAGACAAGGGAAAATAACAGATCAGTAGAGAAGGAAAAGCACCCATTTCTTGAGGTTCCTCAGAGAGATGCTCCTAAAGCCGCTTTAACCAGCAGATACTGAGAATGCAAATGAGACTTAAATTTTTAAAAACATGTCAGAGGCAATTTACTGAAAGCACTGCCTTTATTTATAAAACACCTTTCTGCCTGTGACCCAAAACATCATTTCTTGCCACTGCTGTGAGATGATACTCTCCATCTCAGTGAAAAGGAATTACCCTCAGAGAGATAAAGAGGTGTATTCAGGTACCTTGAGCATAAGAGGCTAAAGGATATGGGGCAAGAGGAGATCCCCAGAGACTTAACTCAAGGTCAGTTGCTTTTTCCAGAAAGCTGAGGGATAAAAAAATATTTCTAACAGATACTTTCCAGTCCTTCTGATGTATGTCTGTGTAGCCGATTCAACTTCCACAATTAGGAAAGATTTGTTGCTGCTAATTTCCTGTACATCTGCTGTGCTCTCAGAAGCAGCATCTCTCTGGCTGCAAATTAGAGTCAGACTGTCGCTGTCTGTTCTTGGGCAGCCAAGGGCAAAGAGAAGCAAGCTGCGGCTGTCCCAGCAGGGAGAGCAGAGAGGAGCACCCTCTGCTACTGGGCTTGGGGTTTCACTGTTGACTGGAGCCTTCAGCTGAGCAGAGGTTTAATGTGCAGTTCTGGGATCATTTTTAGATAAGCTTAACAGCAACTATTTAACAATGATTTTAGCCTAGAATTTAATTCAGACTGTTACTTTATTCTCTCCTGTCATTAGCCTTGGAAGCTATTTCTGGTTTTTGCTGCTCAGTGCTTTTAATTTTTTTTTGTTTCCTCTTCCATATGCATTACCCTTCCCAGTGAATATAATATTGCCAGCAAGTTAGTAACAATCTCAGATCAACAGATGGATCAGGAAAAGGGACAGTCACAGTGACTGCGAGATGTAAGTTGCTGTTGGCCAAATGGTGTTTATTCCCTCAAACCACATTTGAATCCAGTGCCTGATATCCTGACTGCAAAGCACACGTATGTTCTTTTTGCACATACTGAAATATGTTTGAAGATAAATCCCATGCAGGGTGTTCAGCTCAAGAATGGATCTGCTCACATTCAGTATTTGGGCTAATGAACAGTTTGGTCCTTTTGTGCAATATGATGGAGCGGGTGCATACTTTAGCAGCTTCTGTAAAATGGAATTTTACAGTCTGGCAATACTATCATCCAAGACTTTAAATGTATATTCACCTGTGCATACTTTTTAGAATAATTAGCAACTTCTGTAAAATGGAGTTTTAGAGTCTGGCGTTACTATTATCCAAACGTCTTTTGGATCCATTTTCCAAAGGTTGCCCTTCAGACCAAATCCTGCATCTGTATTCAAATTTTGGCTCTTTGGTTGAGCTGTCTCAACCTGCAGGTGTTCTACTTCTTGCCTTGTAGCTATCTTGCAAAGTGTGGAGATTCAGTGGGAGATTTAAATAAATTACTTCTGTTGCTTCAGAAGGCAAAAAGACTAATTTCAAACCAGAGCTGGATTTGTGCCATGTGTTGTAGGATTGAACACACTGTGACCAAATTAATTGCCTTGACTTAAAACAGGTTAAAGGACTCTACTTGACAGCTGTTTCTGGTTAGGAATTTAAAGTTCTCTTGTATTCCTGGCTACCTGCATGTGTGGACATTTTTCCTCTGTAAACAAGGATGCTTTCTTCTGCTTTGAAAGGAAATTATTTTGTCAGAAGAGTGTTTAGTCCCAGACTGTTTTTCATGGACTTCTGCAGCTATACCTAAACACCTCTTGTGTGTATGTAGCCCTGGTTGCTATCAACATCTTTCTCCTACTGCCTTTTCATGAATGGCCTGCAAGTTAGTAAGACAGGGAAAGGGTAAGTTAGAAGCGTAATCTTTACAGACCCTTCCAAATTCAACACAAGGTCGTTATGGTTCTAAGAAATGGTGCTTAGAAGAGTCCTCTGGGTCCAACCTCCCATATGAAGAAAAGCTGTTGCCAAAACTGCATGAGGTTGGCCATGGCATTGTCAAGTGGGCTCTGTACACCTCTAAGGATGGAGATCTCACCATTAAGTGAGTTCAAGGGGTTCTAGTACATAACTGTCCTTTGAACTCATTCGGAAGAGAAAGCAGAGCACAGCCTCATTAGCAAAAGGATTTTAAACCATGATCCAGCATCTAGAGAAAGCGTGACTTAAATTTCTTTTTACCCATCCAGCTTCTGTTCTGTGGGGAATCTGATCTAGAGAGAAATCAGGGTTTACAGTCTAGTCCATCTCACAATACTGGATCCAAGAAGTGTGCCCATGAAACCACATCATTTTTGTGCATTGGTTGGCCCCCTGCTTATGGGGCAGGGATACAAAGGCAGAACAGTGGGGAAAAAAAGTGTGTGTTTGTAATAGCACTCTCCACTCCAGTTTGTATTGTGTGTGCTCTTTTGGGGCTGAGTCTCCAGTTGGGCAGTGACTCTGGGAATACAAAGTTTGTCTTACGTAGAAGATGTGAGGTCTTGCAAGCAAATATAGAAACTTTGGGTTAACATTTTGTCAGAGAAGCAAAGAATCTGGATTATATCCTTTTTGGTTTTCCTGGACCTTATTCACATGCCCTACCTAAATTACATGTTTTTGCAATTACAGATTGCAGTTGCAAAACTAATAGCCTGCAGATGCTATGTAAAAGCAGAGATCTGCTGCAGTGAATTAGAGAAGGAGGGGAATTTCTTGTTATGGGTAGTAGTAATAAACCAATTCATTCCTTTTGGGACTTACAACTTTGTAAAATCTACAAAGATAATTTTGACAGGCCTAACTGGGATCTGAAGATTAACTGCATTTCTGTGCTTATGTAGCCCATGGGAAGGACAGAAAATGGCAGAGAAACACATTTTCAAATAATTTGGAGCAAACTTTTCTAAATTTTATGATGCCAGTTTGATTGAGAGAGCCTTCAGAAGAAAAACTGATCCTTGTCAAACATAATAGAAGGAACTTTTCCACCAAGACAAACAGGGATATTTTTTTTGTATTCACAGAAGTCCAGAACTGAATCAACTATTCATATACACATATATTTTCCAGTTAATCTTGAAATTCAACTAATTTCCACAAATAACACACACACACAAATTATCAAATTGTTTTGAAGTTCTTAAAAATCTTCCTATACAATTTTAACCAAAACTGTTACTTAAACATAGAATTCTGTTCTTCACATCCTCTTACTTTGTGTTTAGGAATTTTTTTTTAATCTGCTGCCAAACCAAAATTACATCATAGCAAATGCATGCATTGTTCTTTACTTCTGGGCCTTGCAAAGCAGTTCTGCAGACAACTTTAATTGGCTGGATTTCTGTCCAGTCTCTGTCCTGTGCCCATCTAGTTCACATGGGCTTTCTTCTTCTTTCCTGTACAAAGCAGTAAAGACAAAACTAGAAGGAAGATCATATTTATGATAGGAATGAAGTCCAATTGGGGTGTCTTCGCCTCATTCTCCACTGCAATTGGGCTGGCTTTGCAGTGTCTCTCATCATGTGGCTAATTAATATATGTACACGCAAGCTTCTGCTAACTGTGATTTCCTGGAGTATTCCCTATTCACAGGGGAAGGCTGATGGTATTTCATGCCTCTTATTTAGGATGTGTTGCAAGTCAGAAGTGTTATTCAAAATACTTGAATGGAATCAAGGCAGATTCATCTTGGATAATTTCAGAATGAGGGATTTGCGGAGGAATGGGGAGCTTGGGAATAGCTGGTCGTTTTGCAACTGGTGTCACTTTGTTAACAGGATGAAGACATATTAATGAGCCTGTCTTCTGGAAGTGTGTTTATATTCTGATTCCTGAAGTGAGAGAGGGTTCATTCTCAGAGAACACTGGGTAGTTTCTACTGTTTGACTAATAGATACCAAATTACCAGCATATTCCAGTGTTATTTTAAGGCATAATTCCTCCTTTTTAGCCTTGGAAGTTCAGTAAAGGTATTGGAAACCATGAAGATAGAAAAAATGGATATTATATCACTTTTTTCCACCTTTAGATGACATATGCTTTACAGCTGCCTTTGGTGGATCTTAGTAGTGTTTTGTATTGTAGTTCGTGGTGTATTAGACAGCTGTTGTGTTCTTCTTCTTGAACCTTGATGGAGTAGTGAGATTCTCTTGCATTTTTATTCTTGTTTTCTCAATTGTAACCTTGATCTTCTACCTAAAGGAACTAAGTAGGATACCAAATGAAAGAAAGGGCAGCAAGTTAAGCTAGGAGGCTGCAGGTTCAAACCAAGGAAGGGAAGTGCATCATATAATAGAAGTGGACTTGTGAAACTTCTTGCCAATATGCATGATAGATGCTGTAAGTTTACGTGCATTCAAGGGAAGGCTGGGAAGGTTCATGGAAGAGAAATTTATTAATAGCTACTCAATATATAGAAGTCACATCTTTAATAGAAAATCCCTACGAGAGTAATTGAAAATGTTTGGCAGCTGGAAGACAAGTAGGGGAAGGCACCATATCTGTACACACTGCTTGTTTCCATCTTGGCAACATGAGTTGGCTTTCCTTAGGGTCAGAAGAGGACAGTATCAGCTCTCGGGCTGCAGCAAGGATGCCCAACCAGGACAGGCAGGAAGAGGAAATCAGGAACGGCTTCAGCAGCAGAAAAGCTTAATTTCCCTCAAGTCATTGTGAAACTGGGTACTCTGCTTTTATACCTGGAGAGATTTTTTTGTTCAGAAATAAAAGTATATAGTGGTTACTTGTCATGTCTTGGATCTTTTGGGATTCAAGAGCTACTGGAGAGATGATGTCAGTAAGTGTCTAAGCCTGAGACATTTAAAAATCTAAACCAGATCACTTTAATTTGGCCTCTGGTTTTTAGTTTCCTTTTGGTCTTTAAAGCAATGTAACATAAATTCAATCCAAGAGGAAAAGAGACAAAAAGTAGTTCTTGCTTTACTGGTGTTTTCTGTCCCAGTTTGCGAACTGCAGAGAAGGACACAGTTCACAGCAGGTCTCCATATCCTTAGTAGTCTCCATAACCTTTTTAGTTCTTAATCCAGAAGAGATCCTTTGCAACTGGTTCTCCTTTACACTGAGAAAACGCTTAGTGTTGACCTCCAAAGCTGAGCCCTGCTCGTGGACGTGCTACAGCGCTGCCATTGAAGGGAACAGAGGAAACTCCTCCGGTGGAGGCTTGTGACTGAATTTTCCATTCCTCTGAGGTCTCTGGGATTTTCACAAGGCTCTCTGACTCACAGCGAGGTGCTTTCCGGTTAGTTTAGTTTTGGAGCCCAGGCCATATCACATCTGGCAGTAGCACAGTTGGCAATAAAAGGCATTAAAGACTTCTTCATTAAAAGGTCTCTCGTGTGGGAACTTAACTGGATAGTAACTCCCTCTTCTGCAGGGACAGTGACCAGAAAGTGTTCCAGAGTGCAGTTGGGTGTTATTTATAAAATTTGTCTGGTAATGTCAAAAAGGTGTAATCTTACACTACAGGACATTTTATTGACTGTGGGATTGAGCTATTTCTGGTAAAACGCTTAAATAAAAAGCATATCTCATCACTTCATTGCTGTGTGCAAAGTATAGGCTGTAAAAACCACCTGTGCACAGAAACACAGATTGGAACAGCATCGGTGTGAATAGAAGCCCTTTTGGCAAAAATAAAAGCAGAAAAAGAGGCTCTATTCCCACTATTTCTGAGAGCTTTCCTGTTATGGGACAGTTTGTTCCTCCCCCCCAGTAGGCTTAAAACTTAGAAAAGTAATTAAATTCTATTATTTGGAATTGGGACTTGAATTCTCAATTACAAACTCTCTTCTTTAGTATGCTGTAAAATCAAATTGTGTTAATACACGCTAGCTAACCTCAACTTTAATATATGTAGAACTCTTAACTATCACAAATTATTGTTAAACCCAAAATAGTAAGGTTACTGGGGCCTCCCAGGGTGGGCTGTCAAGAGCTGGTGCAGAAAGGCTGAGACCTCGTGAATTTTTATTGCAGGTTTTCTGTGGATTCCTTGCTGTCTTTATCCCATCTTTCACTCAGTCCTGTACTCATCATTGCACGTCATGAATTCACTGTAGGGATCCATGATGGAATGAGTAAATCCACTTGGAATTCTAAGGTCCACCTTTAAAAAATGAAAGAAAAAAACACATATCAACTTTAAAAACAAGGCAGCTTTACAGTTCATGGTGTAATAAGCAAGTGTTGTGGCTATGAGTAACAATTTGTGTAGAGCTTTTAACTGGTTTCCTCTCTTTTTTCTGTTCTTAAAACCACCCCTATGATTTTCAGACATTCCTTAGTAACATGCTCTAACATGCTGTAGGCAATCCTGCTTCAGCAGGGGAGTTGGACTAGGTAATCTCTATGTCCAACTCTAAACATTCAGTGAAATAAGGGTCGAACCGAACTGGTAGGACAGTGGTTGTTTCAGAGGTGCCCACCCCCCTGCAGTGACTGCCCTGTTTAATGTCTTCTGGTAGTGAAAGCAGTATTGCAGGCACTTCTGGCATGTTCAGATGGACCAGCGCTGTATCCAGTGTGGTGTATCCTCAGGACGCCATATGGTTGCCATCACCCAACGGAATCAATAGTGAAGTTATACAGCCATTTCCTCTACAAATTTGTAAACTTACATACACGTCCTCTTCAAACTGACAGGAAACCAGAAACAGAAATGCCAAGACCTGATTCTCATTTACACCATGAGCTGTGCGATGTGCCTGGCAGTGTCGGGAACTGCTGGGGTAAATGAGAATCAGCCCATAGGCCATGAGTACGTTGCAGTGAGTTCTCTTCCCTGAAGAACAGCCTCCTTTTGTGTCTGCAGAGCCGCTGAAGTTCAGTCCTGGCTCTCTTGAGGATCAAGTTCCAGCTTCACAGGTACCGTTTCCCAGTTAGGAGTTCCGAGCCAAAGGCTTTGATGCTGCTTGGTGCAGGTATGGTGGCCTGGATAGGAGATCAGGACAGAAACCTCCACATCTCTGGCAACAGCCAGACAGCCTGAAACAATTCTTTTGAGATTTTCAAAAAGTTTGAAATCTATGGTTTATGAGAGAAAAGCTGGCTCGTTGGCTCTGTCAGCCCAGAGCTCCTCAGAGGACCTGTACAGGGCGGTCTCTGAAGTTGGATGCAGCTTTTTAGGCCTGGGAAAGCACATTTTTTGTTTCACACTCTTTGTATGGCCAAAAGCATACACCTAAAGAAGGTCCAGTGCCATCTCATTGACCTGAAATCCCCAAAGGTGTTCAGGAAAAATAGATTTGAAAGACACTACATGGATGCGATGCTCAATTTCATACAATCAAAACTCCACTTGCCTTCTGTCTGTTTCATCTTGAGATCACTAGGCATGGTTGGATAGTTAATAGATAAGTTTTTATCCTATCAGCACGTGTTGAACCCTGCCAAAAGCAGCGCCATTAAAGAAAAATACTACCTCCAGCAGCTTCGGGCAGCTGCCAGCACTTCGGTGGGATGTCGGATGCTCCTCAGCCTGTATCAAGTGGTTGTAATGTGGTTCTGGAATCACAGCGTGAAGATTCAGGCTGGAAGAGACTAAGGCATGATTCCCTTGGAGACCTCTTAGTCATAAACAGCAATGAAAAAAATGCCCAGCTACAGTGTTTGTTTGCTGTAAGAAGCCTTCTGAAGCTGCTTGGACAGAATACCCTTTGGCATCTGAGGTGGCTGGCACTATTTGACCACTCTGCTCTGGCAACTAACTGTCTTTGTCAGTTGCAATATTCTAGCCCAGAGCTTGGTCACCAAGGCAATGGTAAAGATCAAATCTCCTCATCAAGGCAAATTGCAAGAACAGCACATTAAGGTTTTCCTTTGGTATTTTAATCCCATCTCCTTGGAGTTTTTCTTCCTGTAAAGTAATAAATGTTGTTTGTTTTCGAAAAGATTATCCTTAGTTTGTCAGAGGTGGATCTCTAATGGCGAGCTTGGACATCTTGATGAAGTCTTTGTGAGAAGTGAGTTAGGGCCTATCTTGCAGGAGCGGAGTCGTGACTGCCACATGGATCACGTCTGGGTATGTGCAGGGTACGTGCTCCAAACCATTGGGAAGGGTCAGAGGCACGGCTTGCCCTTCAGTAGCATGACCAGCAATGCTTACGTGGGCGGATGTGCTAAATATACTGTAACAAAGCACATTTAAATCAAGTTATGTCAATTATTTTCTAGTAGGTAAAGCTTTTGCCAGAGACATGAGGAAAGGCTTTTGAAAAATACTTACCCGTACCTAAGCACAGCAGCTAAGAGGGTAAGAAAAATCTAGGGGAATTGATTTGACAGATAAGTAACTTTAAGGGTAGAAGGAAAGACAGCTCATGCTGAGAGTGCACAGCCTTGGTGGGTTTGGAAATCCATTCCTTTGTGTCCCATGTCACTCGGGTATCCCTCAAATGCACGCACATCTCCTCTAAACATTCCCCGTAGCACTGGTAATATTTTCTTCTGTCATGGGTATATTGCAAGGACAAATTCCTTTGTGTTTCTTTCAGACAGAAATGGAGGAGGAGCTCCACAGATTGCCTATAGCTAGGTGGCATACTGTTCCCCAGGGAAGTGACTCTTGCTTGGGTGTAGCATTGCTGATAGGACATGCATTGCAAAAGCCAAAGCAAGCAGTATTGCCAGTTATAATAATTAAAAGTCAAGAGTCCAGCTAATGAAATTAAGATAGTTTTAAAAGAAATAAAAATGACCCTTAAGTGGCTTGTTTTCTCTCTGTTTAATGAAACTTCATGGTATGCAGTGATATTTTCTTTATGTCCTCTAACTGTGAGAGTTAGAAACAATTCTTTTATTTTTTTAAACTGAACGCTAAGATGCCCGCAAGTTGTCATGCATCTAGGTAGTAAAGACTTTGAGAAGCACACCACATGTCGTGAGACTCAGGCTGAAGCTGCAGGAGCAGCCAGTTTTGGAATATTCTAGCACAGTGGAACAGGATTTGCATTGCCAGTTGACTGTGGGGGTTAGAGATACATGAGGCTCCAAAGCCTAATCCCTGTTAGAGCTCTGACAACACTGATCTTATATAAGAAACCTTAAAATCTTTATTACCGTTCCATGTGGTGTTGAGTCCAGAAGCAGGCACTGAAATAGCCAGCAGAGATTCAGTGAGGAAATTCGTTCTATAGGGGTATCTTCTTTCTAAATGTTTACAACTCTGGTTAATTATAATTACATAATTATGTAATGCCCAATGTTTCATGGTGGCAAGGACTTAATAAGTATCAGTATTATAAGAAGTCTAACAATTAACAGCTTCAGATTTTATCCCCAGGAAAAAGAGTGTTTCTGGATCCCAGCTCATTAAATTAAGGTAATATGTTTGTGGCTGGATTTTTAGTATCTATATCTATATTTGTCTATCTGTCTATCTCATCTGGCTTCAATATCACTGAACTGTAGAGATAATCAAAAGCAAAATGAGAATGGTAGAGTTGGGGTCTCACTTGAAATATCGTCTTTCCAGGCTGATATTTTTCCAGTCATTCTGCCAGCAGTCTCAGGTCTGCATCGTCTATTTAATTGTCATCTCATCTAAGTGCAAATCTTGGCCGAAGCCAAGGCCATCTGTTGTTGGGTAATAGTTGTGATTTATTCTGCCTCTGGTTGACATTCGTGCTTATGGGCCAGATGCTGACTTGTAAGATTTGCTTTTATTCATTTTCAGTTTTATACCATGTGTTAATTTCACAACCAGTGTTTTAATTTTAGATATTTTTGTCTAGTGCTTAAAATGAGGGATGAGTAATAGCATCAACCATCCCCTCTGGGATGCAGTTCAGCGTAGTCCAGAACAGGACAAAATATTTTACATGTTAGAAATACATTGAAACAATGTTTCTAAATGTCTAATTTCTTTCTAATCACTAATCCATATACTCATTTATTTTGGATATAAATAGTTAGGTATTGCTTTCAAATAAAAGTTGGGGACTATTTGAAGACTTTTGTACTCAAGAAGGTTGTAGACAGCTAAGCTGTAGGAAAAATATTTATGATAATTTGCAGTATAACTGCTGCTGTCTTTGCCTTCAGTGTAGAATGAGGGTAATTATGAAACTTTGCAAGTTAGGAATGTTTGTCAGAGGGGCGCTCCTGCATATGAAAGATAAAGGTTATTAGGGAGATGTGATAAATCTCCCTAGTTACAGATTTTTAAAAATTTTATTAGATTTAGCTCCTTTTAGTAGAGATGGGAAATACCCAGTTTCCAGACAATCTGTGCATCTTGCACATCAGTTCTTGGTAACAGTTTGAACTTAGGGCTGACTGGCTTCTTATATGTCTGCTTCTCCAAAGTTAGTGTTGAAACACTGGGGAGCTGTGCAGCAACTCCAAGGCGTATTCGGAAGCACAAATGCAAGTGTAAATTATTTCATATTCATTATCTCACTATGCTGTGGGAGCAGAAGTCTCTGGGTTTTCCCTCCCAGGCTGTTCAAACTGCTCCAGTAAAACAGGAGTAGCAGGTGAATTGATACATGAATATACCACTTGGCTGGGTAGTTTAGGAGACGTTTCAGAGTCTGGAAACTAATGGAAAGTTAGTTTTAATGTCTTGGGTAGCAGAGCAGCTTCATCGAAAATAGTTCTCTGTGCACTTTGTTTCAGATCCAGTGAGTTGATCTTGTTGGGTTGCGTGTGGAGGGATTGCTAGATAAGAGGTATCAAAGTTTTTATCTTACCAGTTTCTGTCTCTAACAGGATGTTGTGTGGCTGAGCAGGATGAGTTGGGCTGCCATGATTTGTGCAAAATAATTTCACTTCAGTAGGTTAGAATTATAATATTGGCATTTTATGTATCTGCCTCCCTCCTTATATTTCTTTGGTTTTGAATGTCTGGAATTGTGGTCTATAAAACAACAGTCCTTTTGTTTCTCTGAGTTCAGGGAAAGAAGACTGTCTGGGTGGGATTCATTTGATACAGCTTCAGGTGTTTGGTTGGTTGACCAGCCTGAACGAAACCTCATTCTCGTGATCATCACTGGAGAGGAGCAGGCTTCTCGGGATCTCCTGTCATCTCCAGTGCTATCTTAGTATAGAGCGAAATACCTGCTGAAGCTGCCCCTTCAATTGACTAGTCTGCCAGAAAATGACTTGGTGATTTTGTTTTAAGCCAGAATAATAAGGAAGCAGAGCAGATAGTGATAAACTGCTCATTTATTCTTTGCAGCTCTTGAAGTATCATTCACAGAAGGCTAAAATAAGTTGTTATTAAATCTAAGTCCTGGTATTTAAAAAAAAAAATTGGCTTCTAGGTGAGATGGAACTAAGAAAGGTGAATTTTACATCTAATTTTCATTGCAAGGTTTAAAATAAAGTATTGTTTTCAAGCAGATCTGCTTGGTGGAACCTGAACCTGCCCAGCAGTATTACTGCATAGTTTGGCTGAGTTATAGTCATGGAAATTAAATTCGTTAACTGCAGAGTCAGTCTGAGCCAGGTCTTCGAATTTAACCATGATGGAGGCAATGCAGAGCTTGCAAAGGCGAGGTCTGAGGTGGTTGCATTGCCCCTGTAGTTACCATAGGACTCCCATGAGAAGTTGGCACTGCCAGAGTCTGTCCTGTGGACCGCAAAAAGAGAATCGTAGGATCATCAAAATAGGTAGAGAAGATCTCTGGTGGTGTCTAGCCCAGCCTTCTTGAAGTGGAACTGTTGCCGATAGTAGATTAGGGCAGGCATGGCTTTGTATAGCTGTCCTGGAAACTTCCAAGGACAGAGATCCCCTGGCATTCTGCTGACCTGTTCCAGGATTGCACCGTGCTCTGGGTGAAAAACTGTTTCTGAATGTCCAACCTGAACCTGCCGTGTTGCAGCCAAGAAGGTTATGATACAGGCGGTACCTGAGGAATTTTTCTTATTTTATTGCTATCCAGAAATTTGGCACTTCTGTCATGACACTGCTGTTTATTTCTGTGAAGGTACTCTGATTGTAAAGTGATAGTTCTTAATACATTTTATACATACAGTAGGTAAAGATGCCATTATAAGCAAAACTAGTCCAGCATCAGTTAATCTACTGATCTTCAGATATGTTAGCAAAAAATAGTAGTTACTTGTAATGATTCATAGGTGATCACCTACGCAGTACTTTTGTTTTCCTAGGTAATGATGTTGTGGACTCTCAGAGGTATTGAAAAAGGAAAAGCCAGGATAAGCATTTTTTAAGTGATGTTAAAAATAGTCATCAAATAATGACAAGGACATTGTTACAAAATGTGGTTTTAATGGACATCTTATCTTTGGCCTGTTCCCTTGGGAACACTGAATTTCAAGAACAGCTTTTCTGTGAAGTTCATCATCTTACTTACTGTTGTCTTAATCTCAGTGGTTCACAAATGAAATGGGAATTACATATGTAGTCTGAGAATTATACCAGAGTGGTTTTATAATTCTGGTACCAAGATGTTTTTAATTACAGTCATTTATTGAAGTAATGTTTTCTTCTCATGGTCAGCCATTGGGTTTTTTGGGGGATTTTTTGGTGGTAAAAAAAGAGAGTGATAGTTCTGCAATGTGTCTACAGAATATCTTGATATATTTAATACCCAACTTTATGTGGAACTCAGTTCCCTGAATCTTAGACATGACATTGTAGTGTTTACATATTAAAATGGGAAAAATACAGTTACGCTGACATTGAGAAGTTAACAACTGTGTCCTGAAGGAAGTCTTAATTCAGTCTGCCAAAAAGACAACCTTGACCAAAAGGCCAAAAGCATGAGTTGTTTGTGTGCCTGTTAACCAGGGAACCGAAAAGCTCCGGGTAAAGTTTCTGAGTGATGGGTTCGTGAAATATCGTGAGAGTTTTACAAATGGGAAAGCATGAAATGAGATGAGAGCATCAAACTTGTTTCTGCTTTTTAACCATGTGAGATAAGTGGCCAAATCTTGAAAAGTAAAAGGCAGATGTTCAGATTTGGTTTTAATGAGTTAGTCTCCACGTGTTTGACATGGTGGCACCTGCCAGAGACGCTGGGAATGAATTTGGCATTGCTGGGACTGGGAGAAGGGCAAACAGGGGCTGGGATTTCCATTAATTAATTTCCATTAATTCTTTGGGGCCTGGAAAAGTCACCCAGTGGTTGGCAGGTTTTTGTTTCACTTAGAGCCTGAGTTAGAAATTTCAACTCGTCAATTTTATAAACACAGTCTTTTGCTCCTAAATACTAGGAAGCTTCCCTCATTCTTAGTAGTCTTTTTTTGGTCCGTTTAGATCAGCATAGCACAATAATATGGGAGATGCCTGGACTAGTGCTTTGTGTTCTGTTACTTCTGTTGATAAAGGAAGGAAGAACTATATTTTCCCAAGCTACAAGTTGAGGAATTTGAGTTCAGCACCAACAAAAAAAATGAAGAAAGGCTGCATTTTTCCTTGCAGGTCAGGTCTGTATCCAGATCGTGTCCTGCAGTTGCAGCTTCCAGTGCTAAAACCCAGGGTAGTTAGTTTGAACACAGTTGTCTTACAGCAGCATCCAGCCACCTCGCAGCTGAGATAAGCTACTAAAGCACAGCTTTGCTGTCAAACTTCCCTGGTAGGTTTTGTCAGCAGAGCTTGCATTTCATACCCCGTGACAGCCCTGACCGATACAGTCCTACTGCACGAGGCATGTGGTGTAGAGCTTGACATAGATACAGCAAGATGACATTTATATATAAAGCAGGCAGCACTCCACATAAGCGCAGCATTTCAGCAAAGCCCTTAACCACATGTTTAAGTATCATTGAAGTCAAGTTAAATTACTTTAATCATATACATAAGTATTCTGTTGAACGAGAGCCTAATAGTAGTTTCCATCTCTTTCCACATGATCAAGGCTTTTTCATATTCTGCTGCATGCGATAGGGATCTCTTCTCAGTTACACAGCATGAGCTATTGCTGTGACTTTTGGAAGACTCCCTCAACAATTTGAATTTGCTAAGATGTTGTAAATAGTTTTATGTGGAATGCCTGTAAGACAGAATGGAAAGGAATTTTCCCAGCTCTGTACTTCCAGGGTAGATTTAACACATCTTTTCCCCTATTTTCCAGGACCACCTGTTATTGCCAGCCACTACACATAACAAGACCAGGAGACCAAAGATGTCTATAGTGTTGCCAGCTGTAAACATCAATGGTAAGTCCAAAACATAGAAGAGAATAATAGGAGAATAATTTCAAAGAGATGTGCCTGACTTGTACGTGGAAACCAAACTTAGACCAAATATCTGTCGTTATAGCTGTAAAAAAGAAGTCAAACTGATCATTACTGGGCTGTAGTTGCCAGGGTCCCCGCTGGATCTGGGGTGCTGGCAAATCACCAGTGCCTGGTCACCGAGACTGTGAGGAGAGGCTGCGTGCCTTGGCCAGCAGTTCTGCAGTATCTCATTCTGGCTCCTCCAAGGACTCAGGGGTGGTGCCGTCCAGTCCCAGGGATTTGCACACAGCTGATTAAGGGTTACTTGAATGTCTTCTAGCTTCTCTAACTTGGTGGCTATAAAGCTCCCATCGAGTGTGGAGACTGCCCTCACCCACTCATTCGTGTTCCTCCTATGCCTGCTTCTCAGAGCAAATTCCTCGCCCTCACTGGTTTGTTAGAGTGTTGACTGCTTTCCATCAGCTTCCTCAGTGTTTACCACTCCGTTATACAACACTCAGCGTGAGTGGGACCTCTCTGCACTGCATGGTCAGGATTAATAATAATCATGTTACAGTGCTGCAGGACAGAAGAGAGAGCAGCTTTGCACTAGGGGCATGGGCTTATTAGAGAACAGAAATCTTCCTGATCTGCCTTGTAGTTCCACATGAGAATCAGGATGTGAACTCTATAAATATACTATTAATTAATATGGTGAGGAACTGCCAAATTAGGACATGTTTGGGGCACAGGGTCACTGTCACAGTCATTAAATGCATTGTGAGCCTTGTAACTGTATAAACTTCACTTTCTGAATATCTCTGCAGATGATACTTTTAAAAACTTTTGTGTTTTACAGTACAAGTGAATCATAAACCCAAATGTTTTTGTTAATTTCAAGCATGCTGAAAACATTGTCTGATGATGTGAATTTCCATAAACTAAGGGAGAAAAAAAATCAGTTCAGGCTTTCAACATTTTGATAATTGCATTTTCCCATGCAGTACAGTAACCCGAGTGTGTTATACCATAACTTGCTATTTTGGGGGAATTTTTATTAGATATATCAGAATTATTTTTGGCATTTATCTGCCGGAACCTCCATTTCATGTCAATTACAAAAATCCCTTTCTGGCTGAGCTGAATTATCATGTGCAAATGAGCACTCTATCACTTGAAGAACAAACAATATTTCTAAATTACAAAGTATTTCTTCCTAACATGTAACTGAGTCTTGTTTTACTTGAAATAACTTTTTGGTTGTTGAAATAAATATAGTTTGGAAAATACACATCAGAATCCAGTGACAAATCTTATCCTTCATTAATAATGAAACATTGTGAAATAATAGTTAATTGAGTTCTTTGGGATTTTGCTTCAGAACATCAGCACAATCCAGGAAATAAAAAAATATCCAGGGATTTGGGCAGAGATGTTGAAACAGATGAGACACAAGGATAGCATTAAGTAAACAGCGGCATCAAACACAGCTTCCTCTGTGACACTCAGCCAGGTATTAGAACAAAAATTACAAGATACAAAAGAGCCAGTAGGTAATTTGGCTTGATTTTTGAATTTATTTTGATTAGTAGATTGCCTGGAGGAGGTGATTCCCTAAAAAGTTCTGTCTGGAGAAGAACCCATTTCTCTCCTTTGAGAACATGGCTTCTCCACTCTATTCTGCTTCTGCGGGGACTGTACAAACATCTGGAAGTTAGCTGACAACAAAGCTTTCCTCCCAGCTGGTCTTTGAAGCCCACCTTAATTCTTTTTTTTCCTCAAGTCAGCCCACTTGCTGAGATTTGGCTGCTAGAAGAGGACAGGTCTCACTGGGAGGAATTGGGAAAACTTTCAGTGAAAGAACTTGTCCTCTCCTGCCTGTTCTCATGTCTCTCTCTGTGCAAGAAGGGAAACCTTTTCCTGTGCCACTTACTTGCCCTTCCTTTTTGCTACCACAAACCTGGCAGAGGAGATGAAGGGAATGCAGCTGAAGTGGCCTTTGCTTTGAAACCTTTCTAGACTTTCATCACTTGCTTTATTCTGCAGGATCTTTATTTTTCTGTGTACTAAAGTTTACCCATGGCACTGTTTCCAAACATGAAACAGCTTGCAGTTCAGTCGAGAACCCTTTGAACTGCTTGAGCAGTCTTTTCCCAGCAGGGCTGTCATCCTTTTCTGATTGCACTTTGATTGCTCGAGTGCCTTCTGAGCTCTGCTATAGCCTCTGCCTGTAGCTGGTTTGAGCCGTTCCCACCACTGGCTGCAGGGACAGACAACAGGTACGGACAAAGATTAGGAAGTAAAATGAGTTGTCAGTCACTGCCCAACATAACTCTGCATGGAGGTTAATGACATGGTTCTGCAAGATGGGTCTGGCAGTTTTCACAGGTGTACAAAGCAGAATCAATTTTGCAGTCTGAAGAGGTTTTTCCTGGAGGGAAGAGTTGAGGTAACTCCGGCCAGTGGCAGCACCAGGGCTTTGCAGCTCAGGGCAAATCTCAACAGAAAATTTTGTAGTAGACGTGTGTGTGTGTGTGCACATGTGTGCATTCAGTAAGATGGAAAATTAAGAGAACTTTATTGTACAAAGCAATAACAGTGCTTTATGCATTTTCAAGATAAAAACTAGACAAAACCTATTCAGTTGTATGTCAGAAAAGAGTAAAAATAGCCATTGCCTTGTAACTTTCTCTGATGTGCTCCTTCTCCTGGTCAGCTTAGATTGCCCTTCTGTGAGCATGAGGATAAGCAAGCAAACTCCTCCCCGAGGGCTTCTCTGCAGAAATATATTTAAATCTGTTTAATATGTTAACATATGTTAAATATGTTTAAATATTTTATTTTTAAAAATAAGTATAGTAACTTGTTGGTACCTGTTAAACCCTTCCCCTCTTGCCAATTCCATCTTCCCCAGCCTGTTCCAAGCCTCTTTCCAAGCTCCTGGGTCACCCCCCAATTCTCACCCAGCCTTTACTGTCAGCTCCTTCATTTCTGCATCCCCAGACGCTTTTGCTGCCCTTTACCTTCCTCCCATTTCCCTGCTGGCTACTGTCCCCCAGTACGGCTCTCCCCTTGGCCCCCGCAGCCAGCCATGCCCATGTTTTGACCTGCCCCTGCCCAGTGACAAAGCCCCAGCATTTGTGGGCACAAGCAGTACTCAGAAAATCTGCCTGATGGTACCTGAAGGACTTTAGGGCTGGTAAGCCTGGAGGGAAAAAAGCAGAACTGGGTAGTCCTTGTCCCACTATATGTGGTTTTGGGGGCACCATTGGTGTGGCTTCACTGAGAAGATACTCCAAGAAGAAATATCTTGCAGTTTCTCATGGGAATGAAAGCCAACTGCAAATCACAGTTAAACTCCAGCTTTTGTTTTTGGGCAAGTCATGTTTGTTATGCTGGATTGCAGCTATTATTTTAGAAATCTAACTATGCACTTGAGACCAGTTAAATCTCCAGTAGATTTCATTCCTAAATGTGCTTTTATTGTAATTCAGAGTCTTGTTGGCTCATTACACCAATTCCAAGTTGACGTATAGGCGGTGCTTTTCTTGAAGTTTAAATGAAAACATCTGCCATTAGCCTTGTATTTACTTAACTGCTGTAAAAAATGCAGTGGGTTATAACATCGATCTTTGGATCAAAATAATCTATAGAGTACAGCATAGCTAAGCCACTTTTCCTATCCCAAGCACAAGCCTTTTGTCTCTGCAGGATGCCTGCAGCTCTCTGGCGCAGCACACACCACCAGTAGTCCTCTCCTGCAGCACACAAAAGTAAGAACATATGTACAGTCATTGAGTGTGGGAGGTAGCATTCAACGTTTAGCCCAAGAAGCCACTTTCATTAGTGCATTTCTCCCTAGGATTAGGTTAGCTGCTCTCACAGCTTGCACTTTCTCTTGGTAGGAGCAGCTGTAAATGTGCATGTCTGTACTCACCATGAGTACTTGTGGCCTTAGCAGCAGTGTAAAAAACGAAAAGGCCTTTTTTCTTCTTAGGATCCCTGTGCAAAACATTTTCCCATATGTAAAAGTCCTTCCATCATTTGTTCTCTCTAAATTGAGAGTTGATGTCTCCATTCTCAGCCAAACCTGAGACCTGATGGGAAAGCCACTGGTGAGATCCAAGGCTTACTTTCTGGGAGTTTCAGCCATGACAGAGGGAGGTTTGAATTTTATACAAATATTCTAGATGGGTCCTTAGTCTGATGTCACACAATGGGACTTGTCTTCAGCCTGCCTTCGAGATAGTTGTTTGTGTTCCTGACTCTCTGTAACTTCCATGTTCCTAGTTCTTAAGGAACCCTGTTCTCTTAAGTGTTTTTTCATGAAACACAACAGCAAAATACTCTCTTAAATGCAGAAATTTACTATGAACAGGATGGTGAGTTCTGCAAAGTCCATGTGCTCTGTCGTGTTGGCCAGCTTCTCATCATTCCTTCAGCCTGCCTTCCTACCATCCATCATCATACTGATGTAACAGACTTCAAAAATGCTCTGAAATAATACATGTTCTAATTAAAATGGTCAATAACAAATCTAGTGATAGGGCTTTTTGATCAAAACTGAAGGGATTTCTGCCATCAAGCAGCGTGATTATTTGCATACAGCTACAAAGAGTGTTCTTTCAACTGACAGCCACGTGCAAAAGCCACTCACAGATGTCCAAGGCTGGTAGCAAACTGTCTGTGAAAAATCCATAAAGCAAACAGAACCCACACAGGCTGAGAAAGAAAATAAAAACAAAAGCTCTTTGGGAAGTGACAATGTTCTGTAAGTTCCCATGTATTGGGGTTGAATAAATAAAGTCTCCAACTTCCTCTGCCTTCCAGGGTCAAGCAAACAAAAAGATGCCATTTCCGTCTTTTGGAGCAAGAAGCAGAATTCCCAGTCAGTCATCGAATGAGGAAGGTCTAAAACAATACATAGCATTTACAGCAGCTGCCTTCCCTGAAGGTTGCTGCTTAACATTTGGGTAGCCTTCTCTCTCACTTTGAATAGCTTCAGAACAGTTGCCAGGCGGCCAGTGGCCCCAGCTATCTCTAGTGGTTGTTGGCTCAATCTTCTCTTCGTGCATACAAGGCAAATCTTAGTCCCTGTGGCTCCCTCTCACAGCTGCTGTCCTTGTCCTCACACTGAGAAGCTCATGACACTCTAGTAGGTACAGAGGACTCTCTTGACTACGCAAGTATGATCTGTAGAGGTATTTCCCTCAACGTTTCTGCTTTTACCTCTGGATTTAGCAGAAATTGCTGAGAACTCAGCACAGCCTTACGAGCTATAGAGTATGAGCAGAAGGCTCTGGAAGTTGTGTATGTAGGATTACAACCTATCTGTGAGATGAAAGAAGGGTGGCTGCTAAGGTTTTTTTTCAGAAGGTCACTGAGAATCCTTCAAAGCATCAAGATCTCTAAACTAGGATGTAGGAAAATATATCTGAGAATGTCTCCATGCTATAAGTCTGCAGGCTGTTTTGAAAATGTCACCCTTCTACTTCTTGAGTTGTCAGTTGAGCAATAAAAGTAGTTTGGTGAAGCCTGACCAGGATAAAATCAGAGCCATGGTTAGCTTTCACTTAGACGTCACTGCAGCAGCCAGTTACTGAGCCTGGACAGAGGAACAGGGAGAGCCTTCTGTCTCCTGTGTGCAGTTGTGGACGAGCAGCATGTCACGTTATTGTGGTTCTGCTGTAATTAGTGTGGTTTGCTAATGTCACAGATGTACTTCAGTTCTCATGCCTGTGTAAAGCTCTCTTATAGAGGTCAGGATTGAAATAGTGTCAGAGCAGATTTTATCAAAGAATTTTAACCATAGATTTTAGTCATATTGTAACATATTTTTACTCTCACTCTTGTTCTATTTTTAAAGTGATATAAAAGCACAGTTTATCAAAACAGAATACCCCCCCCCAAACTTGAACATCAGAATTGGTCATCGCCTAGATGATTAAATAGAATTAAATAGATTAAATAGAGATCTTGAACAGATTTGGTTGTCTCTGAGAGATTTCACTCTCCCCAACCATTGTCTGGTGATATATATTGTCTTCAACAGGATGGACAAGATTAAATTATTCAAAAAACTATGAAAGAAATCATTCAAGAGTCTGCACACAAAAGTAATGGTATCTGTGTCACTTGAGTTCATGTTTATTTAGTTAGACAGGAAACGATCAAGAAATGAAATCATAAAGGCTTATTCCCCAGTGGCTTTTCATAACGAGCTGTTTACCTAAATTGCTAAATGAGTAACCTATTTTGTGTATTCAAAAGAACAGGAAGATGATTTCAGAGGATCTTCTGTGCCTTTTTGCCCCTTTGTTAATACAAAAAGGAATATCTCTTGGGCTTTGTGTGATGGAGTAGGCCAAATGTGACTGATCTTCCCTGGATAGACAGGGTAAACGCTACAGATGGCATTTTCTTGGGAACACACTGTTCACAGAGGGGACAGAGAATGAGTCATAAATTAATTTGACTTCGTACTTAGTATTTCCACTGCCAGTGTCGAGTTATTACACCAGATTGTTTTTTCCATATAAAAGACACACTTCTATAAAATCCACAAAGTAGAAAAAAAAAGAAAAAAAAAAAGAAACCCATGGCATTAGCTGCCAGTATGGATGCCAATATGGAGTTGCAACGCAGAGCCAGATACAATTTAGAACTGAGCGAGTGTACGTCTTGCTGCAGAGACCATCTCTTCTGGGTGTTGGTTAACTCTGAATGCTGATACTGCCGGGTAGGTGCACTCTCCCACTGAGCTTTACAGAGCACTGTGCCCGAGAGCCGTGCTGCGAAGCTAAGAGAAAATATTCATCCTGATCTGTGAGATTGCCATCACCATCTCTGCTACAGCACGTCGTAATTCTAGCCTTGAGCCCAGCTGATCTGCCTTAATACATTTTAAAATGTTGTAAATTCAAGATTACATAATTCCTCCTAGTGTTAAATTATAGGCGGCAAACACGGTTTTATGTTTGTGATACACGGGCCAACTCTGATTACTGGTAGCTCTTTATTTCTGCAGTGATCTGAAACATAATTATCCATAATGAGCTCACCCTGTAAAAACATAAAAAATTGCAACAGCGCTGGTAGAGGAGGTTCACATTTATGAGTTCTGTCTTGAGAGCATCACTGGAGTGAATTTAGAGATTAGTGAAAACACAGCAGTTCAAGAGAGTCTTTCTCAGTGTTTGGGTTGCAGTCTCTACGGAGACTGTTGCCAGTGGGGCTGAGAGGCCTTTGCCACCTTCTCACATCCCAGGTCTAATCCTCCATGCTGCAGCTTTCCTCACCTGCTTCGTCCAGTCCAGCTTATCTCTGGTGCTTCCTAGTGTGCTTCCTGGGTGTCCTCCAGGCTTGATCCTTTCTAGCAGGGTTGCTGTAGGAAAGCATTTGAATAACACATCCTGAACATCTGAAGAACATTTTCAATTTTCAACTTCTTTGTAAACCATCTGCGTCCATCCTGTCTTATTCTGTAGTAGCCCCAGGTGAAAAGACCATGGCATATCCCAGTACAGCACAAACGCCTTCTGGGTGAATGTGGATGGAGAGATTGCCAGCCCAAGCTGCCCCTCGCCACGAGTGTTTCAGAGCAGGATTCATACAGTAAAGCTGTAAATCTCCTGTTGCTGTAGCTAGGAAACAGAAATCTTTGAAACAGACCTCTCACTTTTATTAGTGTGGTGGGTTCAGATAGGTGCTCTGCAGCATATGTATATGATTTTTTTTTAATTAACTGGCAAACGCATTGAATCACAGAATCTCATGTGGAGGAAAGTGCTCACCCCACGCAGACAGAAGCCTCACAGAGATGGTGTTAAAAATACTCTTCTACAAGCAAGAGCTGATCGCAGTACCTAAATAAATGAGGTAACTTTATGTATCCAAGTGAGACAGGTGGAAAATTCAGCTCACTCTTTGGATGTCATCCAACCTATAAAGATGTTTCAGCTGTAAGTGAATGCAGGCTCACACCAGCCTTCGCTCTTAAATCAGTAAGATGCTCACACCAGGATACAAGTGATCCTGGATGATAGGTAAGGTGCATGTCGATGAAAAAGTGATGCAGTCCCTTGAAAAAAATGAAGTCAAATAGTTAAATTAGTTTTATCAGTAAGTGCCTACAAATTGAAATGGTGAAGTACATGCTGCAGTTCAAAGGTAAGGGCTAAATGAGAATAGGAAAGAAAAACCAATAGGGTAAAATGCTGGCAAATGGTAGGAAAATTGATTAAAGATTAAAAGCTTAGTGCAAAAGTCTTTAAAAGGACCCTACAAAATCCAACTGGCTTAAGTAACATTAAAGTAAATTCATAGAAGTAAAAAGATATCTTTTAAACAATAGGCATTGTAGCCAAATGAGGGAATAGTAAAAAGAGCACTATTTCTGGCAGACTAAATGTCAAACCATAAGAACTCAAGCCAGAAAAAGATATTGAGGAACAGTGCCTGAGGCATAAAAAAATAATGAAAACATTTTTCAGAGGACTCCTGCCAGGGAATCTCTAGTGCCTGCAGAGGACCAAGGTGTGAAAGAGCACTAGAAGTCAGCACTGTTGAAGGAACGAGCAAAAAGTTCTTTTGCTGATGTTAACCACTGAGGCTTTATGATTATCAGCAGAATGGCAAGTGATGAGGCAAATTTTTTTAGATGGCCTCAGGAACTGTAAAAATGAAGTCTCACTGTTGCACAAGTTGGCTGAATCTGTGAGAGTTGAGCGTGTCTGAGGATGTACGATAGATTGGGAGGAGCTAGCACAGCTTCTGCAGAGGAAAGTCCTGCCTTAGTGCTCCATCACAGGCCTCAGAGGGATAGCGAGTGTGAGGATAAGGGTGGTCTCCTCAGTACAATAGCATACCTGAGTGCTTAAAAAACTTGGGGAAAAGTAATTCTTCAGAACCTGCTAAAAGAAAGAAAGTTTTTGTGAGGCAAGAGGGAAGGCTTACTTGTGGATTGATTTCTCCATAAAAGGTATAAATGAAAGGTGGAAACAGATGGTCACATTTTGCAGTGAGGGGGATGTCACCAATAGACTCCCACACAGGTCCATGCTGAGGTCCCTGCTCCTGCATCTCCAGGCACAGCTGGAAGATGTTGGGAAGGAGTGAAATTCTGTCCAGCAGGTAAAACTTGGTGTGAAAATATGCAAAAGAATTTACGTTGTAAAAGTGCTCCTGACCAACCATCCAGTGGCAGATGACCAAGCTGTTACTGCTCAGAGAGCCACTGCACATCTTTCCCCAAAGTGTCAGCTTAGACAAGGAAGAAAAGTAATATAATTTTTTAGAGAGGGAGCAGAAAACAAAGCATGAACCATCTTTACACCCCTGCTGAATCCCCATCTTCAATACTATGCACTCTTGGTCGTAGATGTTTATAGATATATAAAACAATGAAAAATGCAGGAGAAAAAGCAACAGGAATGAACACATAGTGTAACAGCTTCCCCACCACAGTGACTGTTGAATTTGACAGCAAGGCTGAGGGAAGGGTTATAGCAGAACCTGAAGAACCACGAATTGTGTAGATAAGGTGTTTGGAAAGCAGGTACTTGCTATTTCATGTATAACCAAAAGTACATGTTTGCCCTGACTTTTGCTTCTGCTACTGATCACTGTTAAAGACAGAAGCACAGGTTGGATGGGACTTTGCTTCCAGGACTTTGTTCTTCAGCCTCTGTAGAACAGCTGTCTTTAGGTGGTACCAAGGCTAGAAAAGGAGAGCGGCCAGTCCTCCAGCACAGTGGTAAAAGGAGTAGCTTGCTAGCATTTAAAACCAAAGGTAGCATAGAGTCAGAAAGGTTTTCCAGCTTTAACAGCATCTGTAGGATGGGGACCTAAGGAACCTAGTTGGGGACCAAAGGGAACGTGCCTGTGCCTCCCAGTCCCTCCCTGCTGCACTCACAAGAAACATTCTTCTACATGATGTCCTGGGACAAGCCCTCCAGCCCTTCTCCTTGAAAGAAGCCTCTACTGGAATGCAATTTTAGGCAACTCTCCTGTGTACAATTATTTGTCTAGTAAGTAGCTACATCTGGATTTGCAGGCTGTGTGAGGAGTTTTTTTATACTTTTTGTGCTTCCCAAGTAGGCACGGGATGGTTCTGCCTAACGGAGTTGCTCTCTCTCCGGCCTCTGTCCTTCACGCCCAAGAGAGCTTTCTGTGCTGCACAACTGCTTTGCCCCTTGTCTTTGTTTTCTCGTTTGTTTTTTTTTTCTTTCCCCTTCTCATTAGCATTGCCACGGCTGGTTAGGTTTCAAATATGGCCATCCTGCAGCAAGGATACCCTGCCAACAACACGCATACGAACAGCCACTGCTGTCAAAAATGTCTCAGTATGTCTGAGAAATACTCTACCTGAGGGAGCTTTAAGTGATGTGCCTGGGGGGGGCAACACTGGTGATTCTGGTCTTCTCTTCTTGGCATGGCCATTATCTCCCTCTCCAAAACAAGAGCAACCACAGTAGATCCACACTGTGCCCTCTCCTCTGTAGCTCATGTTCTTTCTCTTAGAGGGAAGTGACCATGCAGTATGGAAGAAGATTGGAAGGGGAGGTGGGAGATTAAGTGGGAAATGGTCCTTTGGAAGAGCCAACTTTCCTTCCCTCTCCCTGAGACCTCCTAGTCTGGACCGGGTACTGCAAAGCCCATCTGGTGCAGTGCCCACAGTGGCACTGGCCCGTCAGGCACTGGCCTTTTCCAAAAATCACATAGTCATGTAAGCTCAGGGGACTTTGTGCTCCTCACCCACAGCTAGAGCAAATTAATCCTTTGGGTCCGTTATTTACTTAGGAGGTCACAGAGAGCTTGTTTTCCTCCAGTTTTCTTGTTTAACCTTTGTTTGTCCCTTGTATTTGTCCCCCTTGATAGCCCCTGTCACCAGTGCTCCAGCAGCTTAGACATGGGGAGAGATTCTCTCTCCTTGCTGTCAGCTTGTGGCTTGTCAAAGTGACTTTGATTATGTGGGTCCAGTGTTTCTGGCCATGGCCCTGTTCCTGTATGCACATAGACCCAGGGGCATGGCTCGCTGTTCAAGGGGTGCTAGGAGACCTGGAGAACTGAAATGCCGGGGATCTTACTTAAGCTGTGTCAGGGACTTCGGATAGCTGAGTGCACAGAGGTAAGACCATTGCAACTGGTTTGTTTGGAAATAGTTCCAAGCAGGAATTTGGTTTTAAAAAGAGATGTTATTTGGATCACAATACAACTTTCTCCCTTGCCTCAAATAATCCTGTCTGACGAGCAAATCTGTAAATGTTTTAGGAACCCTGCTGTGTTGTTGCAGCGAGTGTATTTTTAGTCTTTGTAGCGTTAGAGTAACACTGCTTCATTTATATACTTATTTGGTAGTGTATACCAACCCTTCAGATGGAAACGTTGTCCAGATGTGCTGGGTAGGACAGTCAGGGCTGTTTAGTGGTGATGACATGGAAGATTGCAGAAGTGGCAGAGTGGAGAAAGCCCCCTGAATTATGTCTGGGGGCAGCTGCAGCCCTTCAACAGGTCAGCCCCAGAGCTGCATACAGCTGGTGCCCTTATCTTCTTCTGAAGCTTGTGCTTTCTGAACTCTGTGCTGCCCTAGACATAAACTCTCTTTTGGGCCAGGGCAGGTTACGCTATAAATTGTTTGGGTAGTTTGGTGCTAAGTCCTTATTTAAACCAAACTTTAGCATCATCAGCTTGGTGCAGCTAGCACAAAGCAACCAGGTACTGGAACTCATCTGGCGACTCCTTGAAAGCTGCCTAGGTTCCTGCTGGTGTGATAAAGGGGGTTGCAGAAGGGGCCATAAATGTAAATCAACATGGTGTGGCGAAGCAAGTTTCCTTGATAGAAGGAAATGTGGAAAGTATAAAGGGTGTGAGTAGCTGTTCAGCAAAGATAGTTTTTAAAAAGTTGGTTGTTTTGCATCACTTTACACAAAGATAATTCCCTGGCACCTGACTTCGACATCAACTATACTGGTTTCGTGAATAGCAAATTCACTCTATGCTGTTGTTCATGAGGAAGGCTGGTAGTTAAAGTAAAGATGAGGCAAGTGATTTCCCTCCCTATATCTTACCAGCAGAAGCAAGGGCACGTAGTCCAGATCTCTGTGGTCGACAGTAGCTTAACATATACTCAGTGTTCACAGTGTGGGAGTAGAGCCAGGCAGGTTCTGACCACTTTAACAAGTCACCTACTAAGAAACCAGCCAGTAGGTACGTGGGTTATCTACTGCAAAGGCAGTTGGGACCTTAGAGAAGAGTCTTAAATTGGGGGATGTCAAATCAGTAGCCCAGGCCCTGAATTGTACAATATTGGTCTCATAGACTCTTCTTTTGGGTGGGACTGCTGGGGTAAGACAAAATTCATAGCTTATTTGGTAGAACAAGGCTTTATCAATGTACGTAATGTGTGAGCCCATCTTCAGAAAGCTGCAAAGCTCTTCCACAGTGGTTGGTTACAGCCTTGAAACACTTCACAAGGGCAGGTGATGTTTCAGGGGAGCTCTATTGCAACCTCTCTGCTAATTGTGTGGTTTTCAAAACAAGCATTTTCCTGCAGCAAAGCTTTTTGGGGAGTGTGCATAGAAGTGGGAAAGGGTAAATTACCAGACTACCTTGTTCCTGTCCTGTGACTGCATCCGTAGGGCCAAACAGCCCACTGATGTCTATAGATTTTAAGTCTAGAGAGACAGTTCACATCGCCATTTGTTCTGATTTGCTGCAGAACAGATACTTAACTTTTCATTACCTGTCTGTCAAGCCCTCTGCCTGTCTTCTGCCTCTCTCTAGGACAGCATCTCTTACAGAAGTAGGTGCTTGATCTCAAAGGTGGACATTTGAACATTCGACTGATTGTTACGTGTCAGTAGTACGGAGGGGAGAATGAGAACTTTGGTTTTATGGTCTTTCTAATAAGCCAGTTTTGAAAATCTAGTACTTCAAATACAAAGACGATCTTCCATCGTCTTGGGTAATTTGTAACAGTAGTCATTAGCCTCAGCCTGATTTGCTAAACATTTTTGGTTTGGACTGCTGACTTCAGCTTTCATCAGTTGGGTCTTACAACATGTTTTTTTTAAGAGAAGCTGCTATAAATCCTGGAGACCAGCGCTGGGGAATTAAATTTCTGTTCCCTATACCAAGCTCGTGCTGGGAGTTGGGTACAGTCTGTGAGAGCCAGCGAGCCTCTTTGAGGAGGTGCAGTCAGAGAACAGCAATGCTTGGCACAATTACTTTTGCTGTTAATTTGAAATAGTGTCTCATCTGAAACAAGGCTTTTAAACCTGTTAACAAATAATTAAGTGCAACACAGCCTTTTGGCCTGCGCAGGATAGCTTCTTGTGCCTGAGGCTCTGTGAATGGCTGCATGTTCTGAACTTCAAAGAGGAGCAATAAATCTATTTATAAATCCAGACACCTCTACAGGAGATCCGTTCCTGTGTTTTCACTTATGTAATCCCACAAAACATCAGTCATAGGTAATTCAGCACAAAAAAACTTTAGAAATCATTCGGTGTCGCTGTTGCTCTGGGCTGTTAACCTGTAGCACAGGTTGGCAGCGTTGACCTTCCAGCCGGCAGCAACTTCGAGGTGTTGTCCTGCCTTTGCAGACACCCCGGCCAGTGTCCACCTCCCTGCAGAGGGCTGGGTGGTGGGATGGGTGCATGCTCAGGCAGTGCAGCACAAGGCTGACCCCAGGGTTGGGAGAAGGCACCGGTGGCGTACCCTGTGACCCCCCCAGGGATCAGCCACACGCAACGGCCAGGCTCAGTGCACACTGTGGCTTCACTGGAAAACCCACCCTGTGCTCCATTGGCGTCTCCCAGATATTGTACTACTGGACGGTCCCATAGAGGGGGGAAGGAAGTCTGACTGGGCTATTTTTGAAAAGATCTGATGCAGGAATCACAAGGCAAAATTGTTGACATGTTCTCTGGATGAACCCACAGCTCTACTCCAGATATTGCCCACTTGATGACAAGGGATTAGGAATAGCACAGCTGAACATGTGCAACTCCATAGCCATTGGATTTAAACTGATCATCAAGGAAACATGGCACAGCAGTGTTCTCACTGCCATCTGAACTGTGGGCACTGGCTGGTGTGCCTCCCCTACCCTATGGCAAATGTCAGCTCAAATCTCACTGAAAGGGCTTTGCCCAAGTTGCACTCCCTTGTCTTTGTTACGAGCAAAGAGCAGATGAACAGTCGGTTGGTCTGTGTTGGCTTCTTTGTGGACCTGGGCTCTGTAATGGTTGCAGTCTACCCTGAGGGGATTTAGTCATGAATAGGTACCCGCAGCTCACAGAAAGGGTCAGAGGGACCACGAGCAGCTGCAAGTGCTAGTGCCTGTGCAGGGGGAAGGTCTGGGATCCCAGGTCTGGCCTGGCAGGCAGTCATCTAGCCTTTCCTTAAAAACTGCTAGTCACAAAAACTCTCTGGTCTCCCAAGGTAGCTTCATCCAGGACTTATATTTTATTATCTTTAGAAACTTGGCCAAAGATAAACCTGTTTCTCTTTAAATCAGTCTGATCATTTCTAGTCCTATCATGCTGTTGGCTTGTGCCCACAGTGCACAGTGACCCTCTGCAGTCCTCAAGCTTTTTCTGCAGTGCATCTTCCTGGCTCCGTTTTGTGCTCGTGTTTTCCAATTCTCCTGAGCGTTGGTTGAAATGCATCTTGAAGATTTTGGACAGCCTCTCCCTTTTATCGAAACTGCAGTTTAATCCAATACTCCAAGGTGGTTGAAATCTCTCCAGTTTAGCATCTTCCAGAAATCTTGTAAGTATTCTGTCTATTCCTCATCCAGATCGTGAAACAGTTTAATGGCATCAAGCTCAGGATGGAGCCATGTGGAATCATTTTTGCAATGCCTGCCCCTTTGACAGTGAGCTAGTCTTTCCAAACATCGGGTTGCTCTGGCTGCATTCAGGTCACGTTTGCCTGTTGTTTTGCTGAGAGCATCACGTGGGCTGATGCAGAGCATCAGCCTTTCCACCCTCTGGGCTGGGGTAGACCAGACAGGGCTCTCCAGTGGTGGCCAGGCCTCCTGGGCTGGCACAGCTTTCAGGATGCTCCTTTGAACAGATCTGGTCCAGGCACCCAGCAGCATCACTGAGCAGCCACTGCTGTCTCTGTGGAAAATCCCACCTCCTTTTCTACATCATTTTGGTGCTAACGGTAATGAGAAAGGCTGCTTAAATTGTCTCTAGTGGGAGACAGTTGTGCTACACCGTTTCCCACGGCATTCTCCTGGAGAAACTGGAGAATCATGGCATAGACAAGTGTACCCTCCGCTGGATAAAAAACTGGCTGGATGGCTGTGCCCAGCGAGTTGTGATTAATGGAGCAAAATCTGGTTGGCGGCCGGTCACCAGTGGTGTCCCTCAGGGCTCA
>JAOTQQ010000004.1:7650655-7690643 GCA_026546715.1 Gallinago undulata | reverse complement strand
GTCAGGCACTGGAACAGCCTGCCCAGGGAGGTGGTGGAGTCACCATTCCTGGAGGTATTTAAGAAACATGTAGACATAGCTCTTCAGGGCATGCTCTAGTGCTCAAGATTATTGGTTTGTGTGGGGGTTTGTGGGTGTGGGGTTTAGTTGGTGGGTGCTTTTTTGTGTGTGTTTTTTGTTGTTGTTGTTGTTTGTTTGTTTGTTTTTCTGTTGTTTTTTTTAATGTGGTTGGACTCAATGATCTCAAAGGTCCCTTCCAACCACTAAGATTTTGTGATTCTGTGATTCTGTGATACTGTCCTCATCCCTGTGAGACGAGACCCTTGGCAGAGGCTTCCTGCAGCAGTTCTTCATTGGTAGGGCCTCCAACCCAAAAGGGGAAAGAATCAGATACCTATCTTTTAATCCGAGTGTCACTCCTGTGCTAATTCACACGCACAGGGCAGGAATCGTCTGCGAATGTCTGAGTTGGCTGTGTGAGTCCCCTCCTTGCTTGCTGGCCAGAGGCACTCATGAGCGTGAGTCCTCCCAGCTGTCTCAGTGGTGGTGGCCTCAGAAGGCACAGCACCTCCTGCATAGAGTAGCAGAGCTGTGGCCTACTTAATTGTGGTCCACTTAGTCACGGGGGAGCCTGGGTCAGCGCTGGGAGAAGCGGGATCCCGGCTGGCCGAGATGGGCTGATCCGGTTCCCATGCTCCCCGCCGCCACCCACGCAGCGCAGCTCCCTCCCTGGCACGGGCCGCTCTCCAGGAGTGCTGCTCTCCTCCCAGCTCTGCAGTGCCAGGGAACCTAATGATAGCCCTCGGTGCTGGCCGCTGCGGGCAGACACGGGAAAGTCTTGTTGCCTTACCGAGGGGTTTTTCCTGGCCCTGGCCACCGTCCCATCCCACCTCACCCACTTGTGGCTCTGGAGCACATTTTCTCACATGGCTGGGGTCCTGTCAGGCTGTCAGCTTTGCAACGTGAGAGCTGAGGAGCTGCATTTTCAGCGTGCTGTGTCACAGGGAGCCGATCTGTTCCTTTTTACTCTCTCCAGCCCAAAGGCCAGGCTTTTACACACACAAACACACACACAGCTTCTCCTTGTGCCCCTCGCTGCCCCGTGCAGCCCCTGTCCTGAGCACTGCCATCAGCCCAGTCCTCTCTGTATGCCGGTCCTAGGCCTGTTGGGCGAGAACCAAAGAGCACATTCAAAGGATGAGAGAAGGGGTGACCTGGAGGGATGGCCTCAAAAATGGTCCCAAGTGGGGACACAGCACCCGAAGCTTTATCAGCAGCACCATGGCTGGGAGGGATGAGGGCTTGTCCGGGTGTTTGGGTCAGCAGTACAGAGATGTGGACAGCTGCTGCTGGCCTCAGTCACTCAGTGGCACATACAGAGCTTTTTCCATTTCATTTCTGCAGGTGGGAGCTTTGATTTCCCTTGCAGGCTTTCAGCCCCCTTAGCAAGGTTTTGCTCCTGCTTTTCATTACTCTACCAGACATATTTGATCTAATAGCTTCTACAGGTGGCGTGGGGTACAAGAGGGTCCGGCTGCAGTTGTCAGCTGTCATCCAGAGTCAGAGTTAATCCAGGAAAACAGTAAAAATTAGTAAGTATAGCGTATTTCTCCAGTCCATACGCTTTCCATTAGGTGGTCTTCCATCCTCCTTAGCTCAGAAAGAAAAGCCTGCCGAAGGCAGTCAGCGTTTCTGATTCTGAAAGGCAAGGGTTGGTTGTGCCTGGAAATCTGATCTTGGGCTCTCGCATTCCTGGACACACTGTCTATGCAGGGAGTAGTCTCCCACCTTTAAATCCAGGCAGCAGATGCTGGCCATGTGCACAGCCTTTGCCTGCAAGCCCAGGAGCTCCCGTGGCAGCAGACATGCCTGGCCTGGGGCCGTGCCGAGGTGACGCAGCCCTGCATGCCCTTGTGCCGGAGTCCCATGTGCTGGCCTGGGTCTGCCCGTGTCTGGGGGCCTCTCAAAGGTAATGGCCTTGTCATGCAAGTACAACAGCCAGGTCAGCACAGTAATGAGGTGCAGTTAATTCTTTTGAGAGAGAGCGTTTTGACTTTTTTTATTAATCATCTGGTGAAGAAATTCCTCTAGATCCTCAGTGTCAAGAGGGATACAGTATTCTTAAACCAATAAAAAGAAAGTGAAACAGTCAGCTTTCTTAAATAAGCCCACTCTTCATTCACCCTTACACTTTAGTGGCTCAAGAACCAACAGTTCAGTAATAAATTTTATACAGGCAAACTCCATAGGTAATTATGTGCAGATGAAGAAGTGGAAAAGACAAGACATTAATTTCTCGGTGTGACTGCACATACTAAGTGTGGCCTGGGTCCTCTGAGGTGTCACGAGCAGGCTGGGGCTGTGCTGTGTGAGATGGAGCTCCAAGTGTGGAGCTGCAAAGAGGAAGGACTTCCCCCTCTAGCTCCTGCTCCAGAAAAAAAAAAATGGTCCAGAAAGCTCTGTCTTTGGTGCCATTGGGTCACTGCCTTGTAGAGCTAACTCTGCCTTTTTTTTTTCTTTTCTTTTTTTCCTGCTTTTGCAGAAAATGTGATCAATGGGCAAGACTACGAAGTGATGATGCAGATTGATTGCGAAGTGATGGACACTAGGATCCTCCACATCAAAAGCTCATCTGTCCCTCCGTACCTCCGAGAGCAGCGCAGAAATCACACCAACACCTTCTACAGCGCGTCTCCCTCCGTCCCAGAGACTCCCCATGCCCTGAGGGCTATTGTCAAATCCCTGCAGTAGCTCCTGCGGCGGAGCGGAGCGGAGCCCGTGCAACCCGGTATGCAGCAGGTCCTGCAGCCAGACTGAGCCCCTTCGCTGGGGGGCCCCTGGCACATCGGCACAGCAAGGGCAGACCCCGCTTTGCCCGTTCCTGTGCCTGACCCTACCCAACAGCCGCATCCTGCCCAGGGTTTATACAGCTCAGCTGTCCCCCTCGCCGGGGACAGGCCTGGGGAACCCACGCAGCGTGCGATGCCCAGTGCCAGGGGTGTGGGTGATGCACACTGCTGCAGTCCAGGTATTGGCATCAGCAGCTGGTGGCTGGCACTGGAGGGGCACAGGCCATCCTTGCTACTTATGCACTGTCTAAAATTGTGGGGTTGAGTTTTTGGGTTTGGTGTTTTGGGGGGTGATTTTTTTTTTTCCCATTAAACCATCTCCTGAGGTGGGGTGCTGAGCGCTGGGGTCCTGCCTAGAGACACTGCTGCACTGTCTTGTGCTTGTGGCTCAAGATCAAGCTTCTCTCCCCACAGGGCGCTCAGGGCAGCCGGAGAAGTGGTGTCCAGATCTGAGATGTGAGTGCGGGGAGAACCACAGCCTTGCACCCCCATGCTGGGCCTGCCACCTGCACCCCCGGGAGCAGAAGCGTCCCTTCTCTGCCAGAGTGGCTGTGGTGGGCCTGGCCAGACGGCCCTGCTCCTCCTCATCACCCCCATGCACACCACGCACCTGCCCCAGAGTCCTTCCCCATGTGCTCTCCCTCACCAGGAAGTGGTGGGTCTATGGTGTGACTTACAGACAAAGCACTACGAGCAGAATGTCCCTCACTGCCACCAAGCTTGGCCTCCATGAGGGGCACAAGCCCCTCACCTGCGTGTGCTCACCCACAGACTGCGTGGCAAAAGGCTGGGGCTTGGCCCAAGGGTGGTGATGTAATGTGGCACATGCATTTGTAAAGACTGTACTGCCATTGTTGGTTTATTTTTCTTTTTACCCCGTTTTTTGTTTGCGTTTCTGTTTGTTTGTTTGTTTTTTATTTTGGTGTGTGGGATATTTAATGCTTTTCACAGCTAACAGCCTACAGAGCGGCGCTGGCACTTGTGGGACAGAAGAGCTGCTTCAGGTCAGTGGGACACAGCCCCAGCTCCTTCCTCCTGAAACACACACACACAGACGTGCACACTCACACCCACACGCCCCTTCTCTGCCATGTCAGCGCTGACAGTCACCCATCAAGCATCAGGGCAGCCTGCCATTTGCCCCCGAGCACTGAGCTACTAGACATGGCTCTTGCTGCAAGCGGCCGCCGTTACAAAGCCGGCTGGGGAGCTCTCTTAACTGGTCCCAAGTTTGTCAGCCAGGGCCGGGGCCGGAGCGGGGCGGAGGGGCTCCAGCACGGTGCTCGGCTGGGATGAGACACCAGCAGAGCATTGCCCTTTCCTAATCACTTCAGCATGTTACATTATTTTTTTATTTTTTTTTTTTTCCCCTTTCGCAGTTAGCACAGATGATGATGAGCTTCATTTTGCCAGCCCCACTGCCTGGCCTCCATTGTCTGCACCGCTGGCTGCCTGACGTGGTTTTATTATTATTTTTGTGTGTGTGCGCGCGTTAGGAAATAAAGGTTGATCCTGCAGCGAGACGAACAGCTCGGGGGAGGTGAGGAGGAGGGTGAGGAGCAATACACCCCTCTAAAGTATGTGCCTTGCAACACTACGGAAAAGTTTTTTGCCCTTTGCCACGTAGTCAGCGCGGGCTGCGCAGGCCCCCTGTCCCCTCGGCGCTCACTGCTGGGAAGCGGCCGGGCTCGGCGAGGGGTTTGGCTGTGCTCCTTGCACCAAGTTCTGTTTTCCTGGCCCCGGCCCCACCTGACTGTGGGCCAGCTCACACAATACTCAAAAAATAAAAACTCCGGCAGTGCCCCAGCCGGAGGCACGCAGCTCCCCCGCAGCCCCGGGCAAGGGCAGCCGGCTGCTCTGGGCTGGGGGGGGGGGGCGTTCTCCACCAGGGAGCCGTGGAAGGGACCTGGGGGCGGTGGCTGAGCTTGGCACAGCCCGGCACTTTGGAAAGGGCGGCTGCTGGGGGCTCGGGGACTGTCCTCAGCCAGCACCCGCGGGCTCCGGTGGTGGAGAGCACCTCTTGTGCTGTGTAGTTCTGTTCTCTGTGTCCCTAGCACTGAAGGCAATAAAATGGTTCTTTTATTTTTATTTTTTTCTTGTTAATACTGTTTTACTTCAGCAAAAGAGAAGGCCAGCGCAGTCTCTAGGGGCTCTTGGGCTGTGGGGTGGCTCTTCTTGGCACAGCCTTGCAAGTGCCTAAGGTACATACACCCAGATCCCTCCCCACCCCACCTCCCGCTCCTGGGGAGGGGGCACCTTGCTCACCCACAGCCTGGGGAAGAGGAGCCCATGGGGAGAGAGTCTCGCCACAGCGCCTGGTGACCTGAGGGCAAGTGCAGTTGTGATAGCCAAACTCTTCTCGGGGCTGGACATGGCCACCCCAAGCATCCCAGAGACCCCCTCCAGAGGTCCCCTCCTGCTAGCATGCATTGCTGCCACTTGGTTTGCAAACTGGCACTCCCCAAAGCGACCAAAATCCACCCAAAAAAAACTCCTCATGCATATTCCTGCACCCAGAGGGTGAACCAGACCCAAAGAAAGCCCCAGAGAGATGCAAAGGTACTTGATCTTTTTATTATTGACAGCAGGTAAATACAAGATGCTGCCGGGCTAGAAGGGCCGGGGCGGTACCTCTGTGATGGGCGCCCAGTGGCCAACAGTTGGGACCAGGGCAAGCACGGCAGTGAGGGGACAAGGGCTGAGACCCTGCGGGAGATGGAGTGGCAGCAGGATGGGGAGTCAGGGCTCCCCCAGCCCTAAGGGCTCCCACAGCCCCACAACTCCCTGCCCAGGCAGCCCAGCGCCTGGCAGAACAGAGCCTTCGCCCGGCAAATGCCAGAGGGGAGTATTTCGGGTTACAAAATGAACAAACAAAAGTCATCTACACGTATTTACAGTGTCCCCCTCCCGCTGCTGGCTCACCCCATGCGCGAGTCGGGGCTCAGGACACCCCTGTCCCCCCCAGAGCAGGTTGCAAAGGGCAGAGCCCCAGCTGGAGGGGCCAATCCTTGGTGTAAGTGCCAGGCCCAGGGGCTGCCAGAGCTGCATTCGCAGCCCCATTGTACAGCAGGATCTTGAAGGGCCTGCTGGCCATCGGCTGGGAAGGTGGTCCCGAGAGATGGGACATTCCCACAGGACACACACACCCCTCCACCAGACAAGCAGACCTCAGTGTCCCGCTGGCACCTGGTGCCTGCAGCAGAAAGGCCAGCTTTGCAATGGTTCTGGGTCTCTTGCCGATCACCTTTAGTTATAAACCACATCAGGAAGACCACGTCTGGGCCACCTCGTCCTCTGTGGGCAGGAGAGGCTGGTCTGTCCTCCTAGTGGAGGGACCCTCCCCAAAGGAAAGGAAAACAGAAGCAAGGTTACAGCCAAGATGAAGGGGATGGTTCTGGCCTGGGGATTGATCTACAATCCACCATTAAAAAAAAAAACAGCTTGAAACAAAAAACCCATCATTTACTCTTTGATTTGTACAAAATAACAATAATAACAATAAAAATAATAATAAAAAGGTGCTGGTGACCCCTGGCTTGCAGTGCCCCACTGTGGAAGGGGTTCTCAGTAGGCAAAGATGACATGGTAGGTGACTTGATGCCCATTGTCCCAGGCATAGAGCAGGCGGTCTTTGGGGTTATAGTCTATCTGCGTGGTGTAGGCGTACTCATTCTCAAAGAGCAGCCGGGGGATGATCTGCGTGTTGGTGTGCGTGTCAAAGGCATAGGAGATGTTGGCATTCCTCTTGTTGTAGCTGTCAACTGCATACAGGACCCCACAGATGACAAAGCAGTTCCCGTAGAAGTTCTTCCGCAACCCTGTCCGCCACGTCGTCTCCTTCTGGGTGCTGAGGTCGTTTGCATTGAGCTTGCTCAGCACAATCACCTCCTGGTTGAAGCCCTCATAGCTGATGGCTGGATAGATGACCCATAGGCCATTTTCATCCACAGCAAAGTCCACATCCGAGTGGCCCCGCCACCTCCATGGGGTGGATTCCTCGTAGGCCACATCATGCAGCATGGCCCAGGCAGCCACGTACCGCTGCTTCAGGTCATATTTAATGATGTTGCGTGTGAAGGCCCGGTTGTAGTAGAAGGATCCATTGTAGACAACATGGCCCGTCCCGATCCAGCTGTATGGGAGCTTGTAGGAGTTGCTCCAGCGCCCTGCAGGGCAGAGACACCTTGCTGGTGAGACCCTCCCTTTGCTTTGGAGTTGGTGGCCCCACCACAGCAGCCCCCAGCACCCTCTGCTCCCAGCCCTGCCTGCACTCCCTCCCCAGCCACCGGCCACAGCCTGGCAGGGTGACAAGCAAGTCCAGAGCCACCATGGACAGCCTGACCTGCCCCATGCTCTGAACCCCACACTGGGTACCAGTGCCCAAGAGGGGAGGGTCCCCGGGCAGAGCATCCCCCCCATGGTGCAGCATCCCGAGGAATGGGGATGCTACTTGGACCAGCCAAGTGGTGGCCAGAGTAGCATCGAGGATGGCGCAAGCCCACCTTGCTTGAAGTTGTCAAGGTTCCTGAACTCCACCAGCGTGTTCCCGTAGTAGTAGTTGGTGACGTAGATCCGCTCCTCCCGGGCCAGGGGGTCCTTCATCCAAGCCCCCTCATTGCGCCCGTAGGTGTTCTGGGTGGTGGGCCCTGAGATGGTGGACAGTGTGTCCTTGCAGCGCCCTGTGCAGGCAGAGAGAGAGGAAGGCCTAAGGTAGGGTGGCCACACTCTCACCACTCCTGTTGGGGATCTGTGGGCATCACCCCCTTCCGTCTTCCTGCCCACCCAGCAGGTACCCCCATTGCCTTGGCCTGGGCTCAGCCTCACGAGGCCCAGCAGCAAGAGGCCGATCCTGCAAAGAGGTGCCCAGGGTCCCAGCCTTGTCCTTGCCTTGACTGAGACCTGTCCCAAATCCATCTCCAAGGAGGTTTCCTCCTGCCCTGTCCAGTCCCCCAAACTGGAAACGGACTACAGTAGGTTCCAAAGTTAACAAAAATAAAATCTGTTGCCCCAATAAAGTGCGTGGCCAGCCATCATCTCCATGACACCTCCCACCCATGATCAAATCCAGGTGTGCGGTGCTTAGCAGGACATGCTGTGGGCATGAGCCAGCTCCCACGTGCACAGCTGGATGGCTGCAGGACCTGCAAACACTCACCAATGATGTTCCTGATGTCCTCCTCCTCCAGGGCCTGCTTTGGCATGGCAGGGATGGTGGGGCTGACCGGCATCACAGGGGTGCTCTCCTGTCCCCAAGCTCCTGGGCTGCTTTCCAGGTCAGGGCTCGTCCCCACGTCACTCAAGGTCCCAGCAGTGGTGTCCACGGCAGGGCTGGGGCCAAGGCTGGTGGCTGTGGGCAGGCTCTCTGAGGCTGTAGTTGCCACTGTGCTGGCCAAGGCCAGTAGCTGTGGGGTCTCCTCTTCTGCCAGTTCTGCTGGGGCAGTTGAGGTCTCCGGGGTGGGTGTCAGTTGGCTCGCAGTGGTGGGGTCTGGCGTGGGCACATTGGACGTGGCAGGAGACAGGGGCACTGTGGCTGTTGCTGCCGTGTCGGCAGCCGGTGGGGTGGTGGGATCGCTGCCAGGGGTGGGTGGCCATCCCACTGGAGAGGGCTTCCTCACACCCTCACCTGCCCGGCCACTGGGCCTCAAGAGCTGATCCTCAATCAGCAGGTCCACCGTGTTGTCCCCACTGAACAGCTCATCCGCTGCCAAACACAGGCACAGGTGTCAGCCCCAGAGCAAGGAGGAGCGGGTACCCTACTGCCCCTCTCCACCTGCCCCACCTCTGTGGCTCCTCCAGCCAGGTTTTCTTTTACTAAATCCACACGATTTCCCTCTTAATTTCTAGCCGGAGAAGGGCTGGATGATGGGCAGGGGCTGATGGTGCCCACATTAGGAGGTCAGTGAGATCGTATCACATCCATGCCCACCACCTCAGTCTGAGCAGAGCAGGACGTGACCACCCATGCCCTTTGCTCCTCCTCATCCCAGGGATCCCACAAACCCTCGCACGCCTGTGCTGGCCGACCTCGCTGGTGAGCCAGCTCTGCACAGAAAGGACCCTTTGCCTTGTGGCTTGCCCCCCGGCTCTCACTGTGGCCAGAGCCACGAGGAGCACCTTGCTGAGCTGCAGGACAGCCAGCCACCACACTGAACTGCCTCCCTGCCACTACGACCACTGCACAAACCTCCTGGGATGCCATCAGGCAGGTGGATCTGCAGGACTCACGTGTGTAATAAACTCGCACTTACTTTCAGGAAAGGTGCTGGTGCTGGGTGTTTTAAGCCACCGCAGTGACCTGTTTCCTTAGCTGCGAAGGAATTTTCCATGGAATAACACCACCACACTGCTCCTCTGTGCAGGGCTTAAGGGCTGCAGAGCAGTAAGGTACCAATTGTCCCTCCTGCCTCCAAGCCCTCCTTTCCATGGTGGCCCCACACACTTTGCCCACGTGTTCCCAAGGGAGAAGGCAGGGCTAGGAGACAGATGGTGGGGGACACACAGCTATCCCACTGGATGTGGCTATAAACCCAACTCACGTTGCTCCTCGATGTCGTTATCCGACTCAGTGGACTGGGCTTTGTAGTAGGTGACCCCTCGGACAATGGTTGGCTTGGAAGGAGGCCGGCTCCTTACACGCAGCTTCCTCTGCAAGAGCTGCTTGGGCTTCTCATCCTCTGGAGAGAGGTGCAGCTCTGGGAGGGACTCGACAGAGTTGATCTGCTGGGAGATGGTTTCATCTTTCAGGAATCTTTCTTCATATTTGCCCTGGAGGAGATGTAGAAGGCTGTTACGGGATGGGCCAGAACGGCCATGTTTTGGGGGACCGGGCAGGTCAGGTTGACCAGCTGAGCACTGGGTAGGATGCTCTGTCCTCCCTCCTTTCTCAGGGTCAGTCTCAGTCCCTTCTGCTGTGGGAAGCCCCCCAGGAGACAGTGGGAATGTCAGACCACTGTTGCCTCTGCCTGACCTCAGTGCCACCCTGCAGACCTGGGTCTCAGTGTTCAGAAAGGCACGGGCGGTGGGATGCAGGGCATGCAGGCAGAGCGAGGGACCCCAGGGTGGCGTTAGCAAGGTACACCCCTCACTGCAACCACTTGCAGGTCCATCCCCCAGACACCCCCTTGCATGCCAGGGATTGAGGCTGGCAGCTGATCCGTAGGGAGCATGGAACATGCACCAAGCTTCAGAAGAGCAGAGAGGCTGAAGGCACCTTCCCAGTGGGCTGGGAACCCCCTGGGACAGAGACTGGGAACGCATCAGGGCAGGGACTGGGAACCCCCCCTCCTAGGGCAGGAACCAGGAGCTTCTCCCAGAGCAGGGACCGGGAACCCTGTGCAGAGGCAGCCACCAGCTGCCGCAGCTCATGCCTGAAGGATTTCATCTCATTAAAGGAAATCGGAAAGACAGCCTGAAGGTTGAAGCGGTGCCCATTTGGCTGAGAAGACAGGCTCAGGGTTCCTCCGCAGCCCTGCTGCAATTAGCAGCGAGGAAAGGAGAACATTGGGAAATGAGGTCACTCGGGGTAATAAAAGCCCCGCACTTCACTCTCCTGCCTGGCCGGGGCTGGCTTCTCTCCAGCAGGCACCAGAGCCCCAGCTCAGGTCACAGCCCAGGGAGCAGAGGGAGAGGGGCTGCTGGACACCCTCTGCCACAGGACACGGGTCTCCCCCCGAGCAGAGTGCACTGGCACATTGTGGTCAGTGCCGTTCTCCCACCCACCGACCCCCAGCGCCTGTGTGGGGAGCCCACCATTCTCCCTGCAGGGGCCTGGGGAGCCCACTCCTCTGTGGGACCTGCAATGCCAACTCTCAGCTGCTGGGGAGGGGGAGCAATGTGCAAGCTGTCCTCACCCCCAGGAGCTAAGCACCCCTGTTTGGAGCTGGAAATGATGCAGTGACCACTCCCCCCTCCCCAAACACCTCCTTTGCACCTGCAGAGGGGACACGGGTGAAGGCAGGATGATCCAGAAGCCACCCAGTAAGGACCAGAGCAGCGTGAGGCCATCTTACACTGCAGTACCAAAGCAGCAAGGGCATCAGGACAACCCGGGTGGGTCTTTTCCCCAAACCGCCCTCTCACCCCTCTCTGGGGCAGCACAGGAACCGGCTGCCCCAGGCAGAGGATGTCCCCTTGCTTGGGCAGACCCCGCAGGGACTCCCATGGTCTGGGGATAGGTACCGGAGCCAGCAGGATGCCCAACTCTCAGCCTGGAGCCAAGCAGGCACAGGGGCTGGCTGGGGAGGGGTAATTCCCCGGGGGGGAAGGAGGGAGGGAGGGCCACCGGCTGTCCCTCCACCGAGCCCCCAAGCCCTGCTAATCAAAGGCTCCGCGTTTCCCAGCGCTTCCCAGCCGGCCCCGCAATGACATCACTCTTTCCAAGCAGCGCAGCCACCGCTGACCTCGAAAACCAACAACCCCAAGGGAAGGGGGGAGGCCTGGGGAGCAGCTCGCTCCTGTTCCCTCCTACATCCCAGCGGCAGCTGGGCTGTGCCGAGAGAAGCAGCCTGGAGCCAGAGACATGGAAACGGGGGTCAGCTGAGCCGAGAAGAAAATAACCCTGAGCTGGTGGCATGCTGGGGGGTCCCACATCCAGGAGACACCTTCTGGGCTGGCTTGCACAGCAACTTTGATCTGTGCAGCCCTCTGGGGCAGTCATACCTCTGCGTGCATGTAGGCAGCCTCGGCGTCCCGCTGCAGCGAGCTCTCGATGTCGGCAAGGCTGTTGGTGATGAGGCTGGAGCAGTTCTCCCTGTCTCTGCGGTGAGGATCCTGTGGACCCTCCTCCACATTGGCTCCTGCCTGGTGGCCTTCCTGCGTGAAGTTCCTGGCCATGCCCTAGAAAAGCAAGAGTGGAGACTTTACCCCATGTAAAGACAAAGGATGCTCCACAGTCCCCAAACGACAGCCCAGGAGCCAGCGAGCTCTGTGGTCCCATCCCGGGCTCACAGCTAGGCTTCTCTGTGGAGCTGTGCACTTCAGCTGCTAAGAAGGTGCCCCTGACCCCACTGGAATGTGGAAAACCCATCCCTGGTGCACACATCCCAGATCCACTCTTTGCCATGGGATACCATGGAGCAGGATAGTGGCCTTGAGGTTCTTCAACACCCATCTTCAGCCACACTGGCCAGCTCATAGAAAGAAGAGAAAAAGACAAGTTAAAACATCCTAAGTCCCAGCCTTGTCCTTTGCCGATGGCAGCCAAGTTTATCTCCCATTAATTAATCCCACTTTCCTAGCAGGGGTCCCATCCTGCTGGGGCCAGACGCTGCCTGCCTAACCCCTAAGGCAAGTCCCCAAGGTCATCATCCCACTTGTCTGTTTCTGTTCCCCTGGTCCTGCCCTGCTGCCTGGCCACGCAGCGCCCGCACTCAGGGACTGCTCCTCCCCACCACTCTCTGCTCCCACAGAGGAGAGGGAGAATTTATGAAGAAGAAGAGATGCAGTGACCCTCAGAAAGCTGTCTCAGACTGGGAAGGAGCTGGGGTGGGCAGCTGATTGAGCAGCCCAGTGCAGACAGACCCCTTTGCCCTTCTCAGTTCCCCAACCATAGGCACATTTTGTCACCAAGGGGTTGTTGTAGTCTCTGCTCATCACTCCTTCGTCTGTTACATCTTAAATGGCAACTGCTTTGAATAAGTGGCACATCAAGCAAAGCATTTTCACACAGACACTGGGGGCAGTTCCCCCTGATCCTTCACTTTCAATCTGTCCTGCCATTAATTTTTCCTAAAACCCACCATGACCTCCATCTGTGGCCTCAAAATCGCCAGCTGATACAACAGCTGCAAACTAGAGACAAAGCAGAGAAGCTTCCTCACTACAGAAGGCACTAGCTCTGAGGACCAAGTATTCGGGCATTCATTCCCTTGACCAACACTATTTGTGTAAAGTGCCTTGTTATACTGGAAACAACTCACAACACTGTCTCATCTCTGCAAAAATACCATCCTGAGTTCAGTTAACCCCCAGCCCCCCCCGTGAGTAACCAAACTCCCAGTCTTCACCCAGGAGTTGTGAGTCACAGCTTTATCATGCAATTATAAGGCTGAGTCCTCTAACACAGGGACTTTCCAGCAAGCATTTTGCTGTAGTAAGAAAAAGAAAAGGGGGCCTGATGATGCTCTCCCAGGAGCAGGGCAGGAGCAGCAGCAGCTTCAACACCCTCCTTCTTTTGGGATGATGGCTGATTCCGACAGCCTTGTGCCCTCATCACTTATTCTGTGTAACGTTTGGCTTATGACCTGCTTAGGGATAAAATCTGCCTCCCCTTGAGTGGGGAGGCACCACCAAAGCCTGGCCTGTGATGCTGTTTGAGGCTGCTCAGCTGCTTCGCTGGGGAGCAGCTGCCAACATCACACCCGCCTGGGAGGCCGGTGCTTTGAAGCGATGCCAGGCTCTTGTTCAGTGTCTCAGCTGTCCGTTGTATCAGATCCCACAGCCGATGCAGGGTGTGATCCTCCTCCTCCTCTCAACAGGAATTTATGTGCTAAGCCAGCCGCAGGAAGCGTTTCACACCTGCTGCCTGCACCAGCTCTGCCCTGCCCCAGGGGCACTGGGAAATCTCCATCTAACCCAGACCTCTCCTGTCCTCCTCCATCCCATCTGAGTGCCTGCAGGCAGCTTCAGCTGCTCATTACATGATCCTACAGCCCCGCTTCTGGGAAATTAAAGACCCAAATCTGTGAATTCCCCACTCCTACACCTTCACTGCTCCATCTCTGGCCAAATTACTTCAGCCAGAACAGACTAATTCTGCCCATCTGCCTCGCTGTGACAGGCTGTGAGCAGAGCAGCCACACTGCAAGGTCACCCCAATGTGCCCAGACAGACAAGTGACACCAGGACCACTCATGCTGAACCCCCTGTGCAGCAACAGGCTCACTTTGGTACAAAGCCAAGCGCACATGAAGGAATCCTTTGGGTCACCTGCCAATACCCGAACTCCTAATACCTACCTTAGCCTCCAACTCGACCATCAGGTTTTTGAGGAACCTGCACTCCCCAACTCACTGATCTGATGGCCTGTGTCACTCTGATGGCCTGATTCCTTTAAAGGTGACAATGTCCAAGAGCAACATTTTCAGGCAAGTAGTTTCAAGGTGAGACAAATTCACGGACTGCAGATCCATGAATGATACCCAAAAAAGGGTTGTCCCCTCCATCATCCCTAATCCACCTAACTGTGGATATTAAACAGTGACAGACCATCGAGCTGTCCTGATGGGGCCCTTTCTGTTCACTGCAGCATCCCCTGCTCTGGGCAAGCCCAGCTCACCACATGGTGGGGCAGGGCTCACCCCCACCACAAGACCCATGGCTACCAGTCCCACAGTGGCAAAGGTCCCCGACAGGGATGCACAGCATGGGACTGGTGGCACAGGTCCCACTTCCCTCGCTCCTCTCCCCTAATTAGCAAAGGCTTGGCAGCAAACCCAAGTAACAACCGGAGAATATGCTAAACCACAGGAAGAGGGTGGGATTGCAAACAAAAACATTGATTCTTTGTTATTTTTAGAACTCAAGACCCCTCTTCCCCTTTCTGGGTCAGTCACTGTGCTTGGAAACCCAGAGCCCCCCAGGCAAGCTCGCTCCTCTCGGCTGTCTCCTTCCTGACCCCGGGAAGGAGCACGCCGTGCCTTCCCGAAACACTTTGCAAGTGGAATTTTGGCTTTATAAATCATCGCCTCTCGGCTCCTGGCTGCAGACAAATGGGACTGCTCCACTCCAACAAGAATGTGGAATTACTGTCCCAGATATGGACCACAGGAGAAAACTCCAGTATTTAATCTGGCAACCTGTTGCTACATAGCTGAGCACAGCTCAACAAATGGCGAACCCTCTGTTGTGCTAGCCAAAGAAATATTAAACTGTATGGAAGTGAAAATGATTTCACTGGGAGCCTGCTCTAAAAAAAAAAGGAAAGTACTTTATCTGTCTTTTTAGCAGCACTGAGGGTTCAGCTCTTTTTAAATGCAGGCCAAGATGTACCTTGGTCCTTAAGGAATTTGACCTCCTTGGCTACCAGCTGTCCTGGTGAGCGTGCCCCGGCATCAGCCCTGAACCGTTCACCCCCACATCAAACAGCACAAAAGCACCTGGTTGAGAGCAACTATCACACCAGTACAGACATAAAATTGAGAGAAGGAAAAACTTCATAAAAAGGTCCTTTGGATCCCAAGGAGGTACTTGTTCTGGTGAGGCCACAGCTGGGATCTCACACACAGTTTGGGCCACAAGGGATGGGGGGAACTAGAGAGGGTCATGGGAGGCTGACAGGATGGTGATGCCCTGGGCACTACCTGTGAGGAACAGTGGAGATCTAGCTTAGAGAGCCTAGTCTGGGCTAGTTTGGACAGCCTGGCTTGGTCTTGTTAAGTTTCAGCCAAATAGTTAATTAACATTTCTTCCCAAAGGAACAAGGCTCTGAACACACCAAAGTTACTAAGTGCTTGGTTTGAGGCAAGTCCCACTGAAAGCAACAATCTCAAAGCAGAACTGGACTCATCTTACCTTCTCAAGCTTTTCCACCCGACCCACCAGCTTGGTTGTGACCGAATGCAGCTTCAAGAGGTCTAAGCCATAAAAGGCACTTTCCAGCATCTCGACGATGGAGGACAGCTGCAAGGCAAAGGGAGCACACTGTCAGTCAGAGGCACTCGCTATAAAACAGTCTGCCCTGCCACAGTGCTGCTGCAGTCAGGAGCACAGCACGCAGAGTTTCAGGGGTTCAGGAGCATGTTTTGGGTGCTGGGGATTAGTAAGCAGAGCAAGGAGGAGCATTGCCTTCCTTGCCAGTTCTAGGCAGGCTCTCTCACAAGCCCAAGGGCTTAGCTACACCGTCAGTGACGTGACTGGCAACAAAAGAGGCAATAAGCATAAAAGTGAGCTTTACATCAGACTCTGAGTTTGTGCCATCCCATGCTTTTTTTCCTGGAACAAGAAGAAACTTGTTAAAAATTTTTAAAACGTTCACAAATGCATGAGTTAAGAAATTGAAATCCAGCACCAGACTGGTAAGACTTTGCTTCCCTGGTGAACAAATTTATCAGAGGGATGCTGCTTCCTCCTCCAATCACCCATTTCAGAGATGCCCCGCATTTAATTCACCTCCTTCCTGCAGCAGGAAGGGTTGTGTCCCTGTATCCTGCTCAGCATCAGCAATAACTTCCCTCTGCCTTTCATAAGGTCCCTGGAGGTCACTCTGCCAGGCACGGGCTGGTGGCCAGAGCTCCCAGGCCATCCCCTGCCTCTGCTCCCGCACATGCCTGCTGCCCCCAGTCCCATGTGTCCCCGCACATCCAGCACGGTACCGCAGACCCTACAGCCCTGATGGCTGAGAAGCATTTTCTGTGCGTGGGAATTACTGTAAAGCAATGACATTTTCTCCCAGCAGCTACAAACTAGTCAACAGAGCTCCATAAACATGGGAGAAGTACAGGCAGCGCTGCTGGCAGCACTCTGAGTTTCCATCCCGGCGTCTGCAGTCTCCCTGTGGAGCTGACAGCAAAGGAAAGATTTTTTGGGCCAGATAAAATGGCAGCATTAAGAGACAAGGACTGTTTTATGGCTATGCATCCACTTTCCACCAAGAACTGGACGGAGACGACCGATACAATGCGTGCAACCTGCCAGACAGCCACTAGAGACATATGCTTTCCCTCCAGGCTGGATAATTTCCATCAACACACAAAGGTTGCAGACTTTATTAAGCACCTTCCAAATCTTCCTGAACACGGACTCCTTGCAATGACTCTGCATCCGAGACCCCCAAAACGCACACTGCACCTACAAGCAGAGGAGCAGCAAGCTGCAATTTCACAAAAATACATCTTAGAGGCAGCTACCGCTGCCAACACCACATTGACCCTCCCCAAAGCACCACACTGATGCACTCGCCAACTCACTGGTTCCTTCCCTTCACCCACTGCAGACTTTGACTCTCACTGTCTGATGGTCCGTGCATTCCCATGCGACCTTATTAAAGGCACAGATGGGACTGAAACCTTCAGCTGGGATGCCCAGTGCAGCCATTTGTCACTGTGTTGGGGTACCCCAGGGGTACCCCTCCTCCCCAGGCTTCTGTATTCTCTTCCTCACCATTCCCTTGGGGATGCATCCTCCAGCCCATCCGTCAATAAGGGAGACCTCTCATTTTGGGGACCTTTCCACAACCCTCCCACAAACAGAGTACCTAGGGGTTTTGAATCAGAGCGTAAGAAAGCCTGGTAAAACACACAAGAGGGCACACCTACGCACGTCCCGCTGCTGGACCGGGCGGGAATGATAGTCATCAGACCAACAAGGAGAGTAAAAACCCTGGGGCTGTTAGGAGCAATGAGGTGGTCTGCCCTGTCCCTCCTGCCCTCCCCACTGAAGAGCATGGGAGTTGCTCCTGAGTCACATAAGGACCGGAGCAGTGTCCTCTCTTGGCTCCCAGCTTCTCCTTGTTGTTTCCAGAGTACCCGACCCCAGGAGGGACTCTGTGGTCAGCGAGAAAGCAAGGCTGTTTTCACAGCTCCTGGGGTTTGACTTTTGCAGCAAAGAAAAACCCCACGTGTGTATATTTGGATAAATCTTGTGAAATCGTTTGGCTGCAGATCCTTGCGAAATGAGCTGGGGAGCCTGGGCCAGTTCCTAGAGGACAAGCTTTCACACCACAGCTGGCTGTGAGCAGCTCCCCGGTGGGAAGAGACAGCCGGAGCCAAGGGCACAGCTAGTCATGCTGCTCTGCTCCTCCTGGAGGCTGACCGGTTCTGGAGAGAATGGGGAGAGGTGTGAGCTGCTGGTGGAGGAGCTCTGCCTGCCTCCAGGTGAGGGACATCAGGGGTGGCTCTGTCACCCCGCAGGGTGACCCCTCTCCTGACCACAGAGAGCTGACGGCTCCTCATCTAAGGCCAAGAGGGACATCCTGGCTTCTCCTGCAGGCGAGGGACCACCAAACAACTCCAGGCTGGGACTCCTCCTTCCTTGAAATGATGGATTATCTGCCTGTGCCTCTTTACCTTCCCTAGCTGCAGGGGAGCTTGGACAAGAAGCTGCTAACTGCCTGCAGTCAGACAAGATGAAACACATCCTCAAGCTCCAAATTAATTAGAACAACCCCATAATGGTGGCTCCGGCAGCAGGCTGCCCCGCAGCACCTCGCATGCTGCCTGCCTTCTCACCTGTGCTGGGACTAGCAGCACTGCCACAGGGTATGATGCCCCATCACCACCCACACGAATGCCACCAGCCCTCAGCCTTCTGCTCTGGGGACTCCCCAGGGCTGGACCAAGCCTCTTGGGAGAGATTTCTGCTGCCCCGTACAGATAGCAGACTGGAAATGCCAGCTGCAAGACCAGCAAAAGTAAGCATGCAAGAAAAGCCACAAGTATTTATAACAAACACTGTCACATTTGGAAGAGGGATAAAATACTAAATAGTATAGAATCATCAGCATTTAAAAGAAAAAAAGCCATCCTGCCATCAGCCAGCTGTGTAACACACCCTCACGCTGACGCATCAGCAGCTTTTGGCCCATGGAAGGCGAAACAGCTTTTTGCGTGGATCCTCAGGAGCCCCTCTCTGAGATGGGAACGGGATCTGGCAGCTGCTCAGCGGAGCAGAGCTGTCCCCCTGGGGACACTTAGCGCCAGACAAAGGGCAGGGAGCAGCCCAGTCCCTCCTGGGCTTCCAGTGCAGGAAGCCACGGTGGACCCCAGGCAGCACGGGATAAATTGGGCAGTGTGCTGCTGAGTGAATCATCGGCTGCAGCTGCTCGAAGCAATCCCTTATGCTGAGCTTGAGTTTTATATCCAACGCGCAGATATAAAAGTAACTAGGAGATGTTTTAGAGAAAAAGTTTAGGAAAAATGTTTTTTAGGAAAAGCGCCGAAAGAAAAGGCTTCAGCAGATCTCTCCCTCCCAAAAGCCCCCCAAATTCAAGCTGCTCTCCTACCTTTAGGTCGCTGCTCTCCGCCTCCCGCAGCTTCTTCAGCCTGAAGTCCCCTTCACAAGGATTGAGCGCCGAGGGGGGGGCCACACATGCACACTTGCAGCTGGGTCCTGACGTGACGGTTTCCACCGTGTAAAAATCCTCTGCTTTGAAAGCGCCTTCGTTAATCCTTTGGCAGGCGCCGCGGCCCAGGGGTCTCACCAGGCATTTGCACCGACAGTCGGAGCCTTCGGACACCGCCTTCACCTTGTCGTAGTCACCTAACAGCTGGGCACAGGTCACCGGCAGTTAGCAAACTTCTCCTCCTCTGCTTGCCCGGCAAGGGACGAGGATAGCCTGGACCTCGAGGTTCAAGCAAGGACACTTTGGACACCCTGAACCTCGAGGAAACTGGCTGGCTCTTCCAAAATTTTTCTAGACAGCACAGAGCTTTTTGATCCCTACCTGCAAGGGGAATGAAAACTGGCTTTTTCCAACAGGGTATTTTTTATTCCACTTTGCATAAAATGGACCTAGCTGCTTTGAATTTTAATATGAGAATTTTAAATTCCTGCTGTCCTTTAGTAATCCATGTCCAGTAGACCAAATAAGTCGCCTGCTACACTGAGCAAGGTTTCTTTACATGGGCAAACGGGGTAAGGGTGCCCTAGAAGGGCAACTGAAAGCTCCCCTATAAGCAGCGTAACCTGGTGGTGAAGCAGTATTTCTGATTAGCCCCATACAATGCCAGGAATTTCCTTTACGGAGATTTGCAGACAGCGCTTCTGAAAGCCCGAGCACAAAAATAACTTTGACAGTATGTTTCCAATAGTCTCCACGTTAGCCATTTCCGAGGGCAGATAATAGCACACAGTCTGATCGGCCAAATCTAACAGAAACCTCCACCGCATCCCACTGGCAGGGAAAGAGCCTGGATCCCTCTCCTCTGCACACAAAGAGGTTCCACCAATTCCCTCCCAAGGAGCTCCCCGGTTTTTTTTTCGAGTCTCCCCCAGGGAAATAATAGGATGGAGGCTGCGAACGGCTCCCCGCTGCACTCCAGTGAGCTCACTGCACCCCGGGAGATAAAAGTCCCCGCAGCTGCGCTCCCCCAGCACCACCGGCGAGTGCACAGCATCACCCCGTGTCACCGACCCTGTGCTCCCAGCATCACCCAGGCCGTGCACAGCATCACCCAGAACATGCACAGCGTCACCGAGCATGTACACCCAGGGCACGCACAGCAGCACCCAGCACCACCCAGGGTGCACACAGCATCCCCCCGCACCACCCACCCACGCCCGGCATTGCCCCCCCCCCCGGTACCCAGCACCACACCCCCACCCCCAACCCCCAGGGGGCCAGCATCCCGCCCGTGCCCCGCATCCCGGCGGGTACCTGGGAGAGGATGTTCTCCTGGTTGTCCGCCTCGTCCTGCAGCGGCTCGGCGGAGGGCCCGGCCGTGCCGGCGGGGGGGGACCCTGCCCGGCAGCCGGCGCCCAGCGCGGCCAGGCAGAGGAGCAGCGGCAGCGGCTGAGCCATGGGCGGCAGAGGGGCCGGGACCGGGGCCGGCACGGAGCCGCCGCTGCTCTCTCAGGTGCGGCGCGGCGGGGGCGGGCGGGGATGGGCCGGGCTCCCGCCTCGGTCCTCCCTCCCTCCGCGGCGGGACGGGCCCCCGGGCGGGGCCGGGCGGGCGGCGGGGCGGGGACGGGCCGGGGCCGCCCCGAGCGGGGGGGTTTCCACCTGCGGCGGGGGCTCCCCGCAGCCCACCCCCCAGCCCGGCGGTGCGTGGGCCCCCGGTGCCTCACGCTGCTTCCGAGGGAAAGGGAGAGCCCGGTCCCGGGGCAAAGGCTGGTGCCGGGGGGCAGCGGGACGGCACGGGGACCTGGGCACCGTCTGCCCGAAGCAGATTGCGGTGAGCTCCCGCACATGGGGCTTCTCCGGGGGGGGGCGGGGGCTGCAACCCGCCTGGTGGCACATCTTTCCAAAATACCCGCATTGCCCTTCTGCACCGAGCAAACCTGCACATCCCAGCCCCGGGGTTTGCCGGGGGGGATGGAAAGCCATCCTTACAGCCTGCCTCATTTTCCGTCTCCAGTAACGGCCTGGCTCCCTGGCTCTCATCCTCTGTCTGCTTTGGGTCACGGGGAAGCCATCCTGATGGCACGGCACGGCACGGCACAGCACGGCATGGCACCCCTGCAGCTCTCCAGCAACACTGTACCCACTGGGGTCACGCAAGTAGTTCTTGTGTCAGAGACAGGCTCCTAGCCGTGAGTGCAGATCTCCGTGGCCTTACTGAAATTTAGGCTGACGCCATTGGGAAACGGCCACGCTCCGGCAGCCTGGTGTCCTTCTGCACCTCCTGCCAAACGGAAGCGTCCTGGACACACTGTTCCCGGGGAAAGCACAGGCAAGGCATCCTCTGCTGCGGAGGTGGCTGCGCTGCGGTGATGATGTCTGGGCCCCGATAATTCGTGGTTGGAACCTGAGATTCCCTCGTAAATGTACTGATTGCAATCGCAGACACGCCAGCGCCCTGCCTCACCTTTGGCACAGGGTTGCTTTTACCTCAAAGCCCGCCCGTGGGTCAGAGGGAGAAGCCCCACTCACAGCAGATGGCACAAGAGGCCACATGAAGTTCTCGCTGAAGCAAGGCAGTGCATCAGTGAAGCACTCCCAGTCCTTAACGCACACATGTCCCAAAACCATCCCAAAACTGGTGCCTGCAGCCCTGGGACAAGGCACCTCTCTAGGAGGGGCTCTGGCTCTCGCATCCCATTGCTCTTTCTCAGGGACAAGCTGGAGAGATGAAGCTGCCAGACACAAAGAAAACATTTTGTGTGAGAGAGGAAGCGGCTGAGGCACGGGGGGACAGCAGAAGCTGCTGACTCCAGGGCCAGGACCACAGGCTCCATGTGGCATGGCGCTGTGCCTCCCTGTCGTCCGGTCTCCCTGGGAAGCAAGGCTTGTGGAGAAGGGGGCAGGGATACGTGGGTTCCTGCAGAACAGAGCAGGAGAGGAAGCAGCCAGGGAGGACGGGAGGACCAGGACAGACAGCCCTTGGGCAAATGGAGAGCAGCAGGAGGTGAAAGGCACTTCTAAAAGCCTCCCCCCACCATCCTCTCTCAAGTATAAAATGTCCCTCAGGCACCAGCTTTTTCACTTCCATTTCCACCACTCAGTGCTGACAACAGCTGAGCTCCCCCAGGGGCAGCTCCTCCATCTGTCAGCACAGACCTCCCCGAGGCTGAAAGATCGGGGCTTCTGGAGCTCCCAGTTCATGTCCTGTGGGGCCTCCAGGAGATCTCAGCTGGCTCAGAGCACTGGACCCCCAAGCAGATGGGTCACCATCAGGGCTAGCAGCTGAGAGCAGCCCCGAGAGATCCCATGGCAAGCAGCACCTAAAATTTTTTAAGCCTTTTTCTAACAGCACTTTCAAAGGCTGGAAAAAGAAAGAAAACAAATCAACCACAGTATTTCAAAATGAAAAGGAAAGATTTCACTTATTACTGACATTCTGTGTTGATTTCTTTTCTTTATAAGGGGAAGAAAGCCTTTCTGGTGGTATTTAGCTTGGGTTAAAGACAAGTTTAAGCCTGTCCTTTGGGGGCAAGAGGAGACAGCATCAGACATTTCGGGTTCACTGTGGTCATCTCTAAAATCTGAACATTCCCCCTTCAAGAAAAAAAACAAGACAAACCCACAAAGAGAGAAGGACAGCAGAGCAAGTAAGTGTGGCCCTGTTTTTTCTGTCTTGCTGAAGAAGGCTGGCCCAGACCCTGGCCATGAAGACCCAGTGTCCCCACGCCTGACCCCATTCTCTGTGACTAGATTCAGGCAAAGCCTCTGCTGCCCAAGGAAGCGGGTAGACAGCGCTCTTCAAGTGCCACAAGCGAAAATGTCACTGAGCCTGGGAAAAAAGGAATCGAACAGCCCCATGACAGGCAGCACAGCGTCTCTGTGCCTGGAGTTGTGGGTGCAAAAAATCTGCCCCTCCCCACAGATTCTCCTGGAAAGCATTCTCTTGTGCACCTTCCACCGCCCTGTGCTGATCTGGGCCCCCAGAAGGTCTGGGCAGTGCTTTGTGAAAGGCACTGGCAGCGGGGGAGCCTGAACTTACGGGTCCAGTCAGGCCACAGATATGATGGGGGGGTCTGGGATCATATAGGTCCAGGTCTGGGATGCCAGGGCTGGGCAGTCACTCCTTTTGATTTCAGGGGATGCCGGGCTTGGCAGCACATGCCGCGGCACACCGTGCCCTTTGGGGACAACCACTCAGCTCTGGGCTGGAGCTGCTCCCCGGGGGATGCTCAGTGCCGAGGGCGAGCGGCCCCGGGCAGGATCCCGGGCCGGTCCCCGCCGCCGCCGTCCCCTCCGCGGGAGCGCAGCACCACCGCGTGGCACCGCAGCCCCACGCACGGCCCGGCAGAGACAACCCGGGTGCTTGGGGCTGCCACTCGTTAAAATATTTTGCAATTAAAATGCTTCATAGTAGGGGCAGAGGAACAGCGCTGGCCTGCCTGAGACCCTCCCCGAGCCCTCTCCAGGCTGAGCGGTCCCAGCTCACCCAGCCTTTCCTTGCAGGAGGGATGCTCCAGGCCCTTCATTGTCTCAGTGGCCCTCCACTGGACTCTTCCCGGTATGCCCATGTCTCTCGTGTACTGGGCAGCCCAGAATTGGACACAGCAGTCCAGGTGCGGCCTCATTAGTGCTGAGCAGCGGGGAAGGATCACCTCCCTCCCTCTACCTGCTGGCAGCACTCCCCCAAATGCTCTTCAGGACACCGTTAGCCTTCTTTGCTGCAAGGGCACACTGCTGGCTTGTGTTCAACTTGGTGTCCACCAGCATCCTCAGGGCCTTTTCTGCCGAGCTGCTTTCCAGCTGGCTGGCCCCAGTGTGTATGGTCCTCCCCTGGTGAAAGATTTGGCACTTCCCTGTGTTGAACTGCATGGGGTCCCCCATCAGCCCGTTTCTCCAGTCTGTCTCTGGATGGCAGCACGACTCTCTGGCGTGTCAGCCACTCCTGACAGTCTTGTATCAGTGGTGGGGGTGGGAAGGACACACACCTGCACAGGACACACCCCAGCTAACTTAGGGCCAAAAGCTGAGAGACACTTACTGTCCCCGGCGGGATACGTCAGCTTCCTTGTTGTTTGACCTGGAGGTGAGCAAGGTGAGACAGGGGCTGTGGCTGATCGGTGTACACTCCTGGTACATGCTGAAGCTCTTCCCAACACCTCCCTGTGGCCTCAGCTCCTGTGGCTTTTGGTTCCGTGGCCTCAGGTGTCAGCATCACATCCTGTTTAGAGAGAACAAAGTTGCAGGAGACAGGTCTCCTTGTTAGCATTCCCATGCTGGATTTTGCAAGGCACTGTAAGCTAATCTGGCTGTGCCTTCTAGAGGTCACGTGTAGAAAGAGGCTGATGGAGAATGCCATCATGTCTCTGGGCTCTACAGCTACCAATAGCAGCCAGGGACTCATGATGACAATGCTTATGTAGTGCCAAGGGCCAGCAGAGAGACATCTGAACATTTATAGTGAGAGGTGGATTCAAGAGATGCCACACACCTGGGGACAGCACACGGTTGGATGGTAGGAGACCATGGAGCCCCGTGAGGGGCCACAGCAACTGGTTACAGTCCCTCATGCATGAGGTCCACCATGCAAGTTTGCTGCAGATGCCCAGGGTGAGGGAAGCTCCCTCCTACCTCCTTCTGTTGAAGGAGGAAATTCGTGTCATGGACCAACATGACAACACAGGAAAGCACATGATGTGACCCTGAGTTGCACAGCAATTTAAGAGGTTTCCCTGCTAACCACAGCAGTAACACCTGTGTTTATGCCTCTGAGTCAAAGGAGATCTGGGCGAACAGGCACCTGCCCCAGAAGCCACGACTTTCTGAGTCTGTCCAGCCCTCGTGCGGGAGACACGACTGCATCAAGCCTGACCTTTCAGCATCCCTCCTTTAGCAAGCCCTGGGCAGACAGAGGAGCTCTGGACAAGCCAGAATACGAGACATATTTAAAAATATGTCTTAAAAATAAATTTTAAAAAGAGGGTTTTTAAAACCTGGAGAAAATTCCAGGAGACCTGCCTGTGTCAGATGGGCTGTCTAGGATGAGCCCCAGGCTTCCTAGTCAGGTCTGTTCAACTTGGTAGGAGCTTATGAGAGTAGCTTAAAGCTGAGTTTAGGAGAACTTGTACCAAGCTGAGCTGCACAGGCACTGAATGCAAAGCTCAGACCAGAACACCGTAGTAAGAGAAAAGTGGGACTTGTGTTGATATGGTGCTTAGGGACATGTTTTAGTGGTGGTTTTAACAGTGTTATGTTGATGGCTTGAACTTGATGATCCTAAAGGTCCCTTCCAAATCTAGATGATTGTGCAATTCTATGCGTGGCATGGCTGGGAAAACAGGTCTGGCTGGGAACCCACCTTTGAGTAGCGTGAAAGATGACAAAAAAAGCCAGAGGGGGGTATCTGTCCCTCCTATCCTTCAGCTCATACCTGCCTTCTTCCCTTGCACAGGGATGCAGCTATTCACATCCTGCCTCCCTGAGATGCCAGCTGTTTGTACCCATCCCCACTGCACGCTGTAATTAAACCTGGCTGAGCCCCTATGATCAAGGTAAGGTTTCACCTCGATGTGTTTCAAAATATAAATTCCCTTGAGAACAAACATCACAATGTGTCCTCTCCTCTGCGTGTGACTGTGCAAGGTTGTGCCCAGATTTCGAGGCCACTTGGCCAATGCTGATGCCCTGCTACATCGGCACACTTCCAGCACACCCCCACACTTCCATGGCTGCTCCATCAGTACCTGAACGCACGTTTTCTGGGGAAACCTCCAACTTGGACAAAGGTAAATTTCTGAGGACTGTCCGAGCACTGTGGTTGGACCCACAGCTCACATACCAGTGCTCTGTTAAAGGCTGCAAAGGCCAACCTTTGTTCTGCAGCAATCGTGCCTGCTGAACACCTCAGGGAGGAAGACGTGGGCAGTCAAGAGGAAAAGATGAGGAGAAAATGGGGATTAGCAAGGGCTGATATAGGCATGACCTCTCCCTGGCAGAGGTCTGGGTCAGAAGGAGTGTTGGTAAGTCCTATTGCAACTAATTATGAAGCTCAGCTCAGCTCATCAGGCAGCGAGCAGCATCAGCTCCATCTGCAACATCCGGGGAAGGTGAATGAACATGTAGGGTGGATGTGCTGATGCAGGTCTCTCCTGGACACAGCCACCATGTACCAGTGACACACACTGGTGAGGTGCCCTGGGCAAGACATCTGGGAATGAAACCAGTCCCAGCATCACCACACCTGTTCCAACACACTCCCTGTTTGTCTTGGAATAACAACAGCAGCTTATTCCACTCCGGTTGGTGCCCACACTTAACCGAGGATCCTGTGGGGTCATGGGAGACCCAAGGGACATTTGGGAAGAAACCTCCATCCCACCAGCTTCGAATCCCACCACCTTGCCTGTGTCCCCACCCTTGTCCCCTATATCCTTGCCAACACTACTACACCCTAGCAGTCTCGCCCTTGACTTTGGAAAAAGACAGGAGAGCAGAGTCTGGACCCAGCTCCCAAACTCCATGGTTGGAGAACAACAGTGCACACCAAGGAGCAACATTCCTACAGGAGATGTCCCAGCCTCATGGTCCTTCTCATTAAATGCCATGTCCGGGACACCAGCAGCCCCAACAGGAGCCACCAAACCTGCCAAGGACTTTGTTGATGAAGGAAGTGCCAACAGCCATCACCACATGAGTAGGAGGAAGCCACTAATGCCCACAGGACTGAGGCAGCTCTCTGGCATCCAACCAGCCTGGCCAACATGATTCTGGGTTGTTCACCAGCCCAAAGGCTGGATTTCAGAAAGGCAAAATTTCACTCCCAGTGTCTGTTGTGGGAGTCAAACTGGGCACTGCTTGTATGACTGGTCGAGTCCCCCCACAGCCAGTGGGACCTCTGTTAACTTCTGGTCCCACTGCAAGTGGAAGAGGGGTCCCCAAAGGACCATTGTGCAACAGGGCAACTGCTGATGCACCCATCCCATGCAGAGCAGGGAGCTCCACCGCAGTTGTCCACATGGCCATGCACCCTGAGGGCTACACTACTGTGGCACATCTTCCCCCTTGGACAGATCCCACCTTATTGGAGGTGTTTGGGCACAAGAATGTAACTCTTACCTCAGGTGTGAGCTCCAAGGCCATCACATAAGACTCCTGGGTCCAAAAGCCTCTCACACTCAGGGTGTGAAAGGAGAGCAGGAGAGCCCAAGGACATGACTGTAGGGGTCTGCAAGGAACAGAGAAGTGGATTACTAGTGGTGGTGGTAATCCTGCTCCACTAGGAGCATTCTCAACAAGGGACCTCAAGAAGACCATTTAATCAACACTCTAGTGAGTCTATAATAAAACTTCTGGAGACACGACTCACTGCCTGTACACAGAGAAATGTCCAAGGTGCCAATTACCCCCACCAATTCAACTCCTCTGACCTTAGCTCTGGTGTTCCATTCTAGTTAAAACATAAAGCAAAGTGCATGCTACTGCCTCCTCTCCCTGCTGTCACTGACCTCAGTCTCTGCCACTGCTTGGCAGCTAGCCCAAAGATGGAGCCATCCTCACAGCTTGCCTCCAACCCTTTCTGTTCTCCAACACTTCTGCTATCATATGGAACCAAGTGATCTCCCTCAGCATGTTCTGCCCGCTCCCATCCACACAGCCCAGACCCAGATGACAACATGTCCCTCTCCAGACAAGAATGCCTATCGTGAGCTGGTTGGGGAGCTGCTGAGCACAGCAGGAAGAGCTTGAGTCAACCCAGGAGCTGCCCAAGGCCAAGGAAGCCATGACCTGCTGAAAGGTATCTAGGGAATTCAAGTCAGGGATGTGACGCAGCTCTCCTGACCCCTGAGCTGTGGCAGCTGCTGACAGGCAGAGTGTGGGTATGTAGTGTGAGAATCTGCTCCGCTCCTGTGTGGTCTTACTGCGTTTTAAGGCCATTAATGAATCACTGGTGCCTGGAGGCCATGCAGCACATGTCCCCGGGCTCTGTGGGGCTGGCTGGCGCAGAGCAGCATCCCTGGGAGCCTCCATACTCCACCACTTGGAAATGACTTGTCCCAAACATCTCAGCAGTTTTGGCTTTTCCTGGCTCACCGTGGATGAGCTACCATCTATTCAGATGACAAGAACCTAAGATATTGCTGCATCTGCTTTGTGGTTCCCAGAGAGGTGCAGGCCACAGTGACTCATGGAGCTACTTCAGAGGTGAATCTCCTTACCAGAGCTGTGGGTGAACATGCCTAGGTTTCCAGAGCTGAACATGATGCTCAAAAGCATCACTATCTTCTCAGCCCTATCCCACACAACTTCCTGTAGAGACTGGCTCGTGTCCCCACTCGAGGTCACTGCTGTCTCTTGAGGGAGGGACTGCATTCAGCCTGCAATGGCTCAGCTGGGGTGGCACTAGGTGCCATCTTAGTGCCGTAGTGCCAAAGCAGAGTTATGGGGGCTCTCTCCGTGCAGCAGCCCTGGAGAGGGCCCTGAATGCCCTGCTCTCTCCTCTCACCTTTCAAACAATTCAGCCTTACTCTCCCCTGGGAACTGCAAAGCAGGGTGGTGTGTGGGAGCAGCCCCAGGACAGGGCTGGGGGAGAGGGGGGTGTGTGTGTAGGGTCTTCATCCCTGGCAACTTCAGAACTCACCTGGACACGTCCCTGAGCTGTCTAATCCAGCCATGAGGCCATCATTGCTCAGAGCAGGGTTGGCTGGAGGTGTGAGAGCTCCATCCTAGCCAAAAGATTTCCCACCCACGCACCTATTATCAGTGCTTTGCAGAGCTGAAAGCCAGGCGAGCTGTAAAGCAATGGAGGACTTGGGCTGCGTTTGGAGCAAGGCAACACGTTTGCCCATGAAAATAAGAAACTGATGACTTGGCACAAGGCATGATAATTAGATATTAGATTGCACAGCCCAATTGTGCAGAACATCATGGAGCAATCATGACGAGTTTTCATGCTCAAGACCCGCCCCAGAGCATCTCTGGAAAGCTCCATATCTGAGGTTCACAAACAGAAAGCTCCTGCCTCAGCACTGACTCAGCTGTCACTTCCAGCTCTTCCCCCACCCCATGCCTGGCATTTCTCACCACCCTGCATCACCCCCGGCTCCGCCACAGGACCCCATGCTCTGGGCAGGACTTGTTTTCATTGCACAAAGGGCGCAACAACTCCACGTGCATCACCTCAACAGAGGCACCTGACTCATGAAATGGCATCAGTGGTGTGTCCGCTACCTTAGTAAGTGAAGATGAGGGGACAGGAGAGCATTGAGAAGAGGCTGACAGACACATGTACCTGCCCGCTTTCCTTGACCCTGTTGCTGTTTCTCCATTGCTGCTTTCACTCCTGGATGCGCCTGTTGGCCAAAAGGGATTAGCTGGAGGATTAAGCTCCACGCATAGGCGTCTGTTAGCCAAGAGCAAGGCATGAGGAGCCCTCCCTCCCTGCAGACTGGCACTTCCAGAATGTCAGCCAGCTCTGCTCACAGTCACCGGGGTGTTGGTCAGCCAAATCAGGTGGCACAGCAGCCCTTGAGCTGGATTCACTGGGCAAAGTTCACAGAGGGCAACAAACAACAGCCATCCCCTGCCCTTTGGGCAGTCTCCATTTTAACACGCACCAGGTCCTACCTGTGCTTTCAGGATGAGAGATGAAACTTGAGAGGTAGTTACAGTTCCTGTCCCACAGAACAGTCCCATCTTTCAGATGCTGTCCTAGTTTCAGCTGGGACAGAGTCACTTTTCTTTGTAGTGGTCATCATGTTTCAGATTTGGCATGAAAGTAATGTCAGTAATGCATACTGTTTTAGTTGTTGCCAGGTGATGTTTATACTTTTCAAGGACTTTTTTTCAGCTTCCCATAGAAGCTAAGAAGGAGCCTAGAGGAATACTTCATACCGTAGATGTCATGGGGTTAGCCCGGTGCGCAGGCACTCGAGATCATTGCTTGGGAAGGTGCCAATTCACCCATTTACTGGGTTGGTAGAGTGACTTGAGTATTGTATATTTTTTTACCATTACTGTTATTACTATTCTCCTTTTCTGATATTGTTCTATTAAACTGTCTTTATCTCAACCCACAACGTTTTTTCCTTTCCCTTCCTGTTCTCCCTCTTCTCCCTGCCCTTCCTGGGGGAAGGGGGAGAACTGCACAAGCAGCCGTGTGTTCCTAGCTACTGGGGGAGTTTAAACCATGATAGATGAAAAAAATTCCAGTTCTCACAAGGTGGAGGAGAGGAGCAGGTGAGGTTGGGCACAGCCAAGTTTCCTTTTACGGAAGGGCATAGACAACAAGGCCTGGGGTCACAAAAGCAGCGAGGTTGTAGGACAAGTGCTGTAGGACACCTCCTCCAACTGAAGAGCAGACTTTTGGAGACACCTGGGCTGATTGTGCATCTGCAGCTCCATGCAGCCCCAAACTCATGAGAAACTGCAAGCTTTGTACCATCTTTCCAGGTTGTTCCATCTCTCCAGGACTCAGCTTGCGCTTTAGCACCTTTTGTTCCTTCTCCATGTAACTCTGAGCAGGAGGCTGAGCTTGAGCTCTCCAGAGGCCATTTTGCATCCACATCAACCACAAACACATGCTGCAGCAGATACTCTGCAATTTCTGAATCCCACGCTTGCATCTCCCAGGATGTGCAGCGGGTACCTTCATAGCTACTGAGGTGAAGCTTAACTGCACAGCAGGCTGAGCTCAGACACAACAGGACAGAAACAGGCATTTTCCTCAAGTGAGAGACACATAGGGCTTTTAAGATGAACCCAGAAACCGATTCATAACTCTACTCAACACCAACATCATAGACCACCAACAGTCTTTGAGTTATCTATCTCACTCTCCAGCCTCTCCATGCTCCACAGGCAAAAAGCACTTGGCTCAGCAGGTGCAGCTTCCCCTGATATTTATCCCCTGATAAATGCCCAACTTCAGCCCTTGGGTACACACTTGAGAAAAAAACCTCGAAGGTCCTACATTTGGTCATCAATCTCTGTCCACCCTAGAAATTTGCCACTATTCCAGGCTTTAGAAAAAACCCACAACACAGATATGTACCAGAAAACGTTTATGTTTCCTAACTGAACTAGCTTTTTTTTTTAAGCTACCTCTTCTAGCACCTCCAGACCTTACTACATTCAAATCCTTGGATTGTCACAGCTACAGCACCAGCATCCAACTGGCACAGGACAATACATGCGACCAGCTCGGCATAAGAGCCCTGTCCTTCCCATCTCCCAGTAAGTTGCTTTCATTTCATGAAGTGTTGTGTCAGACTGAACAAATGAGGCAGGGGCAGTATCAGAGAGCAGGGATAAGGAATCATCGAGTGCCTCTGGCTTCAGGGTAGGTGGGAAATTCTGAAGTTAGAGGATGTGAATGATACCTACCACATCCCCAGGCAGAAACACAGTAAAGTTCAAGATGTTCATCAGGAACCAATCAAGACAACATGCTCCAGGAGCCCAACACTGCTGCAGGGTTCTGTGGGGATCGAGAACACCAAGTTGAAAAGACAGCCACTCACTGATTCCTTCCCTGCAGAGAAGAAACAGGACCAGCAAGGGGGAGCTCTGTCCTCAGGAGGCTTCAGGACACAGCCAAACAAAGCCACAGAACCCAGATCTTGTGCTGGGATAGACTTCATTGCATTTAAATGAAGAGTCACATAAGCACACCCCAATCTGCTTCACAACTCCAGACAGCTACAGCCATAGCCAAGGGAAGCACCACTCCACCATGGACAACTTCTCATTCCGTTCCAATGCCAGGCTGAAACGGAGGACATTCCCAGCCATGTTAGTGCTGGTAACTCAGGTATTCATGAGGGCAAAGCCGAGAGGTACTGCTCAGCCCAAACTCAAAACTGAGCTATTTCTGCTGCAGACAGCACCATGCCAGCAGTACCCCTCTACAACGGACAGTGGGAGTAAGTTAAAAAAAAAGGAAAAGCAAGGTTCTTTAAATCTGTATCTCTACAAGCCAACTCAATGAAGAGCCTGCTTTCTTCCAGATGCCAGCTCTGAGCTTCTGCAGTGCTGTAGTTCAATGGCAGACAGCAGCTAGAACCACACAGTCACTCACTTGCTCCTCTCAGATGGAATGTGGAAAAGCATCAGAAGAATAAGAGTGAGGAAAAAAACCCCATGGGTTGTGACATAAAGACAATTCAGTAGGCAGAGCAAAACTGCACACATAGGCAAAGCAAAACAAGAAATTCATTCACCGCTTCCCATCTGCAGGGAGGTGTTCAGCCATCTCTGGGAAAGCTGGGCTCCATCATGCGTAATGTTTACTTGAAGACAAACACTATAACTCCGAACCCCTCCCTGCCCCTTCCTCCTTCTCCCCCCAGCTTTATATACTGAGCATGGCAATATGGCATGGAATAGTTCTTTGGTCAGTTGGAGTCAGCTGTCCCAGCTCTGTCTCCTCCCAACTTCTTGTGCACTCCCAGCCCTTGCTGGTAGCACAGCATGAGGAACAGAAAAGCCCTTGAGAGCTTGGCAACAGCTAAAAAACATCAGGGTTTTATCAGCACTATTTTAATGGCAAGCCAAAAGCATAGCACTGTACCAGCTGCTAGTAAGAGAGGCTGGGATACTCTGTAAACTTTTTCCAGCCACTTTTTCATGGACTAATAGAGCTCTTGAAGGTGAAAGTAGAGAGTCTGTATGGAGTCTGTGAGATAAGGGGGGATGCTAAGACCATGACAGGCAGTTTCCCCACACAGACCCCCGACCCAACCCTTGAGGGTACTCCAGCCCTACCCTGACAGGATGCACCAGCCTGGGCAGCTTAGCCACATCTCCAGAGGCCTCCACCACAGCCAAAATGATGCAGGGCTAAGCAGCACAGCCTCTGCCAGGCCCCAGGGAAGTGCCCGGGCACACCATAACACTGCCTTATTAGAGAGCATTAAATTAGTAATTCAGTGACACATCAGGGTGAGCAAGAACCAGAGACGCCTGCGTCTCCCAAGCACCTAAGGCTGGGAAACAAGTCCCAGACATCCCACAGGTACTTAACACACAGAAATCACACTGAAGTCTTCAGACGTCATTAGCTGGAAGGGACAAGAGAAGTAAACCCAAAGAGGTGGCTAACAGCTCTTCTGTGGTGGGAGAGCGCAGACCCCATGCCCCCCAGGTGTGCACAGGCATATTGCACAAGACAAAGCAACCTCCGTCCAGCCCTCTGAGTCACAAGCAGCCACCTATTGGAGTAAAGACACCACTGCAGCAAGGGCAAGTCAGTTCCACCTATTTATTCATTGCAGCATTTGAAGTACACCCGGTACTTGCTGAAGGTTCCCAGATAGACAACAGGAAGAATATTTGGTACAGTAAAATTATATAAAAAGATAGTTAAATAGATAAAAATAACATGGTAACCTCTCACTCTTGCTACAAACAGAGCAGAGTAGCCCTGTGCCCAGGCTAACATTGGCAGCTTCAGTCTTTCTGGCCAGTTGGTTACAACATACATGGCCCCATACCCAGGGGACAGCAAGGCATTCGTCTTCACAGTTGAGGCAAGGGGTGTGCTCCTCAGGCCAGCTCTTCAGGAGCTTGGCTTCAGATGCTGTGCAGAGCCTGATTTCCAGTAAGGTTTAATCTTGTTCAGCAGGTCTGGAAAGCTGGCCCCTGCTGCGGTGTACAAATGAAGAGCAGCTCTTCTGAAGATGGGCCTTCAGGTACTTCAGGATCAGCCACAGGTAATGCGTTCGAGCAGTCTAGAAAGACTGGTAGAGCCCAGAGGGCAGCACACCAGACTGTTGTCTCTCCTGACCACTAAGCCAGATTTAAACCACATGTTTTGAGGCTGTTCCTGAACCGTGGACAGTTCAGTCATGCTTTTGCAAGATACTGCTTTGCAACTGTGTTGACAGCCTCCACCTACTCTAGGTCTCCAGTTTTATGACAGAAAAAAAAAAATCCCATACCAGATAGACTAAGTATTTCTCTTCAGTTTTCACATTTCCATTTTCAGGAACTGTTCACCTTCTGTCGAGAAGGAAGATGGGGTCTGAAGCCATGTGCCTGCAGAACAGCAGGCAACACAAGTAGCACCAAAATGAAGAAAGCCCACGTTACTGATGTGAGACTGTTATCCCACTGAGACTGGCTTTACTTAGTCTAGGAGATCACTGTATTTCTCTAGAGTTTGCTTCTCCAGTTCCAACAGCTTTTGGTAAAATTTCTCAGCAATTTCTTCATCCACCTCCATCTGGAAGACAATAAGAACAGCACTGTGAGACCATCACCTTGGTGGCAAGCTGAGGGGAGTTCTGAGGATAGCAGGATGCATCTCCAGAGTTTCCATATTCACAAAGAGGCAACTAAAGGCATCTATCACCAGAACACAAGCCAGAACATATTTTTAGGAAGTATCATTACAAACTCATCCTGTTCCAACCACCATCTCCACTGTCTTCCAACCTCCAGCCTGAGCCAGGCGTTACTCTAAGAAACCTTGCAGATAACCCCCATATCAACATGCAACATGCATCTCGTTTCCACTCCAGTCACAGGACATTCTTGGCCCCAACCCTTCCATGCAAGGCAGATGGCAGACCCCTAGCAAAGTCTCCTGCAGCAGCAGGCTGCCACTGCATTTACCTTTCTGGGCTCCACATAGCTCTTCCCCAGTCCAGAAGTACAGCTGTGGTATTTGACGAGCGCATCCAGGCACTCTGGCTTCTGTTTGAACAGCCACACCTGGGAAGAACAGCACAAACACATACCAAGTCTAGTGCACGCTGTTCCAACCGAGCCTGCAGTCAAGGATCTGGCTGCCAAGGGACACAGGAGAACACACCACAGGCACCTTTATCATGAAGTGGAAGACTTGACATCTAAAGAAGAAGTTCTGAGCTGGCTCCCCTCAGCTGTGAGGTACCTGAGCCAACAGTAAGCCATGTCTATGCCCCAGTGCTAAACCACTAAAGCAGTTCATGTGGCTAAACTCACTCACCACTGTTCTTGGTGTACATTGTCCCCCGCATTACCCACCCTTGTCCCCCCCTGTGCCTGCATGTCTGTGGCTGCTTGAGTGCCAACAGGGTCAGCAGCGTTCTTCCTGACTAAAAGGGAACAAAGTGTTTTTTCCAAAATAATTTCTTTTATTAATGAAGGGCATAAAGCATCCCCTGTTGGATCAGCCCAGGTCATAGCTGCTCCCCCAGCACTCACTGCTGTAAGCTGTTCAGGAGGGAAATACAGCACCCACCCCCCAGCCTGGCAGAGATGCTCTTTGTTCAAGCCAGGAAACACTGGAAGAGCTACCCAGAAGGGAAGAACATTAAAATCAAATCGTTAACTACTTACATGAGCTTCTGCTCCATTATACGGTGTCAGAGTGTAAGTTTTGGCAAAAAAGCGGATCTGAGGGGAAAAGAAGTACATGACAGAATCTGTATTCTGGCCCAAGGTTTCTTTGGCAAGCCCTCTACAGTCCAGCCACATCAGAGACCATCTACCAGGGGCAGAAACACTTCTTCTCAAAGTTGACTCAAAGGTAACACCGCACACTTATAACTAAAGCATCCCTTTATCATCACAAACTCTGGTCTCTGGAGGCACCCAGCAGCTCAGCAACCTTCCTCCGTGCCCCCACATAGAGCTCACCCCCAAAGCAGGGGGCAAGGGGCCACACAAATGCCTCGCAGGCACCTCTTCTGGAATGGTCTCTGGAACGTATCAGGCAGAAGACAGAGAGGATCTGCAATACTGCCAGCACTGAGGATAAGTGAGAAGGCATTGCCTTTCCACAGCCAGGAGAAACATGATCCATCAGGATCAGCTGCTGCCCACTGGGACAGCTTAAGCAAAAAAGCCAGTCTTGCAGGAAGAGCATCAAGACTTAGAGCAGGCAACCGGCATGCAGGGATGGAACTGCAGTGAACCTGAACAGCTGAAGCCCAGAGGAAGAAAGGCAAGGAAAGTTTTGGGGAAACAGGGGAAGAGGCAGAGAGCAGCAGACTTTGCTTTCCAGAGGGATGGAAAGAAGAGAGCAGGAGACACTGCCTTCTAGAGGCATGGAAAGAATACCGAAAAATACAGTCTGTTCTAAAAACAGTAAGAATTTCAAAGCACAGGGGCCAACCTTTGTCCAGAGCTCTGCTACTGCCAAAATAATAGACTTTCATAAGCCCATGGCAGGCTGGCAAAGCTTTTAAGGGGGTGTTTGACAGACACATCTGTGGCTGAAAGGCTGACCCTGGCTCTATGTCCAGCACCAAACCTCCACACTCAGCTTGGAAATCAGGGCCCCAAGGCACCAAAGGGAAGGTTTGTGGAGGGGCCAGTCTGCCCAGTCCAACAGAAGGAAGAACCATACAGCAGCATGGGTAGCAAGGAGCAAGAAGCACTCTGCACATCACTTCCAGTGAAGTATATATCGCAGCAGGATATATATATACACATACATACACCTCAACCTACAAGCAGCCAGGAGATTCACTTACCAACCACATAATGGGCATTAGCAGCTTCCACAGAAAAACTGGCAAAATTCTGTAAGTCATGTTAGACATAACAAGACCAGGACAAACAACACTGGAATACAGACCCTGCAGAGAAGAAACCAAGTCAGTGTGGAAATACACAACAATTAGTTTAAGAACGGATCATACTCCTTCCCTCATTTTCTTGCCAAGAAGTACTAGGAAGCTGAATATAGAGACCCATTAATAATAGGTGCTCTCCTCTCTAAAGTTACCAGATCCAGAGAGCTATTAGATGTAGTGATCTCCGAGAGGTCCAAGTTGGAGGTGCTCAGTTAAACCTGCGCCCATTGCAAGCCTGGGAGACAGGAGGCATAGCCTCTCAACACACCACAACCTCATGTTGCAGTCTACAGGCAGCTCAGCAGCAACAGCAGCCATCCCACAAATTACAACCCACTCAGAAAAAAGGCTACCTCACTTTTAAGAGGTAAGAGTTCAGCCTTCTATGACTAAACCACTTTGTCCTGAAGTATTTCAAGAGAGTGAAATCACTATCACTGGACCAGGGCTGCCAACGAAACCTGGAAATCCCTTGTGACAGGGAAGGCAGGTTTGTTTGTACATCCTAGAGTGACAAAGTTGAGGTGTAGGCTCTGCTATCTCTCCTGATGGCTCCATCCCACTCAAGTGCTTGCTGGCAAAGCTGCCTGAGCAACCCTGTTCTCATAGGCAGGTACCCCTGAGAAGAGCAGCAGCTTTTTGCTCTTTAAGACTGATTCCTTGGTCTAAAGAGACAGCTAGAGCTAGACCATTCCTAAAAACTTCTGCTTTCAGAAGCATTTCTGACAAGAATCCCAGAAGGAATCTCTCTGGCAGATTCTCCACCACCTACACCACCGGTTCAACCTGCACCATGTTTAGGTCTTACATGTGCATTAAGGAACGTACTGGATTGCTATGAGTGAATGCAACTACACAACAACGCAATAGTTCTAAATAGTAGGAGCTCATTAGGTTTCTTCAGACATGCAAACCCCATCGTCACCTGATTATTAAATTTCCTGTTCAGAACCACACTTGTCAGGTCAGTAGCATATTTGGAGGAACTGTATGCTTCCTGCCCCTTGGCATGCTGATAGTCAGAAAGGCTGAAGGCAGACTCCCTGGCGTTGCTAGAAGATGTCCAGATGAGTCGCGAGGGCTTTTCATTACCACAGAGTAGAGACTCAAGTTGACGAACCTGCAAAATAGTTGTTAACTTATTTAACATCTTGCAGTATAGCTTTGCAATTCTTAGAAGCCACGAGCCTATCTTGGCTTTCCTAGTCTTGTCCAGTCTTCACTAGACTAGCCAAATGCAGCTGTTGCTCAGGTGTAACCTCAGCCCAAGGTCCACCAGGAGTATTTACAAGCAGCCACCATTCTCCTACACAGCTCAGTTGAGCACTTCAGAATTTAATACAGTCAAGTCCTGGTATTCATCCTAGACACAGAGAACTACATATAGTTTACCTCTATCCACTGACTAACTAGAGTGACCCTGAGATTATATTAACCCTTGCAACAAAAACTGTCACCATTTATTGCTATTTTTAAAAAGCCTAAGACCTTTGCCCTATCATTCTGTATCTGTCAGACCACAGCCTGCATCAGCATCTGAACCTGTAAGACAGAACCAGTTCATCAGTACTACCTGTACCCATCCCTACCCACATCAACCACCAGAATGAGGGCTCGATCTTTGTATGCAGCCTCACCAGCATAAAGTGTCCAAAGAGGTTGGTAGCAAACACCTCCTGCAGTCCATCTCCATTAAGCCTGTCCGTCTGGGTCATTATGCCTTCCGCAGTGGTCAGCATGTGAAGCACTTTCCTGGAAACCAAGGACAGAAGTCAAAGGAAAACATTGCTGGGAGGCATCTACTGCTCCCCCACTTCAGTCCTTCAGAAGCATCCCCCCATCTTGCAGGCTCCACACAGACTCTCTAGTTTCACCTTCAAGAGCTCTATTAATCCATGAAAAAATGTCTAGAAAAAGTTTACAGAGTATCCCAGCCTCTTTATTTGTAAGTGTCTCAATACTGACTGGACCAGAGAAGGGTTGTCTCCTCCTTCACTTCATCACAGTAAAGTACCATTAAAAGAAAGTCCTGTTCTTCAATTTCACATTCAGGTAACAAAATCAAGCTCCAGTGTGGAACTAAGCCCTAGGGCCATGCCTAATTCAGATAAGGAGAGCAGTCGAGCATTTATGTTCAACACCTCAACAACCAAATTGGATTAAACCCAAGTCACGGTGCTTATAGAATAATGATACTTATCCCCATGGTGCTTATGGAATGAGCATCAACTATCAGATTCACAGGATACTGTGACCCACAGCCGAGAACAACTAGAAAAGCCTACAGCAGAGCCAAAAGAACAGTCAGGAGACCCAGTGGGAGCAAACTTCACCCCACCAGCAACAAAGCAGCATTTTTCACTCAATGCCTAGTGGCAGGACATGCAGGCTTTGGGTGAACTCTTACCCTCCTTGCGCACAGCCGGCCTCACACCAGGGATCAGAAGGAGCACTGGGTGCCTTGGAGCACCCCAGCACTTCACCCGGCTGTCAAACCCACCCCACACGAGGCCAAGCATCCCACAGGATTGCACTCTGTGTCATGGTGGGGAAGGGAGATCGGGTCTTCAGCCCCGGACACAAGGGCATGCCTTGGCCATGACGATGCTGCCAGCTCCCCATACTGCCCGCAAGCTGGGGACCAGACACCGCCCCCCCCCCAACATCTCCTACCCTGTGAGGAGACCATGCCAGAGAGCCTTGAAGTTCACGTGTGGGTTGGGCATGATCCCAGCATTGAGGTAGACAAAGTCCAGTCGCTGAAACCTGCGTGGGGAAGAGCAGAGAGATGAGGGGCGGAGGGCGGACAGGGGGGTCCCGTGGGGTAGAGGACAGCGTCCACGTACCTGCAGCGGAGCTCACGGGTGACACGCAGGACGGAGGCCAGGTTACCCAGGTCCACCTCCACGGTGGAGACCTGAGCGGCGGGGTATTCGGCCAGGATGAGGTCTCGCGTGGCTTCCATCTTCTGGGCGTTGCGGCAGGCGATACAGAGATGGATGCGGCCATCCTCCTCCAGCAGCCGCCGGCAGAGCGCCAGCCCCACGCCGCTGCAAGGGCAGGGTGTCAGACACAGCCCCCAGCGGGCTGGGGAGAGCCGGGACGGGACGGGACGGGACGGGACGGGACGGGACGAGGCGGGGCGAGACGGGCTTGCCCCAACCCGTCCCGTTCCGCCCCAGCCCTGCTCCGTTAACGGCACTATCCCCGCCACTCACCTACTGGCCCCCGTCACCAGCACCACTCGCTCCATCGCGGACACCCGTGGCCACCACTGTCCCCCCACCGCCTCCCTTCCGCCCTATAAGGGACGCCCATCCCTGACGCCCCGCCCCGCCCCGCCGCCCCCGCCAATGGCTGCGCGCGAAGGGGGCGGGGACAGCGCCGCCGGTGGCGTGATGGTCGGCCGAGCGGAGGGGGGCGGTGCGCGTCGGGACGCGCCCCCTTCGCGTGGGCACGCCCCCGTCTCGCCGTGCAGGCCACGCCCCCGCTGCCGAGCTGCTCGGGTCCTCCCTTCCCTTCCCTTCCCTTCCCTTCCCTTCCCTTCCCTTCCCTTCCCTTCCCTTCCCTTCCCTTCCCTTCCC
>JAOTQQ010000004.1:7584507-7647247 GCA_026546715.1 Gallinago undulata | reverse complement strand
ATCCCATCCCATCCCATCCCATCCCATCCCATCCCATCCCATCCCATCCCATTCCTACCTGCCGGCCTTGGTCCCGGAAAAACTCGCCGGTGTTTTCAATGACCTGCTCATCAGACAGCTGGGAGTAGGGCTGCTCCCGGCAGAGCGTGAAGGTCTCCCACAGTGTCACGCCGAACGCCCACACATCACTGGCTGTTGTGAACTTGCCCTGGCCGAAGGGAAAAGAGTAGGGTCGGGCATGGGCATTACCCCATCCTGCTCCATAAGCAGCCTACATGCCTAGAGTCCAAAACCTCTTTCTGTATGCATCAGCTTCCAGATCTGGGCCCAGAGAGGGGCTTGATCCTGCAGTCCTTGTCCCTGCAGGAGGGCCAGAGCCTGGTGAGCTCTGGGTCCAGCTTGCAGCGACTGAAAGCCGGGGCTTAATAAGGACCCAGATCTTTGCAAAGGTAAAAAGTAACCTTGCTCCTTCTTTCAGGTCTAACCATGTCTGGGAGAAAATGTCAAGCGTCCTGCTCAAAGGCTGGGCACCAAGACAACAAAGATCACAGTAGTCCCCCCATACTACTTTGAAAAGCTGCTACCCTTCCTGCTTTCTGCATGCTTCACCCTAAAGCTGGGTTCCAGGGAGAAGAGACTTCCCCATCCCTTCTGCACCCTCCAATCTGAGGAAAAGAGGCTGTGAGCAGCTCCAGGGCCATGTCAGTGGCCATCAGAGGAACCCAGCCCCCCGTGTACCAGCAGGATGCTCTCCCAGGACATCCAGCGGATGGGGAGCACTGCCCGCCCCTGGATGCGGTAGTAGTCCCCGCTGTAGAGGTTCCTGCTCATGCCGAAGTCGGCTATCTTGATGGTGTACTGCTTGCCCACCAGGCAGTTGCGTGTGGCCAGGTCTCGGTGCACGAAGTTGAGGGAGGAGAGGTACTTCATGCCGGAGGCGATCTGGGTGGCCATGAACAGCAGGTCTCTGTAGCTGCCGGGGAGGGGAGCAAGGGAGGAACTGAAGTGACAGGAAGGAGGGCAGACAGGGAGCACACAGCCCTGAGCAGGACACCCCATTGCCTGGAGCAGCAGCCCTGCCTGACCCTGCCTGTCCCAGGTGGTGCTACCTGATGGTGGGCGTATTGCTAGTGAGGGTGGTGCCTGCCTGCTGGCGGGACAGGAACTGGTTGAGGTCTCCATTCTCCATGTACTCGGTGATCATGCACAGTGGGTCGTCTGTGATGCACACTGCCAGCAGCCGGATGATGTTGGGGTCTTTCAACCGCGACATGATCTTGATTTCCTTCAGAAAATCATTCCTTTTCCGGAACAGAAACCACACAGATCGGATAGACAGACCCAGAGGGGCACGGAGATGTGCACAGACCAGTCAAAAGTGTCACCCGACCACCCAAGCCTTGTAGGGGATCTGTGGATGCCCTCCCCTGGGACTGAGGGCCATCAAGGGGAGGTCAGCGTTGATCCACACAGTGGATCCACACAGTGTTGATCCACAGCTGTGGGGTGGACTCAGTGGGTAGAGGGGATGCTGGGGAGCTGGTTAGGACCAGAAAGGACCAACAGTCCTGAGTCGCTGTAGTCCAGCATCCCCAGACAGCTCAGATATGTGGTCCTCACAGCTGTACTGAGAAGGTGGCCATTGGAGGAAGGGGATGCTTTCCAAGCATCCCTGTTCTCCTGGAGAGGACTCTATGTAGGGGAAAATGCTGGGACATCTGCACCCCCCGGCCCTGTACCTGGCGTTCTTGTTGGCATCCGCTCGAAGCATCTTCACAGCCACCAGTACGGGGTGGTTGGAGCTAGTGTCCAAGCCTTCCAGGGGAAAGTCCTTGCCTGTGAACTTCTCCATCCCCTCCACTTCACAGAGATGAACCTGGAGAAGGAAAAGGGGTGGCCATTACCTCCATCAACTGGCAGCCTCCCCCGACCCCCACAAACCAGAAAGAGCCTTAGAATCATAGAATGATTTGGGTTAGAAGGGACCTTAAAGATTATCAAGTTCCAACCCCACTGCCCTGGGCAGGGACACCTTCCACTACACCAGGTTGCTCAAAGCCCCAGCCAACCTGACGTGAACACCTCCAGGTGTGGGGCATCTACAGCTTCTCTGAGAAACCTGCTCCAGTGTCTCACCACTCCAGAGTACAGAATTTCTTTCTGATATCCAATCTAAATCTACCTTTTTTCAGTTTAAAACCATCACTCCTCATCCTATCACTACACTACCTCAAAAGAGTCCCTCCCCATCTCTCCTGCAGGCCCCTGTGGGCAGAGAACTTGCTGGTGAAGAGAGGCAAAAAAGTCACTGAGCACCTCAGCCTTCTCTATATCCTGGATAACCAGGTCTTCTGTTTCCTTCCAGAGAGAGGCCACATTTTTCCTAATCTTCCTTTTACCAGTGATGTATCTGTAGAAGCTTTTTTAGTTGCCCTTAATGTCCCTTGCCAGATTTAATTCTATCAGGGCTTTAGCTTTCCCAGTCTTGCTCGGACAATTTCCCTGTATTCCTCCCAAGCTACCTGTCTTTGTTTCCACCCCCTGTAGGCTTTTTGTGTTTGAGTTTCTTCGGGAGCTCCTTGTTCATCTATGTGGGCCTCCTGGCATTTTTACCTGACTTCCTCTATGTTGGGATGCATCGCTGCTGAGCTTGGAGGATGTGATCCTTGAATATTAATCAGCTTTCTTGGACCCTCCTTCTCTCCAGGGCTTTATCCTATGGTACTCTACCAAGCAGAGCCCCCAAGAGGACAAAGTCTGCTCTCCTGGAGTCCAGGGCAGTGAGCTTGCTGTGGTCCCTCCTCATTGCTCTAAGGATCTTGAACTCCACCATTTCATGGTCACTGCAGTCAAGGCTGCCCTTGAGCTTCACATTCCCCACCAGCCCTTCCTTGTTGGTAAGAACAAGATCCAGCATAGCACCTCTCCTCATTGGCCCCTCTATCAATTGGAAAAGGAAGTAATCATCAACTTATTCCAGGAATCTCCTGGATTGCTTACACCGTGCTGTGTTGTCTCTCCAACATTAGGGTGGTCAAAGTCCCCTGTGAGGACCAGGGTTTGTGAATGCAAGGCTGCTCCTATCAGTCTGTAGAGGGCCTCAGTCTTCCTGGTAGGGTGGCCTATAGTAGTCACTCACTGTAGTGACTTCACCTGTCACTGGCCTCCCTTTAATCCTGACCCATAAGCTCATGGTCAGCTCCTCATCCATCCCCAGGCAGAGGTCCATTCGCTCCAGCTGGTCATTGACATAGAGGGCAACAGCCCCTCCATGTCTCCCCTGCCTGTCCTTTCTGAAGATCCTGTATCTTTCCCTTCCAACACTCCAGACACAGGACCCATCCCACCATGTCTCCATGATGCCAATAAGATCATGGCCTTGCAGGCATGTGCACTTCTCTTACTCCTCTAGTTTGTTCTCCATGCTACGTGCATTTGCATAGAGGCACCTAAGTTGGGCATTAGATGAAGCTGAATTACTGGCTGGAGTGGCTGGTGTTCTTTTGAGCTGCACTCCAGGTGCTCTCCTGCTGCCTGCGACCCTTCTCCAGGCTCTGGGCATGTATTGTTGCCACTAGCATCGAACTGATAGGAGTGGGATGGATTGAGGTTCCCCTCCCCTAGTAACTTCAGTTTAAAGCCCTCTTCATGAGCCTGGCAAGCATTAGACTGAAGATGCACTACCCCTTTGACAGATGGACCCCATCAGCTCCCAATAGACCTTCTCAAAGTGAGTTGCATGGTCTAAGTAACCAAATCCCAGACTGTAGCCATTTGTTGACTCACCAGATTCGATTGGTCCCTTCAAATCCCTTTTCTTTGACTGAGAGGATTGAGGGAAAAAAATAAATTTCCCGAGTCCTGCTCAGAGCAGGACTGGCTCCCACTCACCTCCCCAAACTGTCCTTCTCCCAGCTTCTCCTTGAAGGTCAGCAGCTTCCTGGGGAACTCTTCAACAGCCACATCCTTGCCAGAGAGCAGGTCCATGGTGAGGGCCGGAACTGAGTAGGTGTTGCCACCCGTCACACCCTGCAGGTTCACGATGTCGGCCTCGGCATAGTGGGGGACACCCTCGGGGACACTGGCCTGGGATGGCTTCACAGGGCCACTGCAGCCTGTGGGAGGACAGTGGGTCCAGCCCTGCCTGTGTGTCCTGTCCTGCACCCTCTGCTCCCTGGCGCCTGCTCACACTCCAGTCACCAGCTTCTCCATCCCCATCCTCCCCAGAGCCCCCGCACTGCCCGGCACAGTTGGGCTCAGGCAGACATTGCAGGCTGCTCCACTCCTTCCCCATCACCGACAAATGCATCAACCCAACCCCAAGTGCCGGAAGAGCAGGGATCAGTGTCCGACCTCCAGATGACCAAGGAAAAGATGCCAGAGCATCCCAAGGACGGTGGTGGGGACACAGCTCAGCCTGGTGGTGAACACCTGTAATGGCTCTCAGCCACAGGCTTCCTGTGACTTCAGAGTGGGATGTGTGGGAGCTTGTGTGACCTCCTCCCCACCCTTCTGTGCCAAAATGTTTGGAGATTGGCCAAAAGCAGGGGCTGGGGAGAGGGGGCCACAACAGGCTCGATGTGAGACATACGGCTCTAAGCATGCAGGGTGCCCCAGCTCTCACCCATGTCCTCCTCCCCCGGCGTGAACTCGGGCAGCTTGCGGATCAGGCGGGAGGGCTCCTGGTAGTCGGGTCCTAGGGGGAATATGCGGTCGTAGGTGGAGCTGGACTCCTGCTCGCTGGAAGAGGAGGAGCGGTTGTGGTTGAACATGCTGGATTCGCTGGGCAGGGAGAGGCTGACGGTCATTTCGTCATCCAGCATCCTCCGCGAGGCCTGTGGCGGGGGTGGCAAGGGAGGAGAGAGCTGGGACAGGGTGTCCCGCAGCACTGGTAGGATGGGGTCTCCTGCACTCCATGGCTCTGTGGCTGTGCCCAGCCCCAAGCCCTCCTCTCTGGTGCACTGTGCCAGGGCTGCAGCACCCACCTGGGGAAGACATCTGTCCTCATGTCCCCCCCTTCTATTGTCTGCCTCTATGGAGAAGAGTTTGGCTCCATCACCTCTGTGACTGCCCTTGGTTAGCTGGGGGCTGCAGTGAGATGCCTTCAGGGCCCACTTCCTCAGTCCAGTTTTAGGACAGAGGAACGGGCAAGCAGGGAGGTCCCAAAGTCACTACCCTGCTCAGCTAAATCCCCTTGCTTGGGAGATGGGTACAAATCACAACCTTCCTGAGGAAGGGAAGGAAGCATCAGCCCCCTCATGCAGTCTGCTTTCCCCATGCTGAGATCCCAGAAGACCCTGCCCAGGATGAGCTCAGTGCCCTGAGGCACCTCTCCAGCCACCCCTCACTTGCCCACCTTCTCCAGCATCTTCTGCCAGAACTGCCTCCACAGTATGATGACAATGATGGCCACCAGGATGAAGATGATTGCCACCAGGCACCCGATCAGGATACGCGTGTTGCTGTCGTCTACCTTGAGTGTGGGATCTAGCAGGAGAAGGGGATAGCAAGAGCAAGTCATGCTGGAGTGTGGAGAGACCCCCTGGCCCTTTCCTCCATTGGATTGGGCAGAGCCTCCCAGAGAATGTCCCCACCCAGCTCTGGGTGATGTACTTTTTGATGCCTTACCATAAGTGGTGGGGACCACAGACACCTCAGGGGGAGCCATTGAGTTGTTGTACATGGCGGCATCTGGCAAGGGAGAAGAGGAGAGCATCAGGCTGTGTGGTGTGGGTGACCCACTCCCTCCCTCAAACCCCCCTCCAGGAGGATCTGGTCCCTGTGGGCCTCATGGTGGCGGGTACCCGACTGGAAGGTGATCTCGCTGAACATCATCCAGGCGTCAGCAAAATAGTACTGGCACTTGATGGCGCTGGCCATGCGGTGGAGCAGGGGCACGGTGACAAAGCGGGCGCTGGGGTTCACATCATCCAGCACCAGCACTGAGGAGACGGCGCTGGGCTCCCACTCGCTGGTGTCGGAGCGGAAGTAGCACTGCACCTCCTTGAAGATCTTCACCCCTTTGGCGAACATGTTGTTGCAATGGACCTGTGGGGCAGCCCGTCAGCGCAGCCATGGTGGGGACAAGGATGGGGGATGGGGCAGGGGGCATGCAGACCTTCATGGTGGTGAAGTTCCTGATGCGGTCGAACTCGAAGGTGATCTCCACGTAGCCGCCGGTGGTGCTCTCGTTGCGCCAGCCGACGTAGTCATAGCCCGGCCAGACATGGTACTCATGGGTCTGCGTGAAGTCGTCCAGCCCTGACACCCCGTCCGTCAGCTGGCCCAGGCCCTCCGTCATGCTGCCACGTGCGAGGGGGGAAAGGGAGCATGACTCTTGCCAACCCCACAAACCTGCCACCACCCAGCACCCTCCCCCCAGCAGCTCCTCGCAGCCCCTGGGAAATTCAGGGTAGGCTTTTGTTCTTCTTGATGTTCTCTCTGGAAAAGGCTGCGGGGTAGCATAAATCCTGAAGAAGGGCTGGGGGTTCTTTCCCCCATCACTCTGTCCCCATCATGATGTGCAGCCTCCCACAGCTGGCCATGTACCCCCTGCTTCAGGGACACCCCAAGTATTTGCTCTGCTGAGGATCAGCAAACACAGGAAAGGAACACCCCCATCCTCTCCTGCCCAGCGCATCACCCAGATGTGCATTCACCTGCAGGGTCCTCACCTGTACCCAAAAGCCCCGTCGTACACCGAGTCGTTCAGGTAGATGACAGTGCCCCCAGGAAGGACGAGCTGCTGCCCAGCTGGTGCGTTGTAGGACACCAACCCGTCTGCAGGGAGAGGAAGGTGAGCAGCTGACCATCCTAGACACCCCGCTGCTGGTGACCCTGGTGGGTCAGACAGCCCCCAGTGGGATGGACAGCCCCCTGGACAGGCACTGGGGACACGGGAAAGGGCAGAGGACCAAACCACGCACCCAGCCAGACGCAGCCGTACAGCTCCACACGCAGACAGACGTTCATGGAGTGGTCAGTGACGGGGATGAAGCGGACAAAACGCGCAATAAGGGGCGGCTCCAGGTCCTTGAGGACGATGTCGTAAGGGTTGGTGTTTCCATCCAGCACCTGGGGAGAGACAAGCGTGGTGGGGGCAGGCAGACACAGACCCCCACCTGCCACCCATTACACCCCCCACCTGTTTCCTCACCTGCTTCCCATGCCGATTCCTCCAGGAGATCCACCTGGTACCATCCCGGCTGTAGTTGATCTTATACATGGGGGCAAACTCGTTGCCGTGACCCCCGGCGTGCCTCCCCTGGGTGCCCACCAGTGTGATGAAGTGGAGTGCGTGCAGGTCGATCTGCAGGAACTCCTTCAGGTCATCAGGCTCCACTGGGATCTCGGGACACCAGGCACCATCTCCCTCCTCTGAGTCCAACCTGAGAAACCGGAGCGGAGGAGACACTCGCAGGTGACAAAGGCTGGCCCCGTGCCCCCACTTCTGCCGTGAAAGCTCAGACCCTGCCGGGGCTGCCACAGGAGGGTTCCCAAGGCCACCCTTCCAGGTGCCCCTGCACTCACCGTCCATACTTGGCAGCTGTGGACTCGGACCACTGGCTGGAGGCCGAGATGTCCTCATCAGGAATGTGCCCGCCCGACATTCCCAAGGGGTACCGGCACACCGCTGCAATGAGACCAGCGGGGGGCTGAGCAGACACCCCTTCTCCCCTCCACGGCTGAGATTTGTGCTGAAATACAGCCCAAACGGGGCATATCCACGGTGCCACAGGCACTGCAGCCTCGGCAGCTCAGGCATGGAAGCACTCTCCATCTCTGGCTTTCAGAGGGGGGGATGAAGTACGGTGGGATGGTCCTGCCCGGGCAAATGTAGCCACTGGCCAGAAGCAGATGTCAGCCCAGCTCAAAGCAAAGCCAGGAGCAAGAGGAGGCAGCACTCCAAGGGCTGCTGGACATACCCAGTCCCTGTCCCTGGAGATCCCTTCAGCCTCTCTGGCAAACATTTCAGCTGCGGTGGAGGGAGAACCCGTGGGCTGGCGCTGCTGTCCCCACGCTCCTCCTCATTCTGGGGGTGTTCCAGAGGCTGCTCACCCAAAAAACCCACCCGTGGCAACCTGCTCTCACCTGTGCCATCCCACCGCTCCCCCCACCTGCCTGGGGGAACAAGTGACAAAGGTGGGCGCTCCCCACCCCAAGCTGGCCCCGTGGCTCCCATCGCCAGCCCTGCTCCAGCCCCGGCTGCGAGTGGAAAAGTACCCGGGGTGGTGTGTGGGCTGCATCCCCCGAGTGGCAGCCGGCTCCCCCCCGGCACCGCATCCACGCTGCTTCCCAGGAGTTATTTTTTCATGCCCTGCTGCCAAGAGAGCCGCTGAAAGGCCGGCTTGTTTGGCCGTGTTTACTGTCTGGCCGCCGGCTCCAGCCCACAGCGCTCCCTCCGCACGCCACCCCGAGCAAACACCCGCACCGAGGTGGCAGGGCCCAGGCGAGGATGCAGTCCCGGGGCCACCTCCTGCCCACGAGACATCCAGCTCGCCCGGTGCTGTGATGGCAAGGAGCTGCTGCCCAGCAGCCAGCTCCCATCCCGGGGACCATCTCCTGCATCAGACAGAAGGATGGGCACATCTTCACTGTGAGTGTTGGCACAGCGGGGAGCATCTCTTCTTTCTCTCCAGCTCTCCCACTTGTGATGCTCCGCAGAGTGCAGCTCCCACTGAATTCCCATTTAACTCTTCCTGAACAATGGAGCCAGCCCAGCTCCTTTGTCTTAGGTAATAACCATCTGGGCCACTCGAAGCCGACACTGCCAGCCCTGGCTGGCTGCAGAAGAAACAGGATTGCCTCCCTATGCACCATGCAACCTTCAAGGAAGACCCTGCAAGCTCTTTCCATGGATGGAAGAAGACTTTGGAGGGACTTGCTACAGGGATGCCCAGGGGAAATCCTGGAGGAAGCTGGGCTCTGAGTCCATCCCTGCAATGCAGGAGGGGGCTGACCCCTGCGGAAACAACCATTTAAGCACACTTCTCTCACTGACGTCCGGCACAGTGTTGTGGTTTCTGAGCAGAAGCCAGGCACCTAGTCAAGCTGCTTTACTAAAGCCAGCCTTGGTTTGACTCAAAACCACCAAAGAAATCACATCCCAGCGGCAGCAAACAATACCCCGACGCCTCGCCTTATGCGTGCCTCAGCCTCAAAACCGAGCAGGCTCGATGAGCCTCCATGGAGAAGGGCCCCACTTAGAACCCTGGGCACCAGCTGCAGGGCTTTGCCCATACCCCAGCGCCAGCCCACCCGTGCCAGGAGGGACAGCCGTGGCACACAGAGCATGCTTTCTGGACCACTAGCAGTGGCCAAGCTGCATGCAGGACAGAACGCCCAGGCAGGCGTGGGCTTGGGGGGCCATCACACACTGCTCACAGAGCTGGGAAAGTCCTGGAGATGGTAGAGATGATGTGAGGCCAAGCTTGGATGCCCTGGCAGGACCACAGCCCAGGGAAACACACAGCTCTTGCAGCCACCTGGTCCCCATCTCACTTACCTGGGTTGACCTGGGCTCTCACAGCCCGCAGAACCTCCAGCAGCAGCAGTGGCAGCAGCAGCAGGGCTGGTCTAGGGGTGGCCAGCATGTCGGCAGTCCTGCAGAGACAGAGCCAGGACTCAAATGTCAGTCCTGCTTGGAGCGGCCAGCCAAGGACAGGAGGGCTTCCCCTGCATGAGACCCTGTGTCCCCAGCTTAGCCTCAGAGGAGGAGCAGAGCCCCAAGCTTTCACATCTATGATGGCGGTCAAAAGGGTCCTGGCGTCCCATCCCCTCCACCACCACCTCCTGGGGACCACAGCATGATGGTGCCACGCCGACGCAGCCCCGGCATGGGCAGGTAGCATGGCCCTGCCACATCCTTGGAGCTGGCCACATGAAACAGTCAGGGGACCCACACAAACCTCCCAGGCCTCTGCCTGGGGCCGGCGCCATCCGGCTCCACCAGCGGGCAGAAAGGCTCCAGCTGGGCCGCTCGCCCTTGGATGGCTTTGAAAGCAAGACGTTGCACAACTCCACCATACAACAAAATAATAGCACGTTGCAACACGCAGTTTCCCTGCCTTCTGGCTCGGGAGAGATAATATCAGATAATCAGGCGAGATTTACAGCGTATTTGTGACAGTTTTCTATGGCAGAGGGGATCCTGGGGACATCTTGACAGGCTGAGAGGGTTGGGAGTGTTCAGCCTGGAGAAGAGAAGGCTCTGGGGAGACCCTATAGCAGCCTTCCAGTCCCTGAAGGGGGCCTACAGGAGAGATGGGGAGGGACTCCTTATCAGGGAGTGTAGTGATGGGACAAGATGTAACGGTTTCAAATTGGAAAACAGTAGATTTAGATTAGATAGCAGAAAGAAATTCTTTACTGTGAGGGTGGTGAGGCACTGGAACACGTTGCCCAGAGAAGCTGTGGATGCCCCATCCCTGGAAGTGTTCAAGGCCAGGCTGGATGGGGCTTTAAGCAACCTGCTCTACTGGGAGGGGGGCTGGAACTCGATGATCTTTAAGGTCCCTTCCAACCCAAACCATTCTATGATTCTATGACATGGGGGATACAGAAAGGTGTGACAGAAGGCATGAGAGCCAGCTTGCACCCACTGCAATGGGGCTTGGACTGGCCAGTGATGGTGGGGGCTCCTCGGAGCAGGGTGCAGTCCATCGTGCAAGGGAACCCCTGGGACATGCCTGCCCTCCAAGTCAGCGCTGTCACCGCAGCCACTTTGCACGGCAGCAGCCATAGCCCTGCTTCTGGCCAGCCCGCAGCTGCCAGGAACCCCCAGCACCCAAACAGTTCCTGCTGTGCCCACACACCTCTGGGGAACCATCACAGGGCACCATGCTGAGTGATGCACCAGGGACACCCCCAAACGTTACCAGCCCTGCCCCAGGATCCCTAGGCCCCACCTCTCCTTGTTTGCCAAGGGGACATTTGTCCTCCTGGGACAGCCCTTCACAGAAGCACTGGATGAGATTAGTCCTCTTTTTATTAAAAAAAAAAGGCCATTTTAATCTAGTTTACATGTACATTAATCTTGCAGGAATAACTAACTAACCTGAGGGTTAAAAGGACCATAGCTCCTGGCTAAAAGGAACCCGGCTGCACCTGAGTGTGGGGTAAATCCCATCAGAGTCCCACACACCTGGGATGTCTGGGCTGGTCTAGTGAGTTCCTGAGCTGCCCCAACACCGGTGACCTCACAGGTGGATGCCTGGTTGTGTCTCTGCGTCCACCCCACTTGGGGCCCACAGCCTTGTCCACACCACTAAGAGAATGCCCAAACCCACCCAGTTGCCATGTGGCAGACGCCCCCATCCTGCAGAGCTCAGCTGTGAGGTGCTGGATACGGCCCTGCTTGCTTGGCACAACCGGGGCTTGGCATGGCAGGAGCAAGGCAGGCTTGCTGTGACCATGCCAGCACCCACGGGGACCCCAAGGGGACCGCTACCCGCACCCTGCTACCCTGCACTCTCTGCACCCAGAGGTGTGCTGCGGGGTTCCCCAGAGCTCTTTGCTAAACACCACCGTACCACGAACTCCTTTACAAATAAACACCTGGAGTTAAGGTGACTTTTTTTGCCCTTGTTTTCTTTTTTTTTTTTAAGCACATATACGATCACTGTTTTTTTTTTTTTTTTCTCTTCGCAGCTCAGCTGCAACTGGGAATTTCATCACTGAGAGGGGTGCATGAGGCTCCTGTGTCTGATGATGGCCAGCTCCCCCAACACTAAAATCTCAATTTCCTTCTGCATTCCAAACAATATCCAGGGATATTTTTTCCCACTATTCTTTCAGGCTGAGTAAACTGTTTAAGCATCAGGATACCAGATGCCGTAACATCCCGCAGGGAACGCATTTACATTTAGTCTAATGCAGGGAAATTGTCTCCCCTCAGTCATTGTGAAGCCCTCATTGCTCCTTGGGGGAGCGGGGCTGGGGGACAGCAGGAAGACAGTGACTCAGGCAGCGAGGCTGGGGGTTAAGGGACACATGGTCAAACTGGCCAAGCAGTATTGGCAACCCTGCTGGAAATCCTTTTTGTTCCACCAGCCCTGCAAAAGGGATGGCTTTGCAACATTTTGTCTGAAAATGTTTGCTGAAAATTTTCAGTCACTGGAAATTTTTAGTGCAGAGTTTTTGGAGCTCCTCTCTAGCACAGCCTGGGCTTGGGAGCTTCCCTCAGCCGCTGCTTTTTTATTTTCCACCCTTCTTATTCTACTGGAACCACCAGGTAAAATTTAATCCACATTGTTTAGAGACAAACCCCACCCGAGCCATGATCCCTCTTGCACCCAAGACCGTGCTGGCTGGTTAAGTCCCCAGCTCGCTGCCCAGGTGGGCTCTACTGTCCTCACCAGCACCAGAGGAGCATCATCTGTGGGGAAGGGGCTGGAGGGCAGCCGCCCGCTCCCCCCATGCACACCAGGTCCTGGATGTGGGTTTCCCAGGGCTCCCATCATAGAGCCCCCATCCTCACACAGCACCAGGGCCTCCCCTCCTGCTGGGATGGCGGGTGGGTGGGACGTGCTGAGGCCACGCTGGAGGAAACATCCCCGAGCGGCAAGAGGCTTCCCAGAACCCCGGACCTCGACCCAAGGTAGTCAGTGTTTTGGTAAGGGGGTTCAGGACCCCCGCCCCAGCTGGCACTACAGCCCCCAGCATGCTGTGCCGCCGGCGCAGCCTCGGCGGGAACACAGTGCAGCATGCCGGGACCCGTAGTCCTCCTCCTTTCCAAAAATGCCATTTTAGACCTTCTCTGGACTGGATGCAGCCCCATTTTCTGCAGCAGCAAGCGCCTCCCCGGCCGCAGACTGGCCAGCTCAGCCAGGGGCATTGCAGCCCGACAGGGTGCGAGGAGCAGCCGGCACATCCCCATGGCTGCCAGCTGCCCTGGAGAGACCTGCCAGCAGCACAGCCCACAGCCATGGGAGCTGGGGACGTGGTCCTGTGGGTGCTGCAGCAAGTGCTCCCCATCAGCCAAAAACTCGCGAGCCCTCCTCCCTGCCCCATGCCACAGGGCACAGTGTCACCCTGCCACGGGGCACAGCGCAGCCCCTGCCACGGCGCGGGGCTGGGATGCCACAAGTAGATCCCTGGCACCGGAACGGGGTGCAGGATGCTCAGGAGCACCGGACTGGTGTCCCCTCTCTGGTGTGACCTGGTGCCTGGCTGGAGGACCCTGGGGACAGCAGGGCCTCTCTGGCTGGCCAGCACCGCCACCAGCTCTGCCAACAGACACACAGGCGGGAGCTGGGGAGGGACACCAGGAAACACCGGTTTGGCACGAGGCATGGGGGGGAAAACACTGGGGGAAGAAAATGGAAAGAAGGGGCCAAATGTCACCTCTCCAGATGGGGACGCTGCCCTGCTACTGCCCCAGCCCCTTCCCGGGCAGACCCGCACCCCAGCTCCTCTGCCTGGGCTCTGCCACAGAGTACGGTTGACCCCCCAAAATCCCAGTCCTAGGGGGAAGGGTAGGGGAGCAGGGGGTGAAATATCTCCCCGCGCACCCGAGAGCGACTCACCGGAGCGGGGAGGTGGCAGCGGGCGGGCTCCTCGCCCCTCGCCCGGGCCAGGGGAGCCAGGCGAGGAGCGAACTTCCCCGGGCTGATGCAAGATGCCTCTGGGAGCGCGTTCGCATTCTGCAGATTCCTGGGAGCCGGCCAGAAATCCCACAATCCTACATCTTGCACATTTGGTTTCAATTAGGGAGCGGAGAGGGGGAGCCAGTCACCAATCCGGGCTGGCTTTTCGGCGGAGGTTATTTTCCTCGGCCCGAGGGAATGTGCGCAAAGCTATAATTTACAGCAAAACCCATTCATAGCTCGAGAGAAAAAAAAATAAAAATAAAAAAAAATATAAAATCCCCTTGGCCGGCGACAGAACTTAAAGTAATAGGCGGCGTTTTGCTTTCCGGTGCTCGCCCCCGCGGCTGCGGGATGGCACGCGTGTCCAGGACCCTCCTCCTGCACCGTGGGGTACAGAGGCTAGGTGGGACACCCCAAAAATGCAGGTGGATGGGGGTGATCCAGGAGGCCCCATCGCTGGCCCAGAGGGTCGCACACGGGCTGCCCCGCTCTGGGCCCCTGGTGGGAAGGGTGTCGGGCTCCTGTGCGGGTACGCGTGGCCAGGACACCGGCCGGAGAGCCGACCTGCCCCGGCACGTGGCACGGAAGAAGCACTCCAGTTCCCCAAGCTACACACTGGGTTCATGATTTTACATCATTTCCAGGCACCAGCTTGGCACCACGGCCACCAGCTACACACCGCGGCAGAGAGAAAAATAATAATAACAACAATAATAAAACTCACATTATTTTTTGGACAATAGCTAAAAATGAACCTTTTTTTTTGTACAAAAAATAAAAATTCAATATTCTTTCAGGCTAGTGTTTTGGCTGGCTCTCTTTTATGCCAGCACCCACGCTGCTGTGGGAGGGAAGCAGCACCCCAGCAGCTCCCAAAAAGTGCTCCTGCCCCACAGGGCACCCCACGCTGGAGGAGGCACCTTGCCCCAGGGCTGCGGCCGTGCTCCCAAACCCTCAAACCACCCTCCTCACCCAACTCCCAGCCCGCCTGCTCCCCAGACAAACAAACCCAGCTCCAGGCAGGATGCCAGGGACGTGCTGGGAGACCCTCACCGCTGCCACCGGGCAGGGGCTGGGGTGCCAACCCAGCCACGGGCGCAGTGAGAGGTGAGCAAGGCAGAGCAGCACAGGCAGGGAGCAGGTTTAGCGGGGTGCCTGCTGCAGGGCTCTGCACCGTGCCCCGGCGTGCCACCCTGGATCAGCTGGCAGGGGGATACCCTCGCCCCTGCACAGGCTGCCCTACGTGCACACTGGCACAGACACCAGCCAGCTCCGCTCTGCCCCGCTCGCCTCCTCCTAACCTGGAACTGGCACTCAAAAGGTGGCGGCGGCCAGCGCCAGAGTCCCTGGCTCTATCCTGGGACCCAATGCAAAGGTGTTGGTGTGCCAACAGAGCCAAAAAGCCAAAGGAAACACCTCCCAACTCTAGCCCTTCCAGGGCACCAGCTGGAGCAGCGATGCACCCAGACTCACCGTGCAGCCCCCCACTCCTGCTCAGTGCTGGTCCTGGGGCCACAAGAACCCCCCGAGTTGCTGCCTGCCCCGTGCCAGGAAGGAGCAGCTTCAGGGGCACCCGCCTGCTCCCCACAGAGCAGAGGTGTCCCTTCTCCATGGAGGTTGCTCCCAGGGCCTGGCAGAGTCAGTGGGCAGGGGGAGGTGGTGGTACAGACCACCCACAGCACTCTATACCGGCTCCTCACATCCACTCTGGCCCCCATCCCGGGCTGTCTCCCCCGAGACCCACAGCCGCCAGCCCGCCTTGGCCACACGCAGCCCAGATGACCCATGGCAAGCCACCAGCAGCCACAGAGCCATCCAGGACCCCCCGCATGGCCCCAACTTCCCAGGCACGCTGGGAGCCGAGTGCTCAGCTGAGCCTGGGGTACCCAACAGCCACCTTGATACTCAGGGGACCTGGTGACTTCTCCTGGGTAAGCAGTTTGAGCCCCAAATCCTTCCTCAGGCAGCTGTGGGGCAGGAGGTGGCTGTGTCACCCTGCCCCAGGGGCTGCAGCAGGACTTAGGAGCAGCAGAGGAGCCATCCAAGCACCATTTCCCCTCCAAAAAGGAGGGGAGGCAGCAGAGACACTCTGTCCAAGGGTGTGGGGACACCACGCTTTGGGGCAGTGGGCTCTGGCAGGAGCCAAAGGGCCCTCCCTGGAAAAGCAGAAGGCACAGGATGGTGCTGGAGGGCACTGTGCCAGGCTGGTCTCACCCCAAACACTCCAGTTGGCATCGCGCACCCACCTGTTCCTACCTGGTCAAAGCTTGCTGTCACCTGCAGAAACCCAAGAGGAAAGCGCAGCCCTCTGCTTCCTCCAGAAATGCTGCAAACGAGCACCGTGGGCCAGAGGATCTGCCTGCGACCCCCCCAGGCAGCAGCTGCTGCTGGGCTGGGCAGAGCGGGGCACTCAGGGTGACACAGTCTATGAGGAGAGCTCTGCGGAACGTCGCTGTCACTAAAACAACACCAGATGACAGACAGAAGGGACTCAGAGTTTAATTGGGTGCTTCCAGTTGTGCAACGTACAAAGGATGACCAAAAGGGAGGATATGGGCAATGACAAGGACACTATTAAAAAAAATAGTCATGTAGATTTGAGAAAAATAAAAATTCAAGATTAACCCCAGCCCCGTACCATAAAAATCTTCTGCATGTACAATGACTACTACTATATACATGTTTAAAAATAAATGCCCACAGCCTGGAGTGCAAAAAGCAGCACCATAGCTGTGCTTCGTGGCAGGGGAATCCATAAAGTGTTTGGTTTTTAAATTAAAATATAAATAGAAGCATACAACATGCCAAGATCTGAGCGGGTTACATCCTCCTGCGCACCGGGCCAGAGCGAGCAGGATCAGCCCCTACCAGTTACAGCTATAAACCTTCATGTGTCCGAATCCCCAGCCCACCAGGTGGGACAGACAGCCCAGCTTGGGCATGGCGCCACTGCTACATCCCGTTCTTTACCAGCTCATGGATCCCATCCTCATCGATAATCAAAGGTGTGCGAAACTCTCGGTCCTTCACGTACTTTTCCAGACCCTAAGGGAGGACAAAACAGCTCGTTAGGAATGCACCACATGTCATTTGCCCTCTTGACCTGCTGGCAGGTGGCTCTGGTCCCCTCCCGTGCTCGCAGCTTGGGGGACACGGCCTCAAAAAGCTCCACAGTGAATCCAAGTCACGTTTTCATGGCTACCCCCCGCCAGCCTCCCCACCTGCCTAGTTAATCTGCAAGGCTGCTTGAGCTCCAGAGAGCCAGTACTCACTTCTCCTCCGTAGGAGACGAGGGGAGAAATTTCACATTGAATTGGCAGGTCATTTGCATCCTTCAAGCTGCAGAGAAAAATGAGAAGTCAGGAGAGTTAGCTACATCCCACCAGGGGATGCGGATGGGGCCCAGAGATCCCACAGACACGAGTCCAGGGGGTCAGCGGCCATCAGGAGCACCGGTGGCTGCTGGCCCACGCAGACCCCACCAGCGAAGAGCTGCCCTGGGTTAGTCAAGCCTTGCGTGCTCTCCACGGGGGTGCGAGCTAAAGTTTAGATACCAGCAGCGACTAAAAGGGAAGAGAGGTTTAGACGCGGTTTTTAGGAGGATCTATGTGCCTTTCCACATGTGCAACTACAGCAGCGTCTATGCCCCCAGCCTGGACCCACACTCCCACTGTATTTATTTGATGCTGCATGCAAGCTTGTCACCCCTTCCTCCTTCTCCTCTTCCTCCTGCATCCTTGAGGTCACGAGAGATGCACTCACAGCACCCTCCCATTTGGCTGGTCGCAACAGGTCTTTTTGTAAACACAGTCCTTGTTTAAAGCACAACCAGGACACAGGATAAGCCTGTCTGCTCACTCAAAAATACTCTCTGTGGCACTGCCTGCTCCTCCTGCCCTTGCCTCTGAGATCAGCTGCCTCAGCTGCTCTGTTCTGCACACAAGCCTCAGCTGGAGAGGACAAGGGCAGGTCCACACCAACGCTGCCTGGCCCTGAGAACAGCCATGGCTGCACTGCTGGGCAGGGGTCCATATGGGGTCCCTGATGCTGCTCCTGCTGCCACCAGCCTTTGTAGGACCCCCCTGGATGCTCCCTGGATCCAGTCGGTGTGTAAGCCTGGCCAGGGCATGCATGGCAGCACCCCAGAGTCCCCTTTCACACCCACTTGCCACCACAGCCAGACAGGCATCGCAGGATGACATCTGTGACAACGCTCCCTTCGGCCAGCTTGAAGCTTGTCCCTGCTGCCACGCACTTGCTCAGCCCCCTCCTGTCCCAGCTGTGAGTAAATAAAACTCCTCCATCCTAAGCCAGCCCTTGAACTTGAGTTTGCCTTGGAGTCGGATTCATTTCAAGATAATATTTTAAAAATAAATAAATAAGTACATTGCCATTAACTAGCAATGAAGGATAAACGTAGGATAAAGTGCATCCCTTTTCCTGCATTATCACTAGGGTGATGGTTTAGTTATAAGCCTGAAAGCACTTGGAGTCTGGAATTAAAAACAGAGGCTCTAGGTGTATCCCACCAGAAAGTACCAGAAGATACTGAAGGCTTCTCCTGAAGGGGGGGAGGTAACAAGCTTGCTTAGCCTGCAAGTCTTTTACACTGCCCAGCTCTAAGTCCCACACAGACGTGCCCTGTGCCTACAGAAGAACACGCTGCTATTACAGAGGTTGCTTTAGCACTTCTGTCAACTTTCCCATTTACTTCTGTAAATTTTCAAGTGCTGAGCCAGGGGCTTTCCCTGGTGTCACGGTCTGGATCTTCAAACCTCAAGGGCTCAAGTCACACAAAGCACAGCTGGCTGCCTACGCCAAGATTTGCACATGCTACATCAAAGCCTGCTTGATGTTTACTTAATGTTTTTAATGGCGTTTCAATTTGCCTGGACACCTGGTGGACACCAGGAGACGGCAGCCGTCTCCAGCTCGGAGACTGGCCGAGATCAATCCAGGCTGTGCGATGCTGTGGCATGATGAACAGGAGAATGTCATCAAAGGGACACGCCAGCTTTGTTTCCCAACAGCATCCCGCCCGCGGGGTGGCTTTTGGGGGCTGCCTGCCGCCCTGCATCTGTGCCAACAGCACAAGCCCCTTCCAGCTTCCCCGGCTGGTTCCCCTCTGGAAAAGAACCAGAGGAGGGAGCAGACGCTGCCTACCACCTGCCACCGTGAGAAGCAGCGTCCACAGGGTCCTGTAGCGAGACATGCCCCACTCCCAGCATGCAGCCCCAAGCCCCCCGGCCCCCATTAGTCACTACAGGCACCTGCCCACCAGTGCGCATCCCCAGCCTGGCACGCTGCGGCACCTAGAGCCCATTAGTACCTAAGCACAGCCCCGCCACCATGCACGCTGCACGGTATAGTTACTTGTCATTGACATCTGCTGGGGTGGCATCTGACCTTCCGTTTGTGACACTACGTGGGAATAAACAAGGGTTAGCAAGGGTGGGGAAAAGAGAGGGCAGAACAAGCCTGGCGCTTGCTGTTCTCCAAACATGGGCAGTGGGAGGTCTCTCGGTTGAGGGGTGCCACAACCCCAGCCTGGCTACTGCACGAATTTGCTGGCATGCTTGGGATTCAGGGAGCCACCTCCTCCCTGCACTGGCAACCTCGGCTGTGCAATGGGGACCAGCAGGATTTGGTTCACAGGCATTAAATCAAGAAGAAAAGTTTCTGCCAACTGCACAAGTACCCCTCCTGCAGCCAAACCCCAGCCCGTACCCGGATCTGTCCCATGGACCATCCAGGACCACGGCTGGTCACTCTAGCAATGCTGGTTTCAGGGGCTGGGAGTAGCAACTCACCGAGGGATGGCAGGGATGCGTGTGCCATTTTCATCCACAAAGTGCCCCCCCGCATTGAGAACCCAGCAGTGATGCAGGGACATCAAGGCGTGTCGGGCTGTGGTAGGGTTGTCCTTGCCATTCTGGCTGTCTGCGTTCTTCAGGGGAGAAAACTCATCCTCACGCAGGACCTCGTACACCACAAACTTCCTGAGGGAGGAACAGGGCACAGGAGGGTCAGGTTTAGGACAGCTACTCCCTGTCACTTTGGCTTCTCCCCTGCCAGGGTGGTTAAGCTAGGACCATGGACCCCCTCAGCCCACACCTTTGGGCTGTCCTCACAGCCGTGAAGGAGGAAGGGTCAGCAGATACTCGTCTGAGTCCTGCTTCTGGGCCAGAGGAGTTGGAGGCACACAGCACCTGCCTTCTGCTGTTCACATCCCTGCTCATCTCAGGGCACAATCGTCCACTACTGTACAGCACAGGAGCTGGCATCCTGTCCTGACCCCAGGGCATTGCCAGTGGACACAGCCCTGACACCCGCCCAGAGGCTCTCAGAGCTGCCTGAAGGAGAGCCAGCAACCTGGTACCCGCAGAGAGAAAACGGCATACTTGGAAAACTGGAAAATGTCAAAGACGAATTTTTCCATCTTGATCCCATTGGGCTTCTCGGGTTGGATCAGCTGTCCCGTAGCGATGTCCACGTGTGGGATCTTCTTCTCGGCCACATGGTGCTGCAGCCGTGGTTCGTAAGTGCTGCAACGGGCCAAGAGCAAGCTGTCACTCACCTGAGCGAGGCACATCTCCAGCCCCCCAGCTGAGACACTGCTGTGGCAGGACAGCTGCTCTGCCCTGACCCCCAGCCACGGAGGTGCTCATCCCCACAGAGGCCAGGAGAGGACAGCCATCAGTGATGGCAAAGGGAAACCTTATGTCAAGTAAGGGACTGTGCAGAGAGTCAGAGGACATGGGCAGGGACCAGTCCCTGTGGCCCTCATCCCAGCACACCTGCAAACAGCTGGAGCTCAACCAGCAGAAAGCAAGGCGTGGGCAGCCAGCGCCATTCAGCATGGGCACCCCTCCTCTGGCACGCTGGCAGCACCCCAGCAAGCCCTTACTTGACTACATCTTTCAAGAAGGCGGTGGTGAAGTAGTGATTGGCGATGTTGCCCGCGTTGAAGAGCAGCCTCCCGTCTGGGCCCCGTTTCTGGGCAGTGGCCAGGGAGATCTCGCTGTACTCCACCACCTGGTAGACACCATCCACTCGGCACACCACGCCGACTGGCTCTGTGGGGTTGGTCTTCTCCACCACCTGCCCAAGGGAAACAGTGTCAGGGAAAGACCCCCAAAGCCCTGCACTTCAAATATACTCCCTTGTATCCAGCAGCCCCTGTGGAGGCATTTCCCTGCACAGGACAGCAGGGATAGGGATGCTGGAGCCCTCCCCTCCCAGATGCTTCTGGCAATGGTGACCAGAGGAGAAGAGATGGCAGGGTCGGGTGACAGGGTGTCAGGCACAGCAAGAGGGCGCAGGCAGGATCTGGCACCAAGCCTGCATGTGGCTGGCAGAGGGCATGGGTGTTTTTAGCACCCAGCCTGCACATGAACAACCAGGTTGCCACAGACAAGCAGGAAGCTGCTGGCTCAGCAGAGCCACCTCCCCACACCTGACCCCCCCTCCTCTTCCTCACACACCTTCCTCTGGGCACGGCAGCGCCCAGCAAACCCCTACCCATCACCACAGCAGGGCAGCGTGCAGGAACACAAGGCTTTGTCCTTTCTGCACACTAGGGTTTATTTCCTCCTTCTCTCGCTCGGGCCAGGAGGAACTGCTTTCCCTTTTCCAGCTCAACAGAAAGCTTCAAGGCCAGCAAGTCCTTTCCCCTGTTTGCTCCCGTCTCCTGTTTGCCGGAGCCAAGCCCAACGCAAATACAATCGCACAGCCCCTTTGGCTGTTAATCCAGCTTTTAAGTAAAGCTTCGGGTGTGCAGTGTCCTGCCGGTGAGACACGGGGCTGGGGCCAGCGCCAGCAGTCAGCTGCACCCACTGCCTCCTGGTCTAGCGCCCAGGACGTCACAGCCGGGGACAGCTGGCAGCCTGTGGCAGGGATCCCGGATGCCTGTGCTCCCCGCAGCCGCCTGGACAACGGCTGCCCAGCATCCAGATGGGGACTGGGAGACCCCACGGAGCTCCCTGGCAGTTCTCAGCCCCAAGGACTAGTGGACCTGTGAGCCCAGGGGCTGTGTATGGCCCCACGCAAGGCAGGACAGGAGCAGCACCAGGCAGGGATCAGTGACACTATGCATCCCCTAGGATGCCAGACCCAAGGGGCAGGTGGGACTCCAGCAGCATGTGCTGCTACACCAGTGAGCTCCCAGTGCTCAGCCATCCCTCCTGGCTGCGGCAAGCCAGCGAAGGAAGGTGTGAGGAGTGAGGGAAGCCAGGCAAGGAACAGGACAGACCCCACCCTGCTCCAGGGAAGGGGCACCTGCCTGCCTGTCCCCAAAACCCTACCTTGGCCCCACAGTCTGCTCCCTTCTCCAAGCAGAACCCGATGAACCTGGGGTCAGCCACCTTCACCAGGATGTTATCCACACAGTAGACGTGGACACTCTGCACGCCCCTCTGCTCCATGTCATCCATGATGCCGTGTGCCCCCAGGGCCCGGTACAGGCCCCCGTTGCCATCTGCGGAGGAAACAAACCATTGGGGCCGTAGCAACACCCGTCTGTCCCGTCATCCACCCACGCTCATCTTCCTTCCCCAGGGAGCCAGGGTGAGGGTCATCAGCTCGGCCATACACCACCCTGGTCCTCCCCGCCAAGATCGACACCTCCCAGCTGGCGTCACCCGAGGGCCACGTCACGCTGCAACCCTGCTCTATGCAGGCTCCAGTTCCAAAAGCTTATCCTCAGCACCGCGTCTCACCCCCTTTCACCCCACCTGCCAGCCCCTGGCCACCAACCTGGTGCCATGGCAATCTTGCCCTTCTCCTCTAGCAGGATTTTCCCATCAAACCCCAGGGCAGGCAACATGCCCTGCTGGAAGAAGATGACGTTTTCCTTCTTCAAGCCAAAATAGTGATGCTTCAGGAAGAACTCCTTGGTGGACTCCATAGTCCGACCACTTGTCATGATGTACCTGTCAGGGTGCAGAAGAGACCCGATAAGAAAGGAGGAGCGGCAGGGTCTCACATCCCTCATCCCAAATGTGGGGAACCCCTTCAGCCTGTAACACCCAGGAGTGGCTTCTTTCCATCCCCAGACATTTAGAAGGATCTGACCTCTGTGGTCCCACCTCTTTGGTGAACTTCTTGGGCTCCTTGCAACATGCATCTCCACAACCCTACCACAGCCTGCGCAGTTCCCACCACAATGCCAACCTCCTGCTTATAGTCCCTCTCCTCCCAGGCCCCTGCCTTGTGTGGCAGCAGGATGACTGCAGGTGACATCACATGTTCCCAAGGGCCGTAGGGTTGAGCCTGACAACCTGGGACCTGCTGGTGCCACCCTCTGGGCCTTGACCCACTAAAACTCCAACAGGCTACGCCCATAGCAATAGCACTGCTGTCATAGAATCATGGAATTGTCTAGGTTGGAAGGGACCTTAAAAATCATCTAGTCAAGGGGGTCTATGTATGGGGACCTGCAGCAACTCATAGGTCCTTGGCCTGCAGGCACCAATGGGGTCCATGCCAACCGACAAGAACTTGACCCACCAAGGCCAACCCAAGGGATCTTTGGCTCAACCAACACCAAAGGAACAACACCAACCCACAGACCCTTAACCCACCAAACACCATTCGGGCTGATGCTAACGGGGGTCCTACCAATGACCTGCCCGCACTACCTCACAAGCCTTGCCCCACCAGAGCCAAGCCAGGGGGGCGCTGACCCATCCCAGGGGGGCGCTGACCCACCGAGTCGGAGGGCGGGGGTCTCACCAGGGGATGTGGCAGGGGGTGCCGTGCTGTTCCTCCGCCAGCTGCTGCAGCCGCCGCAGGCGCTGGGCCTGAAGGTGGAAGAGGGTCTTGCGGGAGGGCAGCCCCACGTCGCACATGCCCTTGGGGTAGGGGACGCCGAGGCGGGTTCCCTGCCCGCCGGCCAGCAGCAGCACGGCCACGCGGCTCTCCGCGATCTCCGCCAGCCCTGCGCCCGGGAGGGAGAGCAGACACGCGTGGGGCCCGCCGCACCGGCACTCAGCGCCGCACCGCGCCGTGCCGGGCCCCGCCACCCCCGCCACCTACCGCGGCTCTCCCAGCGCGGCAGCAGCTCCCGGTCGCGGCAGGCGCTGCCCAGCACGTCCCGCGGCACCGGCTCCATCCGCTCGTCCAGCCCCGCCGCCGCCGACCCACCGCCACCGTCCCCCCGGGCGCGGCGGAAGAAGCGGTTGATCTCGGCCACGTCCATGTCGCGCAGCTCCGCCGCCAGCGCCCGGCGGGCCGCGCCGCCCAGCTCGGCCCAGAAGCGCAGCACATGGCCCTGCCCGCCCGCCGCCAGCCGCTGCTCCAGCTCCGCCACCCCATCCACGCCCGCCTCCGCCGCCATCCCGCCCGCCGCCGCAGGGCCGCCGCACCCCCGCCGCCCTCTTTATAGCCCCCCGCCGCCGCGGGGCCGACCAATGGCAGGCGACGGTGGGCTCGCCCCGCGCCCTCACTGGCTGCGAGGGGCAGGGCGTCACCACGGCTGCTGCGCCCCGCGCCACGTGGTGCCCGCCGCCCGCCCAATGGGTGCCGGGAGGCGGGGGCAGGTGACAGCCCCCCTGACCCGCGCCCCCCCGCGGCAGCGCCAATCGGAGCGGCGGCGGCGGCCGCCATGGCAACGCCCGCCACGTCAGCGCGCGTGGTCCCGCCGGCGGGAGAGGCGGGGCCCGGCCCCGGTCCCCCGGGACAAGAGGGCGGTCCCGGTGCCGGTCCCCTTCCCGTCAGAGCCCCACCCTTTCACCCTGTTCCTCCCACGCGCCGGGCCCACTCGTGACAGCGGGAAGCGGCGGCCGCTGCTGCAGGAAGCCCCCGGGCAGCGATCCCTACGGCCGTTCCCGGGGTGGGGGGGCAACAAGAGAGGAGGGGCACGCAGGGGGAAGAAAAAAAAACCCCAAAAAACCCCAACCCACGCACTGAGGCAGCCGCACAGAAATCAGTGCCGACCAAAATATTGGTCCCCTTCCTCCCCCCCGCCCCCCGCCGCCTCACCCCACGCGTCCCCTCAGGGCTGGGGAGCCACGCACGGCCCACCCACGCCCGCAGAAAGTTGTGCAACTCCCCGCATCTCCCCCGGGGGAGCAGCCCGCGTCAGCCCAACCGGTTCTCCCTCCCAGTGACATCAAGGCCGGGAACCGTTACGCCAGAGCCCGCCTGGCGTGAGTAAGCGGTGCGGCGGCAGGAGGCACAGCCCCCAGTGACAGGGAGGGGGACACGGGCAGCTCCATCCAGGCAAAGGTCACCACCAGGATTTTGAAGGGCCACCAAGTCCCCAAAGCAGTGGGCGCCAAGTACAAGATGCCAGAGGGGCGCCACGGTTGGGTCACATCTCTGTGTCCCCCCCCCAACCCATCCCACCCTGGGGCAGGGTGGTGGAGAACCTCCTCAGCTGCGTGACTGTAGCACCGGCGGCCCCACGAGATAAAGCATGCTGGACAACCCCTTCGTACTGAAGCATCGTTTATTAATCGTCTGTACCAAGCACACATCTGCTCAGCAACGGTGCGTGACAGGATACAGGAGTTGACATCTAACCCGAGGGGAGGCACGTGGTTACAGACCCAGCACAGCGGGAGGAAGAGGACAGGACGCTCTGGAAGGACAGCCTGGGTGCAACGGGGCTGTTGCTGTTAGGAGAGGCTGGAGACCAGTGAGACTAAAAATCAGGACTACAGCTAACATCAGAGCTGACTTGTGCTTCGGCCAGGGATTTAAAAACCAGTTGCCCTCCTTGCATATAATAAATAGGTGGAAGTGCAAAGAACGTTCTCTCTCCCTCATAGCTCCCACACAGACACTGGTGGCAGAGGAAGGACAGCTATTCTTCGGCTGGCGGTGACACTTTCTGTCAGAACAGCTACAAAACCCAACCACCATCAAGGAATGGCTGAGAGCCACTGTGTTCCCTCTTCACACAAATACTCCAAAGGGATGCAGCCCTCTGGAGCGCCTCCTCCCAGGGAGAAGGGCCGGGTGCCTGCCCTGGCATCCCACCAGAGCAGCACCAGCCTTCCCTGGCTGTCTCCAGAGGCTTCATCTTTCACCCCTTTCCCCTCCTCAAAGTAGATCCCTCCCTCAAAGGCAGCCTGTGGGTTTTCACATCTAGCTGTCTCCTAGCGAGGACCATACGCAGGTCGGTGCTACTGGGAAGAAGTTGTGTCAAGCAGCACAAACTGAGAAACCCAGCGAGCATCCAAGCCAAAAGCCTCAACACTTCTGCAACTCAAGCAGGCAGTAATTTGGAGATAAGGAGAGCAAGGCCCATCCAGGCACACACCGTCACGGAAGCTTTGGAATGAATCACCATGCAACACTTCAGATACAATCCAGAGTTAAGAAACCCACAGGTTTTAGCAGGGTTGAAACTTAGACCAAGCCATCAATAGAGCACTGAACACACCAGAGTGAGCTTCAGATTGATAGAAAAAGGCTTTGAAGGCAGAGGGTGAGGAATAATGATAAAACTCTTCTGCTTTGAGGAGCTTCTAAGCCTCCGTGTACCCCACAGCCTGCAGAGGGAAGCCAGGGGCTGGATCCAGTGACAGGATACAGATTGGCATCTTCAGCTCTTGCCAGGATGAAAATAATGAAAAAAAGCAGCTTTGGGTGTTTTGCCCAGCTCAGTGCTCAAGCCTCATCAATGAGCATCTGGAGAAAAAATATCCAGTAGCAGGAGTTTGCATGTTGAAGATTTATTTAGCTCCTATTAAAGCAGCTGAACAAAACTCCAGCCAAACTCTGGTGGAACAGCTCTACCATACTGTGGGAACAGGTTGTCGCTCGTCTCTAAAGATTAATCCTGGCATGGCTCTTTATCTTAGTTGCAAATCCAAAGCATAATTCTGACTGAAAGAGACAGGCTTGAAAGATGACAGAGTCGTTCCCAGTCCTGGAGAAATGCATGTGAGAACTTAAATGCCTGCACCTGTACCCCAGCACCTCCCTGTCTCGGTACCACTGGAGGTGACAGACCTCACACCCTGCACCCAGGGGAGCTCCCCATGTCCCAGCGTGGGCTGGCACTCAGCAAGGCAGGAGCTCTTGGATCTGCTTGTGCCAGGTGACAAGCACACAGGCAGCCAACTGAGTGCTGCTGACAAGATGGCATTCAACACATGAATTAATTGGCCAAAGCACTTTCACTCCTGGCTCAGCCCACCAGGGACAGCAACAACGCAGAGCTGAGGAGATCTACCTACCAATACTTAAAGAGTACTTTAAACACTGCTCTTCACACAGGAAATACCCTCACCCAGTCAATCATCTGATTCCTTCCAGATACTGAAGGTGCTTCACTGCAAGGACAGTTAAATTAAAAGCAATGAATCACACACCTCATCTACACAAAGCTGCTTTACAGCTATGTACACCAAAGTAGCATCATTCCCAGAAAAATTCTGATCAGCAAATCACACCTTAAAACTCACTGCGGGAATTTAATTTTTTTTTTTCCCTGGAAAACCTACCACCTCAAAGGCAACAGAAATATTAAAGAGATTGGTCCTTTCTGGGGGAGTTTGAGAAGGGCCACAGTAGACAGGACTCCACACCAGCACAGAGAGGAACTCAGACTCCTGAAATGCTACAGACATTGGATCTCTTGACACACTGCACACATGCACACAGGGCAAAAAATTCAAGAGGAACTTTTAAGTGCAGGATTCCAGCAAGTCCAGCATCAGCAAGATGCAAAAAGTAAACTGCAAGGTAATTCAGGTATTATTCCAGGAAAGGTCAGAGATGGTTCAGGCAGCTGCCCGCAAATATTTCAGCTGGAGAAAAGAATTCACGAGGGCTCTCCTCCTCACTAAAACTGGTACCGGGGCTGCAAGCCAGAATACACTGGTCCCTCAGGATACGTAGGGCTGTTGTGTGCTGCAGACGGAGGCTCTGCTGGGTGTATGGGTGTGCACACCCCTGGAAAACAGCCACTGCCTACCCCATGCTGGCAGCTGCCCGAGTGAGCTTCTGCCTGTGCACTGAAGCCACATGAGCAGAGAACACACTCTGGGGTGAGCAGTGATGCTGCTTGCCTAGATTTTTTCCCCCCCAAAAGCATGTGGTTGTTGTCCCTGACACTGGGAAAGCCACGTCAAGTCTGATGACTGACCAAGCCCTTTTCATACAGGACCTCAGATTGCCTCAAGCCCTTTGTGTACCCTATGAAGGACCAAAAGTGTCAGTGCTTCTAGTCTACAAGTCTAATGGGTCAATGCAAAACCAAAACGCACAACACAGAAAAGCCAAGCGTGGGACCTACGACAGACAAATATTTGTTCTTTTCTTTAGAAGACTGGCAGGGCAGGGGAGTCCTGCTGAGACAAAGAATACTGCGTGCTGTAGCACTCCTTTCCAAAAATATCACCTAAAGACGCTTACGTATTACAGATGATTTGGCATCAGAGCTAGGGAGCATCAGTGCCAGCACAGGGTATGTGCTAGAAAGATGAGTCCACACAACAGGGTTTTCCCACCACCTCAGGCTACAAAGTGCTTACAGGTTGTGTTGGGACTGAGGCTGAAAACACGTAGCCACCATCAGTCCCTGCCCACCCCAGGCATACAAGCAAGTTCAGCTCACCGCAGGCAGTGTCACCCACACCTCAGTGCCTAAAGCCCAGCATATGCCACCTGTGCCAGGTCAGACAGATGGCTCTTCTTGGGTCATGAGGCAGTGACAGGGTTAACACTGTAGGCTCAGCAGATCTGATTTCACTGCCTCCCTTTGCTCTACATGATGTGAAGACTCAAAAGTCTTTCTGGTCTAGTTTAGAGAGGATGGGCTTCTGGTTCTATATTTACCATAAATATCAACAAAAAGGCAGGAAAACCTTCCGCCGCCGCCTCCTCCCCAGCACTGGAGAAGAGCACATGCATTATAGGAAAGCTTAACAAAGAAACCCTCTCTCCAGAGCAAAGTCAAGTGCTGAGGCCAGGACTTCAAATGGTCTCATTTCAAATCACTTAAAAGCACTCGTCACGATCTGCTCGGCCTCCCAGGCTCCCAGTGTCACCGCTCCTGCCACCCGAGCGCCCTCCGGGGCAAAGCCACACACCCAATGTAAACGAGCAAGCACAACACACACACACAAGCACACGCTGAAAGCCATCCTGGCCTCCTCTGCACATCACAAAGCAGCAGTAAAGGTTTCAAAGCCCAGTTAAGTCCTTTGCATCTCTCCTTCACAGGTGACTCAAAAGCAGGGCTAGGAAGCTCTTTTGTACATTCAACTGTAAAACATGTGAGGAAGAGGAGCAAGACAACTCTCCTGATTGTTGCTACTGCCTACAGCAAGTTTTGGTACAGATATCCTCTCTTATAGGCACTCAGTGGGTAAAACGTAGCCACAACAAACTTGCCATCAAAAATCTTTCCAGTCAGCATTTTTTGGGCAGCTTTGGAATCACCAGCATTTGCATATTCAACAAAGACCTGAAAGAGAGAGAGCAGAAACAGGACTTCCAGTGCAGCTTGACACTCACCCCCTCCCACCCCTGCAACTGGGGAAACAGTTCCCAAACAATTTCCCCCCCTCCCTCTATCCTTGGTTGAGACCAGAGCAATGGAGCTAAAAAGGAAGGAGCTGCACTTCTGAACTGGAATTTCACCTCTTTCTCCTAGTTTCTACGGGCAGCATATTTGTTGAGGAGGGAGAAAGTATGATGATGCTCTACATCCTCAACGCCTCCTCTCCCACCCATTGTCTTCCCCTCTTCCCTCCCGTACCCCAGCTCCCCTGCTGAAGCTGTTTGGAGACCTCCTGGGTTAAGCCTTACATAACCAGGAAAGAACCTGTGCTGTCCTTCAAGATAACCAGCTATTTTTAGCTCTGTCATCAGCCAGAAGATTGCCAAGATCTGAGCAGTAGTCCCACAGCACATGGAGCGTACATGGGAATATGCAGCCTCTTCCCTCCGTTCACTTACTTGGCCTTTACCAGGATTCTCCTTTGGAATAAGCAAGGAAACCACCGGTCCATATTTCTGACACTCCTCCCTTATGTCTTCCAGGATATCTGAGAAAGAAAAGAGCTGCTTGTCTTTCACGTCGCAAACTAGGATGAGCCAAGAAACAAATGAAGACCAGATGAAGACATCAAGAACATTCAGTCAACAGATAATCTTTTCCTCTCAATTTAAAATAAACAATCAAGAGGTGAAACAGTAGAAACTGACCCTGCTTAACGGCCACGTAACAAAACGAAGTGTCTGAACTAAGGCTCAGAAACACAGACCTACAGGCAGTGAATCCCCAACAACAAGGTCTGGAGCACATGGACAGTCCGCTTTCTTGCCCACAAACCCTGGCCTTCGAGCAGCTAAAACATTTGGGACTTCTTTTTGGTTACAGCTCTTGGAGGAGGGGAACTGAAGTAGCTGCCACAAACCTTTCTTTGTGCGAGCAGAACCCAGCCTTTTAAACCCATATCCTCAGAGCTCTCTTTTGCCACTCACATGGATTTGAGAGCAAGCAGAAATGCAAATTCCACTGACATGCCTCGCCACCTACCATGTAGAGTTTTTGCTACAGTTTAAGAACTCCAATGAGATATTTCAGTTCTCTGCTGAGATCTTGGATAAGTTCACTAGCAAACTTTTGAGGATCTCTGCTACTGGGCTCGAGAGACTTGTGCATGTCCAGCAGAAGCTCAGAGCCACACATATGTTATGAGGCCTGTTGGTATTTAACCAAAGAATAAAATAAAAACTTTTTTTTTTTTTTAATCTGGGATTCTTCAAGAACTCTCTACAATCTCTGCTTTCTGTCTCAACCTTTTAGTCTATTCTGTGTTGGTGCAATTGACCCACTTAGTACCAAATCTCAGCTGAGCAGCTCCTTGCTGTTCTTGCACCTATTAATTGCTCTTCTGCTTGCTCTCGCATCACCAAAGCCAAACAAAAGGGAGTCTGTAAGACAACATTGCTACATGGGAATTGCACAGCTTGCACCAACCTTCATATTCTTCTTCGCACTGCAGAGAAGCGTCACTTAGAACATTTAGCAGCCTCAGCACAGGCGTGGGGAGCATCACCAAATCTTCGATATGGGGAGCTGTTTGACACCCACAGAATTAGAGAAAAGAAGATAAATCAAAGTGCAAAGGAGAAAAAAAAGAGGAAGTTGACTCAATATGCACTATCATACACAAGTACTTACTGCTATTTGCAGTACAGTCTTGCTTCTTTCCACTATTACCTGCATTTACAACTTGTATTTTCTCCCTGTTTCCAATTTATCTTCACTTCTGCACTGACTCTTCCAAAGTGTTTAGTGCACTCTGCCATTACACTGAGACCAGCACCTGAAACTGCTTTTAAACTCACAAAGCTAGCAGAAATTAAGACTAGAGTTATGTCTACTTAGCTCAGATTCAGAAATTGATGTGTGTCACGAGCTATAACACTTTAACAATATATGGAGATGCAGGAAGATGAAAGAACTACTCTGCAACCTGCTTCTCCTGTTACTGCTACCAGACAAGCTGAAAACAGGCTGGCCCAGCTTCTACAACTCCAATTCTTAAACTATGCTAAGGCACAAGCCTCAGCACTCTCTAGGATTCCCCTTCCTTCCCCCTGTTCAAAATCCAACTACAATGCAGTGGTTTGAAGACCACCATACAATCTTGCAGCAGAAATGGGGAAAACTATATAGTTACTTAAACAATGCAGTGCTACATACAGAATAGGGCAAGGCCACAACAGGGTGGCCACTGATCCTGTGAACACCTTTACAGGAGCAGAAATAAAGCCTGCTGCCATTAGGCGGCTGGTTCTATAAAACAAGCAGCTCCAGGATGGCCTGGAACCGAGTAGAATAGATACTACTGTGGAAGAAGGAAACAGCCAAGGTGGACAGAGTAACACCAAACTATGAGCTATGTCTAAGAGGACACCCAGTCCTCTAGAAACTCAAAGCAGCAGGGACAGTGTCACTTCTTCAGGGACAAAAGCTTGATTTCCCAAAAAGGACTGGCAGGCCAGTCATGAATTTGAGACCTGGGAGCCCAACTTCCAGTACTTGGAGAGTGTTAAGGTTTTATTTATATTGGCAGCTACAGTAGCCAAACACAACAGCAGTACCTCACAGTTCTCACACACAGTGGAAAGAAGGGAGAGAAAAGGGGAAAAAAAATGGCTACAATTCTACAGTTTGAGCCTTCTGACTACGTTTGCAAAGATATCCGGCTATTAGGTCCTTGGAAATACTTTACCAAGTTAAGCACACGTTATATACAAGGAGCTGACTTCTTTGCCAGTTGCAGACAGAAGATGTTGATTTCATAGTGCAAGAGGAGATGATAGGCAAGCACACATGCTATAAATCTCCTCCTGCCTGACATATAAGAGTCCTTATGAAAAGCATAGAGTACAAAATGCCTTATCAGACAATGCCCAGACAGCACACAGGGACAGCCCTTTGAAGAAAAGTCTGCATTCAGATAACCAGACATATTCCAGCTCCTAGCAAACCTCTGGGACCATTCTTCCATAGGACTTCTGGCAACCAAGAGACAATATCAGGTGAACTGGGAACTGAAAGAACATTTAAGTGTTGCCTTGGTCTTATATGCTGCCCTTTCTATTCAAGTAAGTCTGTCCTTCATTTCACAAGTCTTTTTTCAGAGAGGGAGACAAACCAACCCCTAGGACTCAGAGCCATCTGATCTTCCTGTAACCATGTGATAAACGCATTTCTTGCAATACCCTTCTGCCCAGCCCTTTTGCTCCTCTTCAAAGTGCCAGGTGATACCAACCACACTAACAACACAAAGCCTGCAAGCAGTTTAGGAAAGAAGTTGATGAACTGGAAAGTCAAGACTTGGCTGTAAATGACAAGGAAAGCCATTCTCAGCTGTCTTTGTGCTAAACAGAAAAACCATGTCCAAGTGAAAGACAGTGACAGATCACTTTTTGACTTCCTAGGAAAGAAACAGTAAATGCTTCTTTGTGCAGACAAGCGTTATGTACAAGTTTGGCAAAGAAGAGAACCAGCAATGAGAACGAAGAAAAAATCGAAGCTGTTATACAAACTTGTAGCACTAACCACAGAAGCACCTTCTGAGGCACAGTTAGAGGTCTGTGTGTTTAAAACCAGACCAGAAAGCACTGCCAATATTCTACTCCCTCTGCTCTAAAGCAATACTGGCTGCAAGGTTCAGCCATGGAAGGTGGCTTTGATTACAAGAGTCCCAGTTTCTGAGATGCAAGAGAAGTCTGAAAACAGGAATGAGTTTGTTACCTTTGCCTAACACACAGGAATGCCAGTATCTTGACATGACCTCAAGAGGCAGTACTTAACAACCTTCACTGCAAGGTACACCAAGCAGCTTAAGAAAAGCAGGGCTAAGATTCAAGGGAAAATGCTAGCTCAGCCTGCAGCTGAATACCTGAAGCATTAATTTATGCCACAGAAAAGATGGATGCAGAGCTCTTCACTGGTGTTCCTGAAAGCAGACGAACTCTGGAGAATACTACTGTGATGCTTTTGGAATGGAAAACAGGGTGGTCTCAGCCCATCTTTTGCTGACAGCCGGCAACCCACATAGGGGCGGTCCTGGGGAAACACCACCATTTTATTAAATTGAAGATAAAGTGCCAGATGAAAACGACAGTGATGTCTGTCTGTGACCTGCCACACAGACACCAGAAGAGGCAGGCCAATCACTGCAAAAATGGGCTCGTGCCACAAGAAGACACTGGGACTATTTGACCTGAGGAAGCAGCAGCAGGTGCTACCACCAGCCACTGCCCTAGTTGCTCCCATTCCTGGCTTCTGAACTGGGAAACACTTGGTGTAAGAAAAAACATCCAGTTACCATAACCAGCAGTGCACTCTTCAAAAGCACCTTAATGGTCACAATATTAGGTAAATACCTTGGCTATTTCTGTCCCCTCAGATGCATGCTGCTGCCAATACACTCTTGGTCAGATTGATCTGGGCAGAATCTCATGGCAGTCCAACCAGGGAAAAGTGACAGCCTACAGGGCTAGAGGAGCACTGAGAGCACTGGCATTGCTGCACACTCCCTGCTGGGGCTAGCGAGTGCCACAAAGCGCAAAGGAACAGCAATGAGGCCACAACCAGAAACACCACAATTTAACTGCACTCTGTGCTGCCCCCAGTACCCACCAAGAAAGCCATGAGCAGGGGCGACATGCACAGCTTACCAAAGGGAATGCTGAAGAATGGGCTGCATAAAGCCTTCTCAGCGGAGGCTCGCTTTCCTTGGTCACAATGAAGCATGCTGTAAGAAAAGACACCCTTATGACCTTGCCCGTGACATTCCTGCCTTGATAAATTCAACTCAGGCTGGAAGCCAGTACAGAGGAATACCCTCAGGCACACATGCAGTCTCAAAATGATCACGCTCCAAGGAGGTCACACGTCTTTCCACAAATGGGATTCAGACGAGCATATAGCCCAGAACTTGCCTGAGAACATCCCCTACTCAGCTTTACCAGTGGCTCCCGATGCTATTTCTGCCAAGGTGCATCCTCGTTCACTCTGTAGCCTCAGAGCAGAGTCACAGGACAGTGACTGTGAGACCTCTCAGTAGAGAGCTGCAGACATCTCAGCAGAGAGCTGCACAAGTGCATTTGAATCTTGACAGCAATGGAGAAGCAGCACTGACTGCCCCCTTCCCTCATTTCTGACAACAGTCTCCTGGGGCACCAAAGTCTCCAGTCTTCTCCAAATATAACCTCATTGGCAGGAGGCACAAAGCACCGAAACAGCAAATGATTAACATCATGATTGATGTTCTGTATGTGCTTACTCCAAACTGTGCCAAAATCAAAGGAGCTGAAGCATCTCTGTTCATGCTTGCACTTGTTACTAACACAGTGGCAGGGAGATTTAAAAAACCAAAGTGTTAGGTGTGGGTTCTAAGTTACTAAGAGCAAGACACAAGACTTTACAGATCACACCTTTAAGCAACAGTTAGTAAATATGGTAAAATACCTTTTGATAAGGTCTCTGAGGTGATAAGCTGGAATGGCTGAATTAACCACCCCTTCACTGGCAAATATGCGATCAATGATGGCAGAACTATTTGTCTGGAAAGAAAAAGAAAGAGTGGATTTGGGGGGGGGGGGGGGGAACCAAAACAAAACAGAACACCAAACCAGTACAAAGCCTGCAATGTCCCATCATTTTCTGGACTGGATGCAGAGGGTTCCTTACTGTAGCATGTTGTGAGAGATCCCCGATGCTCAGCCCTCACACACTAAAACCAGCAGACCCACATCAGATGAAGTTTTTCCCATTTGCCTGTGCAAAAGCTGGAAATTTCCACATGCAGGCAAATTTGCTGTTACTGTGGACATTATGATGATGAAATGATACTCTTACCAGGACACAAACCAAAATTATTTCATACAGAACAGGGGACAAAAACAGGCTCCAGGCTCACAACATAGAGCCTTCCTCTTGTTTTCTCAGAATATAGACTTACGAGAAGATCCCAAATTAGAGCTAACATTAGACTAAAACCAGCAAATAACTCCTTGGTCATTGTGCTGCTGAACTAGCTGGCAACCCTCAGCCAACCATTTCGTTCTTCCTTTTGTGCCACACTACAGCCAATGCAGCTCACCTCCTAAATCATGGCAAAACACAGGTTCCAAACACAGACTCCTGGAATCCTCACTTTCAGTAACCTGCACACAGGCCGCATTCAGACATGCCAGTCCCACAGGGCAGGTGGGTCTTTAAGGCTCTGGAACCTTAACTCTCAAGGTAATAGGATTAGACAAACATCTTGGAAGCACTCTCTAGTTGTCAGGTGCTACCTCACAAATCCAGGTTATGAACAAGAAGGAGGACGATTCATTTGGTACAAGCAGGAACGCCCACAGCAGCTCCCACTCACCTTCCATTCCTGAGATTGGACTGTATGTTTCAGTTTCATTCCTGAGAACATCTCCAGTAAAACGATTCCCAGACTCCACAGATCCACCGCAGAGGTACACTCCGTCTCACTCTGGAGCCCTGCCTGTGCCAGGCAGTTCTGCAGTTCTGCCTCTGGAGCCCGATACCCGTCTGTTTGAATATATTTCACGTCCTACAGAAGATCAAAGACACAGAAAAAGTTAACTTTCCGGATTCAGGTTCTCCGCTCTATCCTTAAATCAGTTCACAGATGTCCTTCCGAATGGGTCATCAAAATACTATTGCTAAATTGACAGAAAGCATTGTACAGCCAGACACATTAGGCAGGCAGTTCAACTTGCTGCACTGCTGTGTTGATGAGGGAAAAAAACAAGACTGTCTGGAAGAGATAATACCTCCCAGCAAAACAGGAGGCATCCCACTAACACCTGATCTCTTTGAAAGACAGCACTGCTGGGAAGAAGAGGCTCCATGTCATTGCGGACTGGCCCGTTAACCTCTCAATAGTACAGAAGATGCTAGAAGTTTCAGCATAAGGGTCTAACACCCACAATATTCTCCCACGTTGGCTGCATGAAAGCCCAGACAGCCCGGTCTGAACAGTCAGGAGCAGTAACAGCTGCCATTATTCAAGTACTGATGTTCTCTGGAACGCTAAAAGGACGAAGCAGGCACCTAACACTCAGACAAAGAAATTATCAAAGGCGCTTCCCACGCACCTCTTCCTTCTCCCCCCCCCAGCCAAAAGCACTGCAGCAACCAACACCTGCCACAGCTGGCAGAGAAAAATAAAATGCCCACACGCAGCTTGCTTAAAAGAAAACAGGAAATTATAGAATCACACAAGTGCTGGCTGGAGGGGCTGCTCTGAAGGTCTCCAGTCCAGCCTCCTGCTCACAGCCGTGACCCCATCAGTCAGCTGTGGCTTTGTCTAGCCAAGTCTTGCAAGTGTCCGAAGGCAAACTGCATGTTGAATCTTTCTAACACGGGAGGACTCGGTTTAGACACACTGATATGACACGAGGAATGCCAGAAGAATATGCAAGCCTACTTCCTGGATAAGGTGCAGTAAGGGGAATTCTTAGCAGGAGCATATATTCAAACCAAAATTATGTGGTTCTGTTCTCTGATTGAAAATAGAGTTTACAGAAGACATTTTCAGGCAACAGAGCTCAAAAGTGTTTTATGAACTTAAAAGAAAATTGATATACAAATTGCTTATCAACATCCCTCCTCCTATCAGCAGAGACCAGAACCTCTAGCACAGCAAAAGCAGCAATTTAGCAACCCTACCAGACAACATTTAGAGATAGAGAAAACACTGTGGTCAATGCCACAGGCAAAAAGAGTGAGATGAAATTTCACTCCTACCATCTAGAGCATTTTGAGAGGTGTAGGTGGTTGAGACCTTGCTCTATGCACAGCCCTTCTCTGTTAAACAGTAACAGCAGGAAAAGTTATGCAAGGACAAGCTCAGCAGAGCTGTCACAAATAAAAGTCTTGACTCAGATAAGGAAATCATGCACGTATGCTACTGCCCAAGGCAGGGGTGGTGAAGGGAAGCCGATACCCAGTGCACATTCAAAGCACGGTCAGAAGGTTCACCGATATAAACCAGCTTATTTCTCAGAAGGGGTAAAGGAAACTCAGCCCAAAGAAAGCAGATTGGAAGGAATCATAGAAGCAAATAAAACACCTGATCAGCTGAGGCAACTCAGAGCAAGCAGCAAGACACAAACCTGAATTAAAAAAAAAAATATCTGCATTAGACACAGGACACCAGGAGAATGTTTTTTGCTGATAGACAGCAACAGATTACCAGCACAAACCAGCCTTCAGCCAAGAATGTGGGAAAACTGAACAACAACATGGAGGGCTTACAAAGTACAAACATTAAAAACAGCTCCTGTACCAAAGAATTGGTCATCCACACAATCCTCTGGTATTCACAGATCATTACCAGGTAAACCAGTAAAAAAAAGTATGTGAATTTAAAACCTGTACATGAGTGGAGTGCATGGAGTAAGGATAAGGCGGGACAATGCTCAGAAAAACCATAGCTCGTTTACTAGACTTACTGCCCATCACCCAGTGATTAAAAGGCAAATTTGTTAAGAGGCTACCTGATGAAAAAGCTTCACTAGTAACGCCTCAAAGCCTGTTACTGAGAGAGGGAGGGGTGAAAGGAAGATCTATCCAGCCAACAGCAGAACCTCCTGAGGCTCTCATCAGGAGGCTTTCACCAGAGATCATGGAAGAGATTAAGGGTACAGACAAATGTTCAAAACCCAGTATCACCAAAACAAAGAAGTGACAGAATAAAGTGGGACTGAAAGCCCAGCAAACAGGAAAAGTAAAACAGGCAGAGATCTGTCTGTGTCAGTAAAGAATTGACACTGCCTACCCACAACCAGAGCACGGGCTTTCATCAACACAATGGCATGGGAACTTCCAGACTTCCTGAAAAAGGGAATCTGCTTTAGGTAGGGTGAAAGTAAAGACAAGCACAAGGACACTGTCAGAGATAATGCAACTGACTGGGGAAGCTGAGGGTGAAGCATGGATTACTAGTACATACGATAAGGGATGATAAAAGGAAATTCTTCACATCTGGGTGCTCTCACTCGTCTGGCCACATAAAAACTAGCAAACTTTTCAGAAGCTGAGACACCACTTTTTTCAGTGCATCATTAACTTTGGAATTTGTGGTCATATACAGCACAAAGGCTAAGACATCAGCAGAAACCAGAGACATGCAAGGAGAATGGGAACACAAGCTTCTGTTTCTGGGGCCAGACAACACTTTTGCCTTTTCCAGGAAACCCTCAGCACCAGCTCAGCTACTAGTCTCAGCAGGTCACATCAACTCCTACAGCTGAAAGCATCACAGACCCACACAACGCAACACAGCGCCAACTGTTTCAAGAGCAGCATGTTCCAAACCTGATTCCCCTCTTTGAAACTAAGTCCAAAGTCAATGAGCTTAAAGCACTCCTCCTCTGCACTCCACAGGATGTTGCGAGGCTTGAGGTCTGCGTGCACGTAGCCTTTGTGGTGCAGGAAAGCCAGGGCTTCAAGAACATCTCGGGCGCAGTGCTGGATCATCCACATGGAGCAGCCCTGGTTGCTGGAGTGCAGCAGCAGCTCGGACACACTGATGTCCAGCAGCTCCAGCAGGAGACAGCGAGACGGACCATTTGCAGAGTAGTGGTTGGTGAACACGCCATACAGCGTCACTATGGTGAGACACAGCAATAGGCATTGGTAACGAGCAATTAGACAGTCCTCATGCTCCAATACTGCTCAGAAGACCACAAAAGCTGCTGGAGACAGCTCATCTCTGTGTAATCATCACTGTGAGCACCATCAGTGTGATGTTCAGAGAGATGGAGAACCAAACGTGAGAGGGAAGCAGCAAGGGAAAACCAGCCATGTCATCCCTACAGCCTTTAGAAGACAGGCCGGTCTTACAACACCCTGCCAGGCTCTGCTACGGTGATAGGGCTGGGTGCTCCTACTCAGAAGGGAGATCTCCAGGACGTGGACAAGCAGGTCCAAGTGGGTAAAATGAAGGTAGTACCACTCTTTTGGGGACATGTCAATCTCTTCCTGTGATAAACCTAGCACAGTAGGAAACCGAGTGCTGTCTGGGCATCTGGCAGGCTTCCAGCAGCCACCTCTGACGCTCAGGCTTCCTCCCCAAGCTCATTCCCAACCATGCAGGCAGCCCAGGGAGTCCTGTTAGAGCCACCCAGGCTGGTGGGCAGGCAGACACTCCCTCACCACTGCCCTGTAGGCAGCACGGCTCCTGCTGGGGTGGCTCCACCAGCCCTGCCCAACAGAGGACATAAGGGTGCCCTGCCTGGGGTGACCTCCCCTGCCCACCAAGGGGGTGATCCCAGCTCCTGCCTGCCCTGGGCAGGCCCCAAACCCAGAGAAGGGGTAGGTTACTCAGCCCTGCCTGACCCGGGGGGGGGGGGGGGTGTACCAGGAAGCACCCCCTGCTGCAGGGATGCTGCTTTGGGGTGCCCAGGCTGGGGACCCTCAAACCTGCCCACCCAGGGGTGCCGACCCGAGGGGACACGCTGGTCTGGAGGTCTCTAGCCCTGCCAGCGGGGCGTCAGTTTCGGGGCGACAGAACCCCTATTCCCAAAGGGGTTGGGGATCCCCCTGCCTGCGTGCGGGCTTTGAAGACACCAGTTCGCCCTGAGAGGTGGTGGCGTGGGGGGTGTCCCGGGGATTGAGGGTGTCTGCGGGGCTCCCCAAGAAGGGGGGCGTTTGGGGCGCGGGGGGTACAGGGGGGTGCCCAGGCTAGAGGAGGGGCCGGGGAGGGAGGGGGGGGGGTGCCGTTACCGATGTTGCGGTGCCCGCGGAGGCTCTCAAGCGCGGCCCGCTCCTTGCGGAAGCCGTACTCGGCGCAGTCGGCGGCGGGCGGGCGGGCGCCGGGGCGGCGAGCGGGGCCGAGCCGCGGCGGGGGCGGCACGAACTCCTTGACGGCGCCGGGGGGGGCCCGCGGGTCCCCGCAGCAGCGCACCCGGTAGACGGAGGCCGAGGAGCCGCTGCCCAGCGGCGCCTGCACCTCCCACAGCCGGCCCAGCGCCTCCAGCAGCGGCGCCGCACCCCACACGCACCCCGACATGGCGCCGCCCCGCCTTCACATCGCCCCGCTGCCGCTGCCCCGCCGCCGCCTCCCCGCCACCCGCACCGGCCCTGGGACCGGCCGCCGCCGCGCAACGGCCGCCATGACACCGGAAACGGGGCGGGCCGGCGGCGGCACCGCCCGGTCGCCCCTCCCCTCCCGCCACGCCGGGCGGAGCCGGGAGCGGGGCGGGTCCAGTGCGGGGCTACAGGCTCCTCCGCCCGGGAGCCGGCGGGGTCCTGTCGCCTCAGCCCGGGAACCTGTGGGGTCCCGACCACTCGGCCCCCCGGGGTCCCATCACCTCGACACCCCTGGGGATCTGTCCCCTCAGCCCGGGAGCTGGCGGGGTCCCATTCCCTCAGCCCAGGCACTGGCAGCAGGCCCTGTCCCCTCAGCCCCGCCACCAGCCGGGTGTCCCACCCCCTCAGCACACAGCAAAGCAGCCATGTCACCCTCTCGGCCGGGGCACTGCCAAATTCCCTCAACACCCCCTGGCTCCCCATGGCCGTGCCCCTGGGCCTGGCTCCTGGGATGGGGGTGCCCTTTGCAGGTGTCAGGCCTCTGGTGGCATTTTTTGGGGGATATTTCTCTTAACCCTGTGACTTTAACATGCAGACCCTGTCATCTGACGTGATCGCCCCAGCATTCACTCAGCTCCATGGGGCTGCAGGGCCGCTGCCTGACTCCTCTGCTCTGCAGACCCCTTTCAGGAGCATCCAGCAGGTCCCCAGCCTCATTGGGGGCTTTTCGGACCTATGCCAAGCTGGTGGAGATGTTCCCCTCCCATCAAGGGACTGCTATGTGTCAATGGGTAAAAAAAGAAAACAAAAATTTATTGTGCAATCTGCATCTTTTGTCCCAAACTACGCACATACCCTAGACAACATAAATAGAGGGACTGGACCAGCAGCGAGGTTCCAACAGCAGGGCTGGAAGATGCTGGTTCCTCAAAGAGGGGCTACGAGCCCTTGTTTCCATCAATGTATACAATGCAGTGTAGGTCTGGTCAGCATACACATACACATACTCATATAGATTTCCATTTGCAGGGTGGCATCAGCCGTGCACAGCATCATCACATTACACAGAGGGTGTGTTATACCTTGGCACTGACCACCAGCTGGCCATGGGCTCTGCACAGCTCTGATGTCTCCTTCACTGTCCATCAGGAACTCCCCGATGGCCAAGTGCTGCAGCCATGGCACTTGCATTGTGCAAGGAAGGACGGTGGGTGCTCCCAGGGCAACAGGATCTCTCAGGCCTGTGGGCCCCTTCGTTCAGCAGGACCACAGTGTGGTGGAAGACATTTCTTCAGCCCAACTGCCCTGTGTTGCCCAGGAGGAGCTGTGAGCAGAGGTGCTCCATCCATGAGCCCCTAGGCTCCTGCAGGACAAAACTGGTCTTTGGAGCTTTTCCTCTCAAAAACACTTTTGCAGTAAGGATGCACACAAAAGCTCTAAGCAAAGTGCCATCTCACAGCTGCTTCCTTGCACCAGCCCAGGGCTCCACTGGCTGGCTAACCTCTCCTTTAATTCATAGGGAAACAATCACAGAGCAGTATCAGGACCACGTGGCTTCTTGTGTCCCAGTCTCACGAAAACATCACCGTCTGGCCCACATGGAGTGGCCTGCCTGGGCAGGTCGGTCTGGTCTGTGGTGGCTGAGACAAGACCAGGAAACAAGTGGAAGCTGCAGGAGGTCTCGTGGGGAGTTTGACTCCCTGCCAGAGCCCACTGGCCAGCAGCTGTGTGGCCCCATGCATTCAGCCCCGCTCCCTGCCAGAGCCCATGCCACAAGTGGGTCTCCTGTGGCTGGGACTCCGCTGCAAAGAGAGATGGCACAGGAAGGACTAACACAGGAGAAGGACTTGGGGACATCTGCCATCCCAGTTCCCTAGCACAGGGCATTAGGGTTGGGGGAACCTGCTGGTACACCAGGACAGGATATCTCAGCAAGCATATGATATAAGCTGGGACATACTCCAGGCTGGGGCAGCCAGCCCAGATGTGTGGAACCATAGGAGACACTTGTGGGACACGCACCCCAGCACAGCTGACACGGCTAGGGGCAGGCTGGCCTTTCTGCACCCATGCACGAGGACCCAGGCTGCTGAGAAAGCCCACACTTGGGCCCCAGCACAGTGTGGCCCATGGCTGCAGGATGGTGGCACCTTGGCAGTGTGAGAGCTTTGCAGTGATGGGTAAACAGGCCTGGGATGAGGTTGCAGAAGCCACGGCAGGACAGGCCATTCCCCTCCTGGGAATCTAGAGAGAAATGTGGTGTAATGGCTCCCCACACCCCATGCTAGGGCAGCAATTGCTCCTACCACCCTGGGGCTACCCCCTCTCCAAAATAACGACCCCAAAACCAGCAAGTGGCAGTGAGAGACGTGTTTGGGAGAGCCAGCCCCCACGGTGCCCCCATTGTGGCTCCCTCACCACTACTCGAAGGACAGGAGGTCAGGATGGGGTCCATCCACCTCCCGTCCCGAGGCGCATGGCTCTGATCGCCCTGTGCTCCCTGGTGGCTCAGGCTCCAGCCCTTGTCTCTGGGAAGGCTTCTCCATGTGAGGTGAGGTCTCAGTGGCCCTCTCGCCTGCTCGCCACTGGCCCTCAAGGCTGCCCTTATGGATGAGGTCAGGCACAGGGAGGGCAGTGGTGGGCTGGTCCCCGCTTGGCTCCGGGGTGCCGGTCATGGTGGGGACCCCAGGGCATTCTGGAGAGGATGGGTCCCTTGTCCCTGGCCACTCCTCTGTGGGGTCAGGCTGGGCTGTGGGCAGTTCAGGGGGCTCCTCCATGCTGCTTCTTGGGCTCGTCCCTGCCGGCTGTGGTGCGATGAGCATGTCCTGTGGGGTCTTCAGGGCACGTGGTGTCCGCTTCTTGGTGATGGGGGGCGGGGGGTCCAGCCGGGGGAAGGTGTCCAGCCCCACAGCCCTGCAAGCACAGAGAAGCAGTGACATACAGCCCCGTGCCAAGGCCCTTCCAGTCTGTGCCAATGGCCCCACCACAGGGTGCACTCTATGGGGACACTCACCCATCCTCGCTGGCTGGCGGTCCCGTGCCCAGTATCGCCCCAGCACTGGCATTCACCTCCATCACCCCCACACTGGGGAGCCCAGCTGGCTCCTTGCGGCGCAAGAGGTCATTCATCTTGGCCCCCACAGCCTTGCCCAGATTGCGGAGGTGCTGGCTGCCGGCAGGACGGGAGGACTGCAGCGGGGCACCCGCCATGGTGGGGACATGTTGTGGCCGTGGGGTGGGTGCCGTACTGGCGCTGGCGTTCTCAAACATGCTTTGGTCCACTGGAGGGGGAAAGGGAACAGAGAAGGGGGCGTGAGCCGGGCTGGAGTAGGGACCCCAGCAGGGACAGCGTGTCCCAGAGCTGCCTGCCAGCTCCCAACCCGGCAGCATGGGGGACAGAATTTAGGGGAGAGGGACACTGCTCCTGCAGCCCTACAGAGGCTGTGGGCAGCCAGGCCACACCAGGGCTGCGCCGAGCAGTGCATGCGGTGGGGACAGCATGGGGCAAGATAGGGTAGCAGTGAGCCCAGGTGTCATGGTTTCAGCTGGGATGGAGTTAACTTTCCTGCTAGCAGCTGGTGTGGGGCGATGTTTTGGATTTGGGATGAGAGTGGTGCTGATAAGTGCACTGATATTTTTAGTTGTCCCTAAGATCTCAAGGGCTGTTCTGCTCCTCACACTGCCCCACCAGCAAGTAGGCTGGGATGGTGGGGGGCACAAAAAGTTGGGAGGAGACACAGCCAGGACAGCTGACCCAAACAGACCAAAGAGATATTCCATATCATTCCTTGTCATGCTCAGTATATAAAGCTGGGGGAAGAAGAGGGAAAGGGGGGTGTTCAGAGTTACGGAGTTTGTCTTCCCAAGTAACCATTACATGTGATGGAGTCCAGCTTTCCCGGAGAAGGCTGAACACCTGCCTGCAGATGGGAAGCAGTGAATGAATTCCTTGTTTTGTTTTGCTTGTGTGCATGGCTTTTGCTCTACCTATTAAACTGTCTTTGTCTCAACCCACGAGTTTTTTCTCTTACTCTTCTGATTCTCTCCCCCCTCCCAACCCTGGGCAGTGAGTGAGTGGCTGTGTGGTCCTAGTTGCTGGTTGGGGTTGCACCATGACACCGGGGCTCCATGCTGCCACTGCCAACACGCCGACGTCTCTTACCTGACACTGAGCAACTGGGGAAGCAGGTTGTGGAAAGAAAGAGAGAAAGACGATTTACCAAGGGAATGGCAAGGGGACTGCGGACCTGTCCCTTCCACACAGTCGGGTGAGGTGCGCTGCTGACTCCCTGCCCATATCTGCCATGCTACCCAGGGAGATAGGACTTACGTGGAGCCCTTATCAGCCAGGCGCCCACAAAGCAGGTTCTCTGGGGGCACCCACAGCCTGGGCTCTGCACTGCCCACCCCAGCATGGCTGCCTCTCCAGCCCAGGCTGGCTGTTGCCTTGCATTAGCCAAGCTCCCAAGAGACCCCAAGGGCTGAGCCCACTGCCCCGGAGCATCCTGCTGTGCACTGTACACACAGGTGACATCAGCCCTTTGTGACACCGGCAGATGACGGCATGGGTACCATGGTGCAGGAGCCACACATCGGCTACGTGAGAGTGATGAAGAGCTTTGTCCTGCCCTCTGTTTCCGTTGGGGCCATGCCCCATGGCACCAAGAAAAGAAGCCCAGAGGCTCTGTGCCCCTCGGGCCCTGCCAGCAGGCCCGGTGCCTGCCAGTTGCAGCCAGGTGGGGGGTGCAGGCAACCAGCGCTGCCTGTGAGGGGGGCTCCCCCTCGCACCCCCTGGGCACGGCCACCGCCACGGCACTGCTCAGCGTCCTGCGGCACAGCGAGGGCCTGAGGGCAGACAGGCTGTGGAGGGGGTTAGCTGGACATACCCTCCTGCACGAGTGGGGAAAGGGGACCGGGAACACCCACGGCAGTGGGTGCTTTCTGGGGACAGAGGGGGTCCTGTAGTCACGCCCCGCCTCTGAGCTACACCAGTTTCTACCCCGTGTCTTCCGGCAGGAACCTGTAAAACTGTGAGTGCTGCCCCCAGGACTGTCAGCTCAGCCTCCTCGTCACCGACTCTGTGCCGGTGCTGCTCTCTGCGGGACTGCTCCTGTGGGCTGCCGGGTGAGCTCTGTGCTGTGCCGGTGCCTCGGTGCCTGCCAGCATCCCGCATCCATCTCTACCCCTGCGTCCTGTGGAGGGAGGGATGGTACCCTCCATACCGGGGGGACATACTGGGGCAGAGCCAGCCACCTCTGCATCACACGAAGACAGGGAGAGAGGGTCACCAGCACCGCGCATGTGAAGCCGGGCTCTTGCAGGGACCCCTGACTCACTGCAGACCCTTTCCTCCGCAGCCTCGCCAGGCAGTGAGCGCCCTGCCCGCACCATCTACCGGCCCTGGTTCTCGCCCTACAGCTACTTCATGCATACCCACGGAGCCACCCTGCAGGACCTGAACAGCCTCTCCTACAGCCTGCCCTCCCTCAACCAGGAATCCGAGGAGCCCGATGACCTCTCAGAGATCGTCTGCTCTTCCTCTGGCTCCTCGGACAAGACCCAGCCCCCTGAGAGGGACAGGCAGGCCAGGGACACAGCCAGGATCACGGTCCGGGACATCCTCGCCGCTTCCCAGCAGCAGCCGGTGCCCCAGTGTGGCTACCAGTGCATGTCATGCTGCCGCGTCTTCCCCACGCTGTGGTCAATCAAGGTCCACATCCAGCAGAGCTCCCGGGAGGGCTACAGCTGCAAGGTGTACTACCGCAGGCTCAAGGCCCTGTGGGAGAAGGAGCACAAGGAGCAGGAGGCTTGTAGCCCCCAGGGCACCTATGTAGCCCTGCCAGCCGGGCAGCCGCCGCGGGAGGGCACTCCTCCATCGCTCCTGCCGGCGGCAAAATAAATTGTTTGGGGAGCAGGCGGCCTTGCCTGCCTGCTGCCCTTGCCTACACAACAATTCCACCATCCTTTAAGGGCGGCTCTTCCCGACTTCTGCTTTCCCAGCAGTCAAAAGTCTCCTGAGCCCCTGGAAAGCGCTGCTTAGCATCTCTGCATCTCCATGGAGGGCTCTGCAGATGCCAGGAACCCCCCTGGCACCCTTGAGCTGCCATGTCAGCCCTGAAACAAGCCTGCCGTGTGCAGGGGCTGAAGAGGAAGGCTGCTACCTCTCTACCCCCAGCAACATTCAGGGCACCTGGCTCTCACAGGCGGCCCGTGGCTGGCACCACAAGAGGAGGATGCTTAGGCTGGTGGGGGTCTGTGCAAGGCCAAGGGATGTCACTGCTGGTGCTGGCTCCCAGTGTGGAAGGGGAGAGAAGTACAGAAAGAGAGAGAGTCAGCGAGAAGGAAGAGACAACAGAGAGCCTTGAGAAATAGAAAGATTTATTTAGCAAAAGCCAGTCGAGTAATGACAACACCCAAGGGTTAAGTGCACTTACATTGACAGACTGGTTTCCCAGATAGATTGAGTCAACAGTTAGTAACACGACAGTTGTAGGAAAAGGACAAAAAATATCGCTATAAATCCTCAGTCAAGGTCCATAACAAAAGTGAGAGGCTAGAGAGGTGTTCTCGGAGGCAGCGCTGAGCTAGGAGGATGATCATTTACACATATACACCTGTGGTGCAGCAGGATGTTGGCAGGGTCCCACCTGGCTCTGGCAGCACCCTCTCAGCCCATGGGGCACCCACCATCACCTGCTGTGGGCAGAGTGCTGGGCAGGAGCCCAGGCCCACAGCTGGTCCTAGCAGCTCCTTGCAGGGCACCACCTCAGCTGTGTGTGCAGCAGGGTCAGGAAGGAGCGGTGGCATGGGGAGATGGCTCAGCTCTGCCCACTTTCTGAGGCAGACCAGCTTGGGAGAGACCTCCTGCCTGCTGCTTCTCCTCCTGGGCTCTCCCTTCATCTGCCCTATGTGTATGGCTGAGCTCCTTCCATCCTCTCTCCTACACAATCTATCTGCTCACACAGAAATCCCTCTCCGAGGTCAATCATATACGCTTACCCTGCCCACAGCATGTCCTGCACATGCCGCCATCCCCACCTCTCCTTCCTGGCAGGACCAGCCCCCCACCCTGTGCCTTCACCTCCAACTGCTGTGGGATATCGGGGTTCCCAGCAGAGGGGCTGGCACACAGCTGTGCCCACAGTGGTCCAGGACAAGGGCTTATGGAGGCATTGGAGGCCAGAGGACAGGAGTACCTGGGTCCCAATCTGCATCTGCTCCCGCTGTGCCCAGTGCAGGGGCTCCCCTGGACATCAGGTCACTGATGGGGACACTGAAACGTGGCCTTCCTTCCCACTGGGACTCTCTAGCTCCTCACAGCATCCAGCCTCCTCTGGTGGTGGAGGGTGCATAGCACAGCTCATACCGACCTTGGGGGTTTCACCCACACCTCTGTCCTCAGCAGCCCTCAAGTCCCAAGGGGACTGGGGCAGAAAGAAGTGATGGACCTTCTTCAGCAGCAGGGCTAAGCCCTGGCGGAGAGCAAGAGCTCATGCCTGGGAGGTGCTCCATTAGGGGTTAGGTGCAGGCAGATCTAGCAGAGACAGAGCTGGTGAAGGTGAGAGAGGCAGGGAAGCAACAAAGTGAAGCAGAAGCAGGATAGGAGGGTGGATGGGGAGGAGAACTGTGCCAATCCCCACCTTGTCAAGAGTTTCCAGGGGAGCAGGGGGGACATCAGGACTCTGGTTCATACCCTTTCAGCTGTGACCTTTCAGAGGCTGCAGCAACAGGCAGCTGATAAACGTGCTTGTAGAAAAGAGACAACTTCTGGATCCCTTGGGCCCCCCCACAGATGGCTCAACGACAGGTGTCTTGAGGTCTGATGGGGAATCCTGAGATCTTGGATTCACTTTTTTGGAGGGTGCAAACCAGAGACGTGAAAGAGCCAACCTACAGACACCAGCAGTTCACTCGCCATCAAGGGGTGGCAAGCTTGCCCATCCCTGCACACAGCCAATGCCAGCACTGCATCCCCCAGCCCTGGTCCAGGGAAAATGAATGCTTGGAAATGGTAGGGTTTGTCTATAAAGCAAAGCAGGGAGTTTGTGGTGATGGGGGGTGCAGGGAAGTGCTTGAAAACATGACTTGAGAGCACCAGAAAGGCTTTGAAACCTGGCAGCCATGCCAAGGAGCCCATGGACTGAACAACGAGGGGAAGGACACTCCATGTCCCAGTGCTGCGTGCCCAGGCTCTCTGCTCCAGGCTAAGCCATGCCTTCCTCTCCACGCTGCACCCCGGGAGAGGAATAGGCAGTGCCTGCACGTCCACCAGTGCCACAAACACCACCACCACCTTGCCAGGAGCTGCCTGTGCCTGGCTCCCCTGTGCAACCTCACCTCACCCCTTCAGCTCCTTTCCAGGCTCGTCCTTACTGTCCCCCGCTGCCTCACCTCTCACACACCCACACCGACGGTGCACTGTCACCAACCCCAACCACCCCACTACCATGGCCCTGGCCTCATCTCCCACGCTCTCCACCATGCAGAAAACCACAACCCCTGCCAGCGGCTCTGTCCCTACTCACTGCCCCGAGCACTGCCTCCTCGGTCCCCCTTGTCCCTGCTCACTGTCCCCTGCCTGCTTTCTCACTCCCCCAGCAAAAACCTTCATTTGCTTTACTGCTCTCCCTGCTGGAGCACCAGCAGCACTGGCTACTCATGTAGTGTCCGGAGGGGTCCTTTGCTTCTGCCCAGCCTCAAAACACAGCTTGCAGGGGGACGGGGACCATGGGGTAGCACAAGCAGCTGTCAGCTTGCCGTCCGATATGAAGCGGGGACACTCCAGCTCAGCACACAAGCCCATGCACACTGGAGCACAGCACACCCGGCGCACCCCCTCGGCATGGCTCCCCCACCACCTCTGCACACCTCCTGGCCGTGTGCTGGAAGCCTTGAGCTCCCTCCTCCACCCTTTCTACCTCCGGGCTGTCCCGTCCCTGCCAGCGCCAGGGGGCTATGGCCAGGGTCCACCCCAGCTCCGGCAGGTCCCCACTGCTCTGCACCACCTCCTGCCGACCCCTACACCGCGATCTCATCCTCCAGGCTGTCACCCAGGTCCTGCCTGGACTGGACGTGGAGCAGGCGCGGCGGTTCCTCCTGGGACCAGGAGTCGCGCTCCTCACTCTCGTCCGTGTTGGACTCATACTCGGAGGCGATGCCTGACTCACGGAATTTGATGAGCTCCAGGCTGCCCAGCGCCGGCTCCGGGGCGGGCTGCCCCGAGTCCGGCAGAAAGCGGTAGCACTCCAGCTTCACCAGACAGTCGTTCCTACCTATGGGGCTGCCCAGGGCATTGGGGAAGCCCGAGCCAGGGCCCAGCGGTGGTGGGTGGGTGTCCTCGGGTTGCGGGGTAGTCGGGTCGCAGAGGACGGGGAGGACGTTGGGGCGGAAGGTGATCTCCAGCAGACTGTCCTGGGAACCTGCTGCAAGAGAAGGGCATGGCTGAGAGGCAGGCAGTGCCACCCTGGCTCACAGCTGGCTGCGGACTGGCCAGAGGAGGATGGTCTGGGGCCACTTGGGTGTCAACCTCCCCACCCTCCCCACCATTTAGAGGGGGCCACTTGTTGCTACTGGTGCCAGGAGCTGCTGTTGGCCAGCAAAGGAGGATAAAAAGTTAGATCTGTCTCCCAGCCCAGCTCCTATAGGGAGCTGACAGCCACATCTGCTGGAGAGGAAGGTCAAGGAGGGGCTCTTGGGTAGGTAAGGAGTTAGCCTAAACCATGCAGCCAACTAGGAAACCAGACACACAGCAGATGGACGTATGTGACTGCTTGTCCATACGGCCCTCCCCACTCCCCTTCCCGTGCTCCATGCAAGCGCCCAGCTGCACACACAAGCCAGGCCAGAAGGGCACCGATATTTCCCTACACAAAACCGCTGGAAATGGAAAAAAAAAAAAACAAGAGAAACACCCACAATCATGTCCTCCACAGACCCGGCTAGCTGCGAGGGGAGAAGAAGGGGCAAGAGTGCTTACTGGTGTCGTTCCCCGCCAGCTTCAGCTCCAGCTCCTGCACCTGCTTGACCAGGAGCGAGATGTGCTGCAGCAAGTCCTTGTTCTGGAGCAGGAGCTGGTGCACGCGAGCCTGGGCCTCCAGCCGCGCCGCCGCCTCTGCTGCCAGCTGGTCCTTCAGCAAGTGGACCTGTGTGACAGGAGAAGAGTAGGTGAACGCACGGGAGATGCTGCTTGAGGGCTGAGAGCTTCAACTCTGGCCATCCTTGCTTCTCCACCCAGGGCTCAGCAGCATCCCAACAAATGATTTGATGAAGAAGCCGTTAACCTGTGGGTACCCGCAGACATGACAAGGGAGAGTGGGGACAGGTGGCAGCATCACACTAGGGCATGCTCGGCAATGGTCCCCTGACATCTCTGATGGAAATGACCGAGGCAAAGGGAGGCAGTGCTGACCAAACTGTTGGTCACACACACGTGCCAGGAATGCATGAGGAAAGGGTAGCCCAAGAGGAATCCAGATGGACGCGGAAGAGAAGACATGCTCAACCAACTGGATGCTGCTGGTGCACAGAGACGTGTGCTGGCCCTGGCTGAGCTGTCTGGGCAGCTTTCCCAGAAATAGTGTTTTGCATGAGGCAGGGTCCTGCCATCGGCATCTGTCACTAGCAGGGGCTGGAGCATCAGAGCTCCCCAGAGCTGCAGACATCTCCGGCTGTGCCAGGCATGACACATCTGGAGCAACACAGATGGCAGAGGGCTGTCAAGACATGGTGGCTCTGGGGACATGAGCTGGCTGCTCATTCCGGCCCTGGGAAGCAATGCCTGGCCGTTAGCCCATGGGAGTCCACAGATAAGAATTCCATTGGTTTTCATGTTTACCCATAGGTAAGCATCTATGTATCACCAGCACCACATTGCATGGAGGGTGGGATGCTGCTTGGTGAGACCAGCCAGGACCCCTTGCCCAGGGACAGTGGAAGCAGCTCTCTGCTCTGAGATAGAGCAAGGAGAGCCCCGGACAAACGGACAGCAGTGCGGAGCCACCAGGAGCCATGTTGGCTCAGCATCTCCTCCTGCCACCCACCCATGGCTCCTACAAGTGCTCTTCTCTCTAGCAAAGACTGAGCCAACCAGGCTCATAAGGAGCCACGGATTTAAAACAAAAACAACCAAAACCCTAAAACCAAAAATAAACCAAACCAAAACCAAACACCCCCTCCCCTCCCAAAAAAAAACCCAACAACAAAAAAAAAACAACAAAAAAAAGGCAGTTTTACCTTCGCCTAGAAAAAGTGACCTTGGGGAAAAGCTCTCTGTAGCCTGCCAAAGCTGGGAACTGCTGCTGCAGCTGCAGGGCCCCAAAACCAGCACAGCTGGGGTCCACCTGCCCTCTTGGAGGGGTACCAGGAGGCAGCACTGGTTCTGCTGACAGGCAAGAGCTTTGTCCTGTGCTGCCTGGATGCAGCCAGCAAGGCGGCAGGGCAGTGCCCTTGGCGGGACAGAGCTGAAGCACAGCAAGCTCAGGGGGTGGCAGGAGGCCAGCAAAGGGGCTGGGACATGAAGGCAGACCAAGGGCAAGGGGATGCAATACTTTATCCCCTGAGCAGGCAGCAGAGTCCTTCTGGTTCACCTGCGGGCCCCCAGCCGGGTGAGTCACCCCACACCACTGCTGCGGGAGCCACAGTCACCTCCCTCCTGCTGCTGGCAGTGGGGCACAGCAGCATGGTGGGACTGGGACCCTCCACTGACCGCTGGTGGGTGAAGCGGAGGCCTCGAGCTGAGCTTGCAGAGGTGGCATCGCAATTAAATGCTAAGCAGGTGCCAAAGCATACTGCTGGCAGCATCAGTCTGGAAGGCATCCTTCCTTGCAGACAGCAGCTGTCTCCACCACAGGTGCCTGCAGCAGGGCCCGTGCGATGCTCAGGTGATGCCAGGAGAAAATGTGAGTAGAGCTGAAACGTCATGTCTTACAGAGGATCAGTGGCTCATGCCACCAAGCCCCCTGGGGACAAGACCCAGGAGGGACTCCCGGCCTTAATCCAAGAGAGGGAACTTTCACAGGTATCTGGGATCACCTTACAAAAGCAAGTCTCTGGTCAGTAAGGGAATGAAATGCCATTTCATTCTCAGCCAAGTAATTACAGGCTGAGCCAATTACAGGATGGTCCCAGTGGCTATAGACCCAGCAGAGATCCTGGATGGCACAATGGATCTCCCAGCTTTGTTAGTAAAGAATTAAGCCTGAGCCCATCACCACATGTTCAGAGACAAACTGGCTCGGTACTTCTAGAGGGAAGACAACAAGTGCCATTGACAGAGGTGTGATGTAATGCATTCAGTCATCTGAAAGGCATTTGACATGATAGGGCCCAACTTTTTCATTAATAAATTACAATGATACAAAATCACCACAGCGCACGCTGAAGGGATTAGAGAGCAGCCAAGTGACAGCTCCTGGGACAAGAACCATCCTGGGGTGGGCAGAAGTCCAGAGCAAGGCATCAGCCCTTGGAGAGACAGGGATGAGGCCACTGGCTGCCATCCCAGGAGTCAGCCAAGAAATGGTGTTACACTATTTCAGATTTTTTAAATTTTTTTTTTAATCTGGAAGCAGGAAGAAAAAGAAATTGCCATTGCAAGGCTCTGCAGGTACACAAAGACTGGGAACTACTGGAGATGAGCAGTCCCTACCACACCAGGTCTTGGCTTTGTCTGACAAGCTTTGGCTGTAGCAACACTATACTTGGGCAGACAAAAAGGATCCCCTGAGGATGTAGGTCCCTCTTCCACAGAAGAAAGCAACTTACTGAGTCTTGTGACCCCAGAAGGCATGTGGGCGCTTGGGGCAGAAGCTCGGCCAGAAAGACCAATACTGATTTTCTGATGTGAGAACAGAAAAGCCACGGGAAAGTACAGCAAGGCTTCTGGAGCCGATTGCTCAGGTGAAAGAAGAAAGAAATCGCTCAGGAAGAAAGTTGAGCAACTGCAGAGAGCTCTGCGAGGGGTCAGGGAACAAGTAAAGCTAAGGTAATGAGTTGGATAAAGTGGCCAGAGCTGCTTAAATGAGAAATGCCTCCATGGAGAACGAGCTGGCAGGGTCTAACACTGAGGCCAGGCATTCGCGAGAACACAGGGGCCAAGGGACCAAGAAAGCTGGTGGCCAGCAGACCTAAGGCTCATCCATGTGGGCTTCACACAACCACCGCTGGGAGCAAGGGCGATAAAGCAGGCTGTGCAGCAAAAGGAGAGGGGACACTGCCCAGCCTGCTCCCACGCCTCGGTGTCAGGGTCCACCTTGGCTCGGGTCCGGTCCCCACCCACGCCCGTCCCCCTCCACGCAGGGGATGCTCTGCCACCGAGGGGCTCAGTAGCACACCCCAGCCCTGCCACTGCCCCCAGGAAAGAGCAGAGGGGAGAACCTGTGCCACGGCCACTTGCGTCTGCTGCTGCTGCTGCTGCAGGAGCTGCTGGAGAAGCTGCATTTGGTGGTGGGCAGAGAGGGGCGTCCCCAGGTCAGGCAGCTGGGCAGATGAGGGCAGCAGCATCTTGGGCGACGCTGTCAGGATGTCTTCAGGGTGGAGGCAGCCCTGCAAAACACCGGTGTCAGAAGTGTGATTTTATGCACCTTGCCACGGAGAGCCGCCAGGCACAAATGGGATGTGGCACACAGCAGCCGCCCAGAAACACCCAGGGAAAGAAGGTGCTGCATTCAAAGCAAACGCACGCTTTGCTAGGGGTACTGAACATGTTTGAAGGCAGCATTTTTTTCAGTTTTGACAAAAGCCCGAATACTTCTGTAGAAAATTCCCCAAAAGGCTGATGCTTCTCATGGGAATTCCACTGAATAAAAATGTCTCTTTTTTTTGGGGTAGGAAAAAACCAACCCTATTAGCTCTGCCCCAGACACTTTCCGTGTGGCTGCACATAGCTGAGCCTCGGCACGGTGCTCTCTGGGAGCGCCCCGGGCCCCGAGCCAAAGGGCAGCCCTGCGGTGGCAGATGGCTTTGATCCGGGAGCCGGGGAATGCTGCACAATCCCTCCTGAGCCCCGGGCCCTCGGGGATGCTCATCGGAGCCACGGGGCCAGGGCTGCGCCGTGCTCCGAGGACGGGGACCCACACACCTTGGCATCGCCATAGGCACTCCCCTCCTTGCCCACGGCGTCGAGGTCGGTCACCCCGCGGCTGAAGTCGAGGATGTCAGCTCCGGGCAGCGGCAGCTCCACGGCGTCGATGTCCGTCTCCTCTGCCGAGGCGGCTGCCCTCTCCGCGCCAGTGAGGCGGCAGGCTGCGGGAGCAGCATCAGTGCATGAGAGAGCAGAGCACAGCTTGCTTGGAGAGGGATCTTGCTACGGTGCGCCCATGGTATGGCAAGCGATGCCCACTGGGCGGTCCCCACCACCCCCATCCCACCCGCCCTCCAGCTCTGGGCGGGGGGGGGGAACAGGTACAGAGCAACACAGCTGTGTTTCCTGATGCTGCTCGGGATGGGGCTCGTGGCCAAAAAATATACCCAGCCCCCAGCACACCAAATGTGGGGAACAGTGGCCAAAACCTCTGATGTGGGACAAATGGGCCACCAAGAGCAGAAGACAGAGAGAAAGCTAAAGAAAGGTAAACAAGAGATTAGGGGAGGGGAGAGAACCCAAAACAAACGGATGTTCAGAAATCCCCAGGGAACTGCATTATCGTGGCTGGGACATTGTGTGGAGGAAAACCAAACAATGACCAGTGCAGGATGGCCCAATGATTAGGTCATCCCGACATGATGGCTGCAGAGGCAGGCAGGAAACCACAGCACAGCCCAGGAGGCTCCTGTCGGGATGTGGGGTGGATCTAGCACCCCGCATGGGGCGGCAGGGCAGGGCAGGCAACCCACACACAGACAGGCATCAGGACCTGCCAGTATCCCAACAAGCACTGGAGGTGTTTGACCAACCTCTTGCAGAACATCTGTCTCCTCTCCAGTGCAGCCACTGGCACCAAGGAGCACAGAGCCTGGGGTGATGGGGCTGGACCAGTAGCCCCCCAGCCAGGAGCATGCATCCCTGCACCCTCCACCCATGGGGCTAAGAAGGGATTGGGGGTCTGCAGGGCTGATTGCAGCCCTGGGAGCTTGATGCAAGACCCCAAATGCAGCTTTCTACATGCAGGGAATTGCAGAGAGCCAGCCCCAGCCCCACAAACACCTCGGGAGGTGGGGAAGGTCTGTGCTGAGGGGGCCTCTGCTGTGGAAGCAGAGAGGAAATGTTTGCAGCGTGTGCAGCCGGAGCACAGAGAGTACTCAGGCGCCCAGCAGAGTCCTGGGCGCTGCTAATGGGCTCCCAGCAAGGGGGCATGTCTGCGAGGATGATGGCTAACACCTAGCGAAGGCTCCTTGCTGGGCAAGATTCCAACTTGACCCCATGCGCCACAGGCCAGATTGATGTGCAAATCCATTCCCCGCAGGCGTCAGCCAGCAAGGAGCCGTATGGGAAGATGGTGACTCTGCCAGGCTCCAGGACCCCCATACAACCCCCGTCTCCACCCTCGCACAGTACCTGGGACGTCCAGGTCGTCCCCGTTCCTCTCACTGTCTCCATCCTCCTGCCCGTCCGCATTTTGCTGGGTGTGCTGCAGGCTCAGCTTGTGGCAGACCTCGAATGCCTGCCCCACCGTCCGGACGATGCGCATGGCTTGGCTCTGCAGCAGGAGAGGAGAAGAGGAACACAACCTCAGCTGGGCCGGTCCTGCCCAGTGACCTCCCATCCTGGCACAGCTCTCGGGGGTCTCTGTGTGCTGCCACAGGGACTGAGGCACCAGAGCTCAGATCACTAGGGTGCTCCAGGCCACCAGCTGCCCCACTGAGACCTCACAATGGCACAATGTGCATCCCAGCATCTTTACCTTCTTCTTGGATTTGAAGACGTTGCACCTGAAGACATTGCTAGACCCATCCCTGGCAATGTAGCTGAAGATCTTTAGGTCTTGGGAGTCGTGGGACACGTAGAATATCCTGCAAGGACAAAAAGGAAGGAAGGATATCAAAATACATATTACCCACATGCCCAGGAGACCTGCCAAGGCCACCACCAGCGCTTCCCAGGGCACGAGGTGCTGGCAGATGCCCAGCCTCTGCAGCACATCCCTCCCTGCTAAAGCCCTCAGAAATTTTTTTGGCAGTGGTTTTGCCTCGGCTGGAAAAATTAGCCTGCTGACTCAGCAGCAGCAAGTGTTTTGCGAAGACAGTAAGGGGCTTCCTCTGCTCAGCCCCCAGGGGCAGAGCTGGCGGCCCAGGAGCCCTCCAGGAGCTTGCCAAGCTTGCCTGCTTGGAAAGCTGGCCTCCTTGCTCAGGTGCCTGTCGCCCCCTCCCCTGTAGGGCTGAGGCTCTTCCTTGCTCCCATTTGGCTTCCCCGACACACAGGTGCCCCACGCTCTTAGCTCTGGCCAACGAGACGGAGGAGGAGAGCTGGGGACTTTTGGAGAGCACAGCAAACGAGGGGAGCTGCCCTCCATGGGGATGGTGGCAGCTCTCCACAGTCAGCCCCCAGCACGGTCCCGGCGTAGCGTGAAGTAAACGGCCCAGCAGAGCCACCCAAGCTCCCCTCCCCTCAGCAGGTGGGCTTTACCTGTAGATGGGATCGTGCATGACCAGCATTTTGTTCTCGTCCCAGGCCCATTCTTTTTTCTGCAATGAAAGAAGCTGAAAATGAGTACGTCAGACGCTGTCCTTGAGATCAAGGACAGGGCAGAGACAGTCCAGAGACAGACCCTGGGAAGCTCTTGTCCTAGCTCTGTTGCTGCTCCCCTGCAACCCTCCACTGAAGGCCGGGTCCTGCTGGGGGTCAGTGATGTCCCACATCACATCCCATGGGGACCCCCAAGCCCCTTCTACACCCACATCAGGACTGGCTCAGCCACCCTATGGGAACATGGCTTCTCTGTGGCTGATCCCAGCCCATCCCTCCCTCTCCCAGCCCAATAGAGTTTCCCAGAAATTCAAGGATGCAGCAGGTCCTTGCACTGAGAGGGGAGGGCTCCTGCTGCCCCAGGGATCAGGGCTGCCTACCTTTTTCTTCTTCTTCAGAATGACCTTCACGCCGTCCACCGACACAATGAGATTCACTTTCTTCTTCTTGATATTCTTGGCTTTAAACTCATACTGCAGGGGATGGAAGAAAACACCTGAATTAGCCTTCCTGTGCCAGGAATGCCCCAGGGAGGGCTGAAGAGGCTCTGATGGGAAGGGGTGAGAGGGATAGGGAAAGGTTTCCCCAGCCCCACATGCCTCCCTGAGCACATACCCGCATCAGACTGCACATCCATGCTAGGACAGGACAGGGGGCCTTTTTGCCCCAGGGCAACCCCATGCCCAGCATCCAGAGGAGCAGACCCCAAAGCAATCCAGCCCTTGGATGTGGATAATGCTCTGCTCAGTCCAGGATGCTGCTGGAAATGTTGTGTTTCAAAGGCATTCGCTCTGCCGATCCGAAGGGCCGTACTTCCCTGGAGAGGGACTGCCACCTCCCCAGCCGTGCTAGCCCCCCAGGGCTCCACAGCCCGGCTGGGTTTGTCCCACTGGCTTGTGCCCTGGTAAAGGAAATGGCATTTCGAGTGGGTTTTTTGGGGTTCAATATAAAACTGGAGATGATTGCTGAGGACTCCGTGAACCACTCCGGGGCAGATGCAATTACCCACTTCATTTAGAAATCACTGAACAGGAAAAAAAGCCCAACAGGAACTTCCAAAGATCAGTGACTAAACACAAAGCTCTTGTCCAGCCTGGGAACAGGATGAGCTCCCCCAAAATCTAGCCACTTCTACATTGAGAATTTTACAAGTGAGGAGAGGACTGGCTGTGGAAGAGGCCAGATGAGCCTTTTAGGTTGAGCAGCTTCCTGCTGTGGGACTTTTGAGGAGTCCCATAACTGGTCTACCATGGGTGCACCCACATCAGGTACCTGGTGGGCTGGTCCCATACACAGGGTGCTGTGGGAACAGATCTTCTGCGCCCAACCAGCGGCAGAAAAGTCCCACATCCTGCGCCTTCCATGCCCGAGGAAGAGGAATTTAATTAATCCTCTCATTATTTCGCCGGTCTCTCTGCAGAGGGAGCCCAGGGCAGGCGCCCCGATGCAAAGCCCAGCCTCCAGCCCGCGCCGAGCCTTAGTGTGACATTTCCAGCACTGCATGATGTATTAACTTTGGCAGCCTGAGCCAGCAGGCAGGAAAAGCTGCTGGCCCTGACCTGCGATCTGATGATAAAAGACTTGAAAGTACAATTCCTCAAAGCCAGTTTAAAGTTGCCGATAGGAATGGGAGATAGAGATGAGTCAGAAACAGTGGGGAGGGTGGGGGGAACGCAGCTCTGCCCTCCCCAGTGCACAGACCAGGCAAGCTGTGCAAGCCCACCCACTTCGGGGCTGAAGCCATGGTGATGGGCTGGAGAAAGCAGAGCTCAGGCTCCCACTGTGGATGCAGCCAGCCTCAAAATCCCCAGCACAGACCCACATGCTCCTTGCAAGGCTTATTCCTCATGAAAAAGTATCTCTCACCAGAGTCCCTCACCAAAGAGCCCACCTTGGTGGATTTCCAAGTCCCATCTCTCAAATGCCCCTTCCCCATCATAACAAGCATGGTGAAACTGCATCCAAGAGCCTCCTCTCCGTGCCATGCTAAGACCAGTACTGAGGTCACAGCACTGTGTCTGGTACCTAACGCTAAAGAAATGCCTTGATTTAGCCCTGAAAAGATGAACTCCAGTCGCTATCTTGGACTAATTAACCCAGCACCTTCTCAAGCTCTGCATGCAATTTTTCCAGGAGCTGTGGTCTGAGCTGCATGCTCTCTGCAGCACCCAGAGCGACTGCACGGCACCTTGTGGAGCTGCAGCCTGATTTATTGGTCCTAACGATCGTTCATTGTAAACATCAAGTTGCATTTCTGAGCTCCTGGAGCCATGGGGTTTCTGTTCTGGGCCATTCCAAGTGCTAATTAACGTGGGCTTGGAAGAGACAGCAACCCCCAAAAATATCTCAGGGTTACATAAACTATTTTTAACCTGTTTTTTTGGGTGAGTAACAGCCCCAGGACAGCAATGCAGCCAGGACAGGACATTTCAGCAAAGATGCTACCCAGCCCCGGCATGTGTTTCAGGGACAGGATCAGTGCAGAGCTCCTTGGAGAGGCTTCTGCAATCCCTGGCTGCAGGCACGGGATTCTGCCCGGGCTCGCTCTGAGCCTGGCAGAGGGGAGTGCCACGGGGAATGCTATTTTGCCTCTGCCACACAGATGCCAAAGTCCCCTTAAGCTGACGGCTCTCGGCAAACTCCAGCAAGAAACACTGGGAGTAAAGAAGTCAAATTCTCAGAAAGGCCGACTGGCCAGATTTGTTAAGCCTTTGCATAAATCCAGGCCTTTATCCTGATGCCGAGGCGGGAGCCAAGCCCCTCTGCAAGTCCAAGCCATGCGATTAGAGCTATTGCACACCCTGCCCCAGCCAGAGCTCGTTAGCGCAATCACTCCAACGAGCGCAGACGCTCTTTGGGATATATTTCCCATGCAATGGAGCGCAGCTCTCACCAATAAAATGCTAATGAACTCATGCCCACTGGGGCCCTAATGAAGCACTAACCATAATTTAATAACAAATTAGCGAGGAAGAGGATTCAATAAACCAGCAATTCAGCCAAGCCGCCTCTCCCATCCCTGGGCTGTGTGGGGCAGTCACGCCAAATCCCACGGGCCAGGAGACGCATCGCTGATTTTGAGGGGTTTTTCAAATTTGAATTTGGGTAAACAGGTGTAAGAAGGGAGGAAAAGCACCCAGGAGAGAGGGGCCAGCAGACCAAACCCAGCGGGAGCAGGTACTGCTCTGCAGAGCCCGGCACACCCTTCATATGCTGCTACCCCCCTGCTTACAGCCACAGCCTGCAATTTGCACCAGGCTAATTCAAGAAACCGGAGGGATTTCACCCCAAGCCGCACCTCTGGCTAGGGTCAAAGGGAACATTAGGTTTGCACAGTTCCTTTAAGTGAGACCTGAGCCACAGAGACCATAAGGGATGAACCCAAAACTGTGCAGGGCAGAATCTGTGCTCAGACCTGCCGGCTCACGGCGCAGCAGTTCACGTTAGCGGTGACAGCAGCTGCCAGGACCAGCCCCGCTCTGTCCTGCCGTGCCAGGATGCTGCTCGCTGGCTACAGCAGGAAAAAGGCATGTCTTGCCACAAGTCCTCGCAAACCCCAGCAGCTCCCAGAAAGGCTGTGGCTGATGGTTGCAGCCAGCCCGAGGCACCAGCCCAGGAGAAGTGCCTAGGGCTGGACTGTGTGCCCTGTGTGTGCCCTGCATGCACCCTGGCTCTCCTTGGCCCAGGATGGGTAGCTGGCCCTATGCTATACCTTTGGACTTTTCCAAAGCAACAGCAAATCCTTTCCATCAGCAGACTATAGACGCCAGTATGGGCTTCTTGTTTCTGAAGACTGCTGGACACCTCAGATGGTCTCATCAATGTGCTGCACGTCAACAGGCCCTGCCCTTGCTAACACCTGCCCTGCAAGCCCATTGACTTAATGGTTCCATGGAAAACTCTCTGTATGGCTGATCAGGACATCCCTGGCCTGGAGTCATTCTTGACTCTGTCTGCCCTGGGCACAGAGATCTGCTGGGTCTGCCCACGTTTGTCAACGTCCCTCCTTCTGCTGTGAAACAGAGAGAGAAAGCTTAAGAGGGATGCAAAGCATTAGGGTTTTAGCTTTCCCTGTTGCTGGGAGGAGAGCAGAGGTGATGGCAGGGTTGGAAACCCCACCGAAGGGACTCTGAGATGGTCTGCACAGCCACAGCAACCACCACTGCATCCAAAACCAGCAGGCACTGACCGATCCAGAGGAGAAGAAAATCTGCACGTTTCTAGGGATGCTGGACCAATGCCATAGAACGCTCGCTGGGAATATATCCCGCATCCCCAAAGAAGTGCTAAAAATCACACCATCGCTGCTAACGAGCTTCTCACCGAGGCAATACAAAACTGCGTGGGTGGCAAAGAGAAAGTGGGGTTTCTCAAAGCCACCAGCATGGGACACGCTCTGCTGCCAGAAAGGGACGGGGATGCTCGGGGAGGGGGGGAGCTTTACTACAGACTAGGAGTGCCCCTGCGATGGGGTGCAGGGAGCTGGGCCACAGTAATTCACCCTGCACTCTGTGGACACCACATGCTGATTTTAGGTGACTATCTCAGGAGAAAAAACACATTTCCCTCCCTTGAGGGAACTCGCGTAGGATGGAGAGCTGAACCCCAGCCTGCTGTTTAATAAAGAAATTATACAGAAATCCAGCTTGGGATCAAGGAAGTAAAGAGGATTTGTGCAACCTCCCCATAAAACCCTTTGGTTTCACACCACCTGGCATTTCACCGTAGTACTTATAACTAAATGGTGTAATGCTCAAAGAGCTTTCTTGGCCTTCAACCCAGGTAGTCTGCCCACCATGGACACAATTCTAGATCTTTAAATATCAATAATACTACTACAAGTTTGGGTTAATTATATTAATTCTTGGCTATAGCAATGTGGCAATCTCAGAAGATAGACAAGAAATTATTTCAGGGAAACACAGAGACAATAGAGCAAGAGAAACCTGTCTGTTCCTGGACTTGCACAGTTCCTGGACTGCTCCACAGTCAGTCTCCAGCTGAAGCTCTAAGCACTCTACCAAAATTTTTAAGCAAAGACTGAGATATACCAAGGTTAAAAAAAATTATTCAAAAAAAAAAAAGTAAAAGTAGTCTCACTAATGAAAAGTATTAGATCACTCATAAACTCCAACCAGCTAAGTGAATAAAGTAATAAAGTTTATCCCTTAATTTTACTGTGCACAAAAACCCTCCCATTTTTATCTTCTCAATTAGAAAAGAAATATCTATTTTGTCAGAGCACGAGAGCCTTACCATTGACCTCAGGTTAGTGGGAGTCTATTTTCAACATCTGCCTTTTATGTGGAGTTCACTATTTAAATAACTTTAGATGGCAAATAATGCCAGCTGGTGTATGCATCATTGCACAACACATTCCTACTGGCAGAGTATTAAAATTGCCCTTTCTGGAGAACAGAGTAACATATGTTGCTTAATAGAGAGCGCACGTAACCTTGTCAGCTTAGAGTAAAATTATGTATGAATCCCAGCGCCATGGGTATTTGTGAAAAGCGTGGAAAACTCAGCGTCCTTAGAAACATGTTATCCATCCCCGCCGCTCTGTTTCTACACAGAAAAAGTGTAAGAAAACTTGTAACCACGCACTGATGGCGAGGTTGGGCAGATCAGACACTAAAGAGGAGAAATGATGTCTTTCTAGATTCATCATCCCCCCCCACTCACAAGCATCTTTGAAAGATTAACCCGAATAAAAATGCCCTCATTTCATACCAGCCTATCTAAATTGCAGCAGGTACAGATTTAAATCTGCCCACTTGCACTTGCCATCAGTAAGGGAAGGTACTGGGAATGTTATATGGTCAGACACTGCTAGCAGAATACAAATAAACAGATTTTAATGGAAGTTCCCCGAAACGCATTGAGCTGTCCCTGTCCCCTTCCATCTTCTATAGAAAAGAAAAGAAAAGAAAAGAAAAGAAAAGAAAAGAAAAGAAAAGAAAAGAAAAGAAAAGAAAAGAAAAGAAA
>JAOTQQ010000004.1:7514432-7584407 GCA_026546715.1 Gallinago undulata | reverse complement strand
AAGAAAAGAAAAGAAAAAAAAGAAAAGAAAAGAAAAGAAAAGAAAAGAAAAGAAAAGAAAAGAAAAGAAAAGAAAAGGAAAAAGAAAAAGAAAAAGAAAAAGAAAAAGAAAAAGAAAAATGTTTACAAGCTTGTACTGGGGAAAGAGCAGTGGTCTGAGGATTCAATTAATAGGGAAAAAACAATTTTCACAAAACTCATTGCTACTCTGCCAGCTCAGGAGGGAGGAGAAAAAAAATGTTATAAGAAAAAGCATAGAAATAGATGTAATTTCTGAAAAAAAACCTGTATTTCTTTGTGTTTATACAGCAAGGACATGAAACTCTCAGCAAAGCTGGATCCCGCAGAGACACCTTTGCTGAACACAAGGGCTGGCTGGCAAGGACCCGGAGACACGAGCAGCCCGAGCTCTGACCTCTGCCTGTGGTGATGCTCCTGCAGTCTTTCCAGGGCTCCCACAGCCCACTTCACTGTGGGAACGAAACCACAAGTGCAGGACTAGCCTAGTCCCTGGCAGGGGACTGGAAGCTGGCGCCCACCTCCCTTGGCACCCCTGGGCAGCTCCTCCTCGCAGCTGGCAAGCGCAGCAGCTAATAAAATACCTTTAGAGTTAGACTTTAACCCAAGGTCAGCTCAGGCTAATGAAAGATGTGGCAGACCCACAAAGGGTTTCCCGGCACTTTGTGGGGAGGAGGGATACTGTTCGCTTGATGAAGAATCAACTTATTACAAGATGACAGCAGAGCTTGAGTTCAGTCAGCACAGGCTCCACGGCTCCAAGAATTAACAACTCGGGGGTGGGAAACCACATATTGCACAATTTTGGCTGCTGAAAATACAGGGAATGAATGAAAATCTCAGAAATGTACAGGACATCATGCGTAACTCGCAGGAGGGAAGCCTCAGAACCCTTGCTGGGATCCCAACAGCCATAATTGGGAGGAATAGCAAACAACAGCAGCATGCAGTGGATGAGGATTTTGCTTTACCGAACCACACAAGGGAATGACACCAACACCGGTGCCCTCGGATAACTCCCAGCTGCCCATGGACTGCGTGGGAAAGGAAACCAGAGAGGGACGAGGCTCTTTCTTGGCTGGGGGTGCCGAGCCACCCCAGGGACGGCCACGGAAAGCAGAGAGCAGGAAGGCAGCACCTGGTCCCCGCTAGCCCTTGGTGGGGTAAACACCACCTGGAGCTCTGTGCTGGGTCCTGTGGGAGCGCTAGGAGCAGAGCGCAGCCGGAGACATCTCAGCTCTCCTTTATTTCCTTCTGGTGCTTTGTTAACAGGGGGTGGAGGGGCTGCAGCACGCTGAGGCGGGCAGCACAGCAAGCACAGAACTGCTACGTGCCAGTGTGTCCTGTAAACCAACAGCTTCTTGGGCCAAAAGGCTGGGAAAGCCCACGGGTAGGTAAGGACAGGTGGCACGCAGCTCGCCAGGCGCAGAGGTGCTGTGGGCTGGGACCGGCGACACATATAGAGGATGCACCAAATGCAGCCGTGCCTGATAAGGACAGGGAAGCTGCAATGCCACTGTGCAGGGTGAGAGATCTCGTTAGAATCACGCAGCACAAGCCCAGGCACACTTCTGTAGGCAAGGAAGAGGCACAGAGAAAAGCCTCCTGGATGAGTTTCAGCATGGAGTGGTGGCCATCCGAGAGGAGCCTAACCATTCCAGTTAAACAAGAGAACATGACCAGTACCTCTAAATACAGTGGCAGAAAGAAAAGAGCACTGGAGAGGAAAAGGGAATGCTTTAAAATACAGCTTTTGCGCAGCAGGAAAGAGATGCAACCTGGCCACGAGTAGCCTCACAGATCCGAAGAAAGTCCCCAGCCACCCAAGCCACACAGGTCTGGGAATAGGAGGGTAGTGCCCAGCAGACAGCTGGGGACAGTCTGCCATGTGGCAGGGTCCCGAGAGCCTGCCTGTCAGTCGGGCAGGGAAGCAGAGAGCCAGGGGTCCTGCCAGAAGGGTATCCAGGCGTGGAGCATCCCGCCCTCCCGCTGCCCACCCCGCAGGTTGCTGCCCCAAAAGGTGAAGGGCACCTGCCAGCCTGACCGGCACACGTCTCCCTCATGCATCACCCCAGCTCTACTGGGGCAGCAGCAGATATCTGAGGATAAAGCAGCTGGAAAGCAGGATACCTCCCAGGAGGGCAGTCAGCTTCATCCAAGAGGCATTTCTGAACAAGGCTTCAAAACATCTGACAGTCCACAGTTTCTGGGCTGCGCTTCAAGCCCACAGGGAACTCAAGCTTGCTGGAGGGGAGTACAGTGGAATATCTGCTCAGCCTACTAATCTGATCAGCAATAAATGGACTAAAACCCCTTTTTAGAAGACTGCCTTAAGCTGCCCTACCAAAGTGCTGCACTGCTGCCTGTGTCTATTGAGGACCCCCTTTTGTCTCAGGCACACAATCCCATTGCAGCTCCAATAAGGACATGTTACCACCCCAATTCCCACGTGCAACTGTAAGTTACGAGCCCTGCCGTGGGCATGCCCACGCACCCGCAGGGTGCTTGCCCATGGGATGGCAGCCACAGCTCCCTGCTCCTTCCCGGCGCTGGGAGACACAGAGCCAAGGACAGCTGGGAGATTCAGGGATCCCTGCAGTGTGGTCACTCTGCTTGCGCTCCCCTCTCCTGCTGCCAAAACCTGGGAAAAGCCCAGCCTGCAGTGCTTGTGCCCGCAGAGGGGATGGCTTCCATCACAGGGCAGAGTCACAGAGGTGTTTGGGGCCAGGACCAAGGTTCCCACCAGCTCCATTGGCAAACTGCTGGCACGGCATGGGCAAACACGCTGGGCACATCTCTGCCATCCTGCCAGCTCAGGTTTGAGCTGCTCCTCAGGCTCCTCCGTCACCCCGTCTACACCCCAGGGCTGGTGGGTTTGCCAGTAGCCAGACTTCAATCAAAGGGCACGGCGATTTGGAAAGGGGGAAAGGAGTAAGGAAGTATTGGATGCTTGTTCTTGGGCTTAATGATGCTTTTTAAAAATCTTCCACAGTTCCTAAGAGTTTGCATTTGCACATATGGGAAAATGTGACTCTGAGGTGCATGTGTTCATCTGAAATAAGACATGATTTTGGTGTGTACTGACAAGGTCAATGCCTATTTTCCCATCCAACTTCAGGTTTAATTTTGGTAACTGTCTGTGACGGTCGCAAGTACTGATGGGTATAAATGGGCATCGGTCTAAAAATACCCATGTTGTGAGAGCAGCAGAGCAGAGTTAAAGTTGCTGCTTTGAGACTATCCCAGTATCAAATCACAGTTTACCCGTTTATCACTCAAAATATGTTTCCCAGTAACATTGAATACTTCACGATAAATTCGTTCTGCTCAGTTTGCTATTTCCTACCCTATAGCTGCCTCAATCCACTTCCTCCAACCGCCCCTCACCGCCTCAAAGTTTTGCTAGCTGAGCCAGCAAACTGGGACACATGCTCAAGCCATCTTCCAGTCCAAGGAGTTTCACAGAAATCTCAGAGAAACCAGAACTATTAAAAATTAAATCAATATCAATCAAAGGGTTAAGTGGGTAAAGTTCCTCTAGGTAACACCTTCTTCTCAGCTCCCCTTTTGCAGACTTTCATTTACAAGATGAACTACCTCCCTGATAAGAGACCCTTAGGGGATCCACACTTTCCTGTCCTAGTCTTGAGGGTTTTTTTGGGTGGTTGTCTGTTTTTTAAAATTTAAAAATCAAAGATTTAGAGGAGATCCGAGACACATCAGTACACCCTTCCCTTCCAAGACAGCTTGCAGCCGCTCTGCGTGCCATGGAAGCCCACCGCTGTACAGGGCAAGGGGATGCGGTGGCACTGGTGCACAGGAGGGATGCAGGCAGCAGTGCAGGGCTACACTTCCCAGAACATCCCTCAGCTCCACCCAGCAGCTCATGAAAGCCAAGAACAGGTCCCTGTGCACATGTTACTCTTCACTTCGTTGGGGCTTAACTGGTACTGAGCTTTTAAGAGAAAGCCAAGGACCTTCTCCCAGCACAGCCATATCATTCCTCCCTCAACTCAGACACACAGAGCGATGGCTCCGACTGGGACTGACCACTCATGAGCTGGGAAAAGCAGCCAGGATTTGAAGGTCAGTGGAGACCAAGCTCCAAGCTAGCCCAACAGCCTTGAAAACGTCTCTGAACCCCTTTCACAAATCCAAGGAAGCAATAGCAGCATGGACCAGACCAGCGTGGGAGGCGACAAGCTCCCACCTGCCTTGACAGGCTGCCATCTCCCATGGCCAAGCGTGGCACATGCAAATTAACTGGTGTGTGGGTGCGTGTGGGATACTGGTTGAACTGGCTGTAAAAATAACCAGGCTTTGAGCTGCTCCCTTTGGTTAATGCAAACAAGGAGTGCTCTCTGGGCACATCTGCTGGCACTGCTTCTGCACTGCTTTCTGCAGCCCTGGGGATAGAAGAGGAGAGATGAGCTGTACCCGTTCTACTATCTACCACCTGTTGCCAAAATAAGCAGAAACGCATTCCTTGGAAACCCCACATCTGACTGGAATTTGTGGTATTTTTAATTAGATACGCATTGGTTCAACCTATGCAGGCACCAGCAGCGGATGCACAAGCTGCTTTGTGTTGGCTCCTTGCAATCACCCTTCGAAGTGGGGAAGAGGCCACAAGAGCCTCGAAACGGCCTCTCTTCATCCTGGCTACAGCGGGTTTCAACCCATGTGCTAGACCCTGCTCGCCTGAAGGAAAACCATTACCACTTGCAGGAGTTTAGTTACGCCCATTTACAGTAATCCCTAATTAAACTCCTGCCTCTTTTCTGGCACTGGCAAGACCTGATGCCCTGGGGACCCCAGGAGCTGAGCAGTGCCGGCAGCGCCCAGCCGGGCACCCTCCTCTGCCCCATCAGGAAAACCAAATCCCTGTGTTCAAGATTAGCTTTCTGCCCCAAATGCTTTCTTTCTAAGACAGACCCTGCCTCAAGACGAGATCACCCTCAAGGAAGGGGCTGACACCGCTGAAGAGCAGAGAGTCACCCCAAATTCACCCTCAGGGCAAGTGAGAGAGAGAGGGGCAAGGTAAGAGCATACCCACGCAGCGCTTTGGGAAGGTGTCAGCTCAGCACAGCGAGCCCAACCAGAACACGGTGAGATTTACGCCCCGAGTTGTGAAATACAGGATTTATTTTGGTCTTTTTTCTCCTGCTCACCAAAGAGCTGCTCTCCCACGGTTGCATAAAAAGCTTGAGTAAGAGCCGTTGGGAAGGCAGATGAGAATAGCCAGGCAGGAGAGGAATGGCAAACTGAAGGAAGGTAAGCTGGCAAGGCTCTAACGAAATCCGCAATTACAAAATTCAGACAATTAATAAAGAATGAATGAGCAGCATCATTAAACACTTAGCACGTCAGAAACAAGCCAGCCCTGTGGGGCTCATTAGATAGCAGCGGTGCTCAACACTCTTTCTGGGTTGTAACTGGAAAAAAGAGGTAATAATTCATATCACACTTGTTTCATGGTTCCTAATTCATAAATAACTAATGCAGGCATTTAAAATGTAGAATTTAGTGAATGATTTTTAAGTCAACAAGTCTGAATAAATCCTTTAGAGAGATTCAGAAAGAATTATAGATTCAGATCCTTGAAAAAAATCCAAGCTAATAGAAGTTCCAAGTTTTTGGGCGGAGTTAGAAAACAGCTAATACAGAATTTAACGTCAAGCAAAAGGATCACAGTACAAACCAGCACAGCACTAGTTCTATACAAGCTGAGATTCTAAACTATCTCAATAAAATTTAAAATGTGCCTCTCAAAAGTATTAGGTTGGCTAAGAAACTGAAAGAATACATTGCTGTTTCCCCTTTGGCATGCATTTTCCCCAAAATGTTATCTATTACAACGGTATACTGCCCAGATTAAGGTGACAAAATCACCTCACAAGATCCCAACAATGAAGCAAGGACAGGGACAGATGACAGAGTGCCATTGTGCTCGCAGGAAACCCCACAGCAGTGATTATTTTTATGTAGTTCTGGAGGAAAATACAGGGTATTTGCTACCCAGGTCAAGCGTACAGGAACCTGACATCTACTCATTTCAGGTGTATTTTATATGGCATTGGCCAAGCAGGCTCCCAAAGGAAAAAGGAACAGAAGCTGCATCCACAAGATGAAGAAATGCATCCTAAAAAAAAAAACCCCAGAGACGTCAGAACATGCCATCGCAGGGGACAGGACACTACGAAGGTATCGTGGTCCTGGGCACATGAGCAGAGCAACTCACAGCAAAGTAGAAAGGTGAAATTACCTCAAACACAGGACTGTTGAAATCACAACTAATATAGTCCATCCCAAAGTAACATGATCTGCTTTATCATACACTTCAAAGAAGCAATAGAAAAGAGTTTAGGAAAAAGCAAGAAAAGCATGAGGCACGTTTCCCAGACTCTTAACTCCCAGAGGTTAAAACAAACTTGGTCTACTTAGCTGATCCAAAGAGTAGGCTAGGAGGGGACTTGCTCAGTCCTCGGGGAGAGCTTCCTCATGTTGAAGGCAAAATGCAAAAATTGACTAGCTGGGATTTGAAGTTGGATACATCTAAACCACAGAAAGACCTGTCTTTTCACAGAAAGCTCAGTAGGACCCACACTCACCACCAGCTTTGGGCCAATTACTTTGGATTTGTCTTTTTTAAATATTGAGGGTCTCTTAGCACACATGTAGAGGTCAGCAGAGATGCGCTTTTTGAGTTTGCAGTGCTGGAGAGACACACACATCCACAAAGTTCCCAGGGATCAGGGACTGTTTGATGGAGTCCAGACCAATCCCACCCATCATGTTAAGAGAGAGCAAGAAAGTGTCGTTGGAGCAAAATGCCAAAACAAAACTGGAGGCTTTGGAGGGAAAAAGACAGAGATGGATCTCTATAATGCATAATCACTATTGCAATCCAAGAACAACACTGTAAAACATCATAGGTGGGGCTGTTTTCAGTTAGAGTTAAGCTGAAATGTAACTGTATTTGCTGAAATTTCCTGCAGTGAATACCCACTTAGGGCTGATTTTTATAGCTTCTGCTGAAATGAATCAGCAGTTTTGTTGGGGAGAACTGGTTTGGTTGGGATTTCTTTCCATGCTGGTGAAGACCAAATGACAAACTAAGAATCATTAGGATCCTTGCTCTCCATCAGGGAAGCCTGGCCTGAGAAGGAAACATTTTCTTCTCTGAGAATTCATCCAAATTTGGCTATATTCTTCATCTAGGGTCTTCCTCTGGGCAGACTACACTCCAGCTTGGGAAAGTCCAGCCCTTCCAAAAATCCCCACTGAAGCACATCATTTCACCCACTGACTGTCGTCCACAGGGACACCAAAGCAGCCAGGGACCACAGTGCCATGCTTAGAAGCAGCAGCTCTTGTGTGGCCATCACAGCCTGCCCAAGGGGCAAAGAGATGCACGCAGGAGACAACAGGGGACCTCTAGGGCTTTCATGGTTCTCTGTTCACTAGAGCCCTTCTCCGCTGGGCCTGGGAGAGTGCTCGGCTCCTTTATCTTGTTCTCAGCTGTGCTTATTGTTCTGCTGTCCTACAATAGACACATCCTTTCCTCCAGCTCCCTAATTAAAGGAGATCCATTCCGCAGACCAGCTCACACAATAGTTTTTGCAGTCTCTCCTCTTAACCAGATGTGATCCTTTCCTCCTCTCCCGCGTGCCCCTGGAACATGCCGTAACACACACACAGACACCCTTCGAGCTCTCACGGCCACAAAACCCGGTGCCAAAATCCTTCTCACCTTGCCATAAGCTGCGAGGTAGGCTCTGACGCTGCTCTGCCCCCTCAGCCATTTGGTGAACAGCATCGTCTGGAACAAACCTTCCTGCTGCGCCGAGCCAAAACCACCAAGAATTAATTTTAGCAGGGAAGAATCTGGGGCACGTGGCTTTTTTTTTTTCCTATTGTGCAAAGCTGCAGCTCCGTGCTTTGCCTCTCTTCTGAGGTGATGCAGCAGAGGAGAACACTTCAACAAATTAAATCAAGGGGTCCTTGGCCTTCGAGGACCAGCAGAAAAGCACAAAAGCAGAAAGGATCACACACAAGAGCAGCATTTCAAGTGCTGGCTTTGGCTTGGTTCCATTTTAAATCTGTTTCCCTGCGCAGGGATGCCTCCCTTGGAAGGGGTCTGGCAAGTCACTTAGTCTCCCCGTGTCTCAGTTTCTCATCCATAAAACAGATATTAAATATTTCTTGACCCCTGACCTCCTGTTTTTGAGTTGTTTTTTTTGTTTTTTTTTTTTTTACTCTTTGCTCTCCTTTTCCTAAGCTATTTCTTTCCTTCATCACAGAGCAAGAGCCAGGTATCACCTCTGGACAGGCTCACACCTGGCTGGAAGAGGTGGCTGCCCAGGATGTGGTTGCTTGTGTCTCCTCTGCTCAGGTGCCTGCAGCATCAGCTCCAGCAGTCAGCGCAAGGGAGCATGTGGACCCCACTCCATCCCAAGGGTAAAACACTGCCCTCGTGCCAGCAAACTGATGAAAGCCCTGATTTATTAAAAAATGCAGGAAATTTCCATGTCGCAGTAAACCTCCAAAGACAAAGCCTCCAAGTCAAAGCAATGGCATGGGTGCGAGGAGACACAGACTCAAGGGTATTGGAAAAGGAGGACAGTTCCAGCTGTCCAACTGTGCTGACCAGGAAAATGCTGGGAGATGCCAGGATGAGTTGCAGACCCTGAAATCAAGACACACCTCAGCATACCCCTCATTTTCTCCTCTCAGCAACCTCTCATGTCTGCCAGGAGCTTATTCCTGTGCATAGTTAGGAATTTACTCTGAAATGCAAAGATAAGTGAAGATGGTTATCTTTGCTAGCAAGTTTCTAGCAGCAGAAGAGCCTGTCACCTCTCTGTGACAGTGGTGGGGCTGGAGAGCACTGAGCTGGGTGTGTTAAGGGTGGTGACACTGAACACAGCTCCTTCCCTCAACAACAGTACTTTGTGCAGAGGTTTACACAAGTTAGAGGGTCAGGCAATCAAAGGCAGCTCTGTCACCTTGCAGAAGGAGCAGAGAGCGATCAAAGGACAACAGTTTCTGTAAGAACTCTTCAAACCCTCACAAACAGCAATTACCAGTGCTCTCATGACCCCAAATCTCCCAGAACAAGCTGCAGACCTCCCCCTTGACAGCCAGGCTAAATCCAATCACGCCGGTGAGACAGAGCATACAACAAATCATGCCCTTCTAGGCAGGATGAAAAGGCAGAGTGGACACGCAGAGAGGAGAGCCACCTGGGCATCCCCGGCAGCTCCTGTGGCATTGGTGGTGCTGCAGACCTTACAGGTGTCAGCGCTCCAGCTGCACCATGTTCCTCTGGAAAGCAAGGATTACAGCACCGGATTCCCCTGCTTCTAGCGCAGCTGAGCCCTGGCACCAAACTGGGCTACCAAACCCCTGTGTGCACCACGGGGAGCCCTCAGAGGAAGGAGCCACGGAAGGCCCGGGGCACCTCTCCATCAGTGACCCCTCTGCCCGTGCCCTGCTGAGCCCAAGGGGTAAGGGAGCCCTGATGCTTGCTGGAAGTAACACCGCCGAGGAGGAACAAACGTGGAGCAGGAGGAAGAGGAGGGAGCACACAAGGGCACAAAAAAGGGGGCAGACGTTTGTGAAATGACTTGAGGGGCTCTCCACGAATTCAGAGAGGGGGTGGGAGCCAGCAGAGCACTCCCGGGCTGGGAAGGAGCGATGCTGAAGGTCTGCCCTCTCCCCTGTGTGAGGCAGCCCGGCAGACGTTACTCCCCACGCTCTCCCTCCAGCTCCCAGCAGGCGTTTGCCGACGGCTCAGGCACCGCGGGCACGGGGACACCAGTAATGTGACTCACCAGGAATGCTGGCGCTGGCGGGGAAAGCCCCCAGCCGGGAGCAAGGTGAGTCACGGGGAGATGCTGCTGGCTCTTGGAGAAGGAAGCAAGCAAGCCGGACTTGAGGAAAAGCCAACCCAAGCAAACACAGGGCAAGGATGCATGACGGGGACGTAGGGGACACAAAGCGCTGCTGCCTCCCAGCTTTTTGCCAGCAGCTCCAGTCCTGCCCTGGGCTGGGTGCCTACTTGGATCCCAGCCCTCTCAAAGGCATTTGCCTGGCTACAGGCCAGCATCACCCACCAGGGGCACTGCTGCCTGAGCTGGCATGCCCAGCGCCAGTTGATGTGCTCCTGCTAGAGCCCTGACCACTGCCTGCCCACAGGACACTTGCCCAGAGGAGAAGACCTAAGCTCCTCAGAGAGACAGGAGGTACGGGAAACACCAACCACCAGCATGCACCTCCTGGCTCCTCAGCCTTCTCAAGGCGTGCTCCTTCATCTGGGTTTTATGGTTTCCTTCATCCCTGCTGGCTCCACAGCTGAGCTCTCCACCCATCTGGGAAAACCCCTCCCTCTTTCCCAGGTTGGACATCCTGCCACCAAGCTCTCCTCTCCACCACGCTTTGAAGCCTGTCCACAAGGAACGTGCTGCTGCCCCAGACCTGGCAGAGAATTCTTAGCTAGGGCATTGCTGGAAGCCAAAAGGCAATGAGCTTATTATGACTTATTTATGAGGCCAGCCACAGGGGAGCATCCGGGGGGGGTGGAACTAGATGATCTGCAACTAGATGATCTTCCAGCTCTAACCATTCTATGACTCTATGCCTGTTCCTTGTCTCCTCAGGACCCATCAGGTCACATGTCTGGCTCAGCCCAGCCATTCCTGCCACCACATGACCCCACAAGCCTGGCAGACAGCTGGCACAGGCAGTAATTGCTCACATCTGCCTGGGAGCATCTTCCCAAAATCCCTCTGGCAAGCAGTGCCCAAAGCCCCATCCCTACTGGGCTTCCTCTGGGGCTCAGACCTCGGTTTCCAGTGTTAATGGCTCACACTTCACACCTTCTTACCAGTTCAGATGCCTGCCCTCTGCCAGGTCATTTACCTCCTTAAACTTGTAATTTTACTACACGTGCATTACAACAGAGGGTATGTACAACTCACACTAATTAACGCTGCCAGTAACCTTCAAAGCTTTGCTGGAAAGCATTTGCCACATCCTGGCCATTGTATTAAAATAGACAGCAAAGCCAGGGCCACCACGCTTTGGCAAATTCTCCTGGAAACCATCCCTCCCTTACGGGCAGTCATAGTCCAAAGGCTGCTTCGATGAACCTGGGCACTAATTTAACCAGTTTATTGATTAAATACTAATCACAGGATGAGAACCTGACCTATTTTCAGCAATCAAGTAGGCGGCATGTTGGTAGCAATACCGGACTAGCCATTATTTTATTAGGAAGTTAAGTGGCAGTGGTGGTGCCGGGAGAAATACGATGAACTCCCCCAGAAGCTTTCACCCTTTTTACTGTGATTGTCAAGCACTGAAAGAGCAATTGAAATTATTACAGATATCCCTTCGGTTCCTACTAGATCTAATAGAATGTAATCTTGTTCATCTTGGATAATCACGTCAAGTCATTAGCGCGCTGATAATTTGCTGAGTGCCGTGACTTGGCCAAGAGCAGGCTGAGCTCTTCAGGTGGCCAAAGCCCGAGCATCTGCTGGCCAGCCCGCTGCACACCATCCCCATCGCCGCAGGGCTCACGCTTGCAGGGCCAGCTCGCTTTCAAACCCTGCCCAGGGACAGCTGTGGCTGTGCTACTTCTTGCATGATGAAAGACAGAGGAAATAAAAAAAAAAAAAGATAACCAAACCAAAAAAAAAAAAAAGATGACGTTATTACATTATTATAAATGACCTAACGCTTTTCAAAACTCACTGTGGCAAGAACAGGGGTATCTCAGAAATATTTCGACTGAAAGAGCTCAAAATTACACCAGGCATTCTAACACAAATAACTGGCCAAATGCATCAGTTTTCACACAGTGTATGTGGCTTGCAGAGGATGCAAAATCTTGCTTTAAACAAGCTTGTTGAAATTCAGCAATTTTGCCAATTTGCTAAAATAGAGCTCAGCTATGCAAAGCAGCAGAAGTCCAACAAAATCAGATGTACCTGACAGAGTAGGAGGTGTAGAGGAGCTAGATTTTAAAGTACTTGAAATGCCTCCTTGTTTTGAGCCTGCAAAACTCAGCTGGATACTTCCCAGAAACAGGCTTGCAGAAGATTTCCACAGAAGCAGCTTTTAAGAAGTGCCTATCTAGGATTTCATCCTTTCTGGCACCAAAGAAAACCTGGATTAAAGCTGTACTCACCAATCCAAGCAGCACAAAAAGGAGGATTCCAAATTCTCTATAGAACGACCACACTAAGCCCCAGCCAGGTAGCACTGGCAGCACTGGAGACATGCCAGGAGCACAGAGGAAAGCATTTACATCATGAAAACATAAAAACTTATACAGTTATAATTGCCATTTAGGGCCCCATGTGCTCAGCCAGTCAGGCGAGAGGGGAGAGGGGATGCCCTGCAGCTAGCTCAAGCACTTTAAACTGAAATCTTCAAAAACTCACTATCTTTAATGGTAGGGAACATGCCTCAATCGGTCTCTTCCTCTCCAGTACTGTAACATCCTCTTCGGTAGCTGACAGATGTACAAACCCTCCCAGACCCCATCCACAAGCTCCCATCTGAATTTCTCAAGCTTTGCCTGTGGCTGGCACAGAGCAGAATCAGCCTCTGGGCTGCTGCTTCCCAGCAGAGCTAGGTCAAGGAAGGTCTCCAAGTCTCACACGAACAGGACAGGCTGGCTGCAGTTTTAATGAGCATTTAATTTCTGTTGAGCTTGGGATCTTTTGGAATTCAGGTGCCTAAGTCTTTACTATCTGTACTTATGGATCGGTTTATCACGCCTTGCATCCCAAGGAGCCAAGGAACACTTTGAAGGCAAACCTATCCCAGAAGTTTAGGGCATGAAGCAACATGGACCGTGTCACCCCGTTTTGGGATGAGGAAGAGAAGGGAGTCAGTTGTACAAACGATCTCAGCTGCTTGCCAGGAAGACAAGCTCTAGCCTACTGTATTTATTAGTATTGACATGCTTATCAGTGCCCTGAAAGAGAGTCAGAAGATGTAGGCTGTGGGGGAAAGCTGCAGCAAACACTTATGAAATTATTGTCCAAGTGCATTCTCAGCCAGGCCAATGTCCTGTTCCACCACGTCCTTCTGAGGGCCAGGGATTTGCACCAAGATGCAGAGGGAGGCAGGGCTGTGTCCCCAGCAAGCCAGCGGAGCAGGCAGGAAAAGCAGGAAGGCAGAGGCAGCCGGCCGAGCACCTCCCCTTCCCTCCTCTCCCCCGAGCTTCGAGAATCCCAGGAATTCTCCAATATCCTCCTGCTTCTGGACAGAAACCCTCCCTCTGGCAAGTGCCATGAGGATGGCCATGCTGCTGCTAGCTCTTCAGCAGGGGGAGGACTGGGATGGTGGAGCTGTTCTGCCCACAATCCGCTCCTCTGCTTTGCTCCCAGGAGAGGGGCACCAGGGCGGCAGAGCCAGGCCAGAGCAGGAATCCCAGCAATGCCAGCTATGCCGTGTCCTCCTCTTTGCCCCCAAAGGGTCAGGTCTCCCTCTGAACAGGAAGCCAGGATCAGCCAGATCCCCAGGGCTCGACCCTCCCGGCTGCTGGGGAGGAGAGGGGGGGCAGCGCTGCAGGACGAGATGCTGCTGTCCCTCCCCAGCACGGGCAGTTAACCCAGAGTTAGGTGCTCTCCCCAGGGCAGGGTGCTTCCTTACTTCTTTGTAGGACCTTTTTTTTTTTAATGGCTTAGGAAATAGTGGCAAAGGCCAATGAGCAGCTAGCACGAAGGCAGCCAGCATGAGAAAGCAGAGCCACAGTGGTGTGGGGGATGGAAAGGGGTCCCCTCCATCACTGGCAGCAAGTAACTCGGTACACATCAGGACACAATGCTGCACTAAAAAACCCATACAGACCTCAGCATCAGGAGCTGCTTCACCACGTGCAGAACCACTACAGCTTCCACTTGAAGATCTCCCACCGCCTGCTCTCTGTGACTAAATAAGCTTTTTCTTCCTTTGGTTTCCCCAAGCCAATATCTTTGGGAATTACTTTATTCCTCAAAGAACGCAGCTCCCCTTCTGCTTTAAGAAGGACACACATTCCTTGACCTCCAGCCAAATTTCAAACCAGCCTCCGGTGCCCAGCCCAGCCAGCGAACGCCCTTGCAGCAGCGCCGCCGTAACGTCTTGGTGCCGGGTGCAAGGGCAGTGCGAAACACGGGACACCAGGGCAGGGCTTTATGCGTGAACTCCCATCAGACAAACCCTCCTGGCACCCTCTTCGCAAACAGCACCCCGCGACAAATAAACAGACATCACAAGTCTCTCTGGCAGATGTGGTCTGCAAACTCACAGCCTTTCAACGACTCCCATCTCTCTCGTCTTACACTAGGATCAAGGAAATTCAGAGCACATGTTTCAAACGCATCATTCATCCTGAGAAATCATTATTTTACCCTCATTTGTGTTCTTTCAGCCATTCGGAGCTTTATCTATGAATTGTCTAAACTATGCTTAAGTTTATTTATATTGGTCAACACAAAAACACAGTAGGGTTTATTTAAGCTCTGAAAGTTGTGCCAGTCCTGCCATGCTGATGCGGAGTCATGTGATTTGGGGGCTGGAGCTGCATCCTTTCAAAAGTCTTATCTTGAAAGGCAACAGAGGAAACAGGTGTTTATGACAGCTCCTGACAGCGTCACAGTTGTTCTGTCCCAAACTTTGTTTGGAACCAAAGTGAGCAAAGCTAATGCCATAAAGAACTTCCCAGCTTCTGCTCTGGCCACAACATTAACCACCACCAAGAGGACAGGGCAGGGGGTAGGAAGCTGCTGAGAAAAGCCCACAAACTATGTGCTGAAAGTTTGAAACTGAAGAACCTTGCAAGCTGTGTCCTTGGGATACGATACTCCTCTCCTTGGGGTATGATACCCTCTTTCCTCCTCTGGTGATGAGAAAAGAGAAAACAAGACTATAGCAAGAGTCTTCAGGAGAGACTGAGAGAGGAGCCCTGGTTAGGCTCCTCAGCCACACGAACAGGCTCAGTGCTCATGAAATCCCATGAGGCCCCCAGAAAGAGGTCACCCATTACTCAGCATCCCTGCCAGCATCCTCAGCTCCTTCCATTTAAGAGTGTTATTTCCAGGAGAGCAGCACCCCAGGGCAGACCCCTTGCTTGTGACCCACAGAGCAGACCAAATTACCTGTGCCTGTGGCCACACCAGCACATATGTCAGACCAAGGTCCAACCCCTGCCCAAAGGGCTGTCTCATGTGTTGAAGAGCAGTCAAGCTCCTGCTGTTTTAAGCCTGGGGGTGGCAAGCACACGGCAGGGTGTGTGGTTTGCTGACCTCCCAGCCTGCCCTTGAACACCTTCCAGTTGTGCAGGAGAAAGGCCACGGAGCAGAGGAAAAGCTCCTCTCCTGGCTATTGGCCAAGCATTATACAGAGAGAGCGCCCTGTATCCTGACTATAAGTATTTTGGGAAGCCAGATGACTTCATTAGCAGCTGACATCCCCTGACCTACTCACTGTTAAACAAGCTCGCTGCTGGCTGGCCCCAGAGCTCGTTACTCAGCACTTTAATTTGCACGTTGCCATTTACCGGGCACTAACCTGCTGGCGTATCCAGGCACCAGCTGAATTTTCACACAGCTGAAGCGCTTAATGGAAGCAGTAAAACCCAAGCGTACCTCTTCCACAAGTAGTTTGCTGTTGTCTTTGAATTGGGACTGATACACGAGGAAATCCTCTGAATTGTGGACATGCTATGGTTTCTGTCCAGTGCCAGCAGCCCCACATCCCGCACCCACCTCCCACCCCATCACTGCCTCCCCAGCACACCATTCTGCACAGGACACAGCACCATGAGCATGGAGATGGCCCTGACTGCTCGGGCTGCAGCTAATCCCAGCCACGGCACGTGGGATGCCTGGGTACCACAGGGGACAGCCAGCGCAGGGGATGTTCCAAACGTGATGGTGCGGCAGAAAGTCACGAGCTTGCAGCCACCAAGCTGGTGGGTTACATGGAGATCTCCGTGGAGAGAGAGTGACAGTGAAAACTATAGAGTTGTGAATAACCTGGAGGATGGGACGTAGGTGAGATGAGGCTGCAAGCAGAGATCGAGGCATGGTGCCCACGCAACCCCCATGCACAGGGGAAGAAGCATCCTCACCACACTCACCCTGATCCGCCGCATGGCCGTCACGATCTCCACCCGACTGTTTGGCCGTGGCACATCCAGGCTCCCGATGTACTAGAGGGAAAGAAAGAGATGATTAGTCAAGTTTCCACAGCACTGGGAACCTCACGGTCCCACTGTGGCCTCGATGGCATCCCTGGATGGAACCCAGTGTCACTTCTGGGGAACAGGCAGCGTTTTGCCCACTGCACCTAAAGCCTTGCACGCCTCCCACCACGAAGCTGTTCCCTCACCACAATGTTTCAAGCATTCAGCCGCCCTTATTCTAACAATAAAATAACTTTGGTAATCAGGCCAGCAGGACTCATTCATCTATGCCATGATCAAAGTGTGTAAGTATAAGCCAATATCACCTCAGCTGCCCCAAATCATCTATTACAGACCTGGAAATTGAATGTATCCCTAAAATAGCTGGGTCAACCTCTCCTGTGACAAGCCCTTCGCTACTTAATTACAGCCCTGCCAAACCCTTGGCTGTTTTTGCAGAGACGCTGAGCCTCCAGGCCAAGCCTCCAGAAGAAAGGAGCCGCTTTGCTATTCAAAGGGGACCAAAGGCAGCACCGCTGCAACCCGGCACGGAGAGATGCTGAACAAAAACCTTTTTAAAAATAAAATGGAAGCGGGCAGATTCAGAAGAAGGATCAGAAAACAGACAAGCAATGAAGAGTCAATGCGGAGCGCTAAAAACGCGTAGTTAGAAGAAAAGCGTTGTGAGTCTATTTACTAGCCCCCTGTGCTCCCACGCTTCATCTCAACACGAGCACTGACGTAACCCTTGCCAGCGCAGCACGGGCACTAAACCTGGCAGGGCTAGATATGTTCCCGTGAATACTGCCATAACCTCTGCTGACACCACGAAAACCTAGGTCTAGGGGTCACCGCACAGGCAGAGGCTGCGGAGAGGGGTTATTTCTCACCCAGCATCGCTGTGGGACTCCCGGCTCCTCTCTGCTGGGACCCCGCCGCCACCTTTATTGAGGGCACAGCGCAGGGGCTGCACGATGGCCCCTGGGTTTTGCCTATGCGTGCTGCCTTGGAGAGCCCTCCTTGCTAGACCTCCACGCCTGCACCCCGAGCTCAACAAGCTTCCCCCCCTGCCCCCAGCATGGCTCCTGCCCCGGGTGCAGATGGAGGCAGCGTCCAGCGAGCAGCACCGGGCGGCCGGTGCCGAGAGTAGACACAAAGAGGGAGGATATAAAAATAAACAGCAAACAGCTGGCGTGTTCGTCACGTGCTGAGCAGGCTGCCATGGTGCAGGGCAGCTTTATGTAAGCAGGAATTAAAGCCCACGATGCACACTGACAGCACGAACTGCCCAGACCCCAGCTCCTGGATGCCTGACTGCAAAAGCACAAGTCTTGGTAAGTTTTTCGTTGCATTCCCCAAATGCAGCCTTCCCACCCCTTCAAAGGTTCCAGCCTCATTAAGAGAGGCGTCTTTGATGCCAATCAATTTCCTTTTCTTATATAAAATCTGGAAACCATCAGTAAAAAGCAGGAGATGAGAAAGATGGATGAGGCGGCCAGACCCCTGGGCACATGGTCACGGTGCAGCAGGTAAGGGACAAACCCTTCCTCATCTTCCCCCACACGGCAAACGTCTTGGCTTCCCTACACCCCTCCCTCTGAGCCTCCCCACGCAGCTCTTCTGCCGGGACCACCCGGCACTGCTTCCCGCTCATGCGCAAGGGAAACTTCTTAACTTGAACTATAAGAAGGATAGAACTTCTGCTAGCAAAGAGGACAGCCAGGGGATGCATCTCTTCTTCCAGCTATTGCCAGCAGCTCCGGGTCACTGCCACTGGAGGGGTAATCGCTTTCCTTCTCCCCACATTGTCCCTGTGCAGGCAGAGTACAGCCACGGGCAAGGACAGGATAAGCAGTGGCAGATATCAGCTGGGCAGGAGACAGCCCCATCCAATGGTGGCTCCCACAGCCACATGAATTCAAGCAATGCCAACCTTCTGGTTGACAACCACAACCTCGGCCAGCAGCAACACCCAGTCATGCCTGTAATTGCATGTGCGAGACTGTCGGGGCTCGGCCAACCCGTAAGCAAGGACACCACCTTGCACCTCCTTGGATGGCTCTCCCGGAAAACAGCATCAGTAGTAGGAAGTGTCTTGTCCCTGTATTCAGCTGTTCCCCTCCAGCCCATGCTTGTGAGCACCTGAACCAAGGGGCTCAGGTCACAAAACACACAGGATTCGCCTTTGTTCCCAAAACCCAGGCTCCCGAGCATCCTGCTGCATCCCGCATCCCACGGGAGCATGCCCTCACCAGAGCCCACAGCACCTCCAGCCCCATCGTGGGCTCACTTCACAGATTACTGTGCTCACAGCTCCAAAAACACCCACCTCTCCCTCCGCTCTGGAGGCAGGTATTTTTTTGCACATTTCATGAAACTTAACAGATGGACCAAGTCTCCCCAGATTATTTTTGCCTTCAGGGCAGAAAGCACACTCGGGAACTGCCCTGCAGAGGAGTAACCCTTCACAATGTGATGAGTGTCCTCCCAGAAACGTGGACTTGGACTTTCAGCAAAACTACTGTTTCCCAGGCAAGGCGTGGGGATGGCCTGAGAAACCACCCGTATTTGCTCACAGTTTGCAGGTGATAAGTGCACAGAGCACTGCTCCTGCGCTGCTCTCCTCCAACCCTCCTACTCACAGCACCAGCCTTTATTTTGGGAAGAGGTGTGGGAAAAAGCAGGCGAGGTAGAGGCAAGGATCAGCAAAGCAGCAGGAGCCTCCAGGGTGCAGAGCCCCCCCCCTCATCCCACTCAGTTCCCAGTTCCCCCCTTCCAGGGAAGGATGTCCAGATACCCCCAGGCATGGGGGTTCCCAGATCCTAGCCATGGGTTTTTGCCTTCCTTCAAAATCCCCACGCCCCAAGCGAGGTGCCAGCCACAGTGATAGCCCTGGTTCCTGCAGGGGTTGATAGCCCTGGTCCCCACAGACGTTGGATCAGCATCCGTCCCGTTTCCTGCAGGAAAGAAAGGCAGCAGGGCCAGGGCTGAGCTCGGGGAGGAGAAAGGCAGGCGCCTGAGACAAAAGGAAGGAAAATAAAGCTGTGTGAAAGAGAGCTGACAAAGAAAATAAACCCATGAAAGAACTCACCCTCTCCAAGCCCCCCGGGAACTGAGTAGGAAACCATATGTACATATGCAGGACATGGGTTTTCCAAATAATCGCCTCCAGATCCACAGCCCCACCACCTTGCCATGGGATCAGGGGGCAGAGGTGGAGCCCCCCCACCCACATCCAAGAGCCAGGCGGGATTAGGGGGTCACCCATCCCGATGCTCTGAAGGTGGGGGGCAGGGTTGGCTCAGCAGGGAGGGCAGTCCCAGGCAGCCCCCTCCTCCTCAGCCCAATTAGGAGAAGAAAAGCCACCCGCTCGGAGCCCCAGTGAATGGGCAGCCGAGGGGGTCCCTTCCGTAAGGAGGCACTCTGGCAGCCCCACAAAGGCAGCCCTCGCACTGCAAGCGGCCAGAGCCTCTCAAGGCTGCGTCGCCCGGCGGCACGGGCATCCGGCAAAATAGGTGCTTTGTGCCTGCCAGCTTTCAGTCCCCTGCGCCCCATTGCTCCTCATCCCCGTGCGTGGGACCCAGCCTTCCGTCGGTCCTTCCAGGACCCCTAGAAAGGGCTGCCCCTCTCCCTGCCATGGCACAGGCTTGGTGGCCATCACCCATGGGGCTTCTCGGCACCCAAAGGGAGCTTGCGTGCTGTGACCCTCCCACACAAATCCCCCTGCCTGTCCCGGGCATGGCTGGAAGGGGCCTCCAGACACAGCCCACACCACGGCTTACAAAAGACCTGTCCAGTTGAGGGAAATATCAATCCTCCCCAGGCCAGAGGAAAAAAAAAAACCAAAAAAAACCAAGAAAACAAAGGACAGCATTTTGCCAAAGCAATGTTTGCACAAGCCACTTAGTTTCTCAGTTTTCCTTGAGTTTTTTTTTTAATATTTCTTGTTTTCTGCTCTGCCAGAAACAAATTTTCTTGGGAAGGTGCTTCTTCTGTGACAGCAGGTGGCAGATATTTTCAGAATGCTGGAGGCTGATTGCATCCCTGACGGTGAGGACACCTTCCATGGGGTGCGGATGAGATCCTTTGAGAGTGGTGGGCAGCGAGAGCCTTCCCAGAGAGGCGCTGCCACCTTCCCGAGGGAGGGCACGCTGCTGCTCTGCCAGCCCCAGTAGCATGCAAAGGTCAGGGCTGAATCACACCTGAGGTACAGGGGGAGACTAGACTGGCCAGCAGCTGCCGGGTTTCCAGCTTGGAAAGCCACCTCGAGCCAGAGAGCTTGCCACAGATGAGGAGCCATGGCAAGGAAAAGCTGCAGGCAGGCAGCAGGGCAGAGGAGACATGCTGGCACCCATCCCCAGGCTGGGGCATCGCACCACAGGCTACGCAGCCATCCTTGGGGCCAGGAGAACCTCATCCAAGCAGAGGGTCCTGCACCTGGGCTGGGGAGGGGTTACCGGAGGTACCCGCAGCCCAGTGAGAGGCGTCAGATATGGGGTGCGAGGGTCCCAAGGTTTCTGAAGAGTCCAGGGCGGCGTGAAGCTGTACCAGGCACTGGGACATTGGCCCTGTGACACACAACTGTGCCACGAGGCAAGGGTCAAAGTGCTCGGGCACCAGCCCCCGGCCAGGGGCCCCGAGATCTGAAACCTCTTTATTTCCCCAGTGCCTGAGGAAACATCCAGCCCGGCTGATAAGGGCTTCTCCCCTGGCAGCCACCACCAGGGAAAGCAAGGGAAAACCCAGTTCCCAGAACTTTTGCTGTCCCAGCGCTCCTGCTCTCCACACACAGTTGCCCACACATGGCCTCTGCCCAGGGAGCCACGGGGCTGGGCTGGCACGGTCCCGGCTCTGCCCTGCACCCCAGGAACACCCAGCCATGCTGGAAAGAAAGGGGGGGAAGTTTACTCAGACTGAGGTGGTGCAGGCTCAGAGGCCAAAAGGGATGGAAAAGTCAAGATGCCAGCTGACTTCAATGGAAAAAAAGCCCTGGCTTTCCAGCCTGAGCCCAGCAGGAGGGTGCAGCGGGCTCTCTGCTGAGCTGGAGGACTCTAGCTCTGCCCAGACCCCCCTCATCGGGGCTCTGCACCCCGAGGAAGCCAGGGTGCACCCAGCGTGTCAGACCAGCAGAGCTACGCAACCAGCCAGCGGGCATTCAAACAGGGGCACCTCATGCCAGGCAGCACTGGTCAAGCCGATGCCCTAAGGATATTAGTGCTTGCCTGCCTGCAGGGCCCAGAAGCATTTGCAGCCACCTCTGAGCCCCAGGGGGGACCGAGCTCTGGGGGGCCCAAGACCAGACCCCAGCACCCACCAGAGCCAGACTGCACCCACCCTCCCCTCTCACCAGCCAAAATGGGGCTCATGCAATAAAGGGGAGGCACCTTTGCAGCAGGGATGCCAGGACACGGGGCGAGGGGGTGCACCAGGAGAGCTGAAGTTTCTCCATGGCCAAATAAAGCAGGGCTGGCCACTTGCCCCCGTTTCCATCCCCCTGCCCAGCCATGCCGCCCCCCAGGGCAGGGGCTGAGCTTCCTGCACTTGCACCCAGCTACAGCCTGAACAGGCGATCGTGCACGGGACGGGCAAGGCAGGAACACTTCAGCGGCCAGAAAGAAGGGCCCAGAGCATCCCACCCATATCACCTCTTCCTCAGGACCTTCTGGCATCTGCTGAGCCCAGGCACTGCCTGGCCGGTACCCACAGTCTGGGCACACGCAGCTTTGCCAAATCCTGGCAAAGAGTTGCCTTTTTTTTTTTTTCTTTTTTCCCTGCTAAGAGCTTCACTAAGCAGCCTGTGAACTGACTTAACAAGTATGGCAGGAATATGCCACTGTTTCAGCCGAGAACTTTTGTGGCACATGGGAAGGTTATTTATAGCCTCGAGCAAGCAATCCTGGGCTAAAAAATCACACTGCAGCTTTGCTCTGGGCTGAGCAGCCCTGACAGAGCACACCATACTCCAGAGCTGCCAGTACAAACAGCCCCCAAATAAAGCTGCCAAGTCTCTTCCGGAGAGCTAAAGAGGTGCAGAGCTTCACACAACCTGTCTCTGGCTTCCCAGCCCTCCAGGAAAGGGAATCTCACTGGGAAGGGAGCCTGAAGCAGAGAAGGGGAATTGAAGACCCCAATCGGAGCTGCCTGCAACTCAACCCACTTCCAACGCTTTTATGTATGGCCCCTCCATATATAAAAATATACACAAGAGCGGAAACACACATGCATCTGCTGCTTAATGTTCACCTGAGGCTATAATCCCTTTCCTGATAAAATGATTATCTTTGCAGCAAAGAGTAGACACTGCCAGAGCTGGCAGCCCCAGGAAGGTGGTGGCAGGGGAGCTGGAGCGGCCCATCAGAAGGGACATATTGGATCAGCCTAAAGTCTTCTTTGTGTCCCATCTCCAAACATAGACAGCAGCAGATGCTCGGTTCAACTTCAGTTTCCCACGCACGGAAACAGAAAAAAAGTACTGACAAACGAGAGAAAATGCCTGGTTGCCAAGATCTCTGAAGGGGGAAAAAAAAACCCAAACCACAAAACCCAACCACTGCCTGAACCCAAACCCCCCCACCTGCTGCCCAGAAGAACAGCAACCCTCCCAAACCTCCAATCCCACGTCTATCTGCAGACAGGTCTGATGTCAGGAAAGCCAGGTCTCAGCACATGGCTTGTCCTAACCCTGTCCCAGACCGCAGGTGGTGGGTCTGCCCGAGGACCAGGGTTTGCTTGGACAGCCCCTTCTCCCCTCGCCTGCAGATGGGGGAGCAGCAGAGAGGGTTCTTGCACCCACCTTCCCCCTTCATTGGGAACCACAGCTATTAGGGCACTGCGAATGGATTAATGAGCCTCGGGACTGAAGGATTAACAGCTGCTTCCAGATAATGGGCATTTGGTAGATGGGACCTTGCTCTAAACCACAAGTTCTGCAGAGCAGGAGGAGAGCCCAGCCCAGCGAGCACCTGAGAGCGACTCTAATGACAGGGTCCAGTAACAGCTTCCCCGTGCAAACCCAGCACCCCCGCACTCGAGTGGACGGGGGGTCTGGCAGTGCAGTGACAGGCTCCACCACCCCACTTAATTCCCTCCACATGCTGAGCTCTCTGGAGGCGTTGGAGTTGCCTGAGTCATGATTTCTGAACGCACAGAATTGCTGGTGTTGCACAAGCTGGCCCTTGGGTTTTGCAGCACCAAGGCTTTGGGAAGATAAGGAGTAAACTCACATCCCCCTCCTCCTCACCCCAACCAGAGGAGAAATGATGGGTGGAGGAGGACAGAAGGAGCCTTTACTCTCTACATATCCATTTATTTAACCAGAAACCATTGCACAAGTGGGAATTTATGCCTGCTCCCCTGTGCCACGCTGCAGCTCCCAGCTCACCTGAGTGCTTCAGCTAACTCAAGAGGTCAGTTTTTTTATTTTATTCAGCAATTCAGACCACAAGACACAGAAGACAGCAAACACTCTGCCTTCCCTCTGAGCCAGCTCCCCCAATTCCCAGCAGCCTGGTCAAAGCACCTCAGGGACACAGAGGGGTCTGATGCCAAGAGGGGCGGCCAATGAAAACAGATCCAAAAGTGTGAAACGTATTACTCTTTCTAAGAAGATGGAGTGGGATTTTCCAACTATAGGATTTATCTCCAGAAAATGGATTAACATAATCCTTAGAGGACACTTCGCTCTGACTCGGTGTCCCCGTGCCAGATCATATGGCTGCAAGTAGCTTCAATGGGGACAAGCAACACAAGCATCCCGACGGCATCGTGTGTGACAGCACTAGAGCGAGTCCATCACTTTGTGCTCGAAAAGGGGCCCAAATCCTGACTGCCCACAGCCACCCACCCTGGGACACCGGGATTCCCTCAGAAGAGAAGCAAGGGGAACATCAGCATGGAAGCCATCAGCTACTAATGAACAAAAACACGCAGTACATCCACTATGTGTGCCATTTAAAGACAACAGCAGACAATGTGGGTCTGAGTGTAAAAATAAAATTAAAAATTAAAACAATAAATCAGCGCATACTGGCTCAGGCCCGCGTTCCCCCCCTGCAGTGAGCCCCAAGCAAGCTCCTCAGGAATCCCAAGCTGCCAGAGCAGAGACCGCTGATCCAGCTGCTGAGGGCTGTAACACTGGGATCCCCACCGCCTGCACTATCAGCAATCCCAGGAGGATTTCAGGAGACAGGCACGTGAGTCCTGGCACTCCAGCTGAGCATTTTTCTTCTTTAACCTCCCCCCAAAGTTCTGCTCTAAATCAGAGTTCCTCATTTTTGTGACTCGCGCTGGGTGTCTGACTGAAACAAGAGCCAAGTGGGTTTAAGCACTTGGGATTCTTGGGGATAAAAGGAACTAAAGGAGTGTAAGCATTTAATTAATCGCCAGCAATCTAGTAAAAGGATAGAGTAATTGCCTAAGCCATCTGCATTCTGCATCTGGCATCAGGGGCTGCTGGAGAAACCCACAAGTTCGGAAGCTGGATTTTGTACGGAGTGTGCTTGGCATTAACGCGTGCCACAGGATGCAAAACAGAAGAAAGAGGAGCTAACAAAGACTAATATGCACCACCCCATTGATGCAGCCCGACCAGCAGCATGGAAAAGAGATCAGCCATGAGCAGACCGAGAAGCCCTATCCCACTCCTGGGTGACACAAACCTGGCACGGAAGAGACACAGCACTTGCATCCAGGCACCTGGGATCTAAAAGGGGAGATGCTTTGCCACCTCCCCACAGGTGAGGAGATGCTGAACAGATGCTGGCAGTAAAACATTTGGCTCCAATAATCCAGGAGGGATAGGCTGCAAAGCTGAATTTCCACAGTCTTTCCCAGGAAAGAGTTGCAAAGCAGGTTTAAGTTTGCTCCATAAACAACTCCTCTGCTGTTTTGCTCTCTGCAGCCCGGTGCCCGCCATCAGGCAAGCAATGGCCTTTGCAGAGGAAGAGGGGGAAACAACATAACTTCAGCACCTTCTGAGGAGCTGCAGCCTTGTCCCCCAGGGCACAGGATTAGATGCCAAAGCTTTGCTTCTCCCCGTGCCAGCACCCGTGCTCCAAGGACAATGGTGTGCGACAGATGCCTCCCTCCCTACCACTCAAAATCTGTTCTACACACCAGCTTTTTCCCAAGCCAAGGAGTATCTCACCAACATGATAATCACATCCCCCGGGAACAGCAAAGGGGGCAGGATTATACGCTTCCCCTTTTCAAATTTCCTGACCAGCTACTTCCCGGTGTACTGCTGGCCAGCACTACCTGCTCCGGGCTGGGTAACGCGGGCAGGTCGCTTGGCTTTTTCCCAGCCTGCCGAGAGAACACGGGCACTCGGACTGTGGGAAGCCACAGCCTCAGTGGAGTAAGAGTCTGAGAGATCCCAACGTATTAAATAAATAAATAAATAAACAAACAGCGCTTCCTGCCAAATCCACTAGCAAGAATGGTTTATACACACAAGGAGAAACAGCAAGCTTTTATTTCAGGCAGGCGGCCCTGACCTCTCGCACTGCACCGCAAATGGCATGCAGCTCCTCCGCCTGCTCACACGATGGGTTTATCCCATTAGAGGAGAACCAGGGTACAAGGCATCCTGCAGGAACAACCAACCGTCCCCCAACACGCCGGCATTCCAGCACTTCCCACAGCGCTGGAAACGCAGAGCAAAGCCCGAGCCTTTCCCGGGAAGACGCACACAGCTCCGGGTTCCCCCGGGCCAACGTCCCCATGCAGAGCCAGGGAGGGAAAACAGCAGGGGGACTCTGCTCCAGCTTGACCCATCACCCGTCCAGCTCCGACATCCTCACGGGATGGGTGGGAAGCCTCACCCAACTCTTAGCAGCTGAGTTTGGTGGAGAGAAGGTACACCTACAGGATGGGCTTCCCGGGGGTAAAGAAAAAAACCCAAGGCTATGCGAAAAAGAGAGCTGGGCAACAGGGAATACCAGGGAGTCTGGGGGCGCAAGCGCTGGGCAGGGACCCCCGCGGACCCCCCCCCTCCGCGCCCGCTGCCCACCTTGGCCTCGAAGCAGATGCCGTGCTGGAAGGCGTCTTCGTTGTGCAGCGGGATGCGGAGGTCGTGCCGGTCGTCCACCAGGTTGTACTTGGACTTGGCGGGCATGGCGGCCCCGCGGCGGCCGGGCTGCCCCTGCAGCGCGCCCGGCGCCGCCGCCGCGGAACCTCCGCCCCTCGCCGCCGGCCGGCCCCGGGGCGGGGACGCGCCGCCGCGGAGCGCGGAGGAAGGGCGGGCGGAGGATGGGGGGTGGTCTGGCAGCGCGGGTCTCCGCGCACCCCCCGCACCGCCATCCACCCCTCCTTCCAGAGGGGAGGAGCGGGGGAGCTTAAAAAATGAGAAGCCGCAAGGGTCGGCGGGGAAGGCAGCGCTGACACCTAGTGCGCGGTGGCGGGTCTGCACCCCGGCCCCGCCAAAGTTTAAAAAAAAAAAAAGCGGGGGGGGGGGGAAGGCCGGGGAGGGGGATAGAAAAAGCCTCGTAAGGGGTTAACGGTGGTAGGGGTCCAGCACAGGCCGGGGGAACGCCGTGCCGCCCCCGCCGGGGCACACGGGGCAAGCCCTCGGCTGGGAGCGGGGGCTGAGAAACGCATCCCTCCCCGGCGGGAGAGCCTGGGCTGCGGCAGAGGCTCAGGCCAGGGACCCCGGTACCCAGAGCTTTATACGAGCACCGACCGTGATGGAAATGAAGCGAACTGGAGGTGAAAAAAAAAAAATAAATCTCGTGCTTAATGAAAGGCCAGTCTGCATGACCAGACCTGACCCTACTAATGCCCTACCTTATAAAAGCCCTGAAAGCTCTGAGTGTGCTCCCCCAGCCACTGAAAGCACCCCAGGGTTGCCTTCCAGATGGGCAGGGACCCACCTGCACCGCTCTGACTGCAGGTCCAGGCTGTTTCACCCCTTACACCCTCATGCAGAGTGCACCCTCAGGTAGGTCTCCATCCTTCTGTGTTTTAACATCCACAGACGCTGTGTGACAGCTGTGAAGCTCATCATGCTGCAGCACGGCTGAAGAGCTCACACTGGCCTTCACACAAGCCAGAGGCACCACTTAGGACGAGCCTTTCCCAGGGTAGACAGGTCCCCCATCTCCACAGGGGACCCACAACTCCCACCACCTTTCCCTTGCTTTGCTTGCATGGTCCTATACCCCACAGCATGTTTCCCTTGAGCATCTCAGGTTTCTAAGTGACTGCAGTGTGAACAGCAGCGCTGGCTGATTATCCTCCCTTGGGCATAACAGATTCACACCCATCCATTTTCAGACTGAACCAACGTGGTGACACTTCCTTTGAGTTTATTCAATTCAGAGTTCAGTTCAGAGCCAGCCATGGTGTTTCACACACATCTGAAATCCTGGTTTGTTTCCCCTTGATGTGGAGTGGGCTTTCCATCATTCCCCGAGGCTCAGCTAACAGGCTGGGCACAGACAATTACATGACAAGCCCAGAAATCCCTGTGCTCACGAGAGGAGCATGGGAATGGCTGCTATGCTGCCAGCTTCCCCACACAGGGCTCAGGGTGTGATCACACAGAGCTGTCAGCACCAGGACGAGGGAATCAAGGGACGATTTCCCACTGAAGGCACCATGCCAGCAAGATCTGGGCTCTTGAAAACCTTTAGTCCTTGTTTTGGAAGAGGGGAGGGGATCAGTGCTGTGCATTGCAGGGAGCAAATGGGTGCAGAGAACGGAACACTCACAAGGCACTTGAGCTCCTGTTAAGCGTGGGACAGGTAGAAGCCAGTGGTGGGATAGTCTCAAGCTGGTGTTTGACACTCTGGATTCTTGCTGAAGGTTTTTGTTTATCTCTAGCAAAGGTTTATCTGACAGCGCTGGAGGGAATGATACCGCCACTGGAGAAGCTTCCTGGAGGTCTGTAGTCCCATGCCTGCTCCAAGCAGGGCAAGCTTCAGTACAAGTGCTCAGGGCTGTGTCTAGACAAGTTGGAAGTATCCCCAGGGACAGAGATCTCACAGCTTCTCTGGAGCCCTGTCCCTGTGCTATAATTGATTAAAGACATACAGTCTTGCCAACTGCTGGCTTTCCACAGCTAGTAAAACCCTGTGGATTCAGCAAAGAACTGAATTCCCACACAGGAGGGCTTGTGAGCATCTCTTCAGTGAGTAGTGTCTTCGGAGAGGTTTTCCCCCAGGCACAGACATGGGTGTTTGATGGATGGACCTCAGAGCCTGGGGAACAAGCCAGCTCCTTCCAGGCAGCCCCAGCGGGTTTGCATGGCCCACGCTGGAGCTCCTCACAGACCCTAGTGGGGGGTGGATGCCCTGGGCAGTCCATAGCCCACTCCTCTGGTGTCTCCTACAGTCACAGTGGTGCTTCCCACTGACTGCTGCAGCATCAGGAGCAAACCTGGAGACTGCTCTTCAAATGCTGGGGTCGAACCAAAGTATGACCCTCACTCTGCAGTTGCTTCTGGACTCTCAGCTGGAGGACTTCTCATATCAGCAGCTCAGTATTGCTGCTGCATGAAAACAGCAGCCTGGGGTGGGGGTAGGGGCAGCAGCTCTTCCTGCAAGCAGTTTGTCCCAAACCCCCACCTGCCTGTTGACTTGCACATGATTTGGGTGGTACTTCCAGCATTGGGCAGTGCTCCAGACAAAGTCACGCAGGCTTGGCAGGGATTCTAGGGTACCTGTGGCATTTCATGCTATTCCACCTTCCTGTTATGTTACAAAAGTTAACTGTAACACCAGAAGGAAAAAAAAAAAAAAAGAAAAAAAAAAAAAGAGAGACAATGACCAACTCTCCCTTCCCCTTTGCCATGCCTGCCAAACCACCACCCCTTCCTGGGAGAGCCTTTCTGAGCTTTTTGATCCCAGGACATCAAGCCTAGTCCACCACCACAGCCAGAAGGTACAGCAGATCCCCGAAGAATAGGGAGAGGATTAAACTCTCACACTCGTGTTTGTCCTGCAAGTCCAGAACCTGTTTCCTCCCTTTCAAAATCAATAATTAGGAGCCCTGGAATTATACCTTGAAGTTGTGTAACCGGTTTGCTTGTTTTTGCAGTCCCATCCATTTCCACCCCTGCGAGGATGCAAGGGCTCTCCCACGTTTGCACAACGGCCCAGGACAAAGGTCCCACGGGCCACCCGAGCAGAGGTGACACCTCTCCGAAGGCGGGGAGACTTATTACCAGGCAGGTGGCCCGTGTAAACTTGAGCAAACTGGGAGGACGCTTTGAAGGGGTCCATCCATTAACAGAAGAGTTTCGAACAGCTGAGGAGGAGGAGGGAGAAGGGGCGCAGCCCGCCAGCTGTGGCTCTGCCGGGGGGAGGCGGCTCGGTCCTCGCTCCTTGGTACCCGGTGCTCCTTCGTCCCCCGGGGGTCTCGCCAGGCCCCGTCCGGGCGCAGGCGGCGGCCGCGGGTTGTGGATTTATGAAGCTGCCCTGCCATCTCCTGGGAAAGCCGCGAAACGCAGCACAGAAAACCCAGACAGGGTTGGAGAGGGGATCGCAGGGTCTTGCAGCCCCAGGGCTTTCACAGAAGAATCATTTTGGTTGGAAAAAGACCTTTAAGATCATCAAGTCCGACCGTTAACCTAGCACTGCCGAGTTACCACCAAGCCATGTCCCTCAGCACCACATCCACACCTCTTTTAACTATCTCCAGGGATGGCAACTCAACCACTTCCCGGGGCAGCCTGTTACAACGCTTGACAACCCTTGGGAGAAGAGACCAACCCCTCTTTTGATTGCTTCTGCTCTTGTTCCTGCCCCAGCACCCCAGGGAAACCAGTCCCACACCCCACCCGAGATTCACAGACTTCCTTTCTCGAGCTGTGAAGTTGAGGTGGTGTTCTTGCAATGCTTACATGAAAGCCAGACACAAAAAGCTCGTCACTACGTGCCCGCTCCAATAGTCCACCACCACCAGACCCCTCCAGACAGTGCCAGCAGTAGGTGAACTGGAAGCAAAGCCCTGCAGCTCCACTGCATCCCCCCAGTAGCTGCTGGGGTGCCACGGGACGCAGCTGGGAGAGGCAACTGTCACCCCAGCTGGCAGCACACTTGTGCATTAGTCTGCACTGAGCAAGGCATCCCCCCTGAAAAAGGGACCTGGAAGAGTTGGCCAGGAGTGTTTTGAGTTCACCCACAGTGGTTTTCAAAACATTGCAAAGCTTCGGTAGATTTCAGGACTCAGGAAGAGCCGATATTTTGCAAATATTTTATAACAATTGTCTCGCCTGCAAGCATCAGTATGCATTGTCTAGCCTTGCCCTTAAAAATAACCAAAACAAACACACACCACACTATGGAAATATTGCAGTATTTGTAGCAGAAAGGCTTGTTTGTTGCTGTAACCTCCACAGCCTGTAACAGGAGCCACCTGTGATCCTTTACCTAGCCGTGGGGAAATGGAATGTTTGCAGAGCACCTCGTACATCAAACACAGTTTGTGCCAGGACGGCAAAGCCATGACTTTCCCTGCAACCCCCGTGCCGCTCCACTGCGGGAGGAGAGGACAACCACCAGCAAACAAGGCCATGGCAAACAGGCAGCGCAGCCCCAGCTGGCCGTTGTCCCCTGCCGCTAGCCCTCTCAAAACACGGCTGATCACTCCACAGCCACCATCACGCGTGCTGCTTCCACAGCGACAGCGTGGCACAGAGGTTTTTGGGAGGAAAGCACACTGCACTCTGTTTGTGCTCAGGAGGTCTCTCCTCCAGGGAACAATAATAAAAGGGCGTTTGGCCAGGTATGCAAATTATTTTTTTTTATTGTGCTGGATGCGGGTGGGAATGAGAAACATCCCAGAGCACAGCTATGAGAGGAAATGAGCAGATGGTAGATTTTGCAGCTCTAAGCAATAAATTGTAAAGCCAATCGTCTCTTAGGCAGGCATTCTGATCGGAAAGGTAGGATCCAGCCCACAGCTTGGAGCTCTAGTTTGCTTTAATGTCCTTTCACAAAATCCCATCACAGCAAATTATTTTAGGGTCATGGTCCTGCAATTGAAGAGCGCACTAGAGCACAGACCCTACGTGACATCACGGCCCAGCTGGAGCAGAGCATCCCAAAGCTCATTACCTGAGAGCCCATGGTGGGCTTGGGCAGGGAGTCACCTTGTCCCTCCAGTCACTTCCTGGAGTCACTTCCAGGTGCAAGAAGCACTAAGCAGGCCATGCAGGTCAGCACAGCAAGGAGGTGCCTCTGCTGCCTGGTAAAACCAGGTGATTAGCATCTAAATAACAAGGGCTGGGAAGGAAGTAAAAACTTCAGAAAGGGAGGAAGGCAAGTCTGCTGGAATTAAGGTCAGGAACTTGCTGGCATTTGCTGACATTTTATTCTGATGAGCTGGCAGAGCTCATTCTCATCAGGCACACGCATATGTGTGTATTTATTTATTTTAGAGGTGCAACTAGGAACAATTTCAGAGCTGTTTTTAAAAACACAGCCCCATTTTTGATATCTGCACTGGTGCAGACAGGCTATTAATGGAACCACCTGAAAACTCAGATTTTGTCTTCACAGGCATTTTTATTCTTTGCACCACCATCTCCTTTCAATTTGCAATTATTCCAGGTTTTTGGAAGCTCTCCACAAACTCCAAGTCTTGAAACATTTTTGTTTCAGAAAGACAAACACATGGTGCTTCTGAAATAAATACACTCCCTGGAGCGGAGCAGGTGCCGGCTAAAATTAACATTCCTCCCTGCCAGGCTCAGCCAGCCCCATCACAGCCTACAAGCAACCCATGAGAGCCTGGAAGGTCTGGAGCACTCTAGGTCCCATTGCCACAGCAGGAAGCTGGTGGTAGTGGGATGCTGCCCAGAACCAGCAGCAGGAGTAGTCCCACAGCAGGCTGAAGCAACGCCCACATCCACCAAACGTTTCACAGCCAAGCAGGAGCCATCCCATACAACATTCATCCTCTTCTAATCTCACTGGCCCATTAATGATAAACATGCCTAAATAGTGTAAGAAAGACAAACTGCTTAAACGTCATTCTTAACCATCCTTAGCATGATCAGTTGTAATGGTTGCCAGTAAATTTATCAATAAATGTATTAAGAGCTGCTCATTGTAAGAATTAGTACTTACCTCCTCAACCTACAGCGTTTTTCATCCCCACAGCAAGCACAGCATACGTTCCCCAGGGCTCAGCTCCTTCCCCACCTCCAACAGCCTGGAGGATGGACCTGTGCACAGCTGGAAAACACCTGCAGCAAGCTGCAAAGGGCTACACATAGGGCACAGCTACTCACCCAAGAAACCCTGCCATCAGTTCTGCCCTGACAAGACTGCCTCACTGCAAGGTGAGTCACATCTGCTTAAATCACTACTTACTTCCCCAGGTGCTCCCAATGAGTGAAGGAAGCTGCCCCACACTGCCTGCCAGACCACGGAGGGGAAAAAACATAATGCAGAAGTGGAAAGAGCCAACATTGGGCTTGTCCCTGGGTGGCTGGCAGGCTCCCCTGCCCACCCCCAGGCTTGGGACGCCCACAGCAATGGGGATGGGAATTTCAGAGGGCAAATGCCCATGAGAAGGACAGTGAGGACCTAAAGTGAGAGGGAGCTGTGCTGGTGGTCCCTTGGTGGGGTGGCAGGGAGGGCTGCAGCACCAAGCTGCTGCTCCAGGTGTGCAACACTGTAAGGTGCTGGCTCTGCCAGCCTTCGGTCTGAAATTCAGTCGCAGTTTATCATGATGCTGTTCCCAAGGTAGAATCACTGCAGAAGGAAAAGCCTTGAGGTTAGTTTTGTCTGGATGTAGGGGAATTTACACAGCAGGACCTCCCCTCAACAGGAAGAGCCCAGGGCATCCAGACCAGCCATGTCCCTACAATTGCAGTCCAGAGTGCATAATTTTGGCCATAGCTTTTATGTTGCACTGGAGACAAGAAGGAATCTGAAGGAATGTAGCTTTTCTCAGCTTCTATAAGGAGGATCAAGGAAGAAGAACATCTTCTTCATTTGTGTGACAAGCAAGTAGCCTTATTCAAATGATATGTTAATTACCATGTCTAGCTGTCAAGCTTCTTGTAGCAATTTCTCACTGGCGGCTGATAAATACAATACTTGGCATTCTTTGTTTGGGAATGCAGCTTATGATCTTCAGACAAGTTATTGCTCGGTTCCTGAGTGCAAGACACCAAACTGAGGAGGAGCCGTTATCCTGGGTGCTCTCCCCCGTGAATCACTGCAGCTAATTGGAACTACCTTTGATATGTTTGTAATTTGCCAAGGCTTGTTTGCTGTGTAATCAGACACATGGCCCCTTCCTTTAATTGCCTTGTAAACTGCCAGAATGATTAATTCTGACACAAGCCTGCATTTACCTGGGGATTGACATGCAGTGACTTACGAGGGTGGCAAGGCGAGGGCTGGGAGACCCCCATCCAGCCCACCAGGTTGGGGGAGCATCTCTCTCTCTGGGTGCAAGTGGTTGGTCCTCACCCTTGATAAATCTGGGTGTGCACCCTATCCCTGTGCAAGGGGATGTGATAATCCTGTGGGTGCCAAACCACAGCTGTGCCCGTGCAGTAGCTGTGCTGCTGATGGCTGCAGAGTTCCCTGAAAAACCCTGTGCCCAGCCCCACTGAGGCAAAATCCATGGCAAACGCCTTCCTGGGTGCTCGAGTACACCCTTGGGGACATGTTCTGGTCTCTGACCTCATCTGAAAAACCTCCCCCAGCTCTGCCCCTCTCCACAGCTGCCTTCCCACAGCCCGGCAATAAGCAACGGTCTGAAAAGGCAGTATTTCACTTTTACTCCCACATATTTTACATGTTAAACCCATAACTCTGATATATTCTCTTAAGGGACATTTCATATCTGGGCAATGAACGTTTCTGTGTTTGCTGCTCAACTTTCTTGCCTGGAGATGTATTCATATGAAAAAATAATATCTATATCAGCCCCCGAATCCCAGTGACTGCAAATGTCCAGGGACAAATTAAAGCAGCGCAGTTAATAGTTAATACCCCTGGCTGCCATCGTTACAGATTTTACATAATTTCACCATGGTTGGACACTGGTTGAAGGAGGGATGAGCAGAGCAGGTGAGTGCCTGGGTGTTCGGCTGCTTGCTGCTGCTGGGACAGACAGACAGATGGATGGAAGGAGGCACAAGGGGCAGCATGCTCTGAGCCCCAGCCAGCTCCTTGGTGGGGAGAGGTGGGAGGGATGCTCAGAGCCCCCCGCACCCACCTGCTGCCAGATGGGGCCAGATCATGGTCCCCAGCATCACCAGTGCCATCGGACAGAGGTGACAGGGCCACCCTGGATAGGGTGGTGTCCCTGTGCTGGCTTCTGCACTAGGGCCACAGAAGACGTGGAAATGCACTGGCGTGACAGTGGGGTGACAGCAACAGTGCAAGAGGGGGACATGGGGATGTAGCTGCAGGCTGCATGATGGGGACAGGGAGGGTGACCAAGTCTCACAGGAGGAGCTAGGAGTTGGGATCCAGAAGGAACCATTTCCATAGCCTCAGCTGAAGGTGGCATCCAGGGAAAGGTCATCTGTCCAAAAATATGAGGCAAGGGATTTGTCCTGGGCTGTGAGCAAGCGCCTGGGGTTTTGCAGGACCAGGTGTGGAGGGATGTGCCAGCATCCTCTGGGCACCTGAGGGTGCATTTCTCTGCAGGAGGCTTTGGTGCTGGTGGAAGCACAGAGAGGTCAACAGGAGTGTTCAACAGGACAACAGCTCTTGGGATTGTCCGTCTCTTCCCTTGTCTCTGTTTCAAGGACCAGGTTATTTTGGAAACACACTCTAAGTGGGAAAATGCCCACACAGGGAAGAAGGCCAGGTGGTTAAGGATATGGGTGCTCAGCGGGATGGCAGTGCCTATGCACTGGAGCCCTTGGGTTCCCCCTCAGTTTTCCCTTTCTGCTCCTTTTGGGGCTGAACCCTGCTGTAGCTGGCCCAGCCCCCTCCATGCCGAGGGAAAAATTAAAGAGGACTCTGTTTCCAAACAGTTTCAAATGCATAGTTTGAGAATCTGTAATTTAAACTCAAATCCTCCTTCTGCTAACAGTGATGGATGGCTTTTTCCTACTGCTTTGAGAGCCCTTGGATCCTGCACGGCAGATGCCTTCCTGATTTATGGCTTGCCTCTCAATGCAACGGGAAACAAACAGCCCAATTCTAATTACCACACTCTTGTTAGGATAGTTTTCTATATTGCTTCCATCTTATTACCAGGGCTCCCCGCTCCACCTTTGTGCAGCTGACTTGTGTTTTACGGGTAACCTTGGCGTGGATTCAAATAATCTCTGCTGCACCCATTTCGCTGGCACATAAGTTCATGTGCACCATGACACACTGGAAATTGTGTTGTTTTTTTTTTTCTGAGTGGCTCAATCAGTGAATGGGAGTCAAGATGTGGGGATGGGGATGATGGCGACAAAGGTGAAAAGCCGATGCCAGTGGTGTTTGCCCGCTTCTGATGGGCACTGGCAGAAAACAGGGAGGGAAGGATGGGGCCACACGAGGGGCTAAAAATAAATGTTCTTCCTAAAGAGAATTTTGCTGATTCAACTCTTTCCCATTCTTTTCTGTGTGAGAGTGGTTAATTCTCCTTGGGAGCCCATTCACTCAGCAGATGTTGCTTTTCTTTGTATGATTAGCCTGAAATCAACGAAAAAATAATCCTGTCCTTTAACAAATATAGGAGCACATGATTCCAGTGCTACAAGGTGCTTCAGCAGCCCGAACAGATGCTGAAATTACTGTCCATAAAAAACCCACACACAGACATATCCATTGAATCCAGCTTCTAAAATAGCATCACCCAAGTTTATGAGCTGATGGGGGGAAAATGCCTGTTTGTAGCTGCAGAGCTGGGACTGGCTTGGGCTCCCCAGTATAAGGACAGTGACATCCTAGAGTGAGTCTGGTGAGGCCACCGCAGTGGCTGGTGGGGGAGCATGAGCCATATGAGGAGAGGCTGAGAGGTTCATTAACTCATAGAACCATAAAATCGTCTAGGCTGGAAGGGACCTTTAAGATTATTGAGTCCAACCATTAACTTAACACTGCCGAAACCACCACTAAAATGTCTCCCTAAGCATCACATCTACCTGTCTTTAAAATACCTCCAGAGATGGTGAATCAGCCACTTCCCTGGGCAGCCTGTTCCAATGCTTGACAACCCCTTCAGTGAAGAAATTTTTTCTTAATATCCATCCTAAACCTCCCCTGGCACAACTTGAGGCCATTTTCTCTTGTCCTATCACCTGTGCTTTGGGAGAACAGACCAACCCCTGCCTGACAACACCCTCCTTTCAGGTAGTTGTAGAGAGTGAGAAGGACTCCCCTCAGCCTCCTTTTCTCCAGGCTGAACAACCCCAGCTCCCTCAGCAGCTCTTCACAGGACTTGTGCTCTAGACCCCTTTCCAGCATCGTTGTCCCTCTCCAGACACACTCCAGCACCTCAATGTCTTCCCTGTAGCGAGGGGCCCAAAACTGAACACAGTATTTGAGGTGAAGCCTCACCAGTGCTGAATACAGGGAGACACTCACTTCCTGAGCCCTACTCGCCACGCTGTTCCTGATGCAGGCCAGGATGCTGTTGGCCTTCTTGGCCACCTGGGCTCACTGCTGGCTCATATTCAGCTGACTGTCGACTAACACCCCCAGCTCTTTTTCTGCTGGGAAAGTGCTCACCCCAGGGAAGGGGAGCCACCCAAAAGGCTTGTGGTCCCCGTTTGGCACAGGTTGCAGAGCTCATCCCCCTGTTCACCATTGCAGCCACCCGGCTTGTCCTGGCCATGTGGCTAGTGCTGCTGGCAGTGATGCTACCCACAGAAATGCCAAACCCTGACCCCCGTAGACCCCAGAGATGCCCACTTGCTGAGGGTTTCTGGCTCACACTGACTTCTTTAAATGGGCTTGTCAGCTACACTTTATTTCATTTAATGTGTCTTTTACTGATAACTTTTAAAATCCGACTGTTGTGCTGTCCAGACTAAAATGCCAGCAAAGCTCAAGTATTTCACATTTCTGTTGTTACCTTTACCAGCCAAAGCCATAATCTCATCAAAGAGCAAAATCAGAATTATCTGATAAGCACCAAGTCCCTATAAAAGCCAGAGGATGGGAATGAATTATCTTCCTATCACCTGCTCTAGAATCACCAAATCCCACTAAACTTGCCCTTTATTTGCTGCTGTGAAGTTACGAAGGATGCAGTCCCCCAGCACTGGCCCAACACAGCTCTCTGCCAGCTCCCTTATGGCCCTTCAGTCAACCTGCCTACTGGACCATACTCTGATGCTCACCTCTTCTCTCGTCCCCATCGTGCAATGGGGGAAAATATGCTTATTTCTGATCAACCCCTCCTGCTTGTGCTCAGCAACCCCCTGGTGCAGGGATGCCGCTCTGTGTGTGGAGCCTGGACCTCAAGCCATCACCCGTCACATCCTCCTGCTTGTACAGGTGATAATTTTCACCACCAGGAAAACCTTTGGGTCACACAACAAGTACTTTTATTTCAACTAATTTGCAGTCAATGCCATTTGATATTTCAAAGTCACTTCTTGTGTACTGAGGGGAGAGGAGGGAATAGCCTGTGAGAGCTTTTTTTGAAGGTGGAGTCTCTAAAATTCCTCTCAGACATATGAAAATGCAAATCCTTTCCAAATGGCATTCGATTGTTGAATCCAGCAATATAATTGTATGGGCAATTTTTTATCTGCCCCTGAAATCATTGCTCTGCCTCAGTGCAGCACTGGGGTGCTCCCTGCTGTGATGGCTCCGAATGGGCACCTCTCTGCCAGCTGAAACCTCCTTGGGCATGACCAAACACCTGGGCTGGCCCTGTCTGGCATTGGGATGCTGACACCACCCCTAAAAAACTTCTCTCCCTTGCCCACATCCCAAGATTATTTAAAGGAGCAAGGAGCTCTGCTGGGCTGTGCTGCACAGTGAGCCAGCAACAAGCTACATCCAGGCTGGCCCAGCACCTGCTCCCTCCAGCTCCGGGGGGAACTGGGGACAGCCCCCGCAGATGGGGAGGCATGAAACCTGTTAATCATCTCCCCAGTGCTGTGCCATGGCATGAAATTGGATTTAGTACCATTAGCCAAGCAGCTTCTGAGCAGCTCCTCGACTCCCGCCGAAACCGCTCTCCCACTGCAAAGCTGATTAACAGAGTGCGTCCATAGTATTTAATTAACCTAATGAACCCTGACGATAAAATTAGAGTCCACTTAAGTCCTAGTCCCCCTGCTGTGGCGTGCAGGTGAAACAGCTCACGGTGCCGGAGCAGCCCACAGCCGCTTTGCAGAGGCTGCCAGGGGGGTGGGGGCTCCCCTGCGCCCTGGGCTGCAAGAAATTAATCAGCTTCTTTGCCCACTGCACTTGTAAAACTCTTCACAGCCCCAAAATAAGAGATTGGAGATAATGGATCGACAGCTTGCATTGGAGCAATTAACTGGTCCTCGCTGCCCAAGTCATAAAGCACCTGCTGCTCCTGAAAACATCCCCAGGTCCCATTTTTAGGCATTTCTCACCTTAAGAAAGGAAACGATAATAAATGAAAGGCTCAGGGGCTGTGGCAGGGTCTGTGATCTCTGGTTGTGCTGCCCTGGGTACGACAGATGCTGGAGCCCACAGGGAGAAGGGAGGTGATGGACAGGGTGAGGAGGTGGGTACCTGTGCAGTGCACCTGGCTGGGCTCTCCAGGGCCAGTGCTCCTGCTGTAGCTGGCAGCAACCAGCTGGATTGGTGCCACCATCCCAGCCTGAGCTCGTCCTTCCTCTGCAATTCCTTTGGACATTTGGAAAGAAACAATTGAAGCAGAGAGGTGGTTTGTTGTTTTTTGTTTGTGTTTTTTTTTTTTCTTCTGGTATAAACAGAGCTCTTTCTTAATGAGAGATTCATAGAATGGTTAGAGTTGGAAGTGATCTTGAAGATCATCTAGTTCCAATGCCTCTGCCGCAGGCTGGGACATCTTAAACCAGAGCAGGTTGCTCAAAGCTCCATCCAACCTGACCTCGAACATTTCCAGGGATGGGACAGCTGCAACCTGTCTGGGCAACCTGTGCCAGAGTTTCACCACCCTCACAGAAAGAATTTCTTCCTAATATCTAATCTAAATCTCCCCTCTTTCAGTTTAAAACTGTTACCCCTTGTCCTACCACTACACTCCCTGATAAAGGGTCCTTCCCTGCTTTTCCTATAGGCCCCCTTTAAGTACTGGAAGGCTCCTCTAAGATCTCCTTGGAACCTTCTCTTCTCCAGGCTGAACAACCCCAGCTGTCTCAGCCTGTCTTCACAGGAAAGGTGCTCCAGCCCCCTGATCATCCTCATGGCCTTCCCCTGAAATTGCTCCAATTGGCCCTCCAGTTGGAGGCCCCAGAGCTGGAAGCAGTACTCCAGGTGGGATTTCATGAGAGCAGACTAGGGTGGCAGAATCAACTCCCTCGATCTGCTGGCCACAATTCTTTTGATGCAGCCCAGGATGCAGTTGGCTTCTGGGCTGTGAACACAGGTTGTTGGGTCATGTTGAGCTTCTCATCCACCAACACCCCCAAGTCCTTCTCCTCAGGGCTGCTCTCAATCCATTCTCCACCCAGCCTGTATTTGTGCCTGGGATTGCCTTGACCCATGTGCAGGACCTTGCACCTGGCCTTGCTGAACTTCATGAGGTTTGCACCGACCCACCTCAGAAGCCTGTCAAGGTCCCGCTGGACTGTATCACTTCACTCCAGCGTGTTGACCGTGCCACAAAGCTTGATGTTGTCAGCAAACTTGCTGAGGGTGTACTCACAGAGAGCCATAGCAGAGCGTGAGCTGCTCCTCTCCCTCGTTCTGGAAGGAGAACTGCTGAGCACTCCATGCAGGTATGGGGCACCTGCAGGTTATGTAAATTTTCCAGCATTTGGTGCTTTCTAGTCACAACTGGGTTTCTCTCTACGTGAAGATGGATTGCCGCTCGGCCAGAAACACTAGGCTTGAGGGAAGAATCATTGGGCAAGCTTCTCTGGCCGCGGCTCTGCAAATCATAATAGTCCCTTCTGGCCCTAAAGCTTATGAATCTATAAACCAGATAATTACTAAAATAGCTATGCCATTTCCCTGTGACATAACAATCATTTAAAACATATTTTAATATACAGAATGTAAGAGAACTGTCCCAGGGAAACAGAAATGTCAAAGAGTCACTTGCAGCCAACCAAGAGGCTTTTTGTGATGGAAGTGCTGTTTTAGGAAAAGGAGAAATGGTTGCTCTCCCCATTTGGGTTCCTTGACCCGAATTACATCCACCTCTCCGCTAACTCCTATGCCTTGCAACCTGCTCAGTGGTCAGGATTGCAGTGAAAAGTGACAGCACAAGGAGGGATGTAGCATCAGATGCTGCTCCAAGGGAAAGCTGCCTTTCCTCACTGAAAGTTGATGGTTCCCTTTGAGCCCAATTTCTGGAGACCAGACGCCTTGCAACCTTCTTGAGTGCAATGACTCCGTGGAGGAATTTAAGGGGCCAGTTTAAAGGCAGGTTTGATGACAGGGGAGCCTTATCTGACACTTGCTTTGTGCTTGGTCCTCCTCAGGCTGGTCCATTCAGAGAAACAGATCCAAAACACGTGGGAGAGAAACTCTTCCGAGCCCAGAATTAAGAAGAAATACTATGCACTTATTCCTGGAGACTTAGAGTTGCATAAACGTGACTCTCGAGTAAAAATTTGTGGGGCCAGTTTCTTGTCTGGATTTCAGTGTGCCTTTAAAGTCTCAGGGTCTGGGATTTGGGCAGTGAAACTGGGAACAAGCAATAGTTCAACTGCACAAGCTGTTTACAGTTGTGAGATGATAGGTATTGGGGGGAAAAAAGGTGAAAAAATAAACTGAATGAGAGAACGAGTAAGGGTTTTTTTTACAATTTTGAACTTGTAATAATCTATACTGTTGCTTGTCCCGCAGATAAGCACATGACAGATACTCCAAATCCACCCAGATGGCATTATTTAGTATGCCTTTAACATGAAGAGAAATGGAAATGAAGTCTAATAAGGCTCCTGAACTCTTTCTTTACTGCCCTCAGAGACAACCAAAGGCATTTAATTTCCTGCAACCCAAGAGCATAAACTGCACTCAGACACTTTATAAAACCCGTCAGGCATCTTTCTGAAAGATTAAATAAGTAGGCCAACATGCTCAAGAAGCTGAATTGGAGCAGCGTGAGCAAACCGCCCAGCTGTGCCTCTGCCTGCTCCCATCCCTGCTCCCATCCCTGCCCCACTGCACGGCTCCCTTCTCACCGTCAGCAAAGCACAGACCAGCCTTTGATGGCATCAGCCACCCCCCCCTCCCCGAGCAGCCTGTCCCCCGGCAGCAGAGGTGCGGGGCTTGTTTTGCCACCTCCACACCCCCTTTTGAAAGGTCAGAGCTCCCTTTGCATCACACCTGGTGCCCGGCTCAGAGGGAGGATGAGATGCAGAGGCTGCTGTCCTTCTCGGGAGAGGGGGGATGCTGAGGTCTGGTCCCTCTCCCAGGGCTGCTCAGCAAAACGGGGAAAGTTTGAGGGGTCTGTCTGTCCGAGCAGCCCCTGCAGCTAATGCAGCGAGTGCGTGGGGTGCTGCGTGCCCCGCTGTGGGTGCTGAGCCCTGCGTGGGGGGCGAGGACCCGGCTGTCCTCCCTCAGAGATGCCGCTGCTTTCACAGCTGCCATGGCTCTCACAGCGCGTGGGAAGCTTGGCCAGCCATTGCCCAGGGCAAGGTTATGTTTAGGATGGTTTTTGTTTAAGTGGAGGGAAGATGGTCGGATTTGCAAGTGTGCTGGCCTTCCCCATGGGAGCGGTGTCAGATTATGGGTCTAAAAAGGGGATAGAAAAGCAATTCTACCTGCAGGCTGTATGGCAGGGGAAGGGGGCTCTCCTGACCCGCAGCACAGCAGGAGTCACGGTGCTCAGGGTAAGGATAAGCAAGAACTAAGAATCCTAATCTCTGACCCAGGTGCACAGAGCTGTGCAGGGACAATGGGGCACCTCCTTCCACATTATCCTCCTCTCCTGCTGGATTATGGTAATTCAGAGAAGCAGAGCACGCCAGGTAAAGTCCACTTCCCTTGTTCAGGTGAGAAATAGGGACCTCTCAGCTGCCCCTGCATCTGAGTTAAAGGAAGAGCCCAGTTAAAGGATGAGCTCACATCCTTTGGGGAGAGAATGATGTGATTATAAACTGTCGGCTGGGGCATCCAGGTCTGCACTCTTCAAACTCTGCCATAAAGAGAATAAAGCCTTAAAAGTTCAGGAAAGATTCCCATGTGTGCCATTTTCTGTCCTGCACCCTGTGGCAAGGGGGACAGCATGTTCAGGGAGCATTGCAGGGGGAAGGGGCCGGATCCTACATACGGACAGACAGCTCGTTTCTGTGCAGAAGGCAGAATTTCTGTATCAGACACGGAAGCTGGAAAGAACCCAAAAACTGCAGCTGTGTTGAGCAAATTGGATCGTTATATTAGAAACTGAACAGGAGGAATCTGTGAATGAGAGCAGCTTGATGCTAGCTATTTTTCATCTGAAGAGGGATTCAACAAGGCGAACCCACTTCCCACCGTTACCTTGGCCACAAGATGACGGAGATGACAGTTTGATATTCACTCCCATCATATCCCCTCCTATCAACGCAAGTAGCCCGTCAGGCTTCTCCCAACCCTGCCTGCTTCTCCAGCTGACACGGTCCTGCTGGAGCACCCAAGCCCCAGGAGTCAGGAGAGCAGAAGGGCCGAGACACAAATCAAAGCAAGATGTGTCAGTGGCAGGAGCCCTCCACAACCTAATGTGTGGCCCAAAAACCCTTGCACTGGGGCCAGGGGGGGAAAGGGTGGCTGCAGGGCATGGGCAACTAGAGCCAGGCATCCTGGCAGACAAGTGCCAGCTTTGGTGCTGCAGGAGCAGGATGCCACAGATCCACCTGGTTACAAGTTCCCAGAACCCACCCTTGGGAGCTCACTGTGCTCTCTGTATGCACTGGTGAGGACTGGAGCAGGGAGGAAAAGGGCATAGGCTGTCCTGGCTGCCAGACTGAGGGTCTGGGCTCTTGACCATGTCCCCATGAGGCTTTATATATTGGCCTGCAGCCCCACAGGGGAATTAGCTACTGGCACCGTGAGCTGTGACTCCACTTCCAGCCCCTTTGCCAAGGGAAAACCCAGCCCTCCACATCGCTGGCGAGATAAGACCTGCAGGATGCATGTGATTGTGCCCGGTTGAAGGCACCAGCCAGCCAGCAGCATCCAGGGCACGATCCAAGACTGAGCAGGGGATGCAGCACACGGGAAAGGGTGCAGAGGGAGCTGTGCTGCCCTGGGGATCGTAGTGCTCCTGGGGATGGCAGTGCTCCTGGCCTCCAGCATCAGCTGCAGAGGTGAACCCACCTGAAAAGGTGCTGGGGGCTCCTCTTGCCTTCACCAGCACCAGCCTGCCTGGAGCAGCTCCCATGCCTGTCACACCACACTTGGCAAGGCGAGTTTAAGTTAAATGTCAGCTGTGATTTGGCATTTTATCTTTAAGTGGGGGTGAGTGACCTCTCTGGCTGCGGTGGGGCCGCGTTCCTGGCCCCACAGAAGCAGGCGCAGGTGGCTGGGGGAGGAGGCACCGGGCCACGCACCGGTTTTTGGCAGGAACAACATTTATTCTTTGCTGTTTGCTGTTTCTTTGGTGCCCTTGAGTCATTGTTAAATTTGTCAAGAGTGATTTACAACTGTGTCAACAAGTGGGATGCAAGCTGCTGGCCTACACCGCAGGAAGGAAAAGGGGGAATGGCTCCTGAGACATGATACGGACTGGAAGGCTTGAAGATAAAAGCACAGCTACTCTCCTAAGCTGCAGGCTGGCCTAGCTGGGTGTTGCTGTAATTGCCCTGCATTTCCCAGAGTCTGACATCGCCCGCGGATGTTTCTCTTGCTGTTCAAATGTGGCTGAGTCTGTTTGTCAGGGCTGAAATTCAGACTACGGTTCACGGGTGTTCAGTATCTTCAGCTTGTTTCTGTAGCACGCCGAGAAGCGACATGCTTGTCTCCCCAAAGATGTCACAGTCCTTCCCTTGCAAGGAAGGCTTTGCATGTCAAACCCCAAATCACCACAGTTTGCTGTTTGGTCCCTAGTCCAGTCCCTGGCTCAGGGCAGGAGCATCACCAGTGCTAGCTCTGGCCCTGACCATCTTCGCAGTCTTTGGTTTCTCCATGTCTCTCCTGAACTGGGAGCGGCGACTCAAACTGGGGTCTGTTTCAGGTCCAGCCTTGCCAGCACCAGGCAGAGGTGGGTGGTAATTCCTCTCCACCTTCTGGCCTTGCTCCTCCTAAAGTAGCCCAGGATGTGGTTGCCTTGTCCTGCAGCATATCTGCAGACCGCCATGCCTGAGGGCCTGTTTTTAAAGAGGGGACAAAAATCCATCTCCTCCCTGAGATGACAGAGAGCTGGCCACCCAACCACAGGGTCACCCACCATGGAACAAATGCTCTGCCTTGCAGTGGATGGAGCTGGATCAATGCAGGAAAGGAAATGACCGAGCTCCTGCATCACCCCGATCAAGTCAAACACCCTCTCCTTTGCAAGGCACTGAAGGGCTCAGCAAGCCAAGCCAGGGAAAGACACGATTCACTTCTATTTAACATCACACATCAGTGCTTGCAGAGCCCTGCTGCTTTGCTGGAAATGGCGCAGAGCCCTTCAGCTGGCACCGGGCACCACCTTCTTGTGGCAACTGGCCCTGCTCCTCATGTACTTTTCTGCCTGCTGTGCCCTCACTCTGAGCAGAGGACTGTGACAATTTCTGCTCCTAAAACCCCACTGTAACACTTGTCTAGGGTCAGGTGGCAAAGGACACATCGTCACTCCCTGGAGGCCTTCAGAAGCAGTATTAGGGATACATGACATTTTCCTTCTGCTTTATCACTGGAGCAATCTGGAGAGACAGCAGTTGTCTGTTGGAGCGAAATTCTCCTGCCACTGCTTAGTTGCATTTAGCTGATGCTGATTTCACAATGAAGAGAATTACTGTAACCACTGAATAACTCTATAATCACAAATAAAAAGCAGCAATGGAAGCAACCACATACTGGAGCAATGCATCCCATTGCCATTAAATACAGCCATCAAAACAGCCATTCTCCCTCCTTTACCTTCAACAGGCAAAGGAAATTGCTATGCATTTGTGCTGTGGGGGCTCAGACCCATCTGGGTCATCTTACCATCCAAATGGCCTGAGGAGCATTGCATGCCAGGTCCAAAGTGATAGAAAAGTCTCTATTTTTCTGTAAAATTTCTGCATAATGAGTCGGTTCTGCTCCTAATTAGAAGCTATTCACATGTGAGTCAACTGTGGTTGAGCTGGTTTAAATGTATCACCCTGACAATAACACCTGCCGGCAAAAAAAGATTACCTGAATGAGAAATCCTCAGAAAGGTTGGGGTGATTGTCCTCACAGCGCTGCAGAAGAAGCACTCACAGCAGAGCATGGGCGAAGGAAGATGTTTGCTGAAGTTGGGGGCTACTGCTGCAGCAGAGGGGGTTTTGAAGCTGCAGGGAAAGCCTGCTCACAGAAGAGGAGTCCTGCTGCCACATCCTCCCCCCCCTTTCACACGTGAAAGGGCTTATAAATAATCCTATTCCCACAGCCTGATAAACAGCATGTGCTGGGGCTGCTCTGCAAAGGGCCACACCTAAGCAGGAATTCCCCATTCATCTCCCTTCCTTTCAGCGTACTGCTCCTCCTGCTGCAAAGGCAGCCTATTGCTGTTACTATTGTTACTGCTGTTATTATTATTACATATCACTTTTTAATTGCCCGGTAAGTTTGCGATAGCTTGAAAAAAAAACCAACTACACAACAAAGGAAGATGTGTAATTTGAGATGCTAAAGAGAGAAAGAATAAAGATAGGGAAAATGCAGTGCACCTAGTAGGATTATTGAAGAGGTGATGAGGACATTCTTAACCTTAATTATTTCAAATCAACTCATTTTGTAGAGTGTGTAGGTTTGTGAATCACATGAAATGTAAATTGATTCATAATTTCCTTTAATTTTCTGCTCTTTGGAGAATTTAAATCCTTATTAACATAACCTGTACCAGCCAGTTACTAAGAGACAGGAGAAAATTAGTACGGGTGAAGCTGGAAGACTGGCATTTTAATACAGTCAAGCCCACCTGCTGCATGGAGGTTATGACTGGGACTCATTGGTGAGGGGCTGCTCCTGCTCCCCCTGAGCCCCCACCTCCTGCCGCCTCATGGGACTCCCAGTGTGGGACATGGTGGGCTTGAAGAAGAGTGAGGTGGGCGTGGGTAGAGAGCATTGTCCGAGCTTGTTCCTGCTGCTCCACAGGAACAAAAGCAATTCAAGAACTAGTAGGAAAGTTAATACCATCCATCGCAGAGGTGGAGAACAGCTGCCCAGTCTCCACTGGGCAGCCTCAACCTGCTTTTTGCAAGTATTTTTTCTTATAAAGCCTTTCATTTTTTGTGACGTTCTCCTCATCACTTGGTCTCTTGAAATTATCCTTCTGGTGCCTGTTTTCTGCTACCCAAAATTGCACATTAAGGGAAACGTATGAGTCAATCAGCACTGGGGAAAAAAAAAAAGGAGCCTCACTATAAGTCATGGTACATAAGGACTGCACAGACATTTGAAAAGCTTCTTGCCCTCTGCCGCTGAACATCCTGAGCCAGTCAGTGATGCAAAGCAACACCGTGGCTGCCGGGTACCTGCTCCCTGCCACGGGAGGCTGCACCAGTGTGCAAGCCTCTGAAGCACCATATGAATGTATCACTGCCATTTGTCATCTGGTTTCAAAGAGAAAGCTTTCCTTTAGGAAATAAGCAAATGCGAGAGCTACCAGCCAAAGGGAAAAAAATAATTGGGGCTGGTGGACCGCAGGAATAAGAGATGCCTACAGGCAAAATAGCTTTCTTGCTCTTTTTGTTCATACTGAGCCTGTGCTGTAGCATTCTCCTTTGCTGCGCAGCTGGAGGCTGAGTGGGACACGGTCAGAGGTTTGGGGACAGTATGTTCCTGCCCTTCTTCAGCGCAAGGCTCCAGCAATCTGCGCTGCCGCGCTCCCTCCGGGCTGCCCTTGCTTGGAAGCCCTTTTGGGCAGTGACAAATGCCTTCAGCGGGGACTGCTCTTCCCTCAGGCTGGACGGAAACCAAATAAACGTAAAAAGGACAGGAGGCAGCTGGCCGTGTGGGAAGCTGGCTCTGAGCGTGCTCGCCCTGCACCGGGAACACTTCATTACCATTTTTCCCTTGCCCTGCACGTTCGTCCTCCTTGAGTCAGTCGCGCTGATGTGGGTCGGGCAGCTCGGGCACCTCCGCTGGGACACGGGGCTCGGCGGGGAGGCAGGCAGCCACAGCAGCCACCCGGACGAGCCACCCTTGGCCACTGCGCTGGATCCCGCGGCCGGCGGCGGGCACGGGGAGAGGCAAGGGAGGCAGCAGCAAAGCTGGTCCCAGCCCCGGCAGGTGTTGACAGAGCAAAGCACAACCCAGGCAGAAACCTTGCGAGGTGGCGTCTACTGTTTGCACTCCCGGCTGCAGTCTCGTTGCTCTTCCCAGCGGGCAGGGAATATTATTTCCTTACAAGTGTGCCGGGGCAAGGGAGATGCATTTGCCTCAGGCAGGAAATGCAGTCTGTGGCGAAAGAGCCACATGGGTACATTCTTGCCGGTGTATTAAACCTGCCGAGGAAAACAGCAGGTCATGGTAATATTAATCTAATAAAGCAAAATCAATAGTGGAATTTCAGTTCAGGAGGGAGGGGTCTCGTGGCCGCCTCTCACAAGTGCAAACACACATTATGTCATCAGCAGAGCGGTAAATCAGCATTTCTGAGACCAGCTGCCCAATTACTGAGGCAGTTAGATGACGGGAACTGTAAATTGGATGTATGGAAATACATAGCATGAGACAGCAAAGTAAACACCTCCAAGAATTGCTGAGAAATCTCTGGACCGAGTCACCAACAGGGTGGCTAGCCAGGTGTGAAGGCTCATGGGGCACGGAGCAGAAAATGTGTCTCGATGCTCTTGGTGCCCAGGCACCATCCCCAGGGCCCTGACAAGCCAGCTCAGAGACTTGCAAGCTCCCTGTGGCCTGTAAGACCCCACAGCTATGGCTGGCATGAGCACCAAGTACCTGGCACAGCTTGGGCTGTCTACAAAATGCATATTCTCCATATGCTGCTTCAGGGTTCTTCAGTATTATGGACCTATGGGTTTCTGCAAAGCTGGGAGCCAGGAGCTGCAAGATATGGCCAGCTCCGTGCTGCTGGTCCTGAAGGTGACGTAGCCAGCACATGTTTCTGCATCTTTGCTCTGAGAGGTGTCTTTCCTGAGCGCAGAGTGTGCTAAGAAATTATGTCAGTTTTGTCTTTTCAACAACTTCATAAAAAATGAACACTTGTAATTGCTTTCCTCCATGTACAATTTCTTCCCTCTATCGTACTTACACAGATAAGGTAGAGCTGCGATTCAGAGGGAAGCTGAGGAATTTGAAGCGATGATGATGGGAGAACTCAAAGAGTGTACCCACAGAGGTGATTAGGAAAAGCAATTAGTTCCGTGAACTTGCAGGGACTACACCCAGACCAGAGTGCTCTGTGAAAGCCTGCCTGGAGCTGACCTTCTCCTTTACCTTTTTAAAAGAACTTGTGCTCAACTTCTTTCTCTAGCTTTGCTTCCCTGAGGTCTATTGTCTTCACTGCCAGGTTCTCCTCCTGCTCCATGTGCTACTTTCTTCCTCCGAGAGTCTGTACATCCACAGCCCCCTGCCCAGGACAGCCCTTCACCAGCACTGCTGTGCTTATGTGCAAGTTCGGGGGCTGGAGGGATTTCTGTAAATTTTCTCTTTTGAGCACATGCATAAGCAAAAATTATGGGGTTTCCCTGCTCACCCACAGATGACACCAACAATTTGTGGTTGCCCTGACTCTGAGTGACACTGAGCCCACCAGGTCACTTGGTAATTAATCTCCTAGACAGCCAACTGTTTTTGCAAGCAAAGTGCTCACTGCATTTTCAGCCTGAAATTTGCTGAATTTTCAGCACTAGACATGGTGGTATCTTCATCAGCTACTGCAAAGACCTATTTAGTATCATACATCATCTCCCTGCACTGGAGCTTAAAGACTGTGATCAAGTTTCTACTTTACCAAACTGTTTAAGAAGCTAAACAGATTGAGCTCCTTATATCACTCATCACTGTAAAGACAGTTAAAGAGCTAATTACCTTGGAGGGAGGGCCCAGGACCCAAAGCAACATGAACATGACTTGGCAGAAGTGACTCCTAGCCTGGATTCCTAAGGAAAATGGCCCTCAGGCACCTGGGCTCGTTGCCTATTGCTCGTCTGTCTGTCTGTCTGTCAGTCCCGTCCTCCTCAGCCTCTTGCAACCCTTTTCGTCAGAAGGAAATAGTGCCACAGAGATGCACGCTGGAAGCTGCAGGGTCCTGGTAGTTCCAGCCCTACCAGTCATATTGGGGTGGGGGGTGTGCTTTGCACCCCAATTACCATGGTTAGACACGAGTTTATTGTGTGCCTCTCACAGCACTGACAAACCAAGGGCACCCTGCCCAGGGAGGTATCGATCGTTAATTAATAGCAGCTAGCCTGAGATGAGCACAGCGTGGAGTGTGACAAGCTCCTGGCCCTGGCTACGGAGAGCTCCTTGACAGAAAGATGAAGTCTCCTCAGCTTGTCCCCGGGGGCTCCCCAGTTTGAAACCGGCACTGTAGCAGTCAGTGGTGGTGAGCGAAGTGTGGCTCGGGGATGAACCTCCTCCCCATTGCACCCTGCTGCACCCACCAGGGTCTCAGCCCCACCAGAAGGACCCTTCTTTTAGCTGCTGTCTCATCCCAAGACCAAGGACAGGTGCTCCGGCATGACCAACAGCAGGTGGGCAGGAGAAGATGCTTTACTCGCCCTGGTGCACCAGGCATGGTCTGGTTGCAGCGGTGCAACCTCATCTCCTTTTTGTCTCTGGACTATAACTGGGGGAGCAAAGCTTCGGGGAAGCAGAAGAGGTGTGGAGGAACCTCCTTGCTGCCTTTCCTTTGCACTGCCCAGACTCCACTGGCCGAGGCAGCGAAGAGGAGCAGCCTGGCTCACACCTCCTGCACACCCGCAGGGACGCTGCCCTATGACAGCCTCTCTGCCATTCATCTGGCCCCCCAGCAGTCCCGATGGGATGTTTCCAAGCTTAGCCTGACCTCGTGACACTGCAAAAATCTCCTGCCAGAGCGGAGAGCAGGTTAAAAACAACCCTGCATCCACGGGACACGGCCATGCCCTCAAGTGATGGAGCAGGAGACCGTGTGCGTGGCAGGCTAGGTGAGATTTTGGAAGGGGTTTTTGAATCATTGGTCCTGGGGTCAAGATTTCCTCCTGTGATCTGGGGCTGTTGGACTCTGTTCCTGCCACGGGACCTGGGTGCTGGTCCGGTGGATGGAGTGGGTAGCCCTGGCCCAGCTTCCCGGGTGGCACGTGTGAACAGACCTGGCACGAGTGTCGAGGGGAAGCTGCTGCCTCTGCTCCCCCAGCCTGGCCTCTCTTTTAATTTGTGTTTCAATTCAACTGTCCAAAACTATTTTAATTGTCAGCCATCCAAGGTGATGACACCAGAGCTGGTTCCCAGTGAGACCCCAGGGGAGGTCTGGTCCCTGCGAGCCAGGGTGTGGAGGTGGGCTGCAGGACAAGGCAGTGGGACCCACAGTGCCAGGTGGAAAGGGTGGCTGTGAGCAGAGCCCGGTGTCGGCAGGGCGAACGATGCTGCACTTCCATACCATGGCTGGAAATTTAAATATTTCGTTATGTATTTATTATAATACAGTCCCAAGCCAGCCAAGTGCGTAATGAGTTGTATCAGCACTGGCACAGGGGAATGCAGCTCCCGCCTGCCACTGGCTGCTCACCCAGCCCGTGTGTCCTTGGGTGAGGAGGCTGCCCTTGATGGGGCCACCTCACTGCCCAATGACCTCTCTAAGGGGACACCTCATTGCCCAGTGACGTCTCTAAGGACAGGGTCATTGGCTATCGGCTCTGGGACTAGCTGGGTTAGCACTGGGATGTATGAGAACCACTCCGTGGGATGGTCGTGGTGTTGGAAACGGCAGAGACAGGAGCTCTCTTGGAGTTGGAGGGAAGCGGTGGGACCTGCAGAGTTGCACAGAAGCTGCCATGCCAGGATGCTCGACAGCCTGTTGTGGTTTGAGAAAACCCGTAACAATTTATTGTCATTTAGGAATTATTCTATCAATCACCCAATGACTCCTCCCCACCCAGGAAGGAGAACCAGGGAAAACAATGAACACGAGGGTTGAAATATGAATAGATTTAATAGGATAAGACTAAATAATTAACAATAATACGAAAGAACCAGTATTGATCCTAGCACTAACATACATAAGATATACAAGAATTATACTCGGCCGATCCTCTCAGCAGGAAGCTGTGCACTCCCAGCAGAGGGTGGCAAGTGTTGGACATTGTGTGTGCTATGGCTTCAGGAGGAAGGGAAGGCCTCAGGGGTCCAGCACTGAGGCAAGGAGTTCTCTAGACTGCCGCCATCAGGGGAGGGAGAAACTACACAGCAAACTTACTAATTTATATTGAATGTGATGAAATTGATGGTATGAAATAAAACTGCTGGCCATCTTGGCCCCAGATCTCTCTCCTCTTCATCCCTGCACCTGGCAAAGCTTGAAAACACTGAGACCTTTAATCCCACAGACCAGAGTGGACTATAAAGTAAATATTTTCATGAATTCAGACACTAGAGTCTTCTAAAAGTGCAGTTTTCCCAGGCATTGGAAGATAAATTAGTCCTGTGTCACTCAAACCAGGACACAGCCATGCTGCAGTGCCAGGGGGATATGCCCTGGGTGGTTGGTTCACTGCCCTCTTTTTCAAACCCCCAACAGAGCCCTTGAGAGGGGGAGACAGCCCTTTGGGGTTCTCATATGCCCTATCAAATGCTGGAGGGTGCTGAGAGCCTCTGGACAGGGTCTCATTGGGATAGAGAGGACAGGGCCAGTCTTTCAGAGCAAGCTGCTGCTGTCCCAAGGCAATGGCATGCTCCAGAAGTGTCTTCACAGCCCAGTCCTGGGAAGCCAACAAACACACAGAGAGAGGGAGGTGAGAGCCTGAAGGCTTTCCTGCAAGACCAGCCTTCTCCTTGTGTCTATGCATAGCTCCCTGTGGCTGTTGCCACTCTGAATGTTATCCAGGGGATATGAACTTCTCCTCTTTCCTTGCTGAGGGAGAAACGCACTGGAAGCAGGGGTGGTATCTCACATAAGGAGGCTGCTCTTCATCTTGGGCTGCTCCAGAGCATGACTTCTGCACCTGCCCCTCTGGTGCAGGGCTGCCAGGTCTCTCCCACCATCGTTTCATGGAGCAGCAAACCCAGAGGCACTGCCTGGCTAGTGCTGGTGTGCAGGAGGGGTGTGATGCTCCCCAACAACATCACGCTGCCCCTTTGAATTTGGAGCATCCCTCACAAATCTGGTTTGGGGGCTGTCCTGCTCTCTTGCTTGGCCTAGAGGTTTGGATTATTTTAATCTAGGCTTGATAATGTGTTTAATTCCGATCGCCTATTCATGATGTCTGCTTTCTGAACCATAAGTGCTTTAATATTTCATTTTATGTTGCTTTCAGGGTTACATAGTTTATTTGACAAACAAGAGGTTGGGACAGTCATTAGCGTGTGAAATCAGAAACGCATGCATCAGTAACTATGGCAACTCTGGAGAGAACACCAGCTTCTAGTAAAATCAAGAATTAAGCTTACATGAAAATGCTGAAGTAGGAGAGATCCTATCTGCTGAGGGCTTAGTGTACATTTGAAAAAGAACAGAAAGGTCTCACATACTCAGGTAAACAGCCCATCCAAAGCTGGGAGTGCAGGCGGTCCTGCAATCTGGCTGGTGCATCCCCACATGAGGGCAAGACTGCTCGCATCGGAAAACTGCATACATGTAACAGTGGAGCCCACCAGCCTCGTCTGAAGACCTGCCCCTGCACCCCTCTGCCTGATCATGGGGGTTTGTGTTTCCTTGGAGTAAGAAGATGCTGTAGTGTAGCTCACAGAGCAGCGAGGCTCCAAGCAGAGGGTATCTGCCAGGGGATGGTTGGAGCAGCATCCATAATTGATGCTGTAAAAACACCGCTGCCAGTTTGGGCCCTCCCATGATGTTAGGTGTCAGATGCTGCTTTCCATACAGCTTGTAGGTACAGCGGTTCGCTGCACTCTGTGAAGGCATCACGGATTTCCTCCTAAATAATTCAGGCTGTCTTTCTGACAACTTCACTATGTAAGGAGTTTTCCTCACTGCAATGGAGAAAGTCTTTTCTTTGTGCTCCTGAAAGCTGATTGCCTCCATAATATTTCCCTTATGCATCATATAATTGAGAAAACATAAACGAAATAACAGCACCGGGGAGAAGTTCTTAGACACTGTCCTCTCCGTGGAGTGATTACATTTCCATGGCTGGAGAGATCAGATGTGTGACAGGTTGGTATTAATTGGCAAGTAATCAGGTGCCAAGCCCGGGTGCAGCTCCACGGACAGCGTCTGCTTGCACCGAGCGGGGATTTTAATGCTGCACTGAACAAGGTACTATAAATACCTCAGCAGCCCAGAAAAGTGCAGGAATTAATAGAAACGAAGTTTTTCGAAGAGGCTGCTTTTTCAGAGCCTGATTTAGTGATGCTAATACTGCTACCTGTGATTATTTTTGCGCTATTCCCAGTGGCTTTTCCAGTGTAATCAGCCTCGAAGCGTTCCAATGGAAATCTTTCTTGCTGCTTTCTGCTTCACACTGATTTGGGAGGGGGAATAGGGAAGGCAAGAGCTTCTGGCTGGTGCCAACCATTGGGAAATCAGGGATGGTGCTTGGAGAATGGGATCTGAGTGGTGGAAGACACAAGGCAAGCGGCATGTGGGGAGAAGCCTGCATGTCCCTGCCCGTGGCAGGACTCCTTCCTTGCCCGGGCTCACCCTGGATATCTGCTTTACACAGCAGTTCTGATGTCAGGACACTGTGTGACGTCCTGCTGACATTCTCCTTAAACACACCTGCAAATGAAAGAAAGAGCAGTTAAGAAATGCCCCTGCATCTTACAGCAGACATAATGCGGGTCATTCCTGCCTGCAGTGGTGGACATGTCCATCAGCTCGTCTCTCTGATCCAGAAGACAGCAACTCTGTGCCCAAGGGACCTTCTGCCAACCAAGGGTTGTTGAGGAGCACATGGTCCACATGCAGGGTGGTTAGGACGGGAATGCCAGCCCAGCACACAGACCAGCTTCCAGCTGTCTTTGCACCAAGATGAATTTGATCAGACTGCATGTTCTCCATCTTTCAAGCACATAGAGCTTGTGAGCTGCCTTTTAGGTAAATGTGCTGCCAATTATCATCCTCAGCCGTGTTTTCAGGTGTGAGCCCATGGACGCACAGGCATAACTTGCACGGTGGACATTCAGAAAAAAATCACTAAACTATGGCCTTGCACCCCAAGGGATCAAGCTTTTACAAGGAACCTGTACATTTCAGCTGAAAAATCATCAGGAAATTTTCTAATGTTGAGAACTATAAATTCCTTTGAACCCTCGAGATACAGAAGTTCATGGCGCATTCATTGTGCTCATCAGAAAGACGGTACCATCTGCATGGAGTGCGATTTGCAAAGGCACTTAGCATGAGCTTGAAACCCTGACCCAAATCCAAATTAAATACTTTTCTGGCAAAAGAGGTTTATTTTAGATGAGTTTTTACCCATACTGAGAGTACCTTGTCCTCTGCAAATTATCGTCAGGCTGGAAGTCTGTACGTTTATTACACAGATAATAAAAGAAGCTTTTCCAAATGGTGGGGAAATTCCTTTCCTATTTTCTGCTCTTAGACAGACGAGATGCATTTCTTTCCCACCAACGTTTTGTGAGCATAAACTGATATTCTTAAACATTCACAAATAAAAAAGACCATAAATACTGAAAAGGCAAACCATCCAGGTTCATTTGCAACAATAATGCAGATGCATTCATTTTATTCACCCTATGTGATGAAGGTGAAGGCTCTTCAAGGCAGGTCAGCTCAAAAGCATCTTGACTTCTGTCTTGAATGTCTTTGGTCTTACATCTGAATTCTGTCCCAATAGGGATTTTTTAAGGAATTAACTATATATATCTCAGAAGCAGGCCATAAAGTCCAAGTGCTGGACGGGTGCAGAGCTCAGTCACTTGAGCCAGGGAGGCAGGACTGGGAGCAGTGGCGGGACATTAGCATCAGAAGCAATGAAGCTGGCTGTCAGGAGTTATCTCCAGCAGAAAACTTGGCAGTCCAAAATACCCCTGATGGGGCTGGTGGAAATCTGCTTCAGCTTCAGAAGGGCAGAGTGATGCACTGGGCACCTGCTGCAGGGAGCATCCCAGCTCGGGCAGGAGCCTCCTACCCCTGGGAACAGCTAAAGCAGACAGGAGCACCCTGACTGGGCAATGCCTGTGCTCTCCAGCCAAAGGCCTCCTATTTTAGTGGGTTTGAACCCCTCCTCAGTGCCCTTGGCCCCGGGAGTCATCTCCCGCTCTCCTGCTTCGTTTACTCCCGCCGCGGGTGGAGGTTGCCCCCACTTGCTTCATGCCTTAGGCAGGGAGAGTCCAGTGCAGCAGGCAGGATTTTCTCCCTTTCAAGAGAAAATGATAAAAGATAAATCCTCTTTGGCCCCATGCCCAGCTGCCTTTGAAGGCTCCTTTCTCCTATGCTGTTGTCTCCTTTGATGCGGTTGCTTTGATTTGCGCTGCAGAGGTTGTATCAGAGCCCTTGCACTTTTCTGGGATGAAGGGATAAAGGGCCTAGTGTAAGAGCAGTGTCCCTCAGCATGGCCCAGCCTGCTCTCTGTCTTGCTGAGGCATCCTGTGAAGCAATGGGTGGTGCTGGTGGCAGCTCATGGGGAATGAGCATGGAGTTTCCCAGAGCAGCTCCCAGCCCTGGAGGTGAACACGGCCACGGCAGCTGGCTCTCTGCCTTCAGCAGGATTTCCCTGCTGCCCATTTATTATTTAAAATTGTGTCCTGATCACTTTGAACCATCCCTATAAGAAAATAATACAACAGAAGACTGGTACCTGTGGGGTGCCACCAGAATTACCACCATCGGGTGATGCATTTCCATTTCCAAGTACTTTGAGATCTATGTGAGAGCCAATTTTCAGTCTATAAACTGCACACATCTGTACCTCACAAGTGTATTAATCAGGCTGACGGGTGATATACCATGTCAGGTGCCTATGTGTAATGTCAACACATTTACTTTTATCAATCAAGCTTGTAACTACACGGGGAAAAAAAACCCAACACACAAGGTTTCTTGGATTCATTTTCCATTAAAGTGTACAGACTGGGATTAATTTTCCATTAACTTGTACAGACCACCAACCAGAGTGGTCTCACGTGCTTTGCAAGCTGCTCTGCCCGTCACTGGCATTCATCCTGCCATGGTTACTTGCTTCTTGCTGGCCCCTTGTCCCCAGCTCCTGTGGACATTGCTTTGAAAGCTGATTTTACAGAGAAATGATCTGATTCTTCAGGCCTGTCAGGTGAAGAGGCTGTCACACAGCCACTCTGCGTGACAGCAGCAGAAGGCACCTTTATCCCAGACGTCTTCCTTCATCACCCCCAGCTAGGGAAAATAATTTGAAAAGTGACTGACACCTCTTAGACAACACTGGAAAGAAAACCCATTTGGAGATAATTCGGCTTACTTAATTTTCCCACATCCTGGTGGAGTGTATTAACATGGAGACAGAGTCTTTGCTTTAAACAACTCGTCAGCTCCGGTTATTGACTGTGCCCTTCATGTCAGTGCCCGATGGGAGGATGTGGCAGCAGAGAACAGCATCTACCCACTAATTGCAGCCTGTCTGAGGTGTGACTCGTGGACAGTTCAGCCAGCCCTGTGGAGATGGCTTTCTTTGGAGACAATGTGACATTCTTCAGGCTTCTGCTTCCTGGGCAGGAGATCAGCAGCATGATGCTGAAAGCCCAGGAAGGGGGTGTTTTATAGAGGGAATAAATGGCTGAGTTTGGTAGCTGTGAGATGAAGTCTGGTGATGGCTTCAATGGAAAATGGCCCTCAATATATACATGAATTAGGTGGAATGGTAAATTGAAAAGCTTAATGCAACACAAAAGCCATGAGTTTAAGGGGAGAAACACCAGCCAGGTAGTGGGGAAGGTTCCCACACCAACATCCCTGAGGGATGTGCAGTGCTGCCACGAGCCAGTCCCCAAGTTCTCTGGTGCAGGACAAGCCGGAGGCTGCCAGTCACATCTGCCTGACAGGGAGATATACATCAGGCTGTGAATTTCAGGTGGATGTAAACCTGTAAACCATGCAAGATTAAGATTTAGTGCCTAGAAAAAGGGTGCTGGGGACATAGTCTGTGTGAAGCCTGGAGGCTGAGCACCCCGGGCTTGCAGCTCAGCTTCTGAAGAACAGACCCCGTATTTGTCTGGGAGATGCTGGCACTTGTGCGAGAGGTGAGAGCCTGCAACGACCACATCTAATGCAGCGTGAGAACAGACAACTCGGCAATCTCTCTGAGAACGACTGTGCTGGAGGCTGCCTGCAGAATAAAACCGCTGAAATTTCACAGCTCTATTATCACGCTCTGAAAGGCAAGCGGGTCTCTGCTCTGCAAATGAGGACTGCTGCCCAGTCCTGCGTGCTTTGATGGCCCAGAAAATCTCACCTGTCAGTGTAGGTGCAGCAGGAGCAGCCGGGTGATGATGCCACGAGATGCTGGGAATCAACTCGAAGGAAGGCGGGATGCTGCACTCCATAATTCACCAGAAATCAAAGAAAAAAAAATACCTTCCCCAGCAGGCAGCCTAGAGTTGGGCGAGAAAGGGCTTGTGCCCAGCCTGCGGGGGCCACAGCCTGCATGTGTCCCTGCACAGACTGAAGGTTAGTTGAGGGCTTTTGCTGTGTCCCCCCCCCAGCAGGAACACCAGGCGTTGAACACCCCTCTCCTGTGCACCCCTCAGCCCGAGCACTGAGAGAGCTCCATACCCTGCACAGCTTTCTCCTTGGAGAGTGCTCCAGTTAACAAGTCTTTAAGGAAAGCAACAGCTCATATCCGAGCTCCATCTTGAAGAGCTGTGATTAGTGCTGTTAGGGCCTTCAAAGACCCTCCAGGGTGGGTTGGGACAGCAGCTTGTGCTGGAAATGCTGTAGCAGGGCCGGGGTGATTTTCTGGTCGGCTGGCTGGTGGAAGCAAGGAGAGGAGCTCCTCGCTGGTGTTGCAGCATCAGGAGATCCCTGGGGGTGAAGCTCCGGGATCCTCCAGGCTGGTTCTACTTTCAGTGCCATTGCTCAGGGACAGAGGACATATCTTTGAAAAGCACCTAAATAGCTCAGGAGCCTGCATGCCCTTGGCAGTCCTCATGATGCCCACAGTTGTACAAACATCCCACGGTGCTGGTGACAGGCCCGGGGACCCAAGCAGGCTGCAGAGCCATTCCTCCTTCCCCTCACGAGGAAGGCAAGGCAGCGGTCACTGCTGGAGCTCCATTGGGCCATGAGATGTCAGGGACCTGTCTGTCTGCATTTTCTTCATCAGCATGACCTACATCCTCCAAATGTTTTCCAGCACCTCTCTGACTCTGGCAATTAGTTGCCTGTGAAAGAAGCAACTCTCTTGCCCAGGATGTTTAGTTTGGAGAAGAGGAGGCTGAGGGGAGACCTCATTGCCCTCTACAACTACCTGAAAGGAGGTTGAAGAGAGGTGGGTGTTGGCCTCTTCTCCCAAGGGAATAATGACAGGACCAGAGGTTTAGATTAGATATCAGGAAGAATTACTTTACTGAGAGAGTGGTCAGGCACTGGAACAGCCTGCCCAGAGAGGTGGTGGAGTCACCATCCCTGGAGGTATTTAAGAAACGTGTAGACATGGCTTTCAGGGCACGCTCTGGTGCCCGAGATTATTGGTTTGTGGGTGGGTGTGATGTGGTGGGGTGTTGTGGTTTTTTGTGGTGTGTGGTTTGGTTTTGTTTGTTTGTTTTTTTGTGGTTGGACTTGATGATCTCAGAGGTCCCTTCCAACCATGTTGATTCTGGGATTCTGTGATTCTGTGACTTTCTTAGTAGAGAAGACGGATTGTTCCATACTGGCAAAGCTTTGCAGAGCCCTGCTGTGAAAGGATGGAGATTATCATCTGCCCAGGTAAGGTGGGCTCCAGAGAGCTCCCAGGTATGCTTTAGCTCCTTTCTGACTCCAGCAGGACATGAGAGGAGCCCCATGGCAGCCTGGGGGAGTGGGGAACTTATTTACCAGCCCACGGGCTGATCCGGTATCTGAGCACCATAGCCCCCGTGCAGTCCATCGGCCGGCACCTGCATGGCTCAGGGAGCAAACGCGGCATCCAGACTGCTCCAGCGGCGGAGAGCTGCCTCGGGAACGCAGCCACCCAGGCAGAAAATAGGATCTGGTCAGCTCTCACCCCTCTGCGCACACAACTGCTCCCTTGCCTCCGCCTGATTCGGGTGCATTTGGGGGGAATTCTGACATTTTGGCTGTAAGCGAAAAAAACATCATTTTGTTTTCCACAAAAATTGATAGTTTGCCAAGAAGACATATATCTCTGAGGAATCCCTGCCCTCTCTGATTCCTGCAGCCTGAACCCTTTTAACCAGTGCTCTTGAGCCATCCCTGTGCTGTTCCTGCTTCCTTCTGCCTTCCTGCTTGCTATGGGGAAGAGGAGGAGAATTTGGGATGGATTCTGTGCTTCTGCTGCCGGCTTTCCTTTGGCTTTGGAGAAACAGGATCCCCTGAAACACCCAGGAGACAGAACAGCGTAATTAAGGAAAAGCGGAGCTCCAGATGATACTGGCTCTAGAGAACAGTGCTTTCTCATTGCATCGGTCTCTCGCTGGGGGCATAAGTCACATTGGTTCTGGTGATGGATGAAATTAGCTCCAATGTGAAATGGGAAATAAAAAGCCATTCACCGACAAGACAGCTGTGCAGGCACAGGGCTCAGGGCAACGATCCGCTCTGCCTTTTTCTGCTCCTGCGCTTTTCACGAGCAGCTCCCTTTTAATTAGATGGGACGCAGTTCTAAGTCAACTATAAATGATATTATCAAACTAATAGAGTGTGATCATATCCTGGCTTTTATTGGTCTGGGAGCTGCCGCTGGCTGCCATGGGAACTGCGTATTTCACATATAGCTCCTCAGCTCTGGTTTGTACACATCAAAAGAAGGGACGAGATGAGGTAATGAACCCCACAAATTTCCTTGCTTTGCAAGGATCTGATGACTTGTTCTCCCCAGGGACTTATCCACTGGGACTTTTTTATCCCCTCCTTCTTGGCCAAGGCTGCTCTTCAGCATTGCCCTTCGTCTTCTAGCAGGTTGCTGCTCTCCCTGCTCATGGACCCCCTTGCTTTATCAAAACGAAGAGGAATGGAAAAGGGCAGCAGAGAGAAAAGGGACAACTCTCTCACCAAGCCGCAGTGCCTGTGTGTGTGTGAGGGCTGACTGGAGCAGTGTTTGCCCCCTGTGCTGGGGCTCTCTCCTGGGACAACCCCCTCTGTCCCTGGTTGCACGTCCCACAGGAGCTGCCCCCTCTGTGGGATGTGAAAAGGAGAGGCTTCCTGAAAGTCATCTGAGGGGAGTGAGGGAAGAAGGGCAGGGGAGTCATTTCCTAGGTCCTGCAGCCTTCCCAAAATTCTGAGTGGTGAGGTGGGCAGTGGTGGGATGGCAGATGAGAATGGGGGGCCACAGACTTCACCCGCCTCAGCCTGCCTGTGGGCAGCAGAGAGGGTGCAGCATAGGATGCATTCACAAATGTAACCAAAGGCAAAGGGAGAAGAGATGGGAAGAGAGAAAGATGACTAGGTCCTCGCTGCCATTAGTGTTTCAAGCTTGGCAGGAAGGAGGATGCAGGCTCCAGGTGCACCGGTGCTGCCCTGGGCTGGTGCACACCTCAGCTAGGTCCACTCTGCCAGCTGGCTCCAGCTTGGAAAGCTGGCTATTAAACTGAACTCACATGAGCTGACCTCTAGCCCCACCACCCACACCCTCTTTGCCACAGGGAGCAGCAATGAGCCTCCCCTGCGCTAAAATTCCCCTGTGCCTCATTCCCCACTCCCCAGCTCATCAGCACTTGGCATGGTGGCTATGTATCTGCTGGGCAGCTGCAGGGCTGTGGGCTCTTGCAGGGATCAGGGGGGTCCTGGTGGAAAGGAAAGTTTCTTTACCAAGAGGTGATTCTGCTCCTCTACTCTGCTCTGGTGAGACCCCACGTGGAGTACTGTGTCCAGCTCTGGAGTCCTCAACACAGAAAGGACATGGACCTGTTGGAATGGGTCCAGTGGAGGGCCATAAAAATGATCAGAGCGCTAGAGCACCCCTCCTATGAAGGGCTCTGAGAGAGTTGGGAGTGTTCAGCCTGGAGAAGAGAAGGCTCTGCGGAGACTTTATAGTAGCCTTCTGGTACCAAAAGGGGGCTACAGGAGAGCCGGAGAGGGACTCTTTATCAGGGAGTGCAGTGGTAGGATGAGGAGTAATGGTTTTAAACTTAAAGAGGGGACATTTAGATTAGATATTAGAAAGAAATCCTTTACAGTGAGGTGATGAGACACTGCCCAGAGGAGCTGTGGCTGCCCCATCCCTGAAAGTGTTCAGGGCCAGGTTGGATGGGGCTTTGAGCAACCTGGTCTGGTGGGAGGTGTCCACGCCCATGGCAGGGGGGTTGGAACTCAATGATGTTCAAGGTATATTCCAACTCTGACCATTCTATGATTTGAAGTGCATTACTGACTTTCTGCCGCAAGAAACCTGGCCTAGCCTCAAAGCAGGGGTTGTGATGGTGCATGGCTGTGGGTGACCTGGGGCACAAGGGCAGCCTTGCCTGCATCCCACTGGCTGCTCAGATGGGTCCTGCCTGCATCCCTGCTCCTGCTGCTCCGTAACACTGCAGCTCTGGTTGGTGGCATGGCCTCAGCTTGCCTGGCCTGGCTAGCTGCTCTCTTCTTCTAGGATTTGGGTTCCTTTGAAGAAAAAAACAAACCTTAAAAAGGAGAAGACCATTGTAAGAAGGAGAGGTCCATTGTAATTATTAGGCTGAAAGGCTTCTTCCCTGCCTGCCTGACCCTGATCTGTGATGTTCCTTTGAAATGATCTATCTGTCCTCCATGAGCAAAGGCATTGAGCATGAAATCCCAGGCCCCTGTTGAGGTCTTCTCAAGCCACCCCCTGCTGCACTGATTTTTTTTTTTTATGGGACTAATTTTTTAATCAGAGTGATGTAAGACATGATCAGAAGAAATTAAAGGCTGGCAGACTAATTAATGTCAATCAGCAGGGTTCATGGGTATTGGCCTTGTCAATCAAACTTGATATTACGTGTTGGTGAGATTGCTTTTGGTTCTCAAAGCTAATGCTCTACAGAGAGCCTTTCTTCCTGAGATACTCATTAAAACAGTGTAAGTCCTTCAGCAACCAGTTAAAGGACATTTTTAAAAGTTTTTTAGACACTATCAATTGCAGATAGATCCTCTGCTAAATCCCACTTAGTGCTGCAGCAGATTAAATGCAAAGCTTACTATTGTGCTCCTGAGAACTGTGCTAGGTGCATCTCACTCCTCCTGGGGCTGGCAGGCCACTGGGAATGTGCCCTGCAAGGGTCTGGGCTGTAGGAGATGGGTATGGCAAGCTACTCAGCCCAGAAGTGATTAAATGGGCATCGTGGCAGGGCTTAAACAGGATGGGGGGCAGGATTTCTTCCAGGGACAGGCTGGAAATCTGAAATGGACCATTGGGTGTTTTGTGAAGCATTGTTTGGGGAAAAGAGAATGAAGCAGAAATCTGTTTTCAGCTTGATTCTGACAAAAGTAAATGCCCAGGTTGCTTTGGAAAGGTTGGGTTTGTAAGTGAGGAGAACATCCGCAGCCAGGGCATTCCCAGCACTACTGCTGTGGGGTTCAGCAACCCCTCCAGCATCCCACATGAACCTGTGGAAGAAGAACAGAGATAGCTATTAAAGGACATCCCTTTCCTTTTAAGCCCATATGCCCTAAACCTGACACTGCTCGTGTTAAAAGGAAAATCAAAGCGCGTTTGTGGTGCCTGCGTTAGGATGGCACAGGCACGGTTGCTCTGAGCACTTGTCGCCTGTTAAATCCTGAAGCCCGCAGCACTCATGTTCTGTGCACATAATAGTATAGATGTAATTTCCTACTTTTAAGAAAAATGATTGCAGGAAGAACTCCATCAGGCAGAGCTCCTGCCTGGTAGAGGTATGAGGAGGCAGAGAGGGGACCTTGTAGGGCACAGCTGGTCACAGGAAGAGATGCTCAGAAGTCTCAACCACCCAAAGCAGGGGTGGCACAGGATGAAGACTACCATTGAGCTGGTAGCATCATGTTCCCAGCAGAAAACACCTGGCCTCTTGAAGTGTTGTGTTTAGGCAATGTAAGACTTGTTGCCACCCATGTTTCATGGACAATGTAGTGCCAGCTCCTTCCTAGGCAGAGCTGGAGAGGAGTAAAACACTGGTCTCCATTCCACTGGCTTTTAATGGCCTCCCTGGATCTGAGAAACACTGGCATATTACTCGGTAACCTCATCAAATATTACAGTTCGACCAGCAGGTCTCTGAGTGGTCACTGTTAAATTTATCTGTGTGGTTCCTGGGGCTCATATTGTTAAACTTTGGAGCTGTATAATTTTATCCTTTCTGAATGACTTACAGTCCTTTGCTACAGCCTGTCAGCTGGAGGTGTCAGAAGGGCCACAGCAGGCTGGGCTTGGCTCTGGTTGTCAGTGAGCTGGGAAGTCCAGCCACGCAATGCTTCACAGCCCGGGTAGCCTCAGCACGCAGAGAGCCGCTAGCGAGATGGCAGAACAGGGAGATGGCAGCCCTTCCACGGGAGCAGAGCAGTTTCTACGACACGCTTATTTCCATGGTACAAAGTCATACATCGACATTATGGTGGAAGATTCTTTGCCCGGTTATTGCTTGAAGACACACATTTTATCCAAGCAAATGCTTAATTGCTCCTTGTTGGACACTGGTCATGGGACATTAGGCATCAATAAAAGAGGATTCTTAAAAAATGGGCTGAATACTCTTTCCAGCACAGTGTGGTAGCTATGGTCACAGAAGAGATTTGCTTCACTGCCTTTTTATTTTTTCATTTCTTTCCCTTTTGGGCAAGGTGGCTGATATCTCTGCTGTAACCATGTCCCAGCTTTCCTGATCCAAAATGTCCCAGCTTTCCTGATCCAAAATGCCCCATCCCTGAGGGGGACCCTGCGGACAGAGCCACACACTTTAATTCCTACCTGACGTGGGAAGAGTACGGCCCCGAGACAGGAGATGAGGCTGCATGATGCTCAGCAAGAGCACAGAGATTCCATTTGCTCTGAGGACAAGGATTCCGGAGGGAAGCATTAATATTCTGGGCCACCACATCTCCCAGCCATCTGTTGCACCAAAGCAAAGGACATCGAAATAAACTTTGAAATCCCCTGTGAGGGGAAAAAATTCTGGATGCTATTTCTACGGCAAGATGTTCAAGGCTTGCTCGAGTCATCTTTCTCCTTTCCAAACGTAGAATTTTTCAGAGCTGTCCTGCCTCGGGGATATGGGTTTGGTAGCTGTGAGGCTTGTAGGAGTATGATTGTGCATGCCGTGCCCCAGTGCAGCCAGCCCAGCTTATTGCTGCGGAAAAGGATGAGGCAGAAACCATGCAGCCTCCAAATCAGCTAGTCTTTGAGCTGGCAGCCCTTGAAGAGCAGTTTGTTCCTGAGCAAGCAGCACCAATTAAAGCTCTTGGACATTTCCTGAAACGTCTGATGGAAAGGAGGCGAGGTTTCCTCCAAAACGCCTGCAGATTGCTGGAGGCTCTTGTGCTGCCCTATCTCCTGCTGAAAGTCCTTCCGCCAAGGATCCATCTTCTCCAAGTGCTGATGTCCTCTTCTCAGGAGGAGATCAGAAGGAAAATTTTATGAGGATTTATTCTTTATATGGTGTTTGGGACTCTCCCGGTATAACCTGCTTACTGCCTATGGCCCATTCCCCTGTCTCCTAGTACGTGCAGGTAAAGATTTATGCTATTCCAGGTGCCAGCCTCACCAGAGAGATTAATGAGAGATAATTTCTTACAAAGAGGTTTATTGAGTTCTCCCAGCTCATTCACCAGCTGTGAAGTGAAACATCTCAAAACAGTTTTGGAATACTAAGTTCTCCCTGGCACTAGCGCAAAAAAAAAAAAAAAAAAAAAGGGGAAACAGTGCCTTTTTCTGCTCGAGGTATTGATTCTGCTGGGCAGAGCAGGCTTCATGTGCAAAGCCCAGGGAGCTGAGACGATGGGTTGTTAGAAGCCTGCCGGCATGGCCCACCCGGCGTGTGGGAGATGTGCCTGGCATGCTCAAGGCACCGCGCTCTGCTTCTCGGCATCCTCAGCCCCGTGAGCTCCCATGAGCGATAGGTTATTATTTCACGGCAGATTTGGAGAAGCAGGGGAGCTCCAGAGACCCAGGCAAGGTTGATCACTCAGCTGAGGCAATGTAAAGGCACTAAGAAAATGGTTTGTGGCTACAGCACCCTGCAGATCTCATGTCTGCTGGCATTATGGCCCGAAATGTTGGTCTGATTTCATGGCACTATCTCTTCTGCCATGTTACGCTTTAAGGGGGAAGGATGAAAGTCCTGCCTTGGACCTCAATCTCAGCCAGTCCCCTAATTGCTTGTGTCTTGTTGACCAGCTTTTTGGGACACCCTTTCCCTCTGCCCTGCCCAAAAGCCCAGCAGGAGCCCAGCGCTGGCTCCTGCACCCTCACGCTGGGCTGGGGCAGAGCCTGGCAAAGTAACGCGTGGCCCATCTGTTAGAGAGGAGGCTGTTTTGCTGCAGCCTGTTTTCTTCCATGGCGCAGAAGGGGTTGGAGGAAATTGGTGGCAATTAGTAAATTGTCTTTTCAAAAAATCTGCCTGCTTGCAATTGGGCGGGTGGCTCCACGGGGGTCTCTGGTTGTATATCTGCATGCAAATGTTTGCCACGAGGTGCTAATTATGCTCCTCTCCCATCTCAATCCCATTCCTACCTCTGCCAATGGACCATTCTACCAATTTTTCTCTCTGTTGCACTCAGTGTACCATGCCCATAATGGGTTTGCATTTTCCCACAGGCATCAGCTGGGAAGAGTCGATGGGGAAGCCCACAGCTGTAAAGACAGTTTCAGAAGATGATTTATCGTTTCCCTCAGCACGGTACAGGAGCAACGAGCCACGGGCAGCCTGAGGGTTTTTCCTTGGGGATACACCAGTGAGGAGGATGTAGCCATTTTCTTCATTTATTTAGTTGTTTATTAACACTTTGATGCCCCTTTCTTGGAGATGACTTTTCTGCTATCTGTATTTTTCCTTCAAAATCCTTAGAGCATCTCAGCAAAAGGACCGCTGCTTCTTCACATCTCCATGAAGAACTTGCAAAAATATGTTTGCAAATGCCTTTTGCACACATGAAATGCTGTAACACCAGGGAAGCTCACATAAAAACAAACTGCAGTACTCATTCTTCCCTTTGACTGGTCTTTGTCTTCAAACAACTGTAAAAGAGGGCAATCAATATACCTTGCCAGGGTCTTTTTAATGTTTCCTGAGCCATTATGGTCATAATGTTTCTTCTGGCTGTCGTGTCAATACATTTGAGACACTGAACATGTCAAAACCACATAAAATCTTTATTAAGGTGAAATTAAATGAGCAAGCCCAAATCAGTAACTTAAATGGATATTATCCTTCAAGGATGGCAGACCTAAAAAACGGACACAGCTGAAAAATCCGGGGCAGTCAAAGTTAGGATTAAATTAATGAGAAACTCAGACTTTTGCCACAGAGCCTGGGCAGGAGGAATTGAGGCGGACGGGGATTGCTGTTACAGTGCTCTGGACACCTGTCCGTCATTTTTATTGCAGCATTAGCCTGAGCTAAAGAAGTGCAGTGAATCTGGGGCAGGCAGGAGGAACAGTTATTGGCAGGAATATTCGGTCTCCTTTCACTCGACAAATTAATCCAGACTGAACAAAAGAAAACAACAACAAAAAAATATTATGTATTTGCATATGGTCCGAGGTGAGAGTGCATGGGGCTGTGCAGGGTGGCAGGGGGACGCATGGCACCCCGTGGGGAGGGGAGTGTGTCTGGGTTTTGCAAGGGAGGGAATGAAGAACCTTTTTACCCTTCCTGGTTAAATACAGCCTGACAGGCTCGACCCCTCCCCGCCATACGGCGCGGTGCCTGCCGCAGCGGGGCTGTGCACGCCAGGCAAGTGTGTGTTTTTCTGAGGAGGAAATCAGAGCGGTGCAAGTTAGAAGGCAAAGCACCCCGCTGCTCTGCTGCCCGTGGGACAGCATCTCCCGGCACCCCGCTGTGGTGTCTGCCCCCTGAACCTTCCCAGGGTTACTTTAGGAGGTGATGCTCTCGGGTACCCAGGAAAAAGAAGCAGATGCTGGGCTGGGAGAGCAGCCTGTCTCCCAGGTACCCTGCTCTGGGTTTACCAAGTCACCCGCTGCAGAGAGTCAGCCTGGCCGCAGGGCCATCCCTGTGCTGTATCACCCAGGTGGGTGTCTGTCATCTCCCACACTCTCCCAAGCACTTTCAGGCCCTGCAAAGACACCAGCACCATTCTCACCCAGAGAATCTGGCTGCAGAACCGTGTGGTGCTTTTGGCTCAGTTCCTGTCACCAGCCACCCTCCTCCCAAGCCACGCACAGGGGCTGCAGCATCAGATATTTTCACCTGCCAAAAGGGGACCATTAGAGAACAAGCAAGACATGTAAGAGCTGCCAGGACCCCGGGGAAAAAGAAGCTACAGCTCCTGCCCCACTCACCTTCCTGGTGCCCTTGGTGATGGAGCACGCTGGAGCCCAGGCCACCGCAGCAGCAGGATGTTGGATGGGAGCTCCCAGGAGGGTAAAATTCAGCTTGAGGCAGTGAGAACGATGGAGGTACTGCAGGTACCAGGAAGCCTTTGGGACACAAGAGCTGGGCCCAGGCTCTTCTCACAGGCTGTGTCAGGCAGGCAGCAGCTAGAGCCCATTGCTGCCCCTTCATCCAAACGTTTGGCGGGGGAACAGGACCCAGATGGGTTTGTCTGGGCTCAAGGCTTCGCCACAGCCTGGTATGGCTTGTTTTGCTCTGCTTCCTTGTGAGCTCTTGTTTTGCAGTTCTGCAATGCTTGGGAAGTGGATGGGTTCAGTTTGGCCCATTCCTGCTGCCCCAGGAGCGACCATAGATCGCCCGTGGCTCCGCGGGGCTGGGACAATTTGCTGCCCTTCAGGACCAGCCTGACAGGAAGGCTCAGAGAGGCTTGGGTTTTGCATCTCCAGAGGGTGCAATCGCTCCAGTGTCCCCTGCGAGCTATGGGGTGGACCTGGCTCCTCCACAGGCAAGCTTGGTTTGGAAGGAGCGTTCACCTCAGTGCTGCCCAGCGGGTCACGAGCTGGTAGGACAGAACCACTTGGGTCCCCAGAGCATCACTGGCCTCTCCCCACCAAGGGTGAGGGCTCCCTTGTGCCCATGGCCTGTTTTCAAATGGTGGTGAGCGATGCTGCCCCTGTGGGTTTTCCAACTGGAGGGATGGGAATTTGTGTCCCTTCTTCCACATTATTGTTGTGCTGCTTTCACTTCAGCAGGTGGGAGTCTATAGCTTGCCAGGACGATTTCGCATTTCACAAAGGAGCCTTTTGCCCACACGCCTTCGCAGTGGAAAGCTGAAAAATTGTCCAGTTCCAGCCTATTTAGTTTTAATTGTTTCCTTTACTTCTCGCTGCCCGCAGCACAGTATCACCTTCCCCTAACAAACAGCCAGGCTGGGAGCCAGTCACCCTGCACAACCACCATCACCACCCTGCCGTCCCTCCTGCTGGTCCCGTGGCTCCTGGAGGTCTTGTCTTTGCTGGGCAGGGCTGGATTTTGGGGAGGAAGCAGCAGCAGCTTGTGGTGCCCTCAGCAAGCAGGGTGAGGAACATCTGAGGTGCTCCCATGGCTGTGCTGTCTCCATGGTCTTTGCTGGCCTCACTGGCTCTCTCCTCTGCTTGCAGACACTTGCTGAGCTGCCTTTTCCTACTAGTTCTCCTAGTGGAGAGGCCAGCTCGTAACACTTGCTTTCAAGGTGGCTTTGAAAAGAGAGGGTTGTGTTGCTGAGTGAGAAACATGATGCACGCAGAGCCCCTGGGGAATGTCAAGCAGCAGAAGACGAGAGAAGCCTCTCCTCCCTCCCTCCCTCCCTCCCTCCCTCCCTCCCTCCCTTTGCCACAGAGCAGGCTTCTCTGTACGGTAGCCACGCAGTGCACCACATCCCAGGTGAGCACCACCTCCAGGACCTCCCCTCCCACTCCTGCTCATGGTGCCAGGGCTCAGGACAACCCATCCCCACAACACCCCTCTCTGGAACCACAACAACTCCATGCCACCAGTGGAAAGCAGGGCCTTGCAGCTTCAGGGAAAAGGTTTTGGGGGCTTCTAAGCCTGCTCAGAGGTTACGGCCCTGGGAGAATAAAGCACTATTCCCTTTCCATGCAGGTTCCATCCAGGGAGCACAGCCAGGCTTGCCCCCCACCCCAAGCAACCTTAGCAGCAGATAAGGCTCAAGGGAGTATTAACTTATTCCAATCATAGAATCATAGAGTGGTTTGGGTTGGAAGGGACCTTAAACATCATCAAGTTCCAATCCCCCTGCCATGGGCAGGGACACCTCCCACCAGACCAGGTTGCTCAAAGCCCCATCCAGCCTGGCCTT
>JAOTQQ010000004.1:7406337-7514332 GCA_026546715.1 Gallinago undulata | reverse complement strand
ATCATCTTTGTGGCCCTTTGTTGTACCCTCTCCAGCAGTTCCCTGTCCTTCTGGAACTGGGGAGCCCAGAACTGGACACGGTACTCCAAATGGGGCCTCACCAGGGCAGAGCAGAGGGGCAGGATGACCTCCCTCGACCTACTGGCCACGCTCTTCTTGATGCCCCCCAGGATGCCATTAGCCTTCTTGGCCACAAGGCACATTGCTGGCTCATGGTCATCCTGTTGTCCACAAGAGCTCCCAGGTCTTTCTCCTCAGAGCTGCTCTCCAGCAGGAGACGTTACTTTTAAATCTTACATACAAAGACAACAATTAGAAATCCAGCCTGTCATAAACAAGGTTTCTAAAATTATTTCCAAAATAATAGTAACATATTCTTCAGGTAAACTGTGTTGTACTTAAGTAAATACAGGAGGGTTGATTGAGTTTTTTTGGTCTCAACTTTGGGGTTTTTTGTTGTTTTCTTAGCTCGCTATAGGAATCAGACCAGCCAGGCAGAGTCTTACTACAGACACGCAGCTCAGCTTGTTCCTTCTAATGGTGAGTCTGGGATACCTTTTAGCTTTGTAATTCCAAAATAAATAAGATTTGGGGTATTGCCACAAGAAATGTAGCAGTTGGAAACTTGGGATTTTATATAAAACTTTCTCCCCCAAATACCCCAAACAGTCATGCAACAAAGCCTGACATGTTGGTGAATCATTTAGATAGTAGCTGTTTGCCTGATCTGTGTCACTTGTCTCCTTTGTGTGAAGATTTAAAAAAAAGGAGTTAATGCACAGCTTCACTACATTATACTGTGTTTCATTCTTATGTTATAAAGTACAGTTAATGAAAATTTGTCTAGCAGTTGCATGTTTTCTACTATTGCTTGTTCACATGCCAGTTTGTAAAGTTCAGTAGCTGAAATTGGACTCTTCAAGTTGCTCGTGCAAGTTAAGAGCTGCTTTAGTTCAGCTAGATAGCTTTTTAAGTCATATTTGTTGTCCAGTTTTAAAGTATGCGTTTAAAAAAAAGCAACCCACAACTCAACACCCCACCCCCAAAATGTATGGCAAGTTTGGAAGCTTTTTCATCTGAGTGGTACCGATAAGAGGCTTGAGTAAAAGGGTCAGCAGATGAATCTGAACCTTTCATGCTTGAAGATTTTTAGGGTTTTGCTCTCCCTTTTAAATGCTGAAATCTAGCGCATGTCAGTCTATGACTACTTGTCTCTCCCTTAGGTCAGCCTTATAATCAGTTGGCTATTCTAGCTTCCTCCAAAGGAGACCACTTGACCACAATTTTTTACTACTGCAGAAGCATTGCTGTGAAGTTTCCTTTCCCAGCTGCCTCCACAAACTTACAAAAAGCACTTTCTAAAGCACTGGAAAGGTAAGACAAAGCATAATGTATTTCTGCTCAGATAAGATGGAGGAAACTTCTCCCAAATGTTACCTCCCTTGCCAAAAGTTGTTCATATTTGATAGTAGAAACAGAAGTTTCTCAACCTTGGTCCAGTCAGAATGTCCTTACGTATATATGGACAAAGAATAGTTTGTGTCTTGGATGCTCCTGAGTGTGAGTAGTGACTGCAGGAAATAAGCACATTGTGCCGGCATGGAAAGTAGCTTTGCTTGGACATTCCTCCTTCCTTGAACTTCATGAAAAAAGTATGTGATGTTACATGCAGCTGTGTCTAATTCCAAAGACTGAAGTCTAGTATTTCTGTTCTGGATGTAGTCGTGATGAGGTGAAGACTCGATGGAGCGTGTCTGACTTCATCAAGGCATTTATTAAATTCCATGGCCATGTGTACCTGAGTAAGAGCTTGGAGAAGCTGAGCCCTCTTCGAGAAAAGTTGGAAGAACAGTTCAAGGTTAGTTCTAACAACATATTAATTAGTGTATTGAGGAGAGTATTTTTAGCAGCTGAGTTCTGAAATTACAGTCTAATAATAACTTTTTCACATGCTAAAATACAGGAAGCTCAAGTAGCCAGTTATGGAAGGTTTGCATCGCAGCTAACACTGGATATCTCTGGTGACTTCTGCAAATAATAGTGATTTTCCCCATTTGACATGTGGTGTGTTACTGGTGGAAATACAGCAGAAATCATGACCACAGCTGATTCTGTGCTCTTTAACCTGGATGATTCTTGGCTACTTGTGGAAAGCACCTGATTCATCTGGGAAGTCTTGACTCGGTTGCCTGAGGAATTTTGAGAGCTTCATTTTTCGGGTGGTGTTCATTTGCTCCCACTGGTTATTAAGGCTGCTTTTAATCTTCCTTAGACAACTTGCCTCTCCTGTCAGTGGTTTGCCTTTAAAAACAGTGTTTCCAGTACAGCCTTAATTTGTGTGTAGACTAGAACTGTTCAGAAGGTGTTTCCTCCATAAATTATATCGCCAGCTCATTGTTGGACAATATACCAAAGACTGAAATAAAGAGAATTTTGTAAGGTATTTATACAGGGTAGAAAAATTTCAAAGAGGACATTCTATTAACTGTTAGGTGCATCTTGGAAGCTGCTCTGCTTCAGCATCATTTATGGAAAATGTAGTATGGATACGTTCAGTAGAACAGTTGATGCTTTTTGTAAATTAAGAAAGGGAAGGTGGTCTCAGTGTTACAAAGAACTACAAATGATCTTTACAGTGTCTTTTTGCATTTTTGCATTGAATTGGACTGTTACAACTAGGTCCAAATATACATAAAAAACCCGCAAAACTTGTTATGAATTGTATTGGCTTTGAATGGGAGCTGCTTAAACGCTGTTTCAAAATGAAATAATTATAGCTCTTTTTGTGTGTGGTGTTGGCTGTTGAACAAGTACTGCTCTTTCCACAGTGCTTATAATCAATAATTATTGAGCATTGCTCAGGCATGTGGAAGTCTTATTTTTCTGAACTGATCCAGGGTCTTAAGAGCTAATTGAGCCCTGCTTTGTTGCTTAGATTACTTTTTTGTTTATATTATGTGACATGAGGTGTAATTTACTAGAGAGCAACTCTTCTGACTTAAATGGGTTGAATGTGGATGTGAAATTGGCTATGTGGCGCATAATCACTTTAACTGTGTGGCTGATTCTGTGTGTGAAGGAGAGGAGTTGGAGGGTTCAGGTGGGCTGATGATTCTGCTGTTGACAGCTCTGCCAGTTGGAGTTGCTGCCTCTAAGGGTGTTTCATGCCCTTTGCTAAAAATCAAGGTTGAACATGGAGCTCAGACCTTTTCCTGATGCTTACGCTGATCCACTTGCCTCCCTGACTATTGCGTGTGAAGATAAGTTTGTTCTGGTTTAGGATATCTCCTTTTTTTCACAGTGCTGCAAAAAAAAAAAAAGTAGTAAAGTTTTTCTTTTCCTCTTTTGAGAAGGGTGTCTTTTACAGCATAGTTACTGAACTGCGTTTGTAAATAGCTTGTTCTATTTTAGTCCACCATGGCATTCCATGACCCATGAAATCAGACGTGGAATTAGTCTTTAATACATAACCACACAGTAGTTAAATTTTCCTGGGGTATTTTTTTTTTTTAAATGTCACCTTGTCCCTGCTGTTTTGGCAAAAGACTGAAAAATATTGTGGATACACATCTCTCTGTAATGTCATCCCATATTAAAGTCACACTTGCTCTCACCATATGCAAGGGAGTGTTTATTTGCTGTGTATATGAGTCAGTGTATGAGCAAAAACCTTGGGTTTAACAGCGAGCATCTCCCTGTGTCCTTTTGGGAAGCCCAGTGCTGTGCTAATAGGGATGACCTGAAAACGAAATCTAGAATGAATGTTGCCTTAAGGGCAGAATTATTAGTCAAGCAGTGAAGTAGCAAGTACTAATCCTTTCAAGTGTGTGCTTTACGTTATAAAAATATATACGTTGTACATGTGTCTTTGTTGCAGAGGTTGTTATTCCAAAAGGCCTTCAATTCTCAACAGTTAGTACATATTACTGTTATCAATCTGTTTCAACTACATCACCTGCGTGACTTCAGCAATGAAACGGAGCAGCACAGCTACAGCCAGGATGAGCAGCTCTGCTGGACACAGTTACTGGCTCTCTTCAGTAAGTATGAAAAAAATTTTTTTTTTAATTTTTCTTTCATTTTTGTATGGAATCCGTTAGTAATTTGCTCTCAGCATCTGGCTTAATGGTTGAGTGAGATAAGTGATGAGAAAAGCGATATTCTGGGAGAAAGTTAGGAGATGGTTGTGCAGGATTGTTTATGTCTAGTAGCACTGACTAACACTGGATTTATGTGCGCTGGACTTTATTTCTTTCAGAGCCTTGCAGAACTCTACAACTGGCCATGATCAGCTTGGCCTTGTTTGTAAACATCTAAATTTCTGAATAACTTACTTTTTCCAGCTTCCAGCCTGGAGTTGCTTCTGAAAGGAGATGGTCCCACTGGTGTGGTTACTGTTTCTCAGCTGGGTGCCTGCCTGCAGAGCTAGCTGCAGTGCATTTCTGTGCCTGCTGACCTGGGAGATGAATAAAATGCAGATAAACAGCTGGGTTGATCACTTCTTAAAAATAAGTGAATTATTATTTTTGTAATAGACTTGGGTCACTGGATTTTGTTAGCTTACCAAAATGAGTTGTCATTCCATTTAAGGCGGGGGGGGGGGAAGAGAAGGAAACCCACCAAGGTTTTGCTTCATGGTAGAAAAAACTTTATTGAAAAAAAAGATGGGCTGATCTGCTGGTGGATTTTTTTTAACATGAAATAATTGTGCTGCTTTGTTCTGAAGAACTAGCTCTTAAAAATTGGGTCTTATGGTCATATGTGTTTGATTAGGTTATTTGGTCAAATTTAAAGTGTCATTTCTGCGTTGTTTGTTTTGTGGTTTTTGTTGTTTTTTTTTTTCCCCCTGCTCTGTTTCTAGTGTCCTTTCTTGGAGTTCTGTGCAAGTGTCCTTTACAAAATGACTACCAGGAGGACTCTGGGGCTGCATATCCTCTTCCAGCTGTGAAAGTTTCAATGGACTGGCTGAAACTTAGGCCCAGTGTTTTCCAGGAGGCAGTGGTCGATGAAAGACGGTAGTGAGTGTTAATCTTTCTTTTGATACATTTAATTGCATAAAGTAACAATAACTGATGATACACAAATTAGTAATGGGGAAAGTGATAGTATAACTCATTACTACAGACATCAAAATGATAGAGAATGTATGTGCTATAAAAAGTTCATAAGACAAAACATGAAAGTTGTGGGCTATATGAGCAAACTCATTGTTTTAATTGGCTTTAGGTTTGTAAGTTTTTTGGTTTTTTTTTGAAGATCAGAAGGATCTACTTTATAATGCCTGGCCCGAGTATAACTACTGAGAGTACCCTTAGTCTAACCGATTGTAATGATTTCTCAGATTTATTGAAGTAGGTGGCAGGAGAATATTTGCCTTAATTGCATGCACTAAGCCATCTCTTGGGCAGTGCTGGAATCCAATTTTCCTGGCTCATCATCCAGGAATTAAATTGAATTTAGTAGACGGAGACTTAAAATGTCAGCACAGGCATCACTGTTCTGGACTGTTGCTCTAATTTTTCACTTCTTGTCTTTAATCTCATAAATTTATGTTTAAATAGTTCAAAACTCACCAACTTTTTTATAGCCTGTTAACTTTTTTTGAATTATAGCAATTCAGTACAGTGTTTCTGAACTGTGAGATATTTCTTCAGGAAGGAGTGACTGTTATTGATGCATATAGATGTTATTGAGATGAGTGTTTTTCCTAGGTTGGCCACTATAAGGAAAGCAGTGTGAAAACAGCTTGCTTAGCTGATCTTGTGCAATGTGCCATGGTGGTTTCAGCTCCATTTTGGTAGTGTGTGCTGTAAGATGCTACTCCAGCCAAGGCTTGCATTTCCTGTACGTTGATGTATGGGAAGCAGGAGTCCCTGTAAGCCTCTGCTTGTTAAATAAGAAATAAGTACTTGCTCAAATGTGTGCAAAACCTAAAGCCCTGGAAATTTGAGAATCTCAATTTCAGAGTTCCTGAAGGCAAGATTAGGGAAAATAAGAGTTCGTGTTGTTTTGAGGTGGTAATAAGTATTGCTGTATGCATGTTCTGAAGGAACACTTTATACCAGTAATTTAATAGGGAAGTTTACTACTTGATATCAAGTAGTCCTTGTAGAGAGGAGATGCAGGCAATACTTTATGGAGTATCAAAACCAGTCCTCAGGTGTGAATGTATATTTTAAGTTAGCCAGAGCAGGTCCTTTTGACCATAAAGCTGTAAGTCTCTCTTCAAAGAGCGTGCCTGGTTTTTAAATCTGTGATGTGATAATTGTCATGTTCTTAGTTACTCATTTTAGAAAGGAGTTGTGAAATGGGCAGCAAACAGCTGTAAATTGCACAGGTGAACTTGAAAAGAGAATTAAGATTCGCTGAGATTTGTCAAAATGGGCATTAGTAGCCATTACATTTGTTGTCTTTAAAAGTAGAGATGAATGTCCATCTTCCCTGTTATTTGTAGGGTGAGAGATGTATATTTCTTTCTATTGGAAGATCCTAATGAAAATCATTCTTTTGCAGACTACACAAACACATCCACTTACGCACCTTTATCAGCCTCTGTTTAATGACCTGATATCGGTTTTATATAGAAAAAACTTCATTACTCAGCATTCATATTTAATTGTGCTCTTGGTTCAAGAAAAATAACTCTTATTCTTTTTCAAATTTTCAGTTGTTCCTGTTCTATGCTTATCATTTTCCTGGGGATAATTAATTCTACCTCAAACTGAACGACCATCTGAAATAGGAAGGAAATGTGTTTACCTAGAAAAGTAGATGAATGTGAATGCAAGAACTGAGTACAGAAATTACTACATCAGTATCACTGTGTGCTTTTTGAAGATCAGTTTTTCAAACCTGCCCTTGTGGATGCTAGATTAGGTCTTAGGTTTTTACATGTAGCATTAATCGCTTCTCTTCAGACATTTTTTATTATGAAATCTCATTATTTCAAGTGTTGTGCAGGAAAAATTGCAGTTCACTGTAGGTTGCAACAGACTTGCAGTGTCTCCTTTTTTTTTTCTTCCTGTTCCTTGTCAGCCTTAGGAAGGAGCTTAGTTTTTACGTTCTGCAGTCCAGGTTCTGGGTGACGGTAGAAAACCTTGCTGAGACAGGATGGAGATCCATTTCACTAACGCAAAGCACAGTGGGCACCTTAAAATAGTTTGCCTGTTGCCTCCTTTATGCCTGTTCCCTAAAGTTGAAGCAGGATGCTTAAATGTTTGAGTTAGAGCTTTTAAAAAAAATAGGAGAAAGCAGACTGTTGGTGGGCAGTTAAAGATTAACAACCTATGCAGTGATCGTTGTGTGATTTTTAAATTAATTGCTCCAGGGCCTTTGTCAAAAATTTCCAGTTGTTGCTCTTGCTGATACTGCCAGTGCAAAGCAGGGAGACTGTTAGTTAACCTCTAGTTTAATGGTCTTAGTGCAACCCTGACTTAGACCTTCTTGGTAACTGTTTCAGTGCTACAGTAGAGTGTTAAAGTTCGCAGAAGTACTTCTGCACACAGGTGTCTTGATAAATTGTTTTGCTTCATAACTGATTAATTTACTGTGTTTCTCAGAGCAGTCAGATTTGGACTGGAAAACATGAATTGCAGACAGGTGCTCTGAACGTTTGCTCATGCAATAGGTTTGTCTAGTTAAATTCATGGAAAGCTTTCTGACTTGCTGCATAATGAACACTATGCTATGAGAGTCTGGCTTCCTTGGTAAGATTGGCTTTTTAAAAATACTAGGTTTTTTTCGAGAAAGTGGCCTTTTCCCTGACACTTGAGAGAAACTTTACCTTTTCTTGGGAGTCAAAGGCTTAATAGAAGCTGTGACTGTATAACAGAGTTCAGTGTTTTCTTGATAAGGTGAATAGTCCATGTTGTGTAGTTTTCACTTAATTTGTCTGTTTTCTGATTTGTAGCATATGGCCCTGGCTGATTTCTCTTCTAAACAGCTTCCAGCCACATGAAGAAGATTTATCCAATAATAACGGTAAGGATCCTTCTAAACTGTGCCGTAAAGAACTGGGAACTATGCATGGGCTTTTTTCTGACATTGTGGGGAATTTTACTTGAAGAACAAACAGGGAGCAAGTAGTCTTCTAGTATTAGTGCGTATGAATACTTTGCAAATGCTGCTTTCTCATGCTGAGCAGACTTTCCTCTGTTTTATCATTCCTGATCTCCTCAGACTGCAGGGTGGACCAGTGCAGTTGAGCATGTTAATGAAAGGCTTTACTATGTATAGCAACCTTCCTGAGGGATCTACTTATGATACCATACTTAATGCATTCATGCTTTTCTTATGCTGTTTACTGTCTACTCAACAGCAACCCCACTTCCAGAAGAATTTGAGTTGCAAGGATTCTTGGCGCTGAGGCCCTCGTTCAGGTGGGTGGAAGGAAACTGTGCTCTTGCTGATGTCACTACTTCGATAGACATTGACCTGTTCCCTACAATATCTTATTTATGAGTACTTAGTAATGTATGAATTGATGTAGGTACTTTTGCAAAAGAACTGTAATAGGCAGTGCAGGACTTGTCTCTGTTGAGTAAATCTTCAGTAAAACTCTGGGGAAACATGGGAGCCTATAATATTGCTTATAACTTTTTTGTTTTTCTTCTGTAAACTAAAAGAGGAGAAAATTAAGCAGTGAGGAGAAGAATGCGTTTACGTGAAAGCTGCTTGATGTGGTTTTACTTTACTGCTTTTTATACTGTTTTTTACTGTGTCCCTGTAGCTAACATCATGGACAAATATTAACAAAACTAGATGCATTCGCTCAATTGCAATTTTTGTGATTTTTGGTTAGCACACAGATGAGCTTTCATCTTTGTTTAAAAAATGGCACCTCTTTAATGTAGATACATCTTGTCAGGAGAGACATGACATAACTGTCATGTTTGAAATAGGATCTGATGAAATTTCACAGTTTATAGTAGAGTAATGCTGACACAATTTTATTTCTAAAGAAATATAGTGTTGCAGAGGCTGTCTAATTAGTATCATCCCCTCTCCTCTGTCAATACTAGGAACTTGGATTTTTCCAAAGGCCACCAGGCAATTACAGGAGATAAGGAAGGGCAACAACGTCGGATACGGCAACAGCGTCTGATCTTCACAGGCAAATGGATTGCTGATAACCAGCCGAGGTAATTGCAAGTAGCTTTTTTGTGTTTCAGTTGCTACTGTAAGATTAGGTAACAGGAGCCACAGCTGAGCTGTATTTTCTCACTATTTGGCACAGCAGTTAGATACAATATGAATTCAAGATGCTGACAGCACTGCTAACATGTTCTGTGGGTCAGCATGCTGTTGCTTCATGGACTAATTATGATAGGAAATGTATTTGGAGTAAAGCATCACGTTTAAGACCTCTTCAGTGACACTGTGACACAGCTAAGTGGAAAACAGTATTTGAAATGGTAGCAAGAGTGTTAGCATGTGAGCTTACGTTGTGCTAGAGAATACTCTTAGCTGGGACATGTGATGTGACATCATCTTGTTGCTGGGGTGAAGAGATGCATGGTGCATAAGTTGACTTTCTGCTTTTATAACTTGGGAAGTGTGTTACCCTGTGAAAAACTATTCCTACTTGCTTTTCAATTCCTTTCTATCTTTTTCAGGTTGATTCAATGTGAAAATGAAGTAGGAAAGCTGTTGTTTTTGACAGAAATCCCAGAACTATTACTAGAGGACCCTAGTGAAGCCAAAGAGAGTCTCGCCTTGCAGGAAACATCTATTGCAGAGCCACTATCTACAGATGGGAGTCCTGGACTTAAATCAGTTCTGTCTTCTGGCAGAAGCCTGAACAACAACTGTGATGCAGGAGAAAAACCAATGGTCACATTCAAAGAGAACATCAAGCCACGGGAAGTTAACAGAGAGCAGGGGCGAATCTACCCCCCTAAAGATGTAGGTAGGGAAAGACGGGACTATAGCAAAGGAATAGTAGCCAATAAGAATGATGGCAAGAAGGATAACAATAAAAGAAAGAATGAGACCAAGAAATGCGGCTTGGATAAGATGCAGGAAGCAGGAAAGCAGAACGTGGCAGTTCAGGTAAGCCTTTAGATCAAAGGGATACTGCATCTGAGGCAGTACATTGTTTGTGTTGGGGCCATTGCTGCTTGTATAGAGTACAGTAGAGTCAAGGTCTCACTGTGGGCCCTGCAGGTACAGCTTATGCACAAAAAAATAGAAAAACATGTGTCTCAAAGATGGGGTATTAGTGATCTTTGGGTCTCTGCCCTTGATGCTGTCTCAGTTTTTTGGGGAGGAAAAGGTAGGGAGAAATGAAAGGTGATTTTGCTATGTTAACTACCTTAAAAAGGAGACTTCTACCTGCTGTTCCACAAATTATTCAGGCTACCAAGGCAGTTCACCTGGCCGGGTCTTAGTCATGCTCTTGGTCTGTTGTGAAGGAACAGGGTACTCTGGATTTTTGTTTCAGTAGACTTGTGCACATTCAATAAATGCATCCCAAAAGCACCCAGTTGTTTATGTGGAGGAAGATCCTTTATACTGTGTGTGCAGTCAGGTGGCCCTCTGTGGAAGTAAGCAAAGCCACACCGCACTTAAACCATAATTCTGTGCTTGGACACTTGCTCAAAATTGTTGGTTTTCATATCACCTGCTCTTTTCTCAGTTGTATTTTTAAGGCATGCTTTTCTCCCCATTTCTGTGAACGTTATATACACAAATGCTAATAGTGAATTTACTAGTTTGACTTATGTTGAGTTGTAGTAAATGAGGGTGTAGTGTTTCAGGGTTGATCTTATCTTTGGCTGCATCTCAGTCATTCCCCAATGATGTCTGGAAGCATTTAATGATAGTGATGGAGACTCTATTATATCCCTAGAGAAACTGCATCGGTTCTTCACTGTTCTTGCAAGTGGAAATTATTTCCTAATGCGCTTCATCTCCCTTGCCTCTCTGTAAGCCTATTACTGCTTCCCAGAACAAGTCTGCAGAATAACTTGTCTTCCTCTTTGCAACTGCTCTGAAGGCCTGAGTAATTGAGGTCTTGTTTTCCCTAGGCTAGACAAACCAGCTCTTACAGTCTTTCCAGCCTGTGTTGTTTGGACCCTTGGATTATTTTTCTTGTTCTGCTCCTGATTATCTGTATTAAACAATGTTGTTATGAAATGGAAGATGAACTGGTAGTGTTATTCACTTGGTTTTGTGGGGGGTCCTACCAAGGTGGGTAGAGGGTAGTAGTCTACAGAAACCACGTGGCAATCATTTGTGAGTCACCGAACAAGATCCTGGTATCTGAAAACTGACATAAGTGAGTTAGAGTAGTTAGAGTTTGTAATTTATTTGTTGAACATGTCTGGTTGCAGGCCTGAGTGCAACTCCCAGTTTCAGTGTTCATGCCCCTGTCTTGCAAAATAAGGACTTGAGACTGGTAAAACCAACCAGATCTTCTGAGAATTATGTGTAGTTTTTTTGGATAGGGAAGATATTTTAATTTTTACCTAGATGATGTATCAGAAATTTGCTTGTCTTAGTCCTAAGAGATAACAAACCCAGGAAAAAGTTTATTTCAAACGTAGCTGTAGCAGAACCTGTTTTGATGTGCTTTGTCACTCTTCATCTCTTATTAAATAGAAATTAATTTTGAAGCTTTAGGTCCATCAGCTGTATTTGTTATGGCAACTCTTCCAGTGAAATGCCTTTTGTTTTATAGAGTTTGATGGACTTATTTTTCCAGGCCTACTCCAGAATATTGGGAGAGTTTCCTTCCACTGAGAAACCAGTGTAGGTTTTGTGCCGATTGGTAGGCTGTTAGTGCTCTGCTTTGGCTTTCCTGGATATTTCAGGCTTTATCTCCTCCGTAGTTCATCATCAAAAGCCTAAGGGTTAGAAATGTTGCAGCTTCTATTTAACAAAAATGTTGAGAATGTTATACAGAAGTAATTAGTCCTGTTTCACAGATAAGTGGAAAACTTGCACCCTGAGGCAGGATCATGGAAGTGTGACATAGGTTGAATCTCTTCTCTCTAGGGAAAATAGTGTTAGGTGCTGAGAAAGGTTTAATGCAGACTTACTCAAGGTGTGACATGCTCTTAAGAGATGAAATGATGATTCTCTCAAGCACTATGTAGGAACCCTCAGGACTACTCGGGGAGTAAATATTTAGTAGTATTGACATTTGAGGTGAGGTCAAGTAGAGGCAGGGAGGCAACTGAAATTATCTGTCTTGATTAATCCATTTTAGTTATTTATCTTTTAGAGGTTAACTATTAGTCAGGCAGGGGGTCTTTTGGAAGCCACCTTTGCAAATGTGTTATAGTAGCTTTGAGTTTATGATGGACTAGAGCTCATGTGTTGAAATCCCATGGCAGGAAGAGTGTCTTTGAATTCTCCAACGTTTCTATCAAAGAATGCAAGATCTCAGTATGGGTTATAAAAAGTGTTTGGCTCGCTGTGGAGATAAAAGGGACAGCATGATGTAAGTTGAATATTCAGAATGTAATGAAGGGCAAAGGTGGGCAATTAAACAGATGTGGCATGAGCAGGAGCTGCATCATTCATGGTGCTAAGCATCAGCCAGAACCTTGAGGTAGAGTTCCCTCCTGACTTTTTCTAGCAGAGGCTCAAAAATACATCCAAGCCTCCCAGTCTTACAATCTACTTTTTTAATTAAATGCAAAAAATAAACTGCTTCCATAATTTCTAAATGGGGAAATTCAGATTTGTTTGAAAAAACTCAAGAAAGAGTTTGAATGCATCTACCCCTTTACCACTGTATTTTCCAGAAAAGACCTGCCCTCCAACTCCTTTCAACTCAGCAGCACTAAATGTTGAAATGGACCCCACAGAGTTTTGGGTTGTTTGGTTTGGATTTTTTTAATTTGTTCACTGATAAAACCCCTTTCTTTCAAATCACCTTTGAGGCTTGGCGTCAGGTCTGCTCCTGGGCCCTTTCTGTATTGCCCGGGTTCCTTGCTTGCTGTCTTTCTCCTGCCTGCTCCATCTTGCATTCCAGGCAGTTCTGCCGAGCTGAACAGAAAGGGAAAGTAGTCTTCCCCTCTGTCTTCCTCTCCAGGAAGACCCAGACTGCAGCAGACTCAGAATCAGGTAAACATTACATTACATTCTTCTCTCTGCCTTTAACTGGTGCAGCTCTTTTAACAGAACATACAGCAGTTACACAGTAAACTGAAAGAGGTTAAGCACTTCTGCTATTTGTCTTGTGTGCTCTCGGTCAAAATAATTTCATATTATGCAGGAGTTGTGCATATACATTGCTGTATGGATTAGGCTGAGAGAGTTCCCTAGGAAGAATGTGGTAGTGTTTGTTTTTTGAGGTGCTGCAGGTAAGTAGCATGAGTTAGGTTGAAGCAGTGCCCTAGGAGAAGCATAATAGCATCTGCATTTTCTGTTCTGTTTTTAAGGACCTGTAGGTGAGCACCATGGTATGGTTTTTTTTGTGTGGTTTAAGGATATTATTATGTCTGCTTCTGACTCTCTTGCTAGAGAAGGAGCCTGTTGCAGTCTTCTGGATAGATACCCTCAGAGTGCTTTTGGGGAGGCAAGGAGTTCCTGAGAATGGGCAGGAAGACCTGCCTGAGGTCAGTGAGGAGGGAACTGGGTTCCTGTGTTCCAGACCTCTCCCAATTACTTAGGGAAAAGAAAATAAACTCTCAGACAGTCTGGGAGTTCATTTTTTGGCTTGAGACTTGATGTAGGTAATTATGGGAAAAGTTATCTAATTTGTTCTTACTTTCTTCTGCATTAGGTGAAATCCCAGACAGAGATGAGGAAGACTCCGGTGTCTGAAGCCAGGAAAACACCTGTAACTCAGACTCCAAGTCAGGCCAGCAGTTCTCAGTTCATCCCCATTCATCACCCAGGAGCCTTCCCTCCCCTTCCTAGCCGGCCGGGTAATTTGTATTATTCTTTTGAAGTGTGATTTAGTGTTGACTGCAGAGAAAATCCTGTAATAGTAGTTGTTACAGCCTCTGAAGGTAGGAGCTGTTTTAATGAACATGCATTCTCATGTTGAGAATCTTACGGAGTAGTAAAGAAGGGGCATATCAGAATTGAAATGAGGTAAGTAAGATTCCTTTTGCTTTGGAATCAAGGTCTGTCATGAAATCTGCCACCTTCCTCTTTGGTTAGTGAGTTGCAAGATCAAGGAACTTTGCAGTAGGCTGTTTCTGTGGTTAGTCAAAACATGACAAAGTCTTCTGCTAGCTCAAGAGGAAGCATTCACTCTGCATAGGAAATCCATTACAAAAGATCAATCACGCTTCTTTCTTCTTTAAAGCTCAGTTTCTTTGGTGGTGCTCATGTTTCAAGCTGTAATTTGTGTCGTCTTATTTGCCACGTTGCATATTCCTGTTTTGTTGTGGAGTGTTCCTGTCATACCTTGCTGTCCATGTTTGCTCACAAAATAGCTGGAAGCTGTATCTTCCCTGAAGCTGTTATGTGTAGCTGCTCAGTATAAGACAGAGGAACATCTTCCCTATCCCAAAGTCAGCATAGAATCTAGCCTGTGAGACGCAGAATTAAAGCTTGCCTTTCAAACCTGCCTTTTCAGTGTGAACTACAGGAAAGAAGTTGATCTTGTGGATATGAGGGTTTGTTTGCTTACCATCTGTCTGGTGATCCTCTGGGAGGAGGCAGTAAACTTACCTATTGCTTCTGTTCATTGCTCCAGAAATTTAGTCCCTGAAAATCTGTGTGTGTGAGGGGGTGGAAACTTTGGGCTTAAAGCATCAAAAACCCCAAAGCAGTGAAGGAAAAAGGTGGGGAGGAGGTTGAGGTGGGAAGTGGGAAACCTGTGACTCTCCCAGATTCTGCCCTGGCTGACTGCTATCGGTGCCTGGAATATTGCAAGAATACTTGAGCAAACTCTGAATCCTCTTGCAGAGGTGAGAAAGGACATTATAGTGCACACAGGCAAATTGTACTTGGTGTTTCCTGTCCTCATAGTCTAAAAGAGCAAATGGGGGGGGGGGGTAGGGAAACACAACCCAACCACTAAATGTTTTCTGGAGGGAGCTGTCTGCTCTGTCAAATAAAAGTGGTTTGTTTTTTTTTTTTTTCCAGGGTTTCCACCTCCAACCTACGTTGTCCCCCCTCCTGTGGCTTTCTCCATGAGCACGGGGTACACCTTCCCAGGTGGTGTTTCTGTCCCAGGAACCTTCCTCCAGCCCACAGCTCACTCACCTGCAGGAAACCAGGTGCAAGGTGGGAAACAGTCCCACATTCCTTACAGCCAGCAACGGCCCTCCGGACCGGGGCCAATGACCCAGGGACCTCAGCAAACGCCACCTCCTTCCCAGCAACCCCTTTCATCTTTACCAGCTCAGGCAACAGCACAGACCGCAGGCCAGTTACAGGTCCAAGCTCTGGCCCAGCAACAGCAGCAACAGTCCCCCACAAAAGCTGTCCAGGGCCTGGGGAAGAGCCCACCACACCACTCCGGATTCCAGCAGGTAAACTCGACTAATGTGATGTGCTAAACTTCATTTAAAAGCAAATGACAACATTCAAGACTTACATTCCTGGATTACCTTTTCAAAACTGTCATTAAAGACCTTAGTGTGGAATTTTGATCTGTGAACTTCTGGACAAATTTGAAAAAGCTGAAGTGTAGTGGGTATGAACGTGTGATTCTGTAGCTGAGGGGAAGGTATCTACTGGAATGAGAAGGGGGCCATCTCTTTTCTGTGTGTTTCTCTTTATAGACAAGGTAGGAAGGTAATATTTCTGACCACTTATTTCTGTCTTAGGCCTTTCTAGATTTCTTGTGTGAGCAGCGAGGACTGAGTCTAAATCTTCACCTGCACTTGCCTTCTGGCTAACTGGGTTGCAGTGTCAGTTCCCTCACAGCTCTTAGATTTATGCTCAAGTTGTGCTTGAGAAATCTCCCTTCTGGCATGTCTGGATTCTGTGGTGAAATGGTCTTGGTATTCTGGGCAGCAAACTGCTGGCTCAGTACCTTAGTAAAGGTGTTTATAAGATCCTGGATTAGACTAAGGATTATACTTGGCTGTTGGTGTAAAACTGGACCAGGGAGCGTTAGATACCTATCGAGATTGCATTTTGGTGAATAGCGTAGCAAATTGTGTGGAAATGAAATGTCTATAACAAGAAGCCACCAGATTGATAATTTGAATGGCATTAGGCATTCAGTTAATATTAATATTAATTGTTCATACCTGCTAGTGAAACTGTGTCTCTGCCTCAGTATCCGCAGACAGACTCGTCAAAGCAGCTCTGGAACCCACCTCAAGTCCAAGGCTCACTGGGGAAGATCATGCCTGTAAAGCAGTCCTATTACCTGCAGGCCCAGGACCCTCTAAAATTATTTGAACAGTCATTACAGCCTCCCGTGATGCAACAGCAACCTTTGGAGAAAAAAATGAAGCCTTTCCCAATGGAGCCATATAACCAAAACCCCTCAGAAGTTAAGGTGCCAGAATATTACTGGGACTCTTCCTATGGTATGGCCGACAATAGGGTGATGGCACAGCAGTCTAACATGGACCGCAGGGGAAAACGGCAAGGAGTCTTCCGCCCGGAGCAGGATGCTGTCTCCAGGATGACCTTTGAGGTAAATATCCATGCTGTTAAGTGGTGAAAAACAGTGAGGCTCTGACATTCCTGACAACTCTAGGAGTTTCCCAATTTCAGGAATGCCCTGTAGCCCAAGCATATCAACATGAGCTTATTTAGCAGGGAGCAGGGTGTCAGTAAATGGTATTCCAGCAAACAGTGATGAATTCTCAACTTTAGTTAGCCATGTGTGGGATCTGGCTCTTGAAGATTTGGTTTCAGGTAGTTGTAAGTCTTGTTCAGTATAGATGTGATGTTGATCTCTGTACTGTGTCTGTCAGGTCAAGAAACATGGCAGCTGATAGTTTTGGGGAAAATTCTTTTTTGACAGCTGATAAAAACTGTAAAAGCCATCCAAACAATTGCAATTGAATTATTACCCCTTAGATGAACTCTTAACACCCATATATCTTCTTGAGTGTGTTGAATGGCTGAGGCTGCAGTAGTCAGATGGAGGCTAGAAATTGAAGACGGTAGAAGCAGTCTTGTCTTGGCTGTTTTGTTTTTTTTCCTGCAAATCCCACCACACAATGAGAGAACTGAACAACTTGCATATCTCTTGGTTACACTAATGGAATACTTTGCTTCTGTTCCTGCAGTTGTGCTTCGTGTTGCTATTTATAAAACCTGCAATCTTTGTTATTTATTACCAGTCCTGGAGTTGTTTGCGAGTGCTTTTGGCAATGTTTATAAGGAAACTTAAACAGAGGCCTATTTAAACCTTTGGTCAGATACACCTCTCTAAATGCACTCAGGCTTTTCAGAAGGTAGGCTGAAATCACTCAGCTTATCCTTCAGAGAGAAAAGCCAGACAACGTACAGGAGCCTGCCTCTGTCCTGGTGTCAGGTTGTGGTTTACAGATGGGGATGGGGTCAAAGCCTTGTTCTCATCCCTAAAAGGGAAACCTTGCCTTGTTGTAAGCACAGTGCAGTAGGGGCAGAAGCTGCGTCTGTGATGCTTGTGTTCTAAGTATCCCTCACAAAATTCAAGATGTCAAGTTTCACCAGCGCTTTGCAGGGTTTTTTTTGGTCCAGTGGTCTGGTCAGCTGTGTGTTGGTGTAGCAGCCATTAGCAGTGGAAATAAGTCTCATGGGATTTAAATTCTCACAAATAGAGAAGGGAAGAAGATGCAAACTCAGTTCTACTTGAAGCCTAACTTACCCACAGGTCAGCTGTAGAAGAACAATTGTGAGATTTCATGCTCCTTGAATGTGAAAACAGGTTCAGTATTTGGCATGAATTGCAACGGGAAGCACATGCTCCACTAATTAAAACTAGCTGCCCATCATTTGATGATGCGGTGCTCCTCCCAGTATGCATTAGACCACATGGCTAGTTTTATCTTCTGCTCAGCATTTTCTCTCTCTGTATCTTGACATGCTTCTGCAGCATCACTGTCTCGCCTTGCACTTCTGCATGCTGCCTGCTGCATTTCTCGTGCTATTTTCTCTCCTCCTGAGGTGGTTTAGCTTCCCCTTGCTGTCTCTTGCTGTTCCCCTTTCTGCCTTCTGTTGTCTCACTGTGCTCATTTCTGTCACTAGGACCCCAAGAGCTCCCCTCTGCTTCCTCCGGACCTGTTAAAGAGTCTGGCTGCCTTGGAGGAGGAGGAAGAGCTGATTTTCTCTAATCCTCCTGATCTTTACCCAGCTCTACTGGGGCCTCTCGCCTCTCTTCCTGGACGAAGCCTCTTTGTATGTATTTGATGTAATACTGCTGCTTCTCACTCTAACTGGCATCTCTTTCTTCTGTGAAATTTTATAAGAAATGTGAAATTTCATTCTCTCCGCCATCCCTCCTGTCCAATTCCCTGCCTCACCCTTGACCTGTAGCAAGAGCTCAGACCAGCTGAAGGCCCTCTGTAGCTCTTGGGCTAAATCCAGGCCAGCGATTTTGTTCAGAAATTGAAACAGTGGGTTTTTTTGTAAGTACAGTCCAGAGCAGAAACATTGAGTCACTTAATGCAGGGAAAAACTGCCCTACTAAATGCAGAAGAAATTGTAAAAGGACAAGATTACTTTGCAAGAAAATTGCAAGGAACAGGCTAAATAATGACAAACTCCTATAGAAATATGATCATTTTTGACAGACTGAGTATTTTTTTCCTACATTTATGTATTAAAACCTTCCTAGTTCACTAGCTGGAGGGTCTGAGCTGCTGAATATCTAAATTGCCTTTGAAAACTACAGTGCGCCTTTCTATTGTGGCTACAAGCATGTTCATTAAATACTACTATTTCAGATTAGTAGCAGTAACAAAGAAGAGTTATTTGTGACTACTGGAAATCTCTCATTAAGTCTATTCCTCAATTTTACATACCGTCCCAAGGAGCCACTAGCAAAATAGACACCCATTTCTGTCTCATTAGGTACCCTTGCTAAGAAACTAATAGCTGCTTCTTCAGCAGCTTCCTTTGAAGCTCTTACAGTTGCTGTCTGCTGACAATTGGAAGGAAATTCTTCTCTGTGCAAGCTGTGTGGATATGCGAAGTGTGAATTTTGTCTGCCTTTTAAAACATGCTTTCAAAATAATGAGTTGTCACTTTGAAAATCTAACAAGCTAGGAGCTGCTTGCCAGGAAAATGAGGCTGTTTGTCTTAAGTTTACAAGATAAAAGCAAAGATATTCCAGATACTGAGACAACGTCAAAGAGAGAGGGACGCTAGTTCAGGTTTTTGTTGTTTGAAAAATACATTTAAAAACATCTGACATGCTGAGCTGGTATGAGCGCAAGAAGCTTTTATTTGAAACAAGACTGCAGTGTTAATTTTGGATCACACTCAGTTGTACTTATGGCTTCACTAATTCTGTGGCTTGGTGATCCTGATCTTAAGTTTGGTGATGTTTGTTGTCCACTAGCTGAGCTTTATAATTTTTCTTTAGTTTTTATATTGAAGATAACTGGTCCTATTTCTTCCCTTAATGGGCTTGTTTCAGAGAGACTGTTTTTCACTGCTAAATTATGGTAAGAACTAAAGAGAAAGCTGAGAAATATTATGATGGAAATAATGGTATGAGAGGGGGTAGTGTAGAAGATGGAAAAAGTTATGGTCCATAATACCTTAGCATGGAACCCCAGGGGAGTTTTGGAACCTCTGTTATAAACACTGGGTGTTTGGGGTTTTTTTCCTCTCTACAGTCGTTTATAATAAAAATGAGAGATCATTAAATGAAACTTGGCTTGTTTAACACAATTAAAAAATCACAGCACTTGGCTGCTCTTACAGTGTAAGAATGTCTGTACAGCAGGGAGGCTCTCAAAACCAAAAAAAATATTGTCATTAGGAATATGCAAGAGTCTAATCATGTTTGAAGGAGTCCTCTGATCACTGGGAAGGATCCTGTCTCATTTGTACAAGATTCTGCACAACCATAGGGGGTTTTTGGCAGGAATCTCCTCTCTAGATGTATCAGACAGAGTATTACACTTAAGATTTACAAGGTGTTGTGGCAGTGTCTGAGATGTCCAGCTGTCACAATTGTTGATTTTATTTATTTATTTATTACAGTTGGTAGGGAAACTGCGGATTTTCTGCATTTGTTAATTTCTTTCCCCAGTCCTCCAAGGTACTGGAGCTAAAATACAAGGAAGGTTTTAAATGTGACTGAAAAAAACCATGGCAGTTTCTGATAGTGTACTTTCCTCCTGCTCACTACACTGACCACTAATTGCTTTTTTCCCTTTTTGGTTTCTGAAGAAGTCCCTGCTGGAAAAACCATCAGAATTGATGTCTCAGTCATCGTCTTTCTTGTCCCTCAGTGGCTTTTCTCTTAATCAGGTAAGTGAGGACCAGACTATACAGTCCTTTGCTGTTTGGCCTTGCCATTAAACTAGGTAACGTGGCAGAAATACGGGGATGTCCTTTGGTTCAAACCAATGGAAAACCTGAAAGAAATCCATATGGCTGCCTAATTTCAGTCTGTATCAGCAAGATTATCTCTGCCTCACTAATTACACGAAGATTACTCTTAGTGTAATTGTGGAATTGACTAAAAGGTGCATCCCAAAATCTTACCATGCGTAAGTTTTTATTCCTGAGCAATGGATCACCACTTCTCTTCCAGAGAACTGAGCAAATTCTTGGTACATTTTTTTTTTTAATATGGGAATTTAAAGATTTTTGTGAAGGCTTTGCAGTCCAGCCAGGAGAAATCTGTTCTGGTTCAGAATGTGATGGACTTCACATTAAATAAAATGGTCAGAGAACGGGGGGCTGGGGAGTGAAAAAGGAGTTAGGAAAATACTTTTATCTATCATTGTTTCCTTTGTACAGTCTCAGTCTTTGAAATGAATCCAGTACCTAAACTCTTAAATTCTTTTTTTTGCAGGAAAGATACCCAAATAACAGCATGTTCAATGAGGTATATGGGAAAAACATGAATACCAGCACAAAAACAGAAGTCACCCCTTCAGTTGCCCATCAGGAGACTTCACTATATTCTCTCTTTGAAGGGACTCCGTGGTCTCCATCCCTTCCAGCCAGCTCAGGTAATCCTGGTGTGATCTTTCTTGTGTCTATTGATTTAAGAGGATTTGAGTTAATTCTGAACCTACTGCAAGTTAACTGTAACTGGATATTAAAAAAAAAATCTGCTTGACAAGATATCTGAATGTTTATATTTGTTTTTCTGTATATATCCTCAGAAATATGAGGGGATTTTGTAATTAATAAAGCATAAGAACCTGGATTTCAATTGAGGTATTTGAGCAGGATAAAAATCGTGGGTGGTGTTAAATCCTGAAATCTCTTTGACTTAGATTCCTGACAAGCATTTGGGAGTAGGCCTTCAACTCAAACCTCTGTATACTTTCAGTGTTGCTTCTTCGGAAAAAGTAGGAAGAACTGGATTTCACAATTGAGACATTTGAAAGAGAAAGAAACTGAATGACTGAAAAGTGTGAAGAAAAATAAGACAATGTTTTGGGGTTTTTGTTTGGTTGTTTGGGTGTGGTTTTTTTTACTGTTAAGCAGCCTAACAAAGTAAACCAGCTTCTTCCTTAATAGTTATCTTAAAGGCATAAAACATAACTATTCTGTCATGACTTTATTCTCACTAAAAATCCAGAAGAGTGTGAGGGGAGAAATTAGTTGAATCTAAGAAACGAGTGGATTTTAGATAACATCTGCACTGGAGGAAATTTTTGGTTGCACTGAGACTTTTGCAACCAACCAGGAATAACTGTTGTGGGTAAAATGGAAGGGGTCCCAAAGTGTTTTTATTCTAGCAGCATTTTATGGCTCGTGGTTTCAGCTTTGTCTCCCTTCACCTCTTCATTCAAGACCGCATAGTCTCCTGCCACCCTGCTATGCTGTATTGTCTTCAGGCATCGTTCTCACCTGCCTGCAGATAGGCTTTTCTCCACGTGCTCTCCTCTTCTGCTCAATGTTGGGTTCTGCTCTGAATTGCTCTAAGACTCACAGCAGTGTAAAACATTCACAGGCTTGGGAGTTGGAGTTGTAAATTTGCAAACTCCTCAAGGTCTAATGTAGTATTTTTTTTTGTATTGGTTTGCCAAGCTTGAAGACATATTTGGGTGGTTTTTTTGGATTGAGAAAAGTTCAAGAAACATGGGGAAAACTCGCTTTGGCTAGCCAGCCCTCTTGACATTTTTCTGGTTTTTGTTTTTTTTTTTCTGGTAAGCACGTTAAACACAGTCATTCTGTTCTTGTATACACACAAAAATTTTCACTCAAAGCTTAGGAATTCACATTACACTCATGTAATGGAGGGAATAAAACCTGCATTGCAGAAAACTGATGATGGCAGAATTTGCAGCAGCACTAAGAAATTCAAAATGGGGAGGTTCCTGCTGTTTCTCTTCAGCTTTTTCTTCTTGCCTTGTAATCAACAGATCACTCAACACCAGCCAGCCAGTCTCCTCACTCCTCCAACCCCAGCAGCTTGCCAAGCTCCCCTCCAACCCATAACCACAATTCTGTTCCCTTCTCCAACTTCGGACCCATTGGGACTCCAGATAACAGAGACAGGAGAGTCGCAGACCGCTGGAAAACCGATAAGCCAGGCAAGTGCTGGGTTCCAGGCTTGCATGAAGCCAGCTGATGGCTTTTGTATTGCAGTGGTTTTGATTATGTTCCTTTGAACTTGTCTGTCTTCCTTTTTAGCAATGGGAGGCTTTGGTCTGGACTATCTCCCAGCAACATCGTCGTCTTCAGAGAGCAGCTGGCACCAGTCCAGTGCTCCCAGTGGCACCTGGGCAGCCCAAGGGCCTCCCGCTATGGAGGACTCCTCAGCTGTGCTTATGGAAAGCCTGAAGGTATGTTTGACTGAAACTGTGTTCAGGAACGGGTGCTTATCTATGGGGCCAGAAGATCCAGGGGTGAGCACTACCCTGTTGCAAAAGTCAGAGTTCAGTGTCAGAATCTGAAGGTTTTTCCTGCAGATTCCCTTAGGCAGGCGATGTAGGAGGTGTGACCAGTGCTGGAAGATGTCAGAGTTTTCCAGTTCTTGCTGTTCTAGAATATTTTGCAGAACAAGACCAGGCTGGCAGAACTGGAAGAAATTATAACATTTGCTTTGACTAGTCTAAAATTAGTAATTGTTAATGTGGGATGAATTTTTATGGTAATGATGATTCTGGAGGAGGATAAGCTTCTTCCAGGGAGCTTCTCTTTAGAAAGACCTTCTTTGAAGTCTGAATAACTTTCATGGTAAGCCAGGTATAAGTGATAACGGAAGAGGGAGAATATAGAAAACTGTTTCTGCCTTCTCATCTGTAAGAGGGGGGCTGTCTAATGCAAGGAGGTGCTAGTGTTGGCTCTTTGTTTTTAGTCCATCTGGTCCAGTTCCATGATGCACCCTGGACCCTCAGCCCTGGAGCAGCTGTTAATGCAGCAGAAACAGAAGCAGCAGCGTGGACAAGGCACCATGAACCCGCCGCATTGAGACAGAGGTGGCAACCCTTGCAAACGAAGGCTCCATAAACCATGGCATGTTGGGTTTGCAGGACTGGCCCACACAGTCCTGTGCAGGTGGCAGCCCTCTCTTCTGTTCCTTGCTGTCAGGAGGGCGTAAGTGCTCCACCAACCCACTGAGTGTGCACAAAACGACTGCAGTGCAAGAAAACAACATCAGGAACTCTCCCATCCCTGGGCCCTCTGGAGGGAGAGAGGAACTGCTGTTTGTCTCACTCAGTAACCTGATATCACCGCCTCTCACCTTCTCCATCGTGCATGTCCCCAGCCACATGGGAAGTAAAAGCTGAGAACGAAGGGCAGATGGGAGAAGCCAATGAGAACTTCTCAATCCTTTTCCTCTCTTTGGGGAGATAAAATAGGAATCCATTAATGATTGCTTTGCTGACTGAGAATGTAGTTGAAATTACTCCTAAACATCTTTATTACTATCTCAGTAGTAAGATCACACTGAATTCTTCCGTACACAGACGTGCTTCGTAGTCAGTGTGTAGCAATGAAAGCCCCAGTTGCTGCTCCGGTCAGAGGTGGATGGTGGCGAGGTGGGGCTCTATCTCCTGGTCTAGTGAAGGAGTTTCATGAAGGAGAGTCTGGCACTTGACACCACCTTTCACCCAAAGGCTTTGTCCAGCCCCTGGGTGGATTAGAGACTCCAGCATGAAATGCCCTCCTTTCAGTAGGTGTTTGAGCTATAATCGGTGACATGGGGCATTGCAGCACTCTGCTGGACAAGCAAGTTAACTGCTATGGGGTTTTAAATTAATGTTTGATTCCTGTACATTTTACTGTAGCATAGTGGCTAGCCCCACAAAGGGCAGGCTAGTCTGTGCATTCACAGCCTGACTCATTTTAATAGGTAGGTAGAAAGCTTTCAATGGTTTTTGGTTGGTTTTATTTTTTTCTTTCTCTCCATACTCCCATCTTCGCTGGATGCTAGTAGTTTCATTACCAACGTGCAACATCTCACAGAAAATAATCAGGGGTCCAGCAGGGCTGGGTAAAACCTACAGTCAGCCTGGACAGTGCGGAGTGTACGCACCCCCCGCAGACACGCATCAGCTCTGCAGAAACCCGTCCCCCCCCGTGCTCCCCGCCCCCAGCTGCAGCCCCAAACTTTCAGTTCCAGAATGAAACTCGAGGCAGCCATGGACACACGTGTGTAGCCCACACACGGAAGAAAGCCTAGTGCTGTTCATAGATTAAAAGGTGCAGAAGGGAAAAGGAGAACATTTTATTTGCTATTTATTAGGGGGAAGGAAGACTGGAAGCTTCGTTAAAGAAAAGGACAGCATTTTTGTTAGGTTTTCCAGGGAAGTTACAGAAGCAATCTCAATGTCCATTTGCTGTGTTTAGCAGTAGGGGTTTGTGTGATGATTCAGGTTCTCTGAGCTGGAAGCCAGCTGCAGAGCAAAGCACATGCAGGAGTTGAAGTGACACTGGAGCCTGGGCAGCCCCAAAGAATACAAAAAGGGAAGACGGAGGAGACACAGTACCCCCCTGGGGTATGAGCAGCTCCCCATGATCTCCACCTTAGCAACATCGACTTTCCTTGTTGCGTTTCGCAGCTGTGTTTCCTTTAAAAAGTCCAAAAAGTGAAGTTCCCACCCAGTGGTAATACAAACCAAACCCCTCTGTACTTCTCTCCAGCCTTCCCAGTTTGTGTATTGAGCTGTGTACCCAGGCAGCTGCCACATTCCAGTGTTTGAACTGTCACTGACTCTTGCACCAGAGACGAGCTAACCAGGTTCGCCATCTCACTCCCGGCAGTTCCAGGGTCCCAGCCACACCATTCCACTTGTGCATGAGCATCTGGCCTCGGGAATGCGTCCGACTCTTGGCTGGGACTTCCCTTCTGCCCTCCAATACCTGGGGGAGCAAGTGAAGGGGCCCCCAACAGAAACTGGTTTGTGTCGTAAGCTTTTTTTGTGTTTTTTGTCTGTCTGTGCAAGAACTGCAGCTGCTGAAATCAGCTTTGCCTTTAATTAAACCATGTTCTCTCCATCCAGGTCTGTGTGTTGCATTTATTTCCTATGTAACCCAGCTGCAGGCGTTTAAAAATGCATTATTTTTCTGGAGAAGTCAGAAGAAGGTTTGAAATTGATTTTTTTTTTTTTTCTATTGTTATTATTTTTTTTCCTCTTTGAAAGAGACCTAAATAAATCACAGAGATTCTGGCTTGTGCTCAGTGCAGATAATTGGATTGTGGTTTTGTGTTGGCCTGTGTTCAATGTGTTTTACATATGGGACCAAAAATCTGGGACAGGAGTAGTTTGCAAAGCTCTCCTTTGGTTGCAGGCTAGAGTACTTGAACCTGGTAGAACAGAGGCAGTGGGAGCTGGAGGAGACAGATCCATCTGCCATTGACCTGCCTGTAAATCAGGATGTTGGCTGTTTGCAGGCCATTTCTAAACAGCATACTTCCAAATGTGTCAAAGGAAATTATGGAGATAATGGAGATACTCTGTTTTTTTTTTTAAATGATGGGTGTTTATTGTATTCAAACAACCCTTTAGAATAAGTTCCTTTTAAAAATAAATAGGAGATGTAGGTTATTGGGAGGGTGAGGTTCTCCAGAACTTGCATAATAGGATCCAAAGTGGGGAAAATGCTGCCTTTAACCCTCTTCGAAGCGAAGCACTCCCAATGCTATAGATGGCTAGTTGTATCTACAGCTTGGATATTTTGAGGATGGGGCAGTGTAGATAATTTTAAAATGCCTGTAAGACCAGCTGTCATCAGCTAGGGAAGGTGAAATTGTGTGAAGGTAGTGCCTAGGGCAGAGGGGGAACAGACCTCTTGGATAGGGAAAAGGCTATCAAAGTTGCATAGGCTTTTGTATAGGGAGCAACTTAGCTGCTACGTGACCTGCTGAGGTTCCAGGCACTGTCTCTCTAAGATAAAGCTTTGAGATATGGCTCCCAAAGGTTAAAAAATAAGTTTGTTTTTTTCTTTATTGGTGAGTGTTTTTAAAGTCATTGTGGTTTTGAAGTCCATTAGAGCAGGTCAAGGCTGCAGAGCATCTCTTGTGCTTGCAACATTTAAGCTCTTGGGCTTGGCAGTAATGTTTTAAGGAAGTAAACTCTGTTGGAAGTTCAGCCTTTCCTGGTGTGCAGTTTGCTGAATGCCATTTCTTCTTCTGGATCTGGTGGCAGGGCTGTAAACGTAGGTGGGACCACCCTCTCCTGGGTTTTCCCAGATGGTGGCTTGTCTGTATTAAAAGGTCTGCTAAGGATAGGGAAGGTGGGACACTAGCAAGTCTCTTGGTGAGCACAGGTTTTAGGACTGAATGTTTGCCTAACAGCAAAACAATTAACAGCTTTTGCATTGTTCTGTAGGTACTGATGAAAAAGGTAAAATAAAAAAAGCTTTTAATACAAGTAGCAATAATATTTTAAGTCAATTAAAATGCAGTGATTAATATGGAAACTTCTTAATTGTAGCAGTTGAATTCTTAGTTTCTTTCCACGACCACATCTTTAAGCTCCTCTGAAATCACATCTCCAGGTCTTTGGTGTTAAAGTTCTGAACGAAAGCAGATGGGAAGATGCCAATCTTCCCATTGCACTGGCCTTCTAACCAGTCTTCATTCACTGGAAGATAAAATTGACACAATTTTTGTTTGTCACCCTAGGGATATACAGGAGCATAATAATCTCCGCGTGCCACAGAGAGGCCCAAGATGACTATCCTAAGGTTTTCTGATGCTAAATAGCTATGCTAAAGCCTGGTCGAGAGAAGAATGCGGAGGAAAGGGGCTGAGAGGGAATGAGGTAGTGAGTAAAATTGTAAGGTAAGAAAAAATACACTGCTGAACCAAGGTGGAAAAAGCAGATTGAAATAGAGACCAAGGGGCTCAGAAACTGCTTTGAATACAAGACAAGATACCACCTAAAGTGTGGTTTCATCTGCTGTTCCATGTTCATCTCAAAAAGTATCATATTTTTTTGCCATTAAAACAATTTGTCTTGGGTTTTACTCAAGCTCAGCAGAGGATGGAAACAGGTGCCCTGTGCAGGGTCTGTGCCTCGTTCTTCACCTGATGGGGACTCACCTGCAGCTTTTGCTGGAGCCCTGTCCTCCCTGCTGTGCGTTCTGCACAGGCTTGAAAGGACCTACATTGAAGAGATGTACTAGGTCTTGCTGAGATTTAGTCTTGTATTTAAGCTAAAGACTAATATTATGGAGGATTGAGGAGGCTAATGGAAGATTGTACCCTTAGAAAGAAAACTAGCCAGAGAAAGGTGCCACTTGAGAGCAATGGGAGAAGTAGCATTCTGTCATGTAACTGCCTTTGTTCCTGATGTAGTAGCGAAACTCTCCTACCTTGAAACTGTGTGAGAAAGGGGAGGTTGCACAAACAGAGGTTTGATGAAAATATACTGGAGGAAGCATGTGTGATACTGAGGCTTGGGTGGGAAGCGCATGGTGGAGCTGGAAGAGCTCTGCCTGTGCTATAGCTCCGGGCAGTGGCGATGGAATCATAGTATTGTTGAGTTTGGAAGGGACCTTTAAGATCATCTAGTCCAACCATGGAAGGTGGCACTTGTAGAAAGCAGTCTTGCAAACTTCAAGTCCTACTTGTCTTGTGGCTCCAGAGGATGGCTGGTAAGTTGAAAACCTAGTCCTTTATCAGGAGCATCCAAAGCAGAGGCTGGAAGCACCTCGGTATGTTGAAGATTTTTTTTTTTTTCTCTTCATGGGGATGGAGCAAATTTGCCCTGTGAATCTGGAAGCTGCGGAAGCTTGGCGACACAGGTCTTAGTGATGTGATGTGTGTTCTTAGGTTGTCCTTTCCCCTGGCTTCCACCTGCCACCTCATGCTCATGCAATCTCTGTAAGCTGCTCGTAAAGAGCATTCTATGCAAGCTTTCTCAGAACAGCTGTGCAGCAGAAATCTGAGCAGCCCATTTTCCATCTAAAGGTGGCAAACTGCACCTTGCAGAAGTTTGCTATCAGTGAATGCTGCCTGAGCCAGGCTGTTGGCTCTGCAGGTCCCCAGCATGAACCAGTTTGCTTTGGAGGACTGGAGGATTTGGGAAAAGAGATCAGAGTACCTAGTGAAGCTTGTAGCCTCCACTGAAGAACATGTGTGTGGTGTCTGACGAAATACCTGAGAGTTTTTGGCCTGCCTGGCAGATGTTGGGAACTCGCAATATCCCTCCCTTCCCCTGTCACAGAAGGAGTACAATTACCTTTGGATAAAACAAGTATCACGTCTCCTGCCTGAAACTCCAGGTCTTCAGGTTGGGTGGCTTCATAATTGTACTGCGCTACAACTTGGTTTGGTCCCATCTCCTCTAGCGTTGCCTTTTGTGGTGACTCCTCTGGCTTGCTGTCCAGTAAAAACCCCTCTCCCTAGGGCAGGAAATAAGCTGGTAAGCAGAGCTTCTCTCTCTTACCCTGGGACAAAGGAAAAGGACAAGCCAGAAGCTCCTTTGACTCCTCCAAAAGCTTCTCCTCTTCACCTGCTCTTTGCTCCTCTGCCTTTCAAGAGGTTGCTGGCTTGATTTGAAAGCCATAAGCCTGCGCTCACAGCAAAAAGAGCAAAGGTGACATCTGCTTAGGTTCCTTGCCAGGAGTGGGCAGAAGAGGTGGCACCACTGCCAGCTGTCACTGACCTCTGTGATTTCACACCAGACTGTCAGACAGTTGTCCTTGCTCTGGCTCCAAGCTGCCTCCAAGTTCTCTGTGCTCAGAGTCACCAGCGCTTGGCTGTCTCTAGGCTTGTACCTGGGTGTGCAGAGGACGTGGGGTAAGGGTGGGAGCCCTGAAAACACAGCTCCAGCCCCCTGCAGCGGGCAGTGCCTCACCTCAGCTCTGTGTGCTCGGGCTGCAGCTCCAGCTTCTTGCAAACCAGGTCCAGGAGCTCCTTGCAGGGGAGGCTTGGCTCAACTTGCAGGGCGACTGTGTAATTGTAATGTACCTTGAGGATGTGGGGGCTGGAGATGGCTGCTTCAGCCTCCTGTGGACAGTAAGCCAGATGTCAGAGCTTGTGTGGCTTGGTGAGGGCAGGGAGAGGGACCAGGGTGTGGAAATTGTCGCCTGAGTCAAATCTGAGCTGTGAGCCTCAGCTGGCTGCTGGTCAGGGAGACTTCTCTGCTGGCACATGCAGCCTTTGGTACCTCCCTTGGGGTTGGTCAGCAGTTGTCCCACCTGAGCTATGGCTGGATATGCAGCTGGTTGGCAACCCTGGGCTTGTCCCAGGAGAGAGTGCACTAATACATTAGGCACTTAGCAACCAAACTGTGGCTTTCAAGTGACCAAATTTGAAGTGTGCCCACCCTCCAATCCACTCTTCTTTTTTTTTTTTTTTTTTTTTTTTGAGTTGAGATTGTAATGTTTTCCCATCTCTCCCCAGTGTGACCTTCTGATGTACTGATCCTGCCCTGGAGCTTGTGCATTACGGCCAAGCTTTCTGATTTTTCCCTTCTCAGATGCCACAGGTCAACCAAGATAAGAGTCATACAAGGGCTCTGCTGACAGCTCCAGGCCCACTGGGGAGTAGACCTGGGAGAACTCCTCCTAGAAAAGCAGCCCTAGTCACCTGGTTGGGTTCTGATGATCTACTGGCCCCTAGCCTTGTTGTTATGCTTTGAAGAAGCTCCTGAATGATGGAAAACCATGCTTCTTGCTGGGCACATCAGCACCTTTCACCATGCAATAAATGCAGACCTGTAACACCAACAGGACCTTGGGGTCTACATTCACAAGATGTTACCTTTGCTGCATCTCTTGGCTGCATTGCAGGAGGAGGAGCGTAGTCTGTGGAGGAAGAAAGAGGTGGCTCAACAAGTGGGACAGAGTAAGTGTTGCTGCTCTATGCCTAAATATACATGCAGACCTCCTGCAGCCCTTTTCCTCACACCTGTGTCTATCTGCAACAACACCAACCTCCCCTGGAGGCAGTGGTGGTCCCTTGAATGGATGCAGCATCATCCATGGGGTGCAATGGGGTTCATCCGTAAGATGTAATCACTGAGCAGAGGTTTGGGCTCTGTGCCTTCCCTCTTAGAGGGATGGAGGCTTTAGGGGTGGGATGTCCTTCCTGGGTGGATTTAAAAAAATAAATGTCAGCTGCTGGTCTTAGTGTCTTTGCTCTTCTGATCTCCCTAGGTCTGTGCCAAAAACTGGAAGCAATTCCTGTCCTTAATCACGGTTGTAAAGCTAAATTCAGAGCTCCAGGTAGGGTGACTTCATGCAGGTTTGTTGCAGTCTCTTCACAAGGATCTGCTCTACCTTTTGTCAGAACTTAGACATGATTGTGCTTGTTATGGGAAGAGACAGATCTACACTGTTGAATGTGATCCCACTGCTAGATCTGTGATGGCTTTTGGTGCCATAACGATGCTCTTGGGGTCCCTGAGCTGTTTTGCCCTTAACTCCCTTGAGCCACAGCCATCTTCTGTATCAACTTTACTACTGGACTGCCTATGTGGCTGCTCTGCTTGGGACATGAGCCTTTCCTGTCATTAGTAGTCTTTTGGTCCGCTTTTCCCCACCACCGACTGGCACAAGCCCACCTTGGAGCAGGGTCTTGGCAACTAGTTGTCAATGTATTCCTGTTTTTCTTGGCAGGCTGGCTGTTGGTAGCCAGAATAAGCTGCAGCAGGTTAACACCCATGTGGTGCAGTCTCTGCAGGGTATTTTCTACCCCAAATGGGTTTTTCCTGCAGCGCTGTGGAGCTCACAGCTCAGCCGCAGTGAAGTCTTTCACCCATTAGTTGCCGTGCTAATTAAGGGCATGGAGGGATTTGCTTTCCTTGGGGACCTATGTGCTCTATTTTACTCCATCCTCAGCCCTGCAGTTGCCATCTCTGCCTTCTGCTTTAATGCCTCTCCATCCTTGAGTGCAAAGGGGCTCAGAAACAAGACAGAGAAGATGAACCCCAGCTTTGGTCTCAAAGTGTGAGGACATGGCAGAGAGGAAAAAGTCTCAAACCTGGTGCCAGGGACTTTGCCCCCTATAGCACCCTGTCCCTTGAGGTCCCTCTTACTGACCTGGTGCTGGCCGCCGTGGCTTCTCTGGAGCAGGGGAGCTGGGTGGCTCTGGGATCTCAGCTTCAAGAGGGGTTTCTTCCTGTGTTGGATGGGAAGAAGGTGGTGCTGTCAGTCTCATCCTTCCTATGAGAGCTGGGGTGCTGCCCCACAGAGCCCCCCCGCCAACCTGCTAGGTCTGTTTGGGGTCTTGAACTAGGGAGGGGTGACTTTGCCACCCCTTATCTCCATGGTGTTGCCAACCACCACCCGGGGGGCCATCAACACACCATCCATCCAGATTTTGCAGGTCTCCAAGCTCATGTTAAGGTGAACATGAGCCAGACAGCCAACCCCAACATTACAAGGGAGAGGAAGGGAGTTGCAGGTATGGGTCCTGCTGGAAGGCCCAGAATAGGTGGTGGGTGAATGTGTGGGGATCTGCCCTCCCCAGGACACCATGCCTTAGGCATCCTTACCTGGATATGCAGCTTGTTCTGGAGCTCCATGGGCTCGAGGAAGTTGCAGGGGACGATCCCTTTCTGCAGGGGAAGGAGAGGTGAGCAGGGATTGCTTGGCAAGGAGGCAAGCCACTACAGGAGGACACAACTGAACTTGTCCCCACCTTGCCTTGAATCCAGGAGAGTCCCTGAGGCTTGAAGGTTTGTTGCTGGAGGTTGGATGGGTTTCACTGAACCCTGTGGCCTAAGCCAGGGTGGACATAAGGGCTTAAGCCTGAAACTCATTTAGTTGCTGACAGCAAGGCTTTGCCCTGCAAGTCCTCTGCAGAACCTCACAGCGTCCGCCTTGTCATCTGCCCCCCTCCTGCCAAGCATGCCCCTGATACCTTTCCGTTGAACATCACCGTAGCCCAGTTGTCCTTCTCTTTCTTCAGTACAAAGACAATGTTTCCCGGCAGGACCTGCAGCTCCTCAGCAGTTTCAGGGATGAACTCATACAAGACACGGTGTGGCTGCCCTTCCAGGGCCCTGAGTGTGGGAGCAGCAGCCAGGTCAGGAAGGTGGGCAACATTGTTATTTTATTTTGTAGGGAGAACCCAGACCTCTGTCTCCTTGTTTCTATGATCCATTCCCTCCCTCAAGTTTTGGGTGCTGGCAGGACACTCAGCTGCAATGATGCAGGGTAGGCTTGGACCTGGCTGCATGGCTTAGCAGCATTCCCTACCCTTCATCCAACTCACCTGAGGATTTCTGGGGTCTTGGGCCTGGGTGGAGGACCAGAGGCCTGCCAACAAGAAGACAAAGAGAAAAATATCAGTCATCTGGGGGCCTTCAGTTGCCTTGCAGAAACGTCCTGCAGCCTTCTACCACGCCTGCCATCACCCCTACATGGTTCCTTCCTCCTTGTGCAGGTGTCAGGTCATATGGTTTCAACCTAAATGGAGTTTTTCACTGCTTTGCAGCCAGCTGCAGTAGGTTTTGGGTTCTCTGCCACCCTGGTGTGTAAAGCCTTGAGCACTGTGAGGAATATCACTGGCTTCACTCCTTCAAAGGAGCAGTTTCCAAAGTCTTCCACCTGCAGTTGGTTTTCAGAGGCACAATCCTGCTTTCACTTGTGATTTTCATTTCAGCTTGCAGAGGGTTGAGATCGAAGATTTGGGATTAGCTGGTACAGACTAAGTTGTGTTTCCTGTTAAGCTTGTGAAATTGCCAGCTGCTGTTGTGCTTTATGGTCTCTCCTGCCTAAGTAGTTTAAGGTCTCTGGTGGATTTAGCAACCCTCTGAAGAAGGTACTTGAAACAGTCCTGACTCCAGCAGCAAGGTGCCAACGCTTGGCTGCATTGAGAAGAGTGCTTTTCATCTTGTGTCACGGTGCTGTAGGCTGCAGCAGCTGCACTTCCCTCTAGCCTCTCAAAAAGCTCCTGTAAAAACTCTCGGGTGCCTTTAGAGATGCCACGACGTCATCAGGAAAATGGCAGCAAAGACTGAAAGGGCTTCAGGAACTGGGAAGAGGATGGAGAACAAAAGTAAAACTGCTCTTGCTTCTCTGATGGCTTGAGCTGAGAGAGATGAACACAGTGAATATTATGGGGAGGGTCTGAGACCACCCCCTCACAGAAGCCATCACCCCACAGCACCAGTGGGGGCAGAGGATGTGCTGTCAGGCCATGACTTCCTTATTCAGGGAATTGGTTTGACCTTAGCTACAGATGTGTAGGTGGGTTTGGGCTGAGCTCTCTGACAGAGAGAGCAGCTGAGATGTGAGAGCAGTGTCCACTTCCGTCCCTGTGGCAGTAATGGAGAGGTCATGGTGGCAATGCTGCTGTTTGCTCCGCACTGTGAGCTAGAGACCTTGGCAAGCTGTGGGATGATACCCATCCCAGTGTCCTCCTGAACTTTCACTGAGGATGCTCTTCACCGACGGTGTCTTACCTGTGGTTGGAGCGGAGCAAATCCTGAAAAATCATCCTTATCCACCACGGATGCCACCACCTAGAGCCAAAGACAGAGAGGTGCTTGTAGAACTCTTTTAGACATCTATACTCTCCTCCTTTGCCTTAGCCAAGCTCTTCAGGATGCTTCAGGTTCAACAGGGTCTGTGATTTTAGGCAAAGCATCTTTGACTACAGCCTCAGTGCTTCAAGGCATCAAAACTCACCTCAGCTGTGGCAAGTTTGCAGTTCTTAGCCCCATCATTACTGCAGTTAGAGCCATTATAACCTAAAAGTTTCCATTTATATTTTAATCAGAAACATTGAAGGGAGTCTAAGAGTCCAACTCAAGCCCTTAAGCATCATTTAGAAAGTTCATAAATGTTTGTGTGCAAGTTTCTGGGGATCCCCTGACACTCAAGGAGCTGCATGGTTCTTGGTCAAGCAGTTCCCCGGTGCCTGCACAGTCGAGGGTTCCCATTCCAGAGGAGCAGTGCCTCCCAGGACCTGAGCCCAAGACTGATGTACCAGGGCTTGGATTTTGCACACTCATAACAGAAAAGCTGCCTTGCTTATCTGAGCTGAAAAGCCCCTTTCAAACAGAGCAGAGGAAGAACTGGAGGTTGTTTGTGAGCATCAGATTTTAAATAGCTTCTTCCCCTCTCCCCAAAATATCTTGGCTTAAGTTGAAGCTCCAGTGGGACCTCGTTGCTGTCTGACTGTCCCTCATGTTCAGAGAAACTGAAAATAGGCCATGCTCTGCAGAAACATGCTTTCAGCTCCTCTATTCTTGGAGACTCCCTATTCCCCGCAAGACCCCTTCATGCCATCCCTCCCTCCATGCCTGGGGGGGATCCCTGAGGCACGGACCAGCTTCGTATCTTTGGCTGCCCACCAGGCAGCAGATAGCAGCACAGAGGGTGGTCAGCAGCTGTCCTCAACCCACAGGCGTGGCCTGAAGAAATAAGGTATTTCTTTCTTACCGTAGCCTTCCCTAGGTAGTCCTTCTTCTCCAGCTGAGCCACTTGCTTTTCATTTGGTCTGAACAGCTTCCCTGTGGGAATGGCCACCAGGTCACAGAGCTTCTGCTTCTGTAGCACAGAGAAATCACAGTACTCTTCAGAGGTGGAAGCAGGGACTGCTTTACTGTCCCACTCCTCCTACCTCTGGGGTTAAGATCTCACTCTGAAAAGTCAAAACTCCACTGTGGCAGCCCTGACACAGTCCATTTATCCATCCTTGCCTCCCAGTGACCTAAAGCTCTTCCCACCACCCCTTGCTGCAGTACAACACACCCATTTCAGGCAGCCCCACTGCATCTTTCTCCTGCTCTGCTAAAGTTGTATCTTTAGAGAGGTGGTTTCTGTCGGGGTGATTTTTCTCCCTCCTCCTTGTGGGGCTGCTGTGAGCAAACACGGTGGCTGTGTAAGACTTGGTCCTCCTTACCAGGATGGCTTCCATTGCCCTGTCAATCTTGTTGTGCTGGGGCTCGCTCTTCATGCTCATGGCCAGTGTCAGGTGCTCCTCAGCTTTCTTCCAGTCCTCTATGGTGGCATACACCAGCCCAATGTTATAGAGTATCTGCCAGAGGGATGGGAGCAAGGAAATGAGTTCTTAGAGCAGCCAGACCTTTCCCAGGAGTGTGGTGAAGGAGAAGACAGCAGGGTGGTGGCACTGCATGGAGCACTGCACCATCTTGCTTGCTTTTTTTGCAAGGCACAAAGAGAAGTTGGCTGTCTTCTCCTTAGGTTTCTTAAGACGCTGAACAGTCCTTTGGGATCAAAACTGCCAGTCAAGTCTTTCTTACCTCACAAGCAAAGAGCTTGTGCCGCAGCCCCAGGATCTTGTAGTCGATGAGCTGGTTGCCTCGCAGCTGGGCCAGTGCCTCTTTGAAATCCTTGATGGCCTTTTCATGGCTGTGAGCAGAGGACAAGGGTGTCACCACCTTGGGGGTGGCATTCTGGCTGCCTGGTACCCCTCACAGATGCCTTTAAGTCCTTAAATTTTTTTTTTTATTTTTTTTTTAGTTTAGTTGGGTCTCTCCTTTCTCCTTGCAGTGTTTTTGGACACCCCCGGGGGAGGAGAGATGCTCCAAGGCTGGTGCTAATCCCTAGACTGTGCTGCTGATGAAGAGGAACTTCTGTTTTACCTTGAAGGGTTGCAACTTGGCTCCTGCGGTACCGACCTGCCGGGGGCTGCCCTCGGCTGAAGGATGCCATCTCTGCAAAGGGCGAAACCCAAAACTCTAAAGCCCTCTACTCACTTCTGCCTCTGGTAAAACACGGTCCCTCGCTGGAAATAAGCCACCGCCAGGTGCTTGTCACAGCCGATGCTCCGGGTGAACGCCTGCATGAAGGTAGGAGTGGGGTGAAAAGGGGATGAGAAGGGGAGAGCTTTAAAAAAAACAGGAGCTATAAAGTGGTTATAGCTATCCTGCTTTAGCCAAGTGGCTGGTGCTGGGTGCTGTGTCTCCCTGCAGCACTGGGCACGGGCTGGCGAAGGCTCTACCAGGCCCCCAATTTTTTGGGGGTTGGAACCGTCTGCCACCTCTCAGCTTGGCCACTTGCTGCCCCCATGGTCACCTTTGGGAGAGAAGGGAGGGCAGGCAGCAAGCTGCCCACCTCTTCTGCCGCTTCCCCTCTGATTCACTGAGAAAACAGGTTCGGCGGGAACCGCCCGGGAGCCTCACACTTCATCCCGGCTTTAAAAGGCCCCGAATCCTTCCCTTAGTCAGACCTTGGACCTTAATTCCTCCTGTCACCACCCACCGAGTCCATCCGTCCGGCAGGTTCTGCCTGCGAGCGGGAGTAGCGACTGTAAGGGCTGTCCCTTACCTCCTCCGCCTCTGCCAGCCTCCCCAGGACGAGGTGGAGGCAGCCGATGTTGAAGCAGATTTTGGCAGGGGGGTTCTGGACGGCTGTGAAGGCCTCCAGGGCTGCTCTCCACTCCTTCCTGTCCGCCGCACACACCCCTTCTTGCCACAGCCGGATTGTCTCCACCAGGGACATGGCGTGGTGGGAGCGGGAGGCTGTGGGTCCTCACCCCTCTCCTCCTGGCGCTTCTTTTTTAGCTCCCCTCTGCCTGCCCCTCTGCCTCCCCCTCTGCCTCCCCCGCTGCCCGTGTTGCAAACCCGGCAGGAAGTGGCCTCACTCAGCGTCAGTGAAACGCGGCCCGGGATGGGGAAGTGGGGCTGCCTCTGCCCCGGCAGTTTTCCACGCTGAGCTGCCAGGGGTCACAGGCTGGGTCCTCTCTACCAGCTGCTCCTCATCCCCCTCAGGTTTTGCCTCTCTGGGTTTTCGATGAAAAGCCGTGGATTTTGTTGGCCGGGTGGTTGATCGGGTCAAACTTAGAGTTGCAAAGCGCTGCAGCCGAGTCCCTTATGCCTTCCAACGTGTGGCCTTCAATGGAGGTAGCTGCCAAACGGTTCCTGCAGGGATCTCCTGGCAGGCATGGCCGCCTGCAGCTGGGCTGGGACTGTCCCTATCCTGTCTGTCTGCCCAAGCACAGCCCAAGGCACAGCCAGGGAAACCTTTCGTCCTGCTTGTCCCCCACCCCTGCAGCGCCACAGGCTTAGAATCTGGGGGTGTTGGTCGACTGTGGGCTGAATGTGAGCCAGCAGTGTGCCCAGGTGGCCAAGAAGGCCAACAGCATCCTGGCCTGTATCAGGAACAGTGTGGTGAGTAGGACTAGGGCAGTGATCATCCCCCTGTACTCAGCACTGGTGAGGCCCCACCTCAAGTGCTGTGTCCAGTTTTGGGCCCCCCACCACAAAAAAGACATTGAGGTGCTGGAGCGGGTCCAGAGAAGGGCAACAAAACTGGTGAGGGGTCTGGAGCACAAGTCTTATGAGGAGAGGCTGAGGGAGTTGGGGTTGTTCAGCCTGGAGAAAAGGAGGCTGAGGGGAGACCTTCTCGCTCTCTACAACTGCCTGAAAGGAGGGTGTAGAGAGGCAGGGGTCGGTCTCTTCTCCCAAGTCACAGGTGACAGGACTAGAGGAAATGGCCTCAAGTTGTGCCAGAGGAGGTTCATATTAGATATTAGGAAAAATTTTTACACTGAAAGGGTTATCAAGCCCAGGGAAGTGGTGGATTCACCATCCCTGGAGGTGTTCAAAAGATGGGTTGACGTGGTGCTGGGGGAACATGGTTTAGTGATGTTTTTTTTTGTCAGAGTTAGGTTGATGGTTGGATTAGATGATCTTGAAGGTTCCTTCCAACCTAGATAATTCTATGATACCCCAGTAAGGAGCTCCGCTGCTGGGGGTGTGAGGATCTGCCCATGGATGGGGCTTGGGGGGCCAGCAGCCATGTCGTGTTGAGCCCCAGCAGTGGTGGTAGCTCATGCTTAGCCCAACATTGCTTCTGTCAAGGTGTTTTATGGCAAACGTGGCTCTGGAGAGCTGCTGGGAGGAGAGGGGGAACACTGAGCATGTGGCAGCCACCAAATCAGTGACGGCAGGGGTCTGACCTGCCAACTCAGAAGGTTTGGAGCTGGGTGCTCCACACGTGGTTTCTAACTAGTTTTGGAAATACTTTGCCTCTGCCTCATCTACCAATGATGCGATGCATATTTTGTAAGAGCTTAAAATATGTCAGCAAGACTTGGCCCTCATGCGTTTACTCACACTTCCCCAGCAAATTACACAATCCCAACAACCAGAGGGAGACTGTGGGCCCTTTTGACTTCTGCTTGGGAAGAAACCTGAGCCACTGAAGAGCAAGGACTTGGTTTTCATTCAAAAGCAGGACCAAGCACATCCTTGAACCTTGGGGTCTCTTTGGTTCTCCAGTTGTAAGTGTGCCCATGGCATCACTTTGCACCTTGTTAACTCCCATCAAAACAACCCTCTCGAGATGCCTTTTCTCATTCCTCTGAGGAATGGGAGACACACACACACACACACCCCATCTAGCAGGAAACCATTCATCTTATTGTAGGGATAATTTTCTGCTCATTTACTTACCTGAATTGGCACACTGGTAGGGCCAGGTTAATCCCAAAATTGGTACAAGGGGAGCTGGAGGAGGATGCAAGATCACCCCTGTGACAAGTGTTGGGTTGGTTTTCTTCTTGCGTTTCACTGAAAGGTGGGATTTCAAAATCTCTTGTTCCCCTTTCCTTACCCAGCTGATTTAGCAGGAAAACTCATTTCTTCTACAATTAATGACCAAGAGGAAGTTAGTAATAGAGGCAGTAATACCTCCCATGGGAGATTATTGGAATCCGGTACAAAAGCAGATCACCAAGAGACAGGCAAGAAATACATAGAAATGCCCAAAATCTAGCTAGGGCAGAGCAGTCATTTTTAACTTTGTACTGCAACAAGATGCATGAGTTTATCATCGATAAAGGCAGTGGTGGGAGGTTTGCAAGGGAACCTCAGAAGTGCTTGAGCCTTCCTTGCCATCCCTCTCTGAGTAGGTCTGATCTGCAAGTAGAGTATTTTTCACTGAAGACTTCCTTCTCATAATAGGAAGGGAAGCATGTTTTGCAAAATGAAATTGTTCAGGGATTTTTTAGTTCCTTGCCCATCTTTCTCTGTTTTTGTCTTTCAATCCTTTGCGTAAGGTGGCACAACAGGTTTCTAACACCCTCCTCTGCCTGGGTACACGTAAACCACCATTGTGAGTGGGGATGAGCGAGGTTTGGGGCAGGGAGCTGAGGATGACCTCCACCAGCCCCAGCTGCTGTAAGATGGCTGCGAGCTTGTGGTGACTCCTTCGGTGAGCTCCTCTCCATCTCATGGGCTGGTCCCAACCCTGGGCTGCACTGCTGGAGGTCTTGTTAATGCCATGCTGGTGGATTTTGGCTGTGCCAGAAGCACCCAGTGCCCTCCACCATGTGCCTGCCAGAGGTACCAAGTTCCAGCTCCACTTTGCCACCAGAGTGGAGGGAGCTTGTGCCTCCTCCTGCAGAGCTGGAGCCTGAGGATTTGATGCTGCTCTGGACTCGCTCAGCTGGTGGTGGCCCTGGCGCAAGATGAATGCAGCATCCAGATGTGGGGCGTCATTCGGTGCGGCTGCGGCTTGCTCCATGTCGTGGTGTTTATACAGTCCATGAAATCAAGGCAGGATTTGGAGGAGAGAGGTAAATTTATTATTTATTTTTTTTAACTAGATTTGCTTTTTACCTTCCTGTCATTCAGTTGGCGGAAGAGATGACTTCCTGCAAATCTTGCACTACTACCCCTCCCCTCCCCCTTCGTGCAAGTCTTTTAGCACATCCCTGAAGGCAGCTGCAGAAGACTTATGTTTTTATGCAAATGTTTCTAAATACATCATAGGCTAGCCTGAGGGGAATCTGGAGAACCCTAAGATTGTGCTTCGTGTTGCTTTGGTTTATCTAACGCCACCTAGAGGTAGCTGTCCTGTTGAAATCAGGTGTTCTGGAAAATATTTTTCACGTATCTGGGATTACAGCTTTTTTCTTTTTTTAATTTATTTTTTTAATGAGAATTGGTGCCTTAGCCAAACTTCAACAAATAAAATGAAACAGAGAAGCCAAACACACTCCCTGGGAGAGCTGTGAAGTCAGAGCCATCATTGCATGTGCTCAGGAGGCTGAGGCTTCTGCACTTATGGTAGAAACCAACGTTTTCTGTGGTACTTACATTAAGGCCAGGTCTTCCACTTTGCATGGCCTGTTTTTGTGCCTACTTTCTTCTTACTGCTTCCTGAGTGAACGCAGTGCATCAGGAAAGCCTTGGTTTGAGCCATCTGAAGGCATGAGCTCTGCTTTTCCAAAGCAATGACTTGGGTAGCGAACAGGAAATGTCCTTCAGATGTGGGAGTGCTCAACACCAGGTTCCTATACACTCAGGCCCTTCAGAACTTCAAGCCGAGCACGTGTGCCGTTAGTGCTGATGTAGGCACACAGACCCATCCCACCCACAGGAAAAGCCCAGCTCCATATCTTTGCTTAAACTATTATTAAAACCAACAATTATATTTTTAATCTTTTGGAGTTGGGGCAGACAGAGACGAACAAGTCCCAGCTGTGAAATCAGGAGGGTCACTCCACACAACAACACTGAGAGGCATTACCCTCTTCCTCCTTTTGTTCTTAAGAAAGCATCTAACATTAACGGTTGTGATGATCTCACTCTATGGCTACAATTTTAGCACAGGCAGAGACATCTCTAGTAGTCCTGGTTTACAACATTTCTTCTTGTTTAAATATCTCACTGAAATAATCTCAGATTTTGTGGTTGGATGAAGCTTCTCAGGCACCACCATTACATACAGGAACAACTAACTGCTAGAAAACATGACATAAGCCAATCAAGAAAAATAATGGAGGGAAAAAGTTGTTGTCTACCCTGGAACAGCAGCTTGCTGAAATTTCAAGGCATTTCAGACACCGAGTAAATATTCAGTGACGATTTATTTTCTGGCCTTTATTATTATTACAAAAAAAGCAGATATCAAAAAACAGCAAAGATTTCACAAGTTCCCCAACAGTTTTACACAACTGAACTGCAGTAAAAGGGTGAATGTAAAACACGTGTATTTCAGTTCTGGCCCTAAACCTTCCACAGCGATCTGTGGTCTGGGATGTCCAGGGCTTTCCTAATTCTTTACATTGGAATGGGATTTGTGCACTAGCTACCATAACATGCTGTGGCACAACGCCAACAGGAATGTGAACTGTCTGGGATCATTTAAGATCCTATACTCCTAGGAAACAAAACAGGAGTTTTGCAAGGATGGTGTGGATACCGGTATACATGTCTCAGGTTACCCCAGGCAGCTGCCATGTTGTGCTTGACAAAAATCAAATCACTTTCAAGTTGCTGAAATGTGATTTGTTGTACCAAAGCTGCTGCTGCTGCTTCTCTTCAGGATCTTTGCTGCCCAGAATGAAAGAGTTCACTGGGCTGGGCACCAGCGTAAATGGACCATCAACCTTTTAAATTCTACTGTCCCAACTGCATGATGGACAACTTCATCCCGTTGTGACTTTGCTGCTGCAGACCCAGCATTTGCCTGATCACAGGGAACCAGAAGAGGCCGTGAGTTGTGAGGTTAAGGAAAATGCTCAGCTCTCTGGAATGATAATCAGGGTCAGAAGGGAGCCTTTGCTTTCTGCCCTATTCACGGCTGTAGGTTCAGAGGTTGACCAAAGGACACATGGTCCAGTTACCTGTACTAATTAATAGCTGCCCCACTTCTCAAATACAGATCTTGCATCAGAACACTGCATGGCTAGTGAAAAGAATTAAGACATTGCCCTATGTCCCTCAGCATTAGCTTGGAAAGTCAGGTCCAAATCTGCCATAATTACACACAAATGCAAATCATCCTAAACATGAAGTTGTGGATGTCTCCATACGTGTCACTGAAATGTTCACGAGTACCAAATATTCCTGTTAGAAATAAAATTGCACCTTCATAATTTTCCAGAATTTAACAAAAAAGAGATCACGATATGCATTATTTGTCAGGTATGAAAGAAGCAGCGAGAAGGCAAGCTGAGAGACAGGCACTGCCCACAGGGCAGCAATGGCATTTGGTTGGTTGGGTTTTGCACCAGCATTTCCCATGCCGTGGATGGCAGACAACCGCTCGCTGCTGGATTTAAACCGTTTTCCTGGCAGTCAAAACACGGACAATGGACCCTACTCCTCCAGCAGCCAGGGCCTGAGAAGAGAAACATGGCAATTAACAACAAGACAAGGTAGCTACGGGCCGAAACAACGGCTGCTCAGAAAGGCTTTTTGACTGTATTTCAAATGATGAAACACTGGCACTCAGGATGATCATATTTGCTTTAAAGACAGCTATTATTAGAGCTTTATTTTATTTATTTATTTTATTTATTATTATTAGATTATGATTATAATAATTCTTGTTATATTTATTATTATTTATTATTATATTATTTATTTTATTTATTATTATTAGAGCTTTTATTTCCCTGTATAACCATGTTGCAAACTTTGCTTCCCTCTAGGAAAACAACTACTTCCATCTGCTTGAGTCACTGGATTGAACGATTTTGTTTGCTTCAACGTAACAGAAAATCAGATTTTAACTGTAGAATCTCTACAACGAACCAGAGTGAGATAACCCAGCTGTGAGCTCAAAGGACTGTACCTTCCTCACGGTGTGAAACACGCCATTTCAGTCTTACCAGATAGAAAGGTAACTCTTTCCAGGCTCGGCAAGCGTGCCTCGGACCCAAGAACCCACTACCTCAGATAACCGAGGTAAGAGCATGCCCTGTAAACGCACCTTCTCGTGCCACTGCAGCAGCACAGCGCTGCTGTTGTCAGAGGGGCTCTCAAAGCCTTTGTAGATGTACTTCATTAGCAGGTCAACACCGTTCTTGTCCAGTGACTGCACCGCCTTCTCAATATCGTTGGCTTTGAAAGAGATGAGGACCTTCAGGACAATACTTTCTGCACGATCCTGTCAACAAATAAGGAAAGCATTCTCATACAAGGTGTGTTCAAATATTACTCATCTCTCCAACAAACAAAACTAGATTTTTTTTTAAAGAATTCTAACATCTGTTTTAATAGGGCCGTTTGTGCACAAATCGTATGATGCTAACATATAACAGACATGTCCTCCCAACCATAAACAGAGTAAAACAGTTTAATGTGTTTGTCCTCCTCTAGGTTTTCTGCCACTCTGCTTGTGTTTGCAATTGTCCACCTATTAAATGAGGTTATGGCTAAATAATCAATCTTTATATAAAAACTCAAGGTCAAAGAATTAAGTACTTGTCTGGCCTCCATTACCACCAGAGCCTTTTCCACGCCTTTGTACAGTTTAATGAGATACAACTATTATATTCCATGGAAATGCCATTAGCCAGACTGCAGGAAGTGACTGCTGGAAGCCACACGTTTTCAAAACAGTGAACTTGTGTCCCAGGCGCATAGGATACAAATTGGCAGCATTAATATTTTGCATTAATATTGCATTAATATAAATTAACCATTTGCAAGTTCATCTGGATGTCATTTCATGCCCAGGAATGTGTGGCGTGATTACAGTGGCAGATAAGCCATGTAATCAGCGAAAAGCAATTCTTCCTGTTCATCCCTCACTGAGGGAGGATGAAAGAAAAAGGTCTCAGGCTTGTCAGACTTTTCAATAATGCCATTACACAAATACTTCAAGCAGCCTCCTTCTTCAGAAATTATGGATGTTAGCTTTCTTGTTCAATTAAATATCCCATAGCCGCTTGGCTTACCAAGACTTCTCATATGAAGAGCTATAAATAAAAACATAAAAGTTCTATATCAACTAAAAATGAAGCCAAGCATTAAAATTCAGTCACTCTGCCCTCTTCAGTTCCACTGTCTTCACAGTGTGTTCTTAAATCCATTGATGCAGAGGTAATGGAAACAAGTACTTAACGCGAGGACAAAGGTGTTCCCTTTCTTACACAGCACTATCTGCAACAAACAGCTGGGTCTCAAAACCGCACAAAACCTGTCAGGAAAGGGCAGAGGTGAGGTGAAAAAACCTCCACTGGTGGTGACAGCCTGGTGCCCCAGCAGCACAGGAAGGTGCCCGTGTGACTCTCCTCAAACAGGGAGAACAGACCTCTGCAGGCGCTCGCCATCTGGGCAGTTCCACACCTTATCTGCCTCTTCCTCTCACTGCTGCCATCATGAGCCATTCAAGGCTCACGCTGGGGAGAGGCAGAAATACATGCAGGCAGCAGGCTCCTATATTCTGACACAGGGGGAGTGCTTGCGTTTTCTGAGGTTTTAACGGCTCAATTTTGATTGGATGCGATAACCATCACTTCTTCCTTTTTAGTAGGTTGACAGTCTGGCTGTGCTAGCAGAGTTTCATTAGTCAGAGGTGATTACTGCAGTTGTGGTTCCTCGGTCGTTCAGTTCCGACTCCATCTATGTGCTGCCAGGTCTGGATCAGACACAGGCACCTGGGTGATGCGTGGAGTTAGCCAGGGCACACAATACACAACCAGTGCAGGCAGGGGAACAGGCAAAGCCCAAATTAGCACCCTGTTAATTAGCACATGGACAGATGACATCCGAGCTACAGTATTTTGAACAGGATTATAACAACAGAGCAGCAGGATATTTTGACATCAGGGAATACCCTAAACCCAGATTCCTTGGCTTCCTTAAAGCAGGGTTTGTTGGGCGGGGGTTACAGAAAGAGGAAAGGATTTTTAAGGAGTAACCCATGAATGAGTTATTTATTATTTCACCTTCACTGCCTGGTTCTTTGTGTTGATAGGAGGGTTCTTCAGAGCTGCCTGTAGTGCGGCCATCATGTTCCCTGTGCCAGGGGGTTAAGGACAAGACACCAAGTATCTGGAAAGCAACACAACCAGCTACAGGACAGTGATACTGGCAGCTGGCTTGTCTGTGACTGAAGATACTTAAGCTTCAGTGGACGCACCAATTCCCTCTACAGATAGCACAGATTACAGAGTAAAGTGGCACTTATTAGGCCGTTTGAGGAAGGAGCAGCGCCAACAAGAAGCTGTACGGTTCCAGTATTGGACAATACTTCTTAGGTCCCTCACTGAATGAGGATCCAAGTAAAAGAAACCGTTCTCCATCGCTTCTGCAATTTGTAGCTCTCAAGAACAGGCCTCAGCTCAGCAAATCCACCCGTGGCAGCCACCGGGACAGCAATCCGGCTGGTGGGAAGAGCTGCTCCACACACCAGCCAGCCAGGTAAGATGGCAGTGGGAGGGGGCACACAGAGCGCTCCTTTGTGCCACAGGAAACCCCCTTCCTCCATTCCCTTCCCCCCCACATTTGAAGACACCTCACAGCTACCGCAGACACAGAGCCCCACCTCTGCTGTGAGGGTGAGGAAGCGAGGCTGCCTTCCTCCTGTCAGCCCCCGCTCCCCTTCCTCCTGTCAGCCCCAGCTCCCCGCGAGCGCCTTTCCGCCCTCCCCTCGGGACGGGGCCCGGTCGCCCCGCAGCGACGGCGCCGGGCACGGATGTTCCCATAAAAGGCAGCCCCGACGGCGGCAGACGCCGCACCCGCTCCCCGGCCACCCCACACACCACACCCGCCCCCCCCCCTCCCGCCGCCGCGGCCGCTCCTGACGGGACTTTTTCCCGCCCGGCGGCGGAAGGATATTGCCGCAGGCACGAGTCCACCTCGCCCTCATCGGGTCCGGCTTGCCCGTCGCCTCCTTCCTCCTCGTCCACGAACTTGTTCTCGTCGTACTCGTCCACATCCACCCGGCGGAACCGCGCCGACGACACTGTGTGCTTCGCCATGGTCACCCCGCCGGCCGCCGCCCGCCTCTCCGCGCAGGCGCCCGCCCTCCCGCCTCCTCCGCCGCCGCACCGCCCCCGCCCTCCCGCTCCCCCTCTCTCTTCCCCCCCCCGCCCTTCCCAACCCGGGCGCGCGCACGCGCCGGCCGCCTGGCGGGCTCTGCGCAGGCGCGCGGAAGGCAGGCGGCCGGCGCGAGGGGGCGCGAGCGGGCAAGGAGGGCGGGGCGAGGGGCGGGAGGCGAGCTGCCATTGGCCGTCTGCCAGGGGCGTCGTTGGGCGCGTGTTGATGCGTACAGTTGTCACAGTTACGGGTGCGGCGTTACCGGCTTGAAGCGGCGGTTGCGCAGTCGCCCCGCGGCACTGTGTCGAGGCACGGCGCTGATGTGCGGTCTCTCTGGTGGACCCTGACAGACGGTTTTTCTCCTTGCGGACGCGGAGAGATTATCTCGCGGGATGTCCCGCAGAATCAGCTTCGGCTTCGGTCCCGTTCTCCGACGGGTACGGTTTAAGGCAGGACACCCCCCTCCACCTTCTCCCCCCCGGCCCTCTCACAGGCCTGTGGGGGATACAAAGCCAGGGTCGCACCACAGTAGCACCAGCCTAACGTGTGGCCCTTGGTGGGTGTACGGGCTTTGGCTCTGAACTCGGAAGCCCAAGCTCCAACCCCCCTTTGCTACTACAAGGTTTAAAAACAGCGCTAGATTTATGCATCTTGGCAAACCAAAGCAGGAGTACCACCATCCTACAGCAGGGGCAGCTTCTCGCTGTTGTCAGATAACATTTTATCAGAAAGCCAGAACAAATACGGTCTAATTCAAGACAGCTTTTCTAAAAAAGCGCCTAGGTGTAGTAAGAGATCTGGTGGACTCTAACATATTTCTGCCTTTATTAGTCATAAGAGTAACATTAGTTTTATGAATAGCAGCTATGGGAGCTGGAGTTGCTCAGCCTCGAGAGAAGGAGGCTGAGGGGAGACCTTATCACCCTCTACAAATGCCTGAAAGGAGGCTGTAGAGAGGCAGGGGTTGGTCTCTTCTCCCAAGTCACAGGTAAGAGGACAAGAGGAAATGGCCTCAAGTTGTGCCAGGGGACGTTTAGATTGAGTATTAGGAAAAATTTCCACACCAAAAGGGTTATCAAACATCGTAACAGGCTGCCCAGGGAAGTGGTGGATTCACCATCCCTGGAGGTATTCAAAAGATGGATAGATGTGCTTCTTAAGGACGTGGTTTAGTGGTGATTTTGGCAGTATTAGGTCAACGGTTGGACTCAATGATTTTAAAGGTCCCTTCCAATCTAGACGATTTTGTGATTCTAAGAGACTCAGAAAAACAATTGAGCTTCCAAATGGGATCACCTCTGCTGAAGTGAAGGTTGTTTAGTGCCACACTGACAGGCAGCCTCTTTTTTTTTTTTTTTTTTTTTTTTTTTTTTTTACTCAGATACACAATAGCTGTGGCCACAAAAGAGTGAAAAAGGAGCAGAAGCATTGACTTCACAAAATTATCCAGAGTGCTTAGTCACAATTGACGTTACCTGGGAAGGAACACCTGATCATGGGGAAAAAACATGTTCTTGACTTCAGTTGCCCCATTCTTTAAGACCTTTAGTATAATAACAAATATATTGAGTCACAAAGTGAAAACACTGCTCTAAATGTTAGGGTTTGGGTTTTTTTTTCTTTTTCAAGTTACACTTGGACTCTAGATCTGTGTTACATATATTACCTATTAGATATTTCTTACCAATTAGAAAATCACACAGCTTTGTGAGATTCCCCTTAATGGAAGTCAGCAGCCCTAGAAAAAAAATATATGCACACACACATATATATATAAAAGTATACAAACCCTATTATTGAGGAAACAGCTAGTGGGAAAACTTTATTCATGTATCAGCCTTACCTGCAGAACCATCTCCTTGATAGAGAAGGAATTTGGGATACCTAGTGTGTTCTGCCGAAGTCGCCTCAGCTGGGAAGCTATAATCTGGTTGTAGCTTGCGGATTGTTTACATTTTTTTCGTAGAAATTGACTTAAGGGCAACAAATAAATACATCTCAGGAGGTAATCAGAAGATACTGAGGTTTTGGTTTTACAGCCATGAGTTTGTTTCAAAGGTATAGGACTAAAATAAAAGAACATTGTCTTCATAATGAGTTATTTAAGACCCACAGTTATTCTGTGGGTTAACCTCTGTAGTTAGGTGACTTTATTGGAGGGGAATTTTTTTTTTGCCATTTGTGATCTCAGTTTTACAGTCTGAAAGCCATTCATTTTGTATTATCTTCAGAGTAGGTGTCTGCTGCTTAGAAACATTTCAGAATTACGAGTTTCATTGTATTATTCCTTTGGCATTTTTAAATGCCTTATGATATTTTTAGGTCTGGGGGATAGATGTTCCCTCTGAAAGGGCAGAAACATGCCTGGGAAAAGGCCCAAGTGGCTTTGAGACATGGGAGGTAGCAGGCTGCCTTTCATTGCTTGGGAAGGCTGTTGGGAGGCTGGGCTAGGAGAATAAAAGGCCTTTAAATTCTGCTGCACAGCAGGCTTTCCCTGCATTCCTTGTGGAAAGGGTTTCCTAAAATATGGTTTCATTCCCATTAAGTTATTTTGATGTGTATTTTGTAGATCTGCTGAGGTGTTTAGCATGGGAGTTGGGTGATAAAGGGTTGATCCTGGGATGCCATACACAAAATGGCGGAGGAGGTAATGGCGTGTTCCCCCAGACAGTCCCTGCAGAGTCACCTGAGGCCACAGGCTGGAGAGGCTCCGTAAAGCTTCACGGTTCCACGACGCGGTGGGGAAACTGTCCTCAGTGTGATAAAGCTGAGAGAAATAGATGCAGAGCGTGATTTCTGGATACCTCAGCAAGAAATTGTAGATTTTACTTACGCAGCAGTGGCAAGCCTCATTACAAGGAGAGTAATTTGAATAGAGGATAATGCATCTGATATTTTCATACGCCTCTGTAACTGCGTCCAGATAACCACCCACCTCAAACAGCATAGATTCTGGATGGTTGTCTTGGTCAGTACAGTTTGTAGCATGGCCTTTTTGGACAACTGCGCCTGAGAAACTCCTCAGTTCATAGAAGAGAAGGTGTTTGTTTTGGAGAATTGCTGTTGATCTGTATGGGAAGCCAAAGACCCTGTGAAATTCTGCATGAGGGACTCTCGCTTCTTCACCAGTCCGTATGTGGTAGGGACATTTGGCACAGTTGTGGTTCTGTCTCTGCCAGCAATACGGCTTTACCACAGTCCCCTGATTTGTCAGATACTCTTGGAAAATCTTTTTCTTTCCTGGATTCATGTTCTGTTGAAAAATCTCCCTGTTCACGTGCTATGTATTTGACAGTCCTGAATGAAAAAGGAAAGTAATATTTTAATTCAAGCCTTCAATATTTTTTTTTAACTTAAACTGCAAAAATAATAGGGGATAGTCTTTTCACAAATGTACTGAAACTTGTAGCAGCAAATAGAAACCTGGTTGATGACACAGAGAACAGAGCTCTCTTGCAGCCTGGGAGCATTTTCAGTTTTCACCTTTTTGCTAAAATCATGAGTAAAAAAATATTTCTCTGGCTGCTGCCCTCTTATCCTAGCAGAAGAGACTGCATGATAAAAAAGCCATGGTTTTCAGGAATTGATGAGCAGATGAGCATATGCAATCTGTCAAAACAAACAAGTAAACAACGACAAAAAAAGGTATAATTACCATTTCAGCAGCTCCAGCTCAGGGTAATAGTGAATCTGATTTCCTTCACTGGCTTTTTTAGGACCGCTTCAGAGTTTCTGCTTTAGTGATACTGCAAACTTTCTTTTCAAAGAAATTTACTACACCAATTATACGGTGAAGAAGAAAGTTCCTATTTCCTCCCTGGTTTTCAGTTCAGCTGTAGACGATCTTTCCCAAGAACGGTAACTTTGCTCCAGTTGCAATGGCGACAGCAGGCAGGCTCCTTTTGGTGTTTACAGGTGCCAAGCTCTAGGAGACGAGAACACAAACAGGATTTTCTTTTGTACAGCCAGCCACCTGTGGTAGTTAAGCTTCTGTTCTTTGCCTGTCAGTATTTGTTTCTGATCTTACGTGATTAAGTTTCCTTTGTTTCTCTAGTGCTGCTTTGATACGAGGTTTTTATAGCTGAAAGGTGGATGTTGTTTTAATGAATATGTTACTGAATTTGTTTCCAGGTGATTGTTATTTCTGTTTGTATGTCTGTTGTGCCAGCTGGGCAGAAAGCTCCTGTTGAACTTCTACTCTCCCACTCAGGCAACAAGTGCATCCCATCTTTAAGAAGTTTCTGTATGTCCCTCATTGAGTCTGTAATTCAAGCAAGCAGTGGACCATTTCATGAGTAAGCTAAATCGTGCCTGCTTTGCTCGGGCAGGGTTCCAGATGACTGCAAACACAAGTTTTGTGTAGATTAACAGCTTTTGGCTCAGCCCATGAAGCAGGTAATTATTTTTCTTCACTGCTACTCCAATTGAGCCACTCATCATCCCTAGATCCAATTTAATTCTGTTACTACTTTTCTGACTATGAACAATTTTCCATCTGCATAATTTATTACGGCTTGCTTCTGCATTCCATGTTGTTTTGCCCCTCAACTGTCAGTCATTCGTTTTCTTCTCAAATTACTAATCTGATAATTCACTTTGTTTTCCATTCCTGACTCTAGGTCAACTTCCATGTATTTTCTTGTGTTGGAGCTCTTTCCTATCAAGGCCATTGTGCAGTTCTCATTCAGATTATGTCTAAAGATTGCCTTCCTGACATCAAGAATGCCCCATTTGTCATTTTTGATGTTTCTGCGCATTTTTGATGTTCAGTTACACTTTGTACTATGCATTGCAACATAATTGTGGCAGTGGTGTGTCTCAGAAAATTAAAAAGAGCAGGTCTGAAGAAGGGAGCATTTTTCTTTGTGGAGGGAAAGTATGAGAGAGTTGTTACCACCACGCCAGTTCTCCTCTAGGTTGCCAATGTTATTAAAGACAATTTAAAAAGCTGCAAATAAGGGGCAAGGTTCCGATTCCTTGTCACTGCTGGTATTTTTGCAGAGCTGGAATGGCCACACGATGGCAATGTTGCACACCGGAGACAGATCCCATTTTACGCTTCTTGATGGAGGCAATGGCTTGAGCTCTTTCAGTGTGTTCAAAGGGATACCACCAGAGACACTTAAAATTTTATATCTCCCTCTAAAACTTGCCTTTTTTTTTTTTGTTTGTTAGGTGGTTTGGCCTCATCAAAATCCAGCAAATATTCAGTCTTCTCTATTAATTGTGTCGCATCCTTACAGAATGGGAGTCAAATCCCAGAGTACCCAGTTTGATGGATTAATTGGAATGCGTTCCCACAACCTGAGCGCATTTCTGTGTGCAATGCACCAGTGTTTGGCCCCTTTGCCAGCACTGTCCCTGTGCTGGGGGACACAGTGACCTCTGCCTCTGCAGGTTCCAGCCTTCCCACCGGTCTGAATCCTCTACCATCTCTGAGGAGCAGAGAGGGTCAGGGAGCAGAATCCCAAGGAATCCGTGAATATAAATGGCAAAGGTTTCTCATTTGCCGTGTATGTCAGTCATGTGATCATTTTGGGTATGCAAAGAGGAAGGATGTTTAAAAAAAGTGCAAGTTGAGCAAAATGGAAGAAAGCTGACCACTCATCATTTTCCCAGAATGGACCCATTCCTGGTTTATGAGGAAGCAGAAAGTTAATATTTTCTTTGGGTATTTTTACACAATTTTTTCAGGAGTAGAAAAAAAGATGCAAATGTGTTACACAAGATCAGTATAAAAACATGTATATGCACGTCCATATGAATCTGTGGGTAGGTATATATGAATGTGGATTAGCAGCTGATAGGAGCACTCATCATTCGGCTCTCTTGCAGAAAAAAAAAATCTCTTCCCATGCTCAATTTTATTTAGTAATACTGAATAGCTTGGTAGCATTTGTCATTTTCAAAGTAGTTTATAAATCTGACCAAGTGGATAAAATATAGACTAGTCTAAATGGCTCTCTTCCTGGTATTTCTGCTGCTTAGTGTCACTTCAATCCTATACAGGGGAAATTGTTAAAGTGGTTTCCGACTTTCAGAGTGCCTAATTTGTCACAGTGATCCTGATGTATCTATAGAGGTAGTAAATGTTCCAGACTTTAGCTGTCATTAATAGTTTATATAGTTGGAAACTTGGAATTCAGATGGTTTCAGGCTGGGAAATAGAAAATGAAAGTAGTCAAAATTACTTCCCCCTTTAGGTATTTTTCATCTTGATTTCAGTGTTTGCAATCCTGATTAGGTGGAAAAATTTTACCTGATCAGGTACCTACTTTGGTTCTGTAGTTCATTATAAGATGTCTCCCTTAATGCTTTTCTCCCATGCCTCCTATTGGCAGTAATCAATTGTAAAGTGGTTTGAGATCTTCAGGATACGTGGCTGACTGTGGTGTAGTGTGTAGCTCATTCTGTTTATTCTCTTTATCTTTCAAATGCTATGCCTTCAAAATAGTCAATGCCCTGATATAAAAGCAAGGTATCCAAACTATTATTCTGCTTTGTTGTTGTCCCATGTTTTTGAGCAGAAAGCTTGCCCACATCTTCTCTAATATTAATCTTTTTCAACATGCAGCCCTTCCCAAGCTCATAGGCTGTTCCACATCCTCAGAAGAAATACTTGATTATAAATATGCGGTATGAATCTAAGGGTAAATCTTTTAACATTTGAAGTTGTTAGGGAAAATACCATCTTCATCTACCAATTTCATTGCATGAAAACATCATCCTTGTCTAAAGGATATGATTAGAAACTCAAAGCATGTGTTAAGGAATTAAACAGATCCATGTACCCCCAATTACATTTGAAATTATAATTATATCCCTGCCTTTTCCAACTATATTTGGAGGGGACAGGGATATAACTAAAATTTTAAGAAATTGTTTTGCTTATTACTAAAAAGCATGCATCTTTGGGGCAGAGGGCAGTAGCTGTTTAATAGTGCTCCACAACAAGGTATAAATGTTCACAGGAGGAATTGGAGAGGAATGCTTAATCCCGTTAAAACCGCAGGGGAAACTTATGTGGTCAGTACGTAATTGCTCAGGTTGGAAGTTAGCCAGGATACAAGCCATATGTTCTGCTTCTAGGGAAAAAAAGGCGTAATGATCAGGGCTGTGCATTTTTTTATCCAAATATTAGCTAAACCCTAATATCTCTTCCGGCTTAAAACCAATTCTGATTCATTCCAATGTGGCTAGTTTGGACCCAATACTGGTTTTACTGATTAAAATTTGGGACACTGAGATTTATGAAGATGCCTTTGGGAGCAAAGTTGCATGCATCGATTGGGCAAAGGCTAATTACATGTGATTATATGGAAGTATGATGGTGGTTTTTCTTTATTCCCCTAACTAAAACATGATCTACTTCTGTAGTCTTGTACAAGCGTAGTTCTGTTTATGTGAGGGAATCTGGTGCTTCCCCTGAAAGCACTGCACACAGTACAAGAATGGTTCCTTTTTTTGCTGCTGAAATATGAGTGTTGAAATTCTGTTGCATTTCTAAGTACGGCTTGGTTCAAAATAATCTCTGTTGGAAAGCATTTTACACATGACTTCATTCAGTAAGAAGTTTATCTGAGTTCAAAGTACGGAGGAGTCACATGGTCCTTAAACACTAGAGACTTGATGTTCTTGTGCAGTCCTAAGATTTTTAAAAATAAGAAGTGCAGGAAGAAGCAGAATGCTCTCTAAAACTGCTAACAAACATTTCCACATGGACAATTTAAACCTGAGCTTATGTCCATGCTCAACAATCTCAGATTCATTTAACACGTGAGTTTGGGATATCTAGTGCTGCAGGGATACTGGCTCACGGCTCCAGAGCAGAGGCCTGGCATTTTGCATTCTGCCACCGGGCCATAAAGATTAGTGAGGATTTAGGTCCTGAGTTTGGAACATTTCCTCCTTGAGCACGTGTGAAAGTCAGACCTTCACAAAACTGTTCCACCAAACTTTCCTCACCTGTCTTGTCCAGCCTCAGTGATTTAAAATATCACCTCGCTTCCAGGGATTTTTCCAGGGCTCCACTACTTTTTTTTGTTGTTGTTTGTTTCCCTTTCTCTATCTTTACATCTAAATATAAGAATTTTCCCTTTGTCTATCTATTCAGAGTGGAATTAAAAAAAAAATAAAAAACCCAACAAAGTAGGCTAGTTTTAAATCTTCTATCCACTGTTAAATTTATGATACCTCTGATAACAAACAGTATAATGAGCAGCAGCTTGCCTTCCACTTCTGTTACATTGGCATGTAGACCCACTAATGCCAGAGCACTCTGCTATACTCAAACTGCCTGTAATCTTGGAGAGCTCGATATGAAACCGTGTTTGACAGGCAGCAGGCCTCCTGAAGTCTGTATGGTACCACAGAGTTACGTGTCTTATGGCTGTCTTATTTATCACCACCTCTTCGCTTGAAAATTACTGCTGAGTTTGGGTTTTTTTTGGCATTGCTTATAACCTCACCCCTTATACTGCCTCTGAACTGTTCCTCAGTAGCAGCCCCTCAGCTCTCTGTTAGCTGGGCAGGAAAAGGAGCTGGCAGAGGCTTGTTTCAAGCTGATGGGCAGCTAGCTGAGCAGTTAGCAGATGAGCTACACTGACAAATTTTCCTTAGTATGGGCATTTTATTCCATCTCTGTTTGTCTGCTGATTTTCCAGAAGTTAGTAGGAATCCAGGATGTTGGTGACCTCTGTTAATTTCTCAGCTGGGTTTGATGGGTTCAAGTGAGTCAGTAAGTTGAAAAATCACACAGGATGGTGCAGGAAGGAGGCAGAAAGACAGGAGGATTGCATATGCTTTGTTTCTTTAGGATTTTAGGCTAATAACCATACAGAAGCATTTAAAAAAAAAATGATGAGATAAAGGCCTATTTTAGATAAGTTGATTTAGAATGTCTCAACATGAATTGCCTGAAATGTTTAAGAAAGCTGGAAATATAAAAATAATGGAAACTTTGCTGAATCTTGTTGAAATTGTGTTTTATTTGTTGGGTACTGTAGCACTAAGCAAATAAACTCACTACAGAATTGTGCTTTAGACCAGAAATTCACCAACTATGTGTGTGAACTTTAGATGTCATAAACTTTGTGTTGTTGAAGTTGAATGTGTTTGAAAATGTAAGCTAATGAGAGTCAAATGGCATGTCCATGGAGGTGTAATGGCCTGGAACCATAACAGGCAGAAAGCCATTAAGCCATACTAGGTATATTTTTGCATTTCAGCTATATCAATTCCAATTTTGCTGTATCAGAGGAAATGAAAATTATGCCCCATCACCTTGGCATTGCACAGGGGAAAAGTCTTTGTGTGTTGTGAATGAATCCTCGAGACTGCATCAAAGAGAGGGTGATCTTTTAGCTTATATGCTATTAGTTGTAGCAGCTGCAATGGACAGTAGAATAACTGGCCAAGGAAAAGAGTTACAACTGGAAAGCACAGGATCTCCAATCAGGAAGACCAGCTACTCTTAACTAGCATCTCCAGCACTCCTTGTACTACAGTGCTTGCTCTCTCCAGAATCCTTTTCATTAATGATGTTATTTTATTACTATTTTTATTAGGTAGGTGCTGGAGACCCGGACCTGGCCATTAAATAGAATTTTGCTGTTGAATTAGACCAAGATTAGCAAAAATAGATATGCACTATGCTAGACTGGCCCATCAGAACCTGCTTATCCTCTGGTTCATTTAGTTTAAATAGCCTACGTAGATGGCTATTCAGTGTGATTATAAAAGTGTTGAGGCAAATGACCATAACTGATAGTCAAGTGTTTTCAAAGAATCATGCTGTTCCTTCACTCAGGCAGACATCTGAAAGAGCCCTTGAAAGATTTTCTGGGCTTGGAGACACATATTTGAATCTAAGGCCGCTTGAGAAGGTCTTGAGTAGTGAAAAATGGGAACCTGAAAACACAAAGAAATCATGATAGTATTTATTTCAGACTTGGAATTTGTTTTCTTGTGAGAATTCTAGGCAATGCCAAGAAGTTTAAATTAACAGATGGGAGGGCTCTTGCTAATGTCACTGGGAGTGTTTACATGGATAAAATTAAGCAGATGTATAAATCTTTGCAAGGTATGGGACTAAAATAGTAACAGTTGCCAAAGTTGATTTAGTTATTAGATAAGGGAGGGTACTGGCTGCTGAGGGTGATGTTGTATGAAACTAGTCAAATTAGTACTGCTGTTACTCTCACAGACATAAATTTGGATCGATATGTGGTTGGATTAAAAACAAAAAGTAAATAGAAATTAGAAAAAAAGATATCCCAAATGGCAGCTACAAATGCCATATTTCTTTGTGTATACCCCAAATAAATTAGCATCCAAGACTTGCACTTGCCACCCTCAGCACTTCATGAGGCTGTAATAAGCTGTAAGTGCCACAGAGCAGGGAAAACCAGCATATTTCATGGTCTGCATAACCTTGAGACACACATTGTCACATTCATTTGGATAAATTAGTCAATCACATTCATCCCCCTCCTGACACCTATCTCTTCATTTTATCTGTTTTCCTATGCTCTTCCTGCTCTTCCTACTCACCTCTTCCTGAAATGTGGACTCTCTCCTCCTGACGGCTCTTAGGCTGGGTGTTGCTAAAGTTGAGCAGTCTCCTCATTAGTCATAGTCAAGGCATGAGAGAGATACTGCAATCTCCTGCATTGAAATCAGGTTTGTACCCTAGCAGAAAGCAATCTGTAGAGTGAATGACAGATAACAAATACTTAAATGTCACAGGCAGGGTGACCAGTTTAAATTTTAGGAGAGTAAAAAGTATAAGGAAAAATAATAGATGAAGTAACCTGGGATTTTTCTTGCTTTATGATTATTTAAAAAAAAAAATCCCATTCTATTGAGTGTGATCATAATACACATTCTAGGTTAAGAAATTCTTCTGTATTACTTTATAAACTTTTATTGGAGTGCTTTGTTTGCCAAACAATTGGACGGATTTACTCTTGACCTATGAAAAAGACAGCAAACTTGCCAAGAGCCTGTGTTTTGTGAGACAGAAAATGTGAAAGACCAAAACATAAGTTTAGAGAGGGAAAGACAAGCAACCTTGTCTCTTTCTTTGAAATAGAATGATAGAACTGAGTTTGATTCTATTTAACTATCAGTTTTTAGAGTGAAAAATGAGGCAAACTGGCTTCAATTCACATGAAACACATAAAACAAGTAGAAAGAAGAAACTTAAAAAAAGATTGAAAAGAGCTACTGAATGACTTCTAGTACTATGCTGGTTCATCTTCCTTCCATTTGAAGTGAAGATGATTCTTGGGACTCAAAGAGCCATATTTCATTCTTAGAAAATATTAGTTCAGAAAATAATTTGAGATTTAGGGTCAAATGATTAATGTGTATACAGAATTGCTTCAGTAAATATCAGTAGAGCTAGGATGGTTTCCAGAAGCATAGGACCAGAGAAAGTTTTACCAACTACTTGCATAAGTGTCGTAAGGCAGGCAGAAATGTTCATTTTTATATGAAGTATGAGCTGTGTTTGTGGAGAATATTGCACCGATATTCAGTCCAATTCTGATCTCACTTCCACTTGTCTAATTTAGGGCTTGACTTTTGAAATAAATGGAGTTGCACTGGCATAAAACCTGTTTGAGTTGTGACTCCACTATGTTAACAGTATAAACCAGGCAAATGAAAATTAGCTAATGCAATAAAGGATGATTATACCTATCAGCTCCTCCTTCCAAACTAGCTGCCTGGTGATTCAGATCAAACAGACTGACAAGCGCTGGCTGTATGTGAACAAGAAGAAAGAGGAGGTCAGAATTTGTTGTTCTTTGGGAATACCCAGGGATGTCTGGGGGTGTTTTAACTGGACTGTGAGCCTGGGTATCCCAAACAGCCTTTATGGCCCTTATGATTTTGGGGTTATTTACAAGAATCGTCATCAGGAAATCCAATAAATAGGATTAGGTGGTGTACATTTCCAAATGGTTTGGTGGGGCTCTGAGTGTTGGTCTGGGCCAGTTCCATCTCTAATCTAGTCATTAATACAGTAGAAGAGTGGAAAAGAGTCACTAAGATTTCTCTATTTAGATGACTTATGTTTTTTCACTCTGCAGAGATGAGTGTTAGCTAAATAACACGATTTAAGATCTGCTGGTCTCTAGTAGAATAAGACTTTTACACTGTAGGAAAATCTGCTTTCAATTTCTATTGTTAGGCATTATTTTAGTCAATGAAAACAAAGTGTGCTTGGGAAGCTGCCTAGAAGACATGTGATTTCAGGGTATTGCTATTTTCTGTTTTATGAGAAAAGCCAGCTTTTTTCTTTCATGTCATGGTTGGATAAAGTGATGTATTCAGTCTGGATGACAGGAATTCACTCAGGCTCCTTTGACATGTGTAGGGCAACTCTACGTGCTTGCTGATTGAATAAGGGAAGCTATTTCTGTGTACAGCAGTGAAAATTCTTATTTGGTCCGGTTAAAACTCATGCAAACAACCTAAATTCTGTTCATCATCTCAAGATCCAGTAAAAACTGCAGTATGAAAGAATAGCCTATTTCTAGATGTGTGCATTGCACAATTTAAGCTGGTTTTTATCAGAATGATTTAGGAAAGAACGAGGCATTTCCTGGTATAATTGATTGTATTAAGACAATGGGAAGTTTGAGTTTCGTATTATTTCATGTTAGTTGCAGTGTTGATTAGCTTGTGAAAAGGGGGAAAAATAGAACAGGAAAGTGGATAAAAACAAACAGAAAAACGTGAAAATATCACTGGCTATGGAGTGCCTTGCATTTACTCCCTCTTCCTTCTCTACTCCCTTCTCCTGTTTGCCAGCGTTAAACTGCAAGAATTGCATGACCTCATTTTGTTGCCTGCGTGAGTTCTTGACTAAATTGCTTGAGGTTTCCTGTGTTCTCAGATTAGTGTCATGTTTAGTGGTGGTGGGAGAACCTCAAAAGGTTCAGACTGCAGATGTAGATCAGATAAGCAGTGAAGTTATCTATTTGAATTAAACCTCATGGGCTTGCAGTCTGGTCCTTCCTGTTTCTGGTTGTGTTGAAAATACCTCAAAGCCCCTTTTTTGATATTTCTGCCCAGGTGTTTCAGACATGCTATTAGGTTTAATGTTTGCTAGTCTTTTAGATGGATAAACGTATGGGCAAGGAATGTCTTGCTATTTTTCCTTTATTCTGATTGTGACTAAAAATTATTTTCAAAGTATTGATATCCTGTTCTGCTATATGACCCTTGTTTCAGGACTTCTAAAACACTTTTATAAATACCAATTAAATAGACTGTGCAATTCTCCAAGACAGCTAAATCTATGAAGCTGCTGTACCAGTAGTGTTTCATGGAAGAGAATCAGAACCTTTTATTTTCAGTGTGTACAGCAAGAAACTAAGGTACAGGTGAGTTACTGACTGAGCCAAGAGAGGAATCCAGATTTTTCCAGCTTTGTGTCAGAAAGACTAACTTTCCCCAGAACAGCAGTTTCTTCGAGTGCCCTGATGCTTGTGAATGCCAGCTATTCCCATTACAAGCCAGATGTGCTGGAGCATGAGCCAAATGTAGCCTTCTCACATCCCCCTAGTTGGCTGTTATAGCAACAAATCAAAGAACTCTGACCAGATCAGCACCACATCTGCAGAAAGACCAGTTTCAGACTCTTTGGAGAATCCCGTACTTGTCTGTAACTCACTGAATTACACAGCACCATTAGTAGGCAGATCCTACCCAGAAGCTTAGGGTCCAGCAGCCCATTTGGTGGTTGTTCTAACCAGTGCACTGCAGATGTTACTCATCTCAATGGTGAATTTGTGTATGAAGCTTATTGGTCCTGCTTCTTGCAGCTTTGCTTTTGAATGGAGTCAGACTGTATAGGTGAAAGCAAGGTGTATTTTCCCATATATATATATATGTATAATTGTTGTGTGTTTGCCTCTAATGAACATGTTTATTATGTTTAAATGGTTTGCATTTTTCGTTTTGTGTTACTGTTTATGTAGAAAATATCAGACTAATTCTTTACAGGTCTGCTGGCTCCTGAGAACATGTTTACTTACAATGCTCTGCAAGATGAAATAGAGGAATTGCTCTGTCCTATACAATAGCTGTGTGTGTGGCTGATTGGTGAATGCGTGGTGAAAAGACAGTCAATGTGGTGTAAACACATTACCCCTCTCCCAGGCAAACAGGAGGGCTGGATCGCATCACAGTGTTTAGGGAGCGGGGAGAGATGGGCTGCTGATTTCTTAGTTCATTCACCACAGCCCCAAAGGACATGGTCTTTTGGGAATGTACCTCAAGGGCTCTGTTTCCTTGCATGCAATTATTTTCTGGTAAGGCTAGCCAAGGGGAGGAGCTGCATGCTTTTTCCTTTCTAAGTGAACACCAAAGTGCTCTCCTGACTATACTCCACACTTCTTTCAATATTCATGGTTGGCAGAAGCTCTGCAGAAAAGGACACTCTGATCTTTGCTGCCTTACCTCATTGTGTCTGCCTGATACATTAGCAAGGGAGATAAAAACTCTCAGGGTGAAGGACCCTGGGCTCAGGGGGCATGAATTCATGTTCCAGGTTAGCATCTGGGCCTAGACCTCCCTCTGATACTGCACTGCATAATGTACATGGAATGGTAGCCTGGAAAATAAATTTTTTAAGCATCATTTCTTCAACTCTTAGCTCCTAATTGCTGTTCAGGTACCACTATGAAGATTTTACAAGGAAAAGAGTGCCAACTGACCCTACTGGCTAGAGAAAATGACTGCAAGTCAACATTTCTAGGATTTATTCCTGGTATTTGCATGGAGACAGTCCCTCCCAGAATTTTAGCTGCCAGCAGTTCCTGCTCTGTAATGTTCATCATTGTAACATTTCATTCTTGCTCCTTAGAGAACTGTGGGATATTCAATTCAGTAAAAAACTTGTGAAATGCGAGGGGACTTGATAAAAGAGGTAACAAATATGCTAAATGTTACAAAAAACAAGTTGTAATGTCCCAAACTGTGCTGAAGTTAACAGTTGGTTCTTTGTGCTCATGTAGGTCGTCTACAAAATCAGATCCTAATTGAAGATGATTCATTGCTCTGTACAACCTTTTGATGCACTTCAGTATGAAGGCTATAGTGTAAAACCATATCCTTCTAAAAGAGAAATTGAAACGGATTTGATTGAGAAAAATGTACATCTGGTGTAGTCATGCCTTTTGCAAAGAGCTCAGGCTTTTGTATCCCAGAGCGGGAGAAAAATCTTACTGTGATATAGGAAATGCTTAAAGAACTGCAATTTTCTTTTTCTTTAGGTTTTCAAATGCTTTACCAGGGCTGTGTCTGGATTTCTCATCAGATCTTAAGAATACCTTGGGTAATTCTTAATAGCATTTGCAAAGACAATACAGAATGGCTTGTGTGTGTTTGTTGGGTGTTGGTGCTTTAATCCTTGATTTTTTTATGTTTTTATGAGTGTTTATATATATATATATAAGTTAAGGGTTAAAGTTTGACAGCTGTGGCTGCTACCTAATTCACCTTTTCTATCTCTATTTTACGTACAAGTGCTTGATAACTTGATTTATAAAATGGCATGTCTCCATTTTGATAACAGTCTGGAATGCAACAGATGAAATATTTTGCTGCCTCTGAGTTTCTCAGCTTGATGGTGTGTTTTATCACTTTCTGTGCACAGGACATGGGGAGATTTTTGCTCTGTAATATTGTAATTCATTGTTTCGCTTCCCACAATGATAGTTTCTATCATTGCCCTGAATACAAGTTAGATGAATTTAAAAAAAAAAAAAAGGAAAAAAGTGGTGTTTACCTCTTGTATTCTCCAATCCCAAGTTTTTTGAGAAGGGTCTTTTTTTTTTCCCCCACTCTTCATAACACTCCTGTACAGATGATAATTTTCTTTTCTCCTTTCTACTCTTCTAGAGTGATTTCCCCATCTCCCCCAAATTCTCCTTCTGCATTTAGAAGAGGAAGGGGCACTTTAAATATCTGTATTTTTTGATACTAAGAAATAATACAATTTAAATTATCTTGTTAGACAAGGAAAGTAAAAATACAGGATGATAAAACTTGTTTTCAAAATATGAACAGAAATAGAACTTTACACAGGAAGAATGTAGCTGTTTTGTGTTTTGGGCCAGGTGTCATACTGAGTCATAGAAAACCTGGATTTCCACCCAACATATGGCTTGTGTTTCTATATCAAAGCATAATTCCTTTACATGGAAGAAAAGCTGCTGGCTTAGTTGCTGTTAATATTTTTAAAATAATTTAATATCTCTGTTGTACCTTCAGTCTGATGGCTTCAAAGTGCTCTACTTGTGGAACTAAACTCCTTGGGGCAGGAAGAGCCTGAGCAGGAAGATGCATTTATTTATAAATTGTCTGATGCAGAATTAGATCTTGGTTTTGCTGTATGGATCCCATCATAATATGTGTAAAAAGCAAGTATATTTTATTGGTGAGCATGAAAGGGAAAGATATTTCTTCCTTTGTTGGGATGTGGTGACAGATTCTTGTAGTCAGAAGGATCTCTGGGATGAAGTACTTATTTGTCTGGTTTGGAAGAGGGAAGAGATGATGGAAGAAGGACCATAACCTGCTGTGAAAGTCACTGAATTTTCATATTGTCCTGCGTGACAAAAAGAAAGAGGTGTCTAAAAAATCAGAAAGTCTTAGTTTTATTTCAAAACTTGATTTTGGTTCTAACAATCTAGTTCTCACCTTTCATATAAATGAGAAGTCCACTAGAACCTGCAGGGTTTTGTTGGTTTGTGTTCGGTTTTGTTTGTTTGTTTTTTAAAAACTGCCATCCACATTTATATTAATTTATAAATAATTATAAAAGTTTTATATAATTAAATTTTTTTCATCAATTTACAGTTTCTGGAGTGATCAGCACTAGGAAGCCTCTGGCTGGGGACAAAGATGGTAGGATTCTAGGAAGAATTCTGCTGGAATGTTGGGGGAAATGTCTTTCAAACGCAAAGTGTTTCTAATGAACCACATCGACTCAATAGATGACCCGTTTTTGGATTAAAAAACCTTAACATAGGAAAAATTTTGGACCAATTCTATTGCTATCCGTATCTTAAACATAGGTAAATACAGAAAACTTTTCCTGAAATCATTCAAGTTTCTGAAAATTATGTGAGGCACTGCCAAATTCCTGACTCGCAATCCTCAGTAATCGATTATATTGCCTTCCTGTTGGGTCCCCTTTTGACCCAAGCAGCTTGCCAGTAGTTTGGGTTCTTACAGACTTTTTTCATTAGGAAGAAAAAATAATTAAAGCAAGACTGTTTTTTTTTTTACTCAATTCACTTGTTTGTAAAAAAGGTATTCACAGGAATGTATGGAATATATCCTCATGTTGAAGAGGATTCAGACTGCCAGGAGGTTTTTTTCTTCAGTTTCCAACTTCTTTCCAGGTAGCACCTTTCCCATGCTCCTCTCTATCATCACACAGCTTACAAAGTATCCATGTGCCACCATCTTTCTTATTAGTATTCTTTCTTCTTACAAGTTAATCAAGGAATATGTAATGCTCTCACTATGTGCTATAACTCAAGTTAAAAGTAAAAATTTCCATTTATGATGACAAGTAAATTTATCTGGGTAGCAAGATGCAGCTACTCACCCTAGTTGTCTTGCATTCTCTTCTGTTGAAACTATTGCCACTGCGAGTAAAAACGACCAAACAGAATATGTACCCACTTCTGAGTTACCAGAACTATTATAGTTCACTACAGTAGCATAAATGGAAATCACCAATGGACTGTACTTTTTTGTCTTTTGTTGGGCTACAGTTGGAGAATCAAGAATCAAACCATCTCTTCTTAAAGGTTTCCTAATTTTACTTTGCTCCAAAACTTTGTCTCACTTTGCAAGGATATTTTCAAATCCTCTCTACTCAAAGCAACATATTGGCCTAAGCAAGTGAGGTTTATGTGAGTATGCCTTTGTTTAGCCTGTATTTCAACTGAATCTTGAATTGCTTTGCCAATATCAGCTCGGCTTAGTAAAGCACTAGAGATTGCTCAGACAGTAATGCAAGTGTCATAAAAATCAGATAAAGAATAGAATTCCTTTCATGACCCCACTGTGAGAAAGGCTTCCAATTGGGCTCCAAAAATTTTCTCCTCTGCTTTCCTCTAGCAGGCCCAATGATATGGACATGTTGCTTTGGGAGTCAGTGGTCATAGTGACAGGCTACAGTGTAAGTTGTTTTTTACCGGGGCTACATGGGAAGGAGGATGGGATTAAAAGGCCTTTTCTCCTTTCTAGCTGTAGAAGCTTTCCATCAACTGTATGGCAGTTTAAATTTCTGTTCAACCTGGCTTGAATCCAGTGGTTTAAGGGGGAGAGTGGCAGGCCATGTGATTGCAGGAACACAAGCGAAATCAAGTTGAAAGAGTATCTGATCTATTTTTTTCAGGTTTTTTTTTACAGAGTTAGCCAGCGGAGCCCTCAGAGTAAAGTTGATCCTTCTCAACATCTCGTCAGGTTCTGGCTTCTGTGGTTTGTAGTTTTATGACTTGCTACTAACTTATAAACTTTTGGACTTAGAGTTTCTTCTTCAACATGTACATAATGCCTTTCTAGCTTAAGGTCCAATGGTGAATTGCTTTACAGTTGTAATGTATTCTGTTTAATAAATGCCAGGTATTTAGGTAGATTATGTGTGGCAAACACACTGATTCCTGCACCTCAGCAAAGGCCTAGAAAGGTCAGTAGTTACTTATCTTGGGGGCCTTCTTGAGATGCTGTTGTGTAGGTGCTCTCTTGGTTTTAATGGCATCTTTCTTTGCAGTGGAAACATGATAAACTGGAAAAATTCCTCTATGATCTTCGCTCAGTATTGTTTAAGATACCATTTACCCCACTCTTTGCTGTATTGTTGCTGGCCTGAATACCTAGATCAAAGGAGGCTGTAAAACAATTCCTTAAATAATTGAGCAGGATAAGGTAAAACAGAGACCTAGATAAGAAATATTTTCACAAGCACAATAAGCATAATAAAGTCCTTAAAAGGGACCCCAGGTGTCTGTCTCCAATAGAGACTCATTAAGTTTTGTGGTGGATTCTCTTTTTTAGAATACCTGTTTAATGTCCCCATTTGATATGGGTGTTGTACTCTGTTCTTGTATATAAGCATAGGAGGCCAACAAAGATTATAGAGGACAGGTTAGCACAGATAAAAGATTTGACTGTTAAGGGAGATGGCTAGCACTGTACACTGATCTTGAAATTAGTCATACCTTGATTATGATACGTGTTGTGACTTTTTTTTTTGAGCCTTTTGATTAAACATTTAGGAACAAGCAAGTTATATGCCCTGTATATTACATGCAGGGCACTTTGTTTTAATGTATTTTTATGTTAATCAACATTTGCATAATCAGCTGAAGATTACTTTGGAATATTTGTTTCCCTTGTCTTCTTTTAAACACTATTTGAGGAACTGCTTTCTTTGTCTCTCAACTGCAAACTGAACCAGAGGAATTTGTTGTTTGTCCACTGAACAGGCTGATATCTGCCAACAAGGTTACAGGGAAGGAAATCCATGGTAATTTAAGAGAAGGAGGTGGGGAGACAAGGAAGTGGACCCATCCTGTCATTCAGATGCAAGTGGTGTGACTGTTGCAATGACACAGTCTTAGGAAAAGGACAGAGCTTCAAACTGTAATGCCTATTGCCTTAGAGGTGTAACGCTGCTCTCTCCCCTCTTCCTTTGCCCCTCACTAAACCATTAGTAGCCAAACTATTTTAAAGCATTAGTTAGTATTACCTAGATGTGATTAGTGATGAGAGGCCATTTGAAAGGTTGTCTTCCTTAAAAGGAAGAATGGAGCAAGGCTGGAGTGTTACCCAGTATCAGTGTAGTAAAAAAACAATATATATCCTTGTCTGAACCCAATTATCAGCCGTGCCTGACTTTCCTGGAGATTTAACTGTTGGGTATCTTCCAGAACTTAGCTATGACCTCAGATGCTTTGCATTTTGAGATTTAAATGTAAGAAAGTTAGCACATACTATATGGATTTTCAAATTAAAGCCCAAGGAGCAATCTGATTTAGAAGAGCAGGAGTTCACAGCTGTAATCCTTGGATTAAATGTTGGCTTTCTCTATGCATGTAACTACGCTTTATGTTTCTCAGGAAAAATATAATGTCCATCAAAATAATTTTGAATCCTGGGGAGATGTGGTGATAGCTGCTTAGCCAGTATTGCTTTTCTACAGAGTAGAAAGGGATTTAAAGTAAATCTCTTGATGTTCAGATTAAACTGAACAATATCCTTATGTGTCTGAATGACAGCTGTTAGGATTACAGCCACATAATTATCAATCCCATCTGACAAGCTCCTCCCTCCCCAATATGAGGGTCACATAACCACAAGACTTGTAATGTTTCCTTTATCTTCACTTTTTTAGGTATTAAAGGAGTTATTGGGGGAGCCATATTGAGATGTTGGAATATAGAAAATTATTTGTATGTAAATGAAAGGCAAGACTTTTCAGGCAGTAAACAGGAGGGAGGTTTCTCAAGGAAAATGCTAAATGAGATAAAATCACAATGTATGGTAAGATTGCTGCCTGGATTGCTTGTTTTAGGACACTTCTGGCCTATAAAATATATACTTGAGCCTCAGCATATTCATTGGGTGATGATATAGAATGTATATCTGTGGCTCTGCATTATATTTGCTGTTTGTTAGGGCTGGAGGCAGAGTCCAGGTTCAGAGTGTTATAGCAAGTGCAGCTCAAGCCCATTGCCCAGGTCATTGCTGCAAAGCCTTTACAATGGATCTGCTTTCTTTGTTAAAGCTGCTGTTCCGGTTGCTGCTTGATATGAAGCTTTTCCACAGCTTTGGTGGCAGCTGGATCAGATTGTTAGTGGGTTCTGTGTTATTGTGAGAGACTGAATGTAGTCATTTTTAAAAATGAGCTGAAAATAACATCTTACAAGTCGTCCTGCATTTCTTTGTCAATGATTCTTTGTTAGTTTCAGCCTCTGTTTTTTTTTGTAAGGATTTGTTCCTAGGCCGCCAGGCCTGAATGGAGAATAGGAAGTCATTCCAGCTGTTTTCCTCGTGTTGGCACTCTGTGCTGAACAGGAATTGCTGAGCAAAGAACATCATTTCCCCAGAGAGGTTTGCTGGGGTAGCACAAAGGCAGTCTGGACTTTTTTTTAATTAAAAGTTCCTGCCAAATACTATCATCAAGGGCTGGGGGAGGGAGGGAGGGAAAGAAATACATGAAGTTTGGAGTCCACTTGGAAGAGCAAGAAACCTGCCTGGGAAAGCAAAAGAACATTGTTTTTCTCTACCGAACTCTTGTTTTTTAGCATATAACCACTTATCCAGAAAAGAGGACTGGGATATTTTTTTTCCCCTTCCCTCTTCTGTGAATCTTGGTTCTGATTATTGTGTCTCCAACAAAGTTGGAGGGATTGTGCAACTTTGCACTTGGTTTTGGACTAGCTAGTGGAACAAAAAATAAGCAGAATTCCTTCTCTTAAGTGGGTGCCAAATTATCAACTGGCACATCACATCAAGTTATGGTGATAAACGCACGTCTGGTCCTGGTTTGCAGTAAATATATATTCTCTCTTTTTTTTTTTTTTCTCTTAGGATAATAAGGCTATGGCTTCTTTGCTTTCTTTTTGCTTTGCAATAGAAAGGTTAAGAAAACAATTTATGAAGAATAATTGACACACATTTGGGAGAAAAGGAAGATAGAGATTCATTTAACTTCTTGGTGTAGGTTTAATCCAGGATATATCCATAATGACTGAAACATACTGCCACCTGATGCTGTCTGGTGCTGGATGGGAAATGCATCAGTTAATTTATTCCAGTCCTCAGTGCACTTGTAGACCACTTCATAAACTCCTTTATTGCATTTGACACTTTCTGGTATTCTTGCTGGCAGTATTACTAAATAATTGCCTTGCAGTTTGAATAGTCCTCTCTAGCAAGGCAATCTCAGGTAAGAAATTATTTGTAGATGAGAGACCGTATGTTTTAGCTCATTGTTTGAGGATGCTGCAAAATCCCTGTAATAACAAAGGCAGCTGTGGCTATACTAAGATTGACAAATTGCCTATGTAGTGCAGATATAGTTCAGTTGTGGACAACTATGGAGTAACTTGTATGAAGAGCTCCTCCATGGATCCTCTCAGTGCTCATCCTATAACCCAAGGTGAAAGCATTTCATATTCCTTTGACTGGTGTGTGTGTGTTAGTGTTTTTTAATATAACTGCATAATTATTAATTATTTGCTCTAGGTTTTTGATTTCCAATCCAGTTCATTTCCCTGAGCACAATAACATACTGCACAATTAATTTGCTGTTTATAATACTCCCTTGAAAACAGTATCTTCCATCCTGTTTATTGGTGTGTTTCCAAATGATCTCTGGAGAACAAAACAGTTGGCTTCTGCTTGAACTTTTGTATTACAGTGTTCAATCTTGGCCAAGTTTGAAGTTCTTTCTTAGTTTTTACTGAGGAGAAAGTGTGTTTGACTTCAGCTAGATCTTTGTCTATGTAAAAACTTCAAAGTACATCTTTAGTAATATCATCCTGACACAATGGATAGGGTTTAAGTTCGCTAATTAATGCTCCATTGACAGTAAGTTGGATGCTTGTTCAGAACAGCACAAACTGATCTACAGTTTGGCTTCCTTTTTAGTAGGTTTTCTTAACTTTTCTCTAATACAGCTTGGGTTTTATGTTCACATGTTAATTATTATGAAGGCATATGAAGCAAAAGGATATTTCTTCTCTGAGCTTGTAGAGGTCTCAGAAGTGGATTGGATGTGAGGCTTTACATACATAAAAGATTCATGTGCTTTGTTCAACTGTCACTGTGGTGGGTGCTTTGAAAGTGCTGAAGCCAAGTATCTTGTTAATATACCCATCAAAAAACACACTAGATTATTTTGGTTTTTGTAATTTTGCTTGGAGGTAGACAATGGGATTTCTCCAAGTGGAACAAGGACTAATTTGTTGTTCTTAGATCTTGTTACTGTCATGTTGCTGTTCCATTCCTGCTTTTTCTACCATTACGTTCTAGACCTGCATCCTCTCTAAAATTTTCCACTCTTCTGAATACAAGAGGATTTCCCCTTCACAGAGTTTTGTTTATGTTTTTATTTCGCTTTTTGGACTTTGTCTAATTCTTCAGTAAAGATCATCTGGAAGAGAACTGGGGGAACTGTCAAAACACGGGCCGTTTCCTGTCATTGTCTAGAGTCTTAAGCATTGTGGACATCTATCTCCTTCCTGCCCTTTGTTTCTGGATTGATAATGTCTTTAAATAAGTTCAAATAAAAATAGATGTCATAGGGCTAGAAATAGAAACTAGTATCCTCAAATGAATGTCTTTGCTGTCTGAGCACAATGCGCCAATAATAATAAGCAACCTAATCCCAGCGGGCACTGAAGTGTTTACAGCCTGTGGTTCTAATCCTGTCACCTTTCCCTTGCAAGTGAATCCACTGAGGTCACTAGGAGCACTTTTTCAAGGAAGTGATATATTGACTACAGAAGCAGCCAAGTAGTAAGAGCACAAGGAGAAAGAGGGATTTCTCTTTAGCTGAAGATAATGGGAAAAGTATAAAGTCAAAATGTTTCCAGGGTGGAATACAGCAGCAGCTGGTATACGAGGAATCCGCTCCATCCATGATTCCCTGAGGAACATTATTTGTGAAACAACATGGAGGCTGTAGTGAAGATTCTGTAGACAAGCTCTGTGATCCTACAGCAGATATGGGAACAAGATGGCCCTATGGAACTGATAAGCTGTATATTTTCTACCCTGAGCCAACAGTCTGTCAAAATTTGGTAAAATGCTGATTTTTGTGCGAACTTTGCTTGTTATAATGTCGGTATAATACCAAAACATACCTCCATCCCAAAGGCCACCTGCCTCCAAGGTGCAACCACTCCTTGATTCTGAGCCCTGAATTTTTCGTAAACTATACCTTTAAATGCAAAGTGAGAGAATTTTACGCCAATCAAGGTATTTATGACTAGAGTTACTCAAACTCCACCTTGAAGGTAAAAAATTGTATAAAAATAGCCCAAGAAAGGAGGGATAATAAGGAAGACACCATCTTGAACAAGTCAAGGAGGACTCCAACACACATTGCCTTTGACTTCTGGGACCAGTTGATGGGTTGAACCTTTCCTTCCCCTGTAAGAACGCTTTTGGGTGAGACTTAGACTATACCTAGTGCTTCCTCCAGAAACTTAGAAATCTCTCTAGTTTCTTTTCTACATTTATAGCCAGGCTCTATTTTTTATAGCTTTGTCGCACATTTTGTACTATTAACAATATTTTTACTTGCATGTGCTTTGCAGACAGTGTATTTATCACTGGCAATCCATAAGAACCTTTATATCAGTTGCTTGAATAAACTGCATTGCTTAAGTAGCTAGTTGTTTCCATTTCACATTGAACATGACCAAACTCGACAGTGGCCATGCTAGTTCATGAGCATGAGTAGACTGAAGGTGCAGTCCACTATTAATGCATCTGGAATCACAATAGTTGAATATATTAAACGTGACTGGACTGATAGTGGTGAATTGAGCATCACTCAGAATTTAAAGCTAGCCACACCTAGCCTCCCACCTCAGTGAGGAGTTTTCTGCCAAAACTACTTTGTCTTTTAACGCAACACAGAGAAAACAGAGATTTAAGTGGGCTAGGAAGGGGGCTTGGGTGTATGTAACCATGCCCTTGATTGTGAGTGGCTGGCACTGCATCTAATGAGCATCATTGAGCATCTTCTTTATCTGTGTAATGGTTATTAAATTGTTGTGTTTCACAAGAGAGAGAGAAATATAATGGCCTTTAAAAGTAAATGTATTGCTATCTGCATTTCAAAACTGCCTTTCTGTTGTTTTCAAACAGGTACGGAAGTTCTCCTTCAGGAAGCTCTTTTGTTTTGGTAGAAGACGAAAGAGCAACCCACCTGAGGAAGACGTGGAAAGTCTAGACAACCTGCAGGAGGCAAGTCACTGGTGTACAGACTGTTGTGTCTGATTATGGGATATTTTAGATAAGGAGGAGGTAAAAACAAACAAACATCTCAAAAAAGCCAAATCCCAGCCTCCCGAAATCTTCATTTTATTGCACTCCACTCAAAAGATATCCTTTCCAATTTAGAGATTTCTGTGTTCAAGGCTGTTCAAGCTGTTAGTAAAGCCCTGAAATGTTAATTGTTCTAGTGGTATGTATGATGAAAAAACTTTATGTGGGTGCAGATGAACTTGTATATATATTTCTAAAGTTAATTGTTACATGTTTGTTTACAGTTCACTTGTTCTTTGCTTCTCTTTGTAAATCTAAACAGTGCTCAAAAGAAAGCTGTGGAGAAGGAGTCTGATTTAATGGTGCCATCTTGGCTCTGTAGCAGGGCTATAAGAGGGTAATAAAATCCTTGTAGGGTTTAGTAAAATCAGATAGAAAGAATGTAGCATTTAAGAAAACAAGAGACCCATAGATATGCTGAATTCCTGCTTCACTTCAAGTATTTCCCTTTTAACCCAATGAAGAGAGGAAAAAAAGTGGCTACTCTGGCTTACTGTTGCTTGAGCACTGGGAAAAAAGTAGGGTCAGTAGCCCAAGCCAACTGGAAAATGAGATTCTTTCTCATGTCTTCTCTCTGAGCTGAATTGAAGCCTATGTTCTGTTTTCTGTTATGCTAGTGGAAATCCTTTGTTGGCTTGGATTAATAGCATTGTGATCTGAGAACAGAGTGCCTATCTTACGTGAAAACTTGTAAGAATTTGTTTTAGATCTGGCTGAGAAATCTGTCCATGGTGTTCAACAGTCTTCAGCATCCAGAAGAGCTCTCTCATATGAGTGGCATTCAGCAGGCTTCTTAAAATGGAGTCTAGGAATTTCTGAGTATTTTTAAATATGTCCCACAATAAAGGTGGACATAGTGCTTAAGTTTAACATGGGTTATTTAGAATAAAAAAGCAAATAAGATAAACTATGATAGTAATACAAGGATTTATAATTAATTCACCACTGTTATTTTAATGAACTTTTAGAGGTTAAGAGTGTTGTGTTTGTGCACAACATTCAGCAATGCCAAACTTTGTTTTGGGGTTCACAACTCACAAGATTGCTTTATGCAGATTTTCCTCATGTGTAAATCTGAGATATGCAGTTACTTTTAGATGTTTTAATTGTGATCTCTGACATATATAATGCTATTGAAAACATGTGATTACTAGGATTTGTTGTAGGAACAGCATTTAAGTGGAAACTTTTCATTTACTCTTTCTGGAAACTTAGCATGCATGAACTGAATGAGTCAAACTTAAGACATGCCATCTGATTATAACTCAATGGGTGGGAGGGACAAAGTCCTTGGGCTTTGAACTAGTTAGATATAAATACAGACCTAGCTGGCAAAGGTCTGTTCAGAGGAGCAGGAGGCCCCAGTTAGAGTGGGAAGTACTCCCAGTATCCTAAATAATAGACACTCCAATATAATTATTAAGCCCAGAGTCCTCTGGGGGGTGCTGGGATTAAAGGATAGCAGAGCAATACAGGCTTCTAGGGCAGGAAATATTATTTTTTTAAGGGGAAAAATGAAAAAGACTGTAGAGTGAAAATTAAGGAGATGAAAATCCTCATAGTTAACAGAGATTTATACTGTTTAGGCATATGGTAACACGGCTATAAAAGGCATACATGCAATATATCTGTAGCCAAAACAAAATGAAACAGAGCAGAAGGGAAAAAGAAAAATATGTTTGTAAATGGGGAGTTTTGAGAATTCATTTTTATCAAATAGTTGAATTTTTTGTTCTGAAAACTAAAGCTTCCTAGAACAGAACATGACTATGGCAAGTAATTTGGGAACGAGAGGGAGGACTGAGTACCAAATAGCCAATAATATAAATCCCAAATTTGTAAACATATTGAAATCAAGAAGCGGTTTATTGAGAAGAGAAAGCAATTAGGGAAAATTAGAATTTTGCTAAATCAACCCAATACATGTTTGTATCATGACAACTGTAATTTTAGGTGCAAAAAAAAAATCTGAATCAAAGAGGAGTCAACTTTTGAGGGATGCTTGTATATGAGAACCATTTGATTCACAAATCAGGAAAGGGATTTTCTTTTCCATAATTCAGCTGGTACAAAGAAAATGACCCATTTATATCAAAACGACTGCAAGATTTTTTTGGTCATGTTTATTGGATTTATTTTATGATGCTGTCTGGGAGCTGTGGCAGAAAACTCAGTGGCTACAATACTGATGATATTAAATGGTAGTGTGTGTGTATGTGTGTGTAAAAGATGGGAAAATCAGTCCTTTCCTTGAAGAAGGAATAAGTCAGTAAACTCCATTTTCCTTTTCTTTATATGCCTGCTTGCCTATTCCTCCATCGAGCAATAATAAGATAAATGGACACGGTCCCATTGTTTACAGAGTGATCTCAACAGCATAAGCAACTTTCCCTTCATTAGTACCCCTCTATCCCCCACGATAGCCTTGTTTCAAACACTGAAAGCAGTATCTGACTGCTTCAATCACTGCTTCTTCAGGTCCAAACACTTGACCTGTTATAGCTGTTTCGTACCATCTTCTTTAAAAGAAATTACTGAGTAACATTACTGTGTGACATGTATTTACCTTTTTATTTTTTTTGAGATAAGATTGAATTATTATTAAAGGGTAGTAAACTAATGGAATTCATAGGCAGTTCAGGCATAATTCCATGCCTAAACTATCAGCTGAGCAAGACATGAGCTGTGCTGAGGCTGGGGCTGCCACAGGATCTAAATCTCTATCTGGCTGAAGACACCAGTTTGTCCTGCACCTATGCTGTATGCCAAGGCCAGCTCCATTTGCCTGCGGCTGGGGAGGACTGATGGAGAACCATTGTCCTCTTCCACCTCAAATGCTTCTGAAGCTCTCCCTTTTCACTGTTTTTCATGCTTCTTGTGGCACGAAGATTTTGGTATGAAGCTTCCAAGTTTAGGCATTTTGGTCTGCTCTTGTATGGATGTTATTTTTGTCACTGTTATTATAGGTATATAATGCTTGCTGGATATATTAGCATTCTCTTTTCAGTCTTCCGTAACTTTTTGCTGGAGAAAGGAGTAATCATTTTTATTGGTTCTGTGTAGGCAGTGAGGTTGATTCTGGTCTCATGACAATGTAAATTGGAAGAAATGGAATAGACGTCAGGAGAATTACCCACACTCAAATTTGTACTTGAGCAATGCCTTTTTATATTATTAAAGTATTTATGCTTTGCAGAAAGTTTTTAGATTGTTCAAATGAGGCCCTTGGACTCTGCTCAAAGGTGAATTTTTTGGAAAGTTTGAGCAAAAACATTTCATCCATGTGTGAGTATGAGGACAGTGGAAAACTATTTTTCCCCTCCGTAAAGATTTTTTTGCTGCCTTCTTTTGAACAGCTCTGCAGCATAAGCGGCTGAGGCCTGTGTGCTAAAATTTGGCATTGAAATAGCCATAACTGTGAAGTGTCTTAGTTTTGGCTTTGATTTGACTGAGTTATGAGCCTTGGAAAACTATGTACTCGGCATACACTTCAGGGTTTTGTTTCTTCCTTCAAAGCTTGGGAAGGATGCAGTCAAGAGGATTTGCTTTGGACACCTGAGCTATACCATGCGATACTAGAGAAGGATACTGCTTTGAAGCAGCAGAGACATGTGGGGCTGGAAACGGAAGACCTCCTAAAGCACCTATGGCCTAAGAGATATTTCTGTATATTTTGCAATATGTGTCACTGAGAGTCAAGTTCCTAGGACCTGCTGTCTGTGTTTCTACAGGCTGTTTCCAAAGAACCAAGAGAGGTTTCTGCAGACTGAGTAGGGGTCAGGTATGAGACCAGACTCTGAGGTACACTGGCACTACTTACACTTGAGTCAAAAGGCTCAGGGGATGGGCAGTAAAACCTGCTGTTATTTCTCTATAGGATGTTGCAGGTGGTGCTGTTTAGTGGTGATGTGACTAGTTTTGCAAGCACCATTGCTTTGAACTCTTAACAAATGGAAGTCTAAGGACTTGTTGTTCCTCAAGGGGATATGCCACCTAGATCTGAGATTACACAAAGACATGGCATATCCTATTGGACAGCATAGTTTGTGAAACAGTGCATACCTATCTAATTGCAATCACATGTGGAATATGAGGTCAAGGAAAGGCTGGATGTGCTTACTTAACTACATAATTTTTTGACTTAGCATTGTTAATTATGCAGCCTTATGAATCATTAATGTAGTTTTATGTATGGGAGCTCTGCTGCATTTCCTCTGGCATTTTACAATGAAGCTGTTTAATATTACCAATTACTTGAAGGCTTCTATTTAGTTCTAGTGTCGGTGAAGACAGATTATGATGAACTTGTGTATCTGGTTCTTTACTAAGCTGCTACTGCATTGTCACATATTTCAATGCTGTTGAGTGAGTTGGGGACATTGTTTTTCCCTTTTTGCATAGGAGTAAGGATTGCAAACAGTGGAAGATCAGACATAGAGTGTGTAATGTAATGGTTCTTTCACTTTGAGTTAGTGGTTTGAATTTAATTTTTGATTGCAACAATTTTTCTTACTGGCTAAAGTCTAGTGACAGTGCATCTCACTCATTTAAAGAGTATAAATACCAAAGTTAATTAGTTAGGTGCTTTGTGCTGTAAAGGACCTTCAGTGTAGGTGAGATTGTAGCATGCTGAATGTTAAGCAGATCTAAAGCACTCCCTGACAAACTAACTGTGTAATTGAGTGGAAAGCAGGAACTCAGGTGTGCGCAATGTCAAGGAAAACTACCAGGTGATTTTCATATGGTAGCTGTGGTTAAGAGCTCTCTGCAGTCAAGCTACAGGTCAGAGTCCACAGTCATTAAAACACAATATAAAACTGATTTGTGTTTGCATTTCTATAGTCTCTGTGTTCTGTAGGTTTTGTGGCTCATCTGTGTGTGATTTTAATTTTTTTAAAATAGTTTCAACCCCAAGAACTGTAGGTCTGCAACACCTGTTAGTTATCAAATTGAGGATGTGTGCCATAAACAGAAAGCAAGAACTAATTATGGTTATAAAGAAACCAGACAAATAATAATTGATGAGATAGTTTTAATAGAAACAGCATTTATTTCCTTTTGTAGGCATGCACTTCTAATGCATCATTCATTGCAGAGGTGTCTCTTTGGACAGGCTTTATTCTATATGATAGATTCTTGTATTTTCTACAGAATGAACACATGATCTTGCAGAATCCTCTCTTTCCATCAACAGTTGCACATGTATAAAATCATAGAATCATCTAGGTTGGAAGGGACCTTTAAAATCATTGAGTCCAACCATTGACCTAACACTGCCAAACTACCACTAAACCGTGTCCCTAAGAACCACATCTATCCATCTTTTAAATACCTCCAGGGATGGTGATTCAACCACTTCCCTGGGCAGCCTGTTCCAATGTTTGATGACCCTTTCTGTGAAAAAATTTTTCCTAATATCCCTCCTAAATCTCCTCTGGTGCAGCTTGAGGCTATTTCCTCTTGTCCTACCGCTTGCTACTTGGGAGAAGAGGCCAACCCCTACATTGTTACAACCTCCTTTCAGGTAGTTGTAGAGAGTGATAATGTCTCCCCTCAGACTCTTTTTCTCAAGTCTATCCAGCCCATTGATCCAGCCTGTTCAGGCTGTAGACCTTTCCTACCCTCTGTAGACCCTTCCTACCCTCACGCAGATCAAAATTGCCACCCAACTTGGTGTCATCTTCACACTTGCTGAAGGTACACTCTATCCCCTTGTCCTGGAGAATGCTGTGCTGTAGTGCCCTTGAGGTGGTATCCATTGCTTCTTAAAAAAAAGGTAATATTGGGAAAAAAAAATAATGCAAAGGCATGGTTACTAGGAAATATCTCACATATCCAACATGCAAACTATTCTAGCCCCTGGCACAATCAACACAAGGGAGTGGAATCTGCTTGAGCTGGCACTGCTATTGAAAGGGACATCTTGAAACCATGGCCAAACTAACATTTTTGTTGTCATGCAAGGGGTGTTTTCCCTTTTGTGGAAAAAAAAATAGGAGCTAGTTGTGTGTTTTTCTTTCTCATTCCCCACTGAGCATCCTTTCCCAGTAAAGCTAATTTGCATGCAGGTCCCTGGTACCTAGCTTCTTTCCTTTTAGGCTGCATGGTGCCTTTCTCTTACGGAGAAGCTGTCTGGGATGACTCTTTTATCACCTGGTTACTTTATTCTTTCCCTTTGCTCTCCCAAATATTTTCCTTATTTGGGTGTCTCCGACTTCTGTTCCCTCTTCTCCTTCTGGTAGGCCCCTAGCAGAGGCAGTAAGACTAGCTGTTCTTTATTTCCAGCTGGTTTATAGGTCTTTTGCTTTGTCTTCTCATGAAAGCGTCTGCGTGCCAGCTGTAGCAACAGCTGAAAACAAGGAAAAATCATCACTCTCTGACTGACTTATTTCTCTGTGGACAGTGAGCAAGTTCTTGTTGGGCTGTAAGTGGTCAATGATCTGCAGTTTGAGAACTTTCCAGACCCCAAAGTATTTTCTTATATAACATTTCACTGCGAGAAGTGTAAGGTTGCATTCACAAGTGGATTTGTATTTCTTTCTTGTTGCAAGGAGAAATTAATACATGCTCAGATGTATTAGAGGAACAATTCTGATTCAAGTAGAAGGGACAGGCACGGGGCTTGATTATGGCAGGAATGTAGTTATTGCATGTGAACATGATTTGGAAAGACACAAATATTTAACACAAAGTTGACCATGAGTGTGGTTCATTGGTATAGATCAGTTTCATGATTAAAGTCTGTTGAAAGAGCAAAACAACGGTTCTATTAAAGTGAGTTGCAGACTGTTCTTATTCTTTTTCATGCTTCCTTCAGTCCCTGAAATCTTTACAGAACATCTTTTAGATTAATCAGAGCTTGCTTTGTCTTCATGTTTTCCTGTGCATTCTGATCCTGTCTCTTGGTCTCAAATAAGCAGTTGAACACTACATAATGGTCTTAGAATGTAACTAAGGGGAAGTTAAACATATGCTTTTCCTCCTTTCTAGTATTAAATAACCAGTGTTGGATATGAGGCAGATTTTTCAGGAGCCTAGTCTGAGCATAATCCTTTCTCTCTAAAAGATTAAATAAGTGCATATATGTTATGTATATATACAAAGACATGCACATTTTGGTAAAAGTTAATGATATGAGTTGGAGTTAAAATGGGAGTTCCCCATCAGCTGCTTTAATGAAAATACCAACTCAATCTACAAATATGCTTATCCCAAGTGAGACAGTCATCAATATAATCCAGATTTCCAGGGAACTAGAAAACTGCATCTATTAGAATTGGCAGTTTTTCACTGGACTCTTTCAATGCAATGTTTGATGTAATTCTTGTGGGGGTAAGGCTCAGTCCCATGGAGGACTGAACCTGCAATCCACTTTGATTTCAGGGTCATCAAAGAATCTTAAGAACTTAATTCCTTTGAAGTGAATGTTTTTTATGCTCATGTTAAAGTAAAGCTACTGTTTACATGCTTTTCTGAACTGGCATACTAGGTAGGGGCTAAAGAGAGATTAAATTAATTTGTGTGTTGTTCTAGCCATCTTGTAATTTTCCCCTTGCAGCTAAACTAGTTAATAAAAGACATTTCTAGAAGCGTAATCATGTTAACTAATTTAAGAGATAGGTAAACAAAATAAGTAGATTAGGATTTCAATCAAGTAAATACTGAAGGTTTCTACAAAAGACAGACTATTTTGATACTGGGATACTGGGATGGGTTTTTTTTTGCCACATCCTTAAAGAGTGATAACTCTTAGCATAGACCATGATTTTTTCCTTCAGGCTAATTCTGAAACTTCCCTCTTAGATCAGCTGACTGAGGACACATTATATCATCCATATATCCCATTGTAAATGTATCGTCTTCAAGGCTCACTCAGAAATCTGTTGAGCATGGAAACAGCTGCCTCCTATCTGCCCTGATAAGTGCATTTAGCACCTGTGACAGCAGAGGGTGGATGATGCTGCAAAAAGCCAGATAATGACAATTTGCCATCTCAGGTGCATGTTGGAGGAGCTGAGATCTTAGGGGTAAAGGTTTAGCATTTTTGTGTGATTTAGACTGTATGAAACTTCAGCTTCAAATCTGGAGAAGCGTAGGCAGCTCTTTGTTCTTGTAAAAGACATGTATCTGTTGCCATACAGACCTCAACACCTTGCCCAAAATTTCTCTCTCCCCTTGTTGCCCTGCATGCCATTGTGCATGTTGCAGGTTCTTGTTCAGCAGCCCAGTTGTGACCACTCACTAGTGACCAGGTTTATACAGTATCTTGTTTGTGCAGTCTGAGAGGATGAAAGACAACTTGTAAATTTGAAATACTGCTGCAAAAGCAGAATGCAGTTTGATGTGTTACAGAACTATACACCCAATTACTGTCCCTCCTGTAACCTTTCACTGGGATTTTGATTTGGGTCTTTTGTTTATTTGTTTTTAGAAAAGTGTATCTGTGTTTAATGATACAAGGTCTGGGCACAATCTAACTAAAAATAATCTGGAAAATAGTCTAATTCTGAACAGGACTAATAGCAAATCTAATTAATAACAAGGGTAGCTTTTTACTACTTGCTAAACTGGATGAGTTCATCTGGCACTCCTTCCTGACAGAGCTTCTCTCTGTCACTTGTCAGTGGCCAAGAGGATTCATAAACATCATCCATGAGAGGGCTTGTGCCCTACCTTGAAGAAAAGGTCCTGAGCTTGTCTCTCTGTAAGCAGGTGTTCCCTAAGGACCCAGTCTGAAATGTGTGATTCAACAGAAACTAAATTGAGTCAAACCTGTGCTCCTTCCCACTGTATTAACTCACTGCCATTTTCTTACTATTAAAGAAATAGTTAGAAATAACTGCTGGGTTTTGGTGACTGCCATCCGGAGTAATGGTAGTGACAGTTATTGTGGCACCAGAACATCATACCACGAGAAAGCTTTTCTTTCAAATCAGAATAAATTATTTGGCTTTAGTGTTTTATCCCTTGTAGCTGGATACCCATTTTCATATGCTAACATAAGTTTGTCCTGTTCAATAGTAATGTGTTCTGAAATGGCTTGTGTGCCTGCTGGGCTAGCTACGTGAATTCAATGCAGACTCCGTTTTTTGCACCTAAAAATTACGATGTGGAAAAATGGTTTGCAAAAGCTAAAGCATTCAAAATGCTCTCTGCAGTTTTACAGGAGAAGCCAGGGGACTTTAGAAAGCTAGACTTTTGTTTGTGTGTTAGAATACATTTTAGATTATTAAAGTCTGTATCTGCCTCAGCATATTCTGGATCACTTCAGTATTACACAAATAAACTAAATGCACAGCCTGGCAAATAATCAGATCAGTTCACCCATGACAACACAGCTCAATCTGGGTTTCATAGCTTAAAATAATGTTCCTTGCTTTCATATGCGTCCTCATGTTAACAGCTGCAAGTGATAATAGTCTCTCTGAACCAGCACTGCTCCTGAGATAATTGGTAGTAACACTTGTGCATAAATATGTTAATAAACTGGCTGTTAGTGCTGAGGTTCAAGAGATCTGAACACTCTGGTTCAATTTTTGCTTCTTTTGTTGACTCGCACAGTAATTTGTGCAACTCCTCTCTGCTTTCATTTTTAAGTCCAAAAAAGACGCCAGCTAACTAAGGACAGCTCAAGAGGCAACTTAAGTGTTTTTAAGGTGTTTTGAGATCCTCGTGTTAGCATGCTGGTGGCTACAGCCGGTGTTTGTACAGTGAAGTTTATCGTGGTTCATACAGGCTTGTCTGTGAGCAAGGGACTCCCACAGAAGAAAAATAAGGGCATTGTGGGTTTAGTCTGTGTTAAGAGGTAGGTGGGAAATAGGATAGACTATAACCTAATGCAGAGGGCTGCAGGGGCCTGGGGCTGCCCCCCTAGATGTCACGGTGGGGTCCTCCTGCCCTGGCACAGACTGGCCATCGTGGGCAGGAGGAGGAAGGCCCTCTTTCAGCTCACATCTGAGCCACCAAAAATTTGGGCAGGCTCCTCACATCTCTGCAGAGCAAGGACTGTGACAGCCTAGAGTACTCTCGCTCTAGCAGCAGTGTTGGGGTTTACTATAATGTTTGATTTCCTCAATTTAAAACTTGTAGAATTAAGTTTGTTTTGTTTTTGTTTTTTTTTTTTTTTTTTAATTAAGCCTCGCTTAAAATTCCCTCCGTGTATTTTTTGTTGTTTGGGGTTTTTTGTGGGGTCTTTTCCATTCTAAAGCAATTCGAAACCCGTCAGGAGCGGGCAGGGAGCCCCACGGGTTCCCCGACCCCGGCTCCCCGCACCTGTCCCGCGGCTGCCGGCGGGCACCGCCGCTCCCCTGCTCCCTGCCGAGGGCACCGGTGCGCGGCTGCACCCGGGCCGCGGCTGGCGGAGGCTGCGGAGAGGCGCTTCCTCCGTGCCCCATCCCCGCTGGGAACCGGGCAGGACGGCTCCGCACCTTTCTCCCCTCTTTCGGGGACATCGGGGAGAGGGCGGATGAACGCCCCGCTGCAGGCGGCGCCCCCCGGGAAGGCGCAGCGCCGCTGGCCGGTCCCGGCGAGGCTGCGGGCAGGGGCGACTGAATCCGCCGTAACTTCTCGGCTGGGGCTGCCCACGATAAACAGGAAGCCCTTCGGCGGGGCCGGGGCTGGGGCCGGGGCCGGGCCGGGCCGAGGCGGGGCCTGGCGCGGCCGCCCGCCCTCCCGCCTCCCGCGCCGCGGAGCCGAGGGGCCGCACGGCTCGGCCCGGCCCGGCCCGCGGCGGCGGCCGCTGACAGGGCGGAGCGGCGGCGTGGCCCGTCGAGGCGCCCGGGAAGGCATCAAGAATGAAATTGCTGTGGAAAGCTAAAATGGTAACCGGGTGTCCCGTTCCCCCTCCTCCTTCCCCCCTCCTCCTCCCCCCCGCGATTCCCTGCCCGCGGGGGTGCCGGTATCCGCGGGGCGGCCGGCAGCGCCGACCGCTGCTCCCCGCAGCCTCTCCGCTCTTCCTCGCTTCCGAGTGATGCTTATCTTTACAAGTAACTGTGTGTGTGCGCGCCTGACACGGGAACGATGAAGGGAGTGCTCCAGAGAGGGAAGTTAGACTAGTCCCTTCGGAGAAATTCAGATGCATGTTTTCTGTCCGCCTTGCACTCTTTTGTACTGTTAATAATCTGGGAAATGAGGAGTCATTGCAGCACATGTTCGGTTAAAGTTTGGAAGACATTGCACTTTTTTTTTTTTTTTTTCACCCGCTTTCTATTATTTGTGAGTTTTAAAGCCTCGATTCTGTAAAGTTTTTTTGTAGCTTGAAATAATAGGTTTTGGAAAGGCAAACCACAAGCGCTTTAGATCCCTCCTGTCAAAAGAAATAAAGGGTTGCTGTATTTTAAACGCTTGTTAGTTTCAAAGTTTAAAGGCTGTCTGCCTAAGTAATTCAACAGTTTTAAAAAGTGCAATTCCTTCCATAAATGAAAGGCCAAAGAGATTAATTACTTTAGAAAAGGGAGGAGGGAGAGGGAAGAGAAGGCTGCTAATCAAAACCAAACTATTTCCTTAGAAAAGACTTTATACAACTATTTAAAATATGTGCTAGTCTAGGAAAAATAGTTAAATGGAAAGTCAGGGTATCTTGATACCACAGGAAGGGACAACTTGCCAAGAATATCTCCAGTGTTCCCTCGATCTAAAAGTATCCTGTATTGCTTTGATTGTTGTATTTACTTTGCATAGCCCATCTTCTGCCCTCAGCTCTAAACGAGCAGCACCTGGTCTAGATTGCGGTTAGCAGAAGAGGGAAAACGTTCCCCTCTCTCTTACCTTTTTTTCTTTCCCCTTTTCCTGGCAGAGCACAATTCAGGATGGGGGTGAAGAGGTAGAAGAGGGAGCTGTTTACCATGTCACCCTGAAAAGAGTGCAAATTCAGCAGGCTGCCAACAAAGGAGCAAGATGGCTAGGGGTAAGTAAAGCTGATGCGGTGGCATTTTGGAAAGCTGCTCATGGACTTTGGAGCTTGCTCCAGGGAGCTGAGTTCCACACAAATCGTTATGATATTAACTTTTAGCACTGACTGGTCTCACTACTTAAAAAAAAAACCCAAACAAACCAAACAAAAACAACAAAACACAACACTGAAGTTGTGTGTCTGGGTCAGCTGAAATAATTCCTTGTGTTGACTCTTCCTCTTTTCTTGATGTGCAAAAAAGATTTGATCATTTGTGGTCATGGATCAGATGATAGTGCAGAAATAAGGATCTTAGCTTATGGCCTGAGAAGTTGAACATTTAACTTATTTCAGACTGGGCTATAGCTCATTTCTGCTGTTGGGAACCTATCTCAGGTCTCCCAAACAAATAGTCATGGTGTTTTGACTAATGAAGCTCTCTCAAAAGTCAGTAGAAACTTCCTCAAAACTTAACTGAATGTACATTTTGGTCTTATTTTTGTATTGCTTTCTCAGCCAGATGAGAAATTAATTGTCTGCATTTCTGCAAGAATTACAGCTCTGTACTGTTTTTCAAAGGTCTATTTCAAAGCACGAAGGCTTTAGTGGTAAGTAAATTGAGCTTAAATGCACACGCACTCAATTTGGCATGCTGCTGAGTGCCTTTACCTTTGTCAGGCCAAGTCCCCAGCTGATATAAAATGTCCTCACTCCACTGGAATCAGTGCAGCTGTGGCAGTTTGAGCCAGATCTTCAGGAGGTGGCTATAACTTTCATATTATTTTATTATGTTTATATATTTTCTTTGGGATCAAAGGCAATAATATAAGAACTTGGTTTGACGTAGCATCCAGGTTGGTATTTTAAAGACTTTTACAAATGGACTGAGATTTATATCCAATAGTTTTCTTGTTAAATTCCATTACATAAAGCAATACAGCAGTGCTGAAACCACAGTCAAGAAAAATAAGCAAATTCTGTCCTACATACAGATAAGTGTTTAGAATCTCCCCTTCCCATGTTTCCAAGAAGTACATAGAGCTCTAATCAGAACAGATAATTTAAAATCTGCTTCCTTTGAGTGGCAAATTTCCTATCTCTGCCTCTTCTTTTTACCAGGAAAAATATTAGAAAATACTTGTGAGCTCCTTTAAATTTACTAATTGGTGGTTTTGTGTAAGAGGTGGAGATCATTTTGAACGTGTCTGTGTCCTATAAATGTACTTTAGACAAGTAAAATTTTATCTTGTTTTGGCTGTGTGGTTCTTGTACTTAGGAGTTTGCCAGGTCTTGTTCATATTCTCCAAGAGTGCATGTGTGTTCCTAAGGTCATCATCACAGCTGATGGGAATGATCTTAATAGGAGGACAAAGGACTGCAAGGTCACAGAAGTGACTTTTGAATTTCTGTGGCTGGTTATTTTTTTCAGGTCAGAATCAAGCCCTGTTTGTGGGTAAAGAGGAGTGTGTCAGAAATCTGCACCTGTTCTGGTTATAAATCGGTGACTTCAGCTTCCAGGCTGGCATCTTTCATGAGGAAAAAAAATCCCATGAATATTATTTAAAAATATTTTTAAACATATGGGCTGTTTTTTTCCCTTAAGCTCTTCAGAACATAAAATATTTTAAGCTCTTTTTGTGATCTTGTTTTATTAATGGCTTTACTGTGGTCCTAAAGTCAATAAATAGCCTCTAACCCAGAACATTATTTATGAATAACTATCCCTGCTGCCAGCAGTTTTGCCTTGAAAAGCATAATTGTCCCTCTTATAATTGTCATCAGGTGACTTATTTTTTAATCTGGAGTTTATAAGGGTTTATTATGTTAATTTATTTTTTTTTTCTATGCTTGGAAATTCATAGCATGAAATTAATATGTTGTTGGCTTCATCAATATTAGTCTTAATTTTTTTTTTTATGGTGTTTTAAGTCAGGCATATGTTGAAGACTCAAGGTCAACTGAAGAGTATGGGAACAACCTATTTGTACATCAGCAAGTATTGAGCCTTCATTGCAACAAATATAGTAACTCTGTTACTGATTATAGGCATGTGTGGCTTTGCTTTTTAAAAAGTTACTTTTTCAGTGGCAGTTTGTGTCCTGTAAATGTCTGCTTACCAGTTTGACCTTCTCTGAGGCACTGAGTTTAGGGTGGTTTATTGGTGCAGGTCAAGTTCCTTGTGCCTCGAGAAGCCCAAGGCTTTTAAAACCTCAATTAAGTGCTGTGTGGTGTCAGAGCAGGGGTTTGATCTGGTGGTTCCAGAGTGGTTAGTTCTTAGGGATGCTGCATTTGTAAAGTGATGTGGAGGCTTTTCAGCTGAAAAGCATTAAATGGTAAATCATTTGATGTGATGCAGATCTAACTGAAAATTTCATAGAATCTGTGTTGAAATGAATATTAAAAGGTCATATATTCTAAGTGTATGGCGATATATTTCCAATTTCTTCAATTACTGAGAAGCTTGAGTTTGTGCTTAAATATGTTCTTGTACAAGTACCAGTAAGCAAATGAATCTACATCTTTTATGTTTCAAGAAGTCTAACAAACCTTTCTTAAAACTCTCTGTCCTAAGAACCCATCCAGGGCTCTTTAATGGTTGGCCCTGTTATGAGAGAACGGCCTGTTTAAAAATTAATCATAAGATTACAGCTTAAGCACCATAAACACGTGCCTATTTAAATACAGAAATGTCTGTCTTGCATTTCAAAATTCTACAAATTCTACAAAAAGACAAACAGGCTGTGACTTATACAGTCATCAGCAGTTCCATAACTTTCAAAAGTGTGAAGCTTTTGTATAAACACCAAATTTCTTAGCTTTAAATTTACTTAGACATCGAAGGATGCCAATAATAGCTACTGGTTTTGTCACTAAATACTTAGTCACTAAATATTTATTGAAGCTTAAGACTTTATGCAATATGGTATTATGAAGTTTTAAAAGCCCTAGTAGTAGCTCTGTATTGCGATAGATGCTGCACAGAAGCACTATCCTGACTAAAAAGAACTTACAGACTAAATATCAAATGAGATGACAACATATGGTGTCTCAGTGGATGATTGGAATCCAAGGCAGTGGTATCAATTTTGCAACAGTCTGTTTTTTCTCATATTATTTGTAGACATCAAGGCAATGGAGAGCCTTAACAAAACTGCAAAAGTCAAATGTAACGTATGGAGATGTTGAGAGAGATTACGTCCCAAATACATTAGGCTCAACAACAGAAAGCATCAGGGCATTTTTTGAAAGTGAACCCACTTTTGAAAGTGGGTTTTGGTGTCTCCAGGATAGACCCAGAGAGGTCTCCAGGGTCTTGAGAGAGATGATGTGCAGGCTAGGAACAAACCATGAAGCCTTGTTGAAACTGAGATATATGGCCTAACTTCTTTGTGAGAGAGAAGGATGGAGAAGTAGAGATTTGTATAGATGGACAGAATGCTCAAAAGAGGGGCTGAGGAGAATGCTTTTTGCAGCAAGCCTTTGAATGGATGTTCAGCATCATTTTGAATAGCATTACATCAGACTAGAGAAACAGGCATATTGGTTGCTGGAATAGGCGGCTTGAGAATGCAGCAAGGAATTTTAATCATGTGGCTAGAAAGAAAACTTTGTATTTTAAAACTATGACACAAAAAGAATCTGAAAAAAGATTCGGCTTACCTCTGAGGATGTAAAGACAGCCCGTAGGGATGCTGGCATCCTATGTGTCAAACAGGATGGTGCTATTGTCTGTGAAAAAGAGGCAACAAAGCAGAAAAGACAGGTGAAAAGTTTAGAGTTCTGCAGGGTTTTTTGATCTTGAACTACAGACAGTTACCTATGAAATGAAACAGATACAAGCTGAATCATACTGCAGCCAGAAGCATACAAGAACAGTAAAGCAAGGCTGTAAAAGTAGATTAGCTACTAAGCACCTGAAATTCTGTCGCCAGGAGCACTATGCTGACAGAGTATGAATGGCATCGGTGATTTATTGTAAATAGTAAACTGAAAAGTAAGCAGTGAGTCGAAAGAGAAAGGAAAAAGAGCAGGTAAAAAAGTAAGTGGAGATATACAAGAAGTAAGCTTAGGAGGCTGAAAGAGATTTTGATTAGGAGAGTGATGGGCTATGGAAGGCAAAAGGTACAAGAAAAAGCAATATGAGGTGGGATTGGATGCACTGGACAAGTGAAAAGATCAGAGGACCACCACTGGAAAGAAGCTCCTGCACTTGAACAAGTCTTATTTCTACCATTTGATAAGAGGTCCATTACAAAGAGAAACTCCCTCGCTGGTGAATTTGAGGAGCTGGGACTGCAGATGTGGAATGAGATTAAATTGACATGCTGAAATTTCTCAACCATGGAGTTAACAAAACTGAAGAAAGAGGGGAAGGAAAAAAGGCCTTTCTAGTGAAGGTAGCCTGGTGGTTGTGTTAATGCCAGTGGATGCATAAGCTGAAGACGCATCAGGGCTAGGGGCTAGTAGAATGGGCCTTACAGTGATGGAAAGAGAAAAGAATGAATGGTGTAAGACAATAAGGCAGGAAGAAAATGAATGATCATATAAATAGCAAAAAGGCAAGTGAGGGGATAGTTTAAGGCTACCTGGATGTCTGAATGTTCTTGGCAACTGACAAGAATTGAACCAAGGCTATAGGATCAGGATCATCAAATATGACTGATCCAACATGAGGTGATGCTGTGTCAGTGGGGTTTACCTTAACTTAGTGTTCAGGAAATTATTAAATTTTATAGGAAGGCAAGTAGAGTAGGTCTGTGAGATACTTAGCTTTACAATAGCATGCTTGGAAACTGTGGGAAGTATTTGTGAAGTCAAGTGGAGCAGGAAGTTCAGAGAGTTGGATGTGTGAGCTTGGAAGTTTGTGAGTCAAAGCTGCAAACTTGACTTCTAGTTTGGATAAGGGAAAAAAACTTTCAGAAAAGGATGAAGGTATAATACCTGAAAAAGATGTAGGTTTCAGTAGGAATTAGCTTTTGACAAATAGAGAAAAGCTCTTGTCAGCAGAGAAAGGTGTATCAAAGAGTTAAAATAGGAGTTGCCAAAAGTCAAGCCTTACAAAGCAAATGAAAACAAACAGCTAAATGTTTGTCAAGCATATAACAGCAACAAAAAAATAAGTCTGCTTCACAGAGAGAATGAGATAGGAATTAAAATTAATCTACAAATAACCGAAAAAACTAAACAAATTTTTGGCTATTTTCTATACAGATGATAAAGGTGAACCTGGAGGTCAATGATAATGATGGCATGTGGGGCTTTCACATCTCCTTATGTTTTGTCTTTGCCTAAGAACTTGATGTGTGCCTGCACTGGGCAGCTGGTAGTGTCCATCCCAGAACTACGAAGAAACTGGTGTATGAGATGATAGTCGAGCAGCAGGGAGTTTTGATTCATCTGTCAAGTCAGAAATGACATTGTATGACTGGAGAACAGCAGTGGTGCCTGTATTTGGGGTGGGGGGACGTGTGGTCTAGGCAGCTACGAGGTATTTATCTCCCAAAGATAACTGATGTTCTGGATTTAAAAAGGCTGTGGGTTTAATCTGTTCATTTGAAAGTCAACTCTTTAAATCACTTGAAAAAATTAGTCCCCGGAGAGACTGAGGAATTATAAAGTAGGTGAAGGACCTGTTGAAGAAGAGCTGCAGCTCAAGCTGTAGGAGGGACTGTTGGACAGGTGCCTACAGGAGTTCTACATTGGGCAGTCCTGTGACTGAACTGCTGTCATGTGTTCATTAGGGTCAGTGATATAAAAGCAGAAGCATGCTGAAAAAACCTGATGGTCTGCCAGAGGAAGCAAACACCTGGAGGATGGAAATATCCTCTAGGCTGGCATTCAGGATTGCTGTAGTAGGTTGAAATAAGGTAGCACAGAATGCAAAGGCATGTTTGTGATGAACTAAAATAATTTCTGGTATAGGATGGTATTTTTTTTCTCGTCCCTTCCAACTTTGGATAGGTGAGCCACCAGCGTGATCTAAAACAGAAAAGGTAAATGTGATGCTCAGTTCTTTTAGATTATTGCCAGCAGAGTTGGGAAGCATGAACCCCCTTGTAGACTGTTCTGGCTCACAGTCTGTAATTCTGATAATTTTTAAGAAAGTTGATTTAAACTGGAAGGGAGACAGGAGAGGACTTTTGGGATCATCAAGAAAATTATGAATATTTCTGATTATAATCTGAAGACTATATCTTAGGTAAATTAACAAAATGAAGACTTAGGGAGTCTATGACTAATTCCCATTAAAAAAAAAAAAAGCATGAAGTAAGCACAAGGGAGGGAAAAGAACCATTCGCACTAGCTATAGATTGGTGTATAAATTGTTAGAAATTAAAAGAAAGTTTCAAATCATCAGAGCAATGAGATGATGGAGTAGTACTCCAGAAAGTGTGAAAGAAGCAAAGAATCCAACAGCACCAACATTGGAGCTGGCTGAGTTGGTGAAGAGGCTTATAAGGTAAATTCAAGGTAGACAGTGGTGCTGCTGGAGAGACCAGTATGCAAAGAGGGGGTTGCTGTCAAATTTTAGATTTAAAGTTGTTCTAGAGGCAGAGAGAGAAGGTCAAGTGGGAGTGAGGAGGACAGGAGGGAAGAGGGAGATGGATGATGAGAGTGTGGGATATGGAGCAGAGGATGCAGAAAAATAGCAGAGAGGTGTTAGAAAACGTTAGTGTAGAATTGGAGGAGAGGGAACTGTGGAGGAAGAATAGAGCGGATGCGGTGCCACAGAAAATGAGCAGTGAAAGGTATGTGTGTGGCATGGGCAGATGGACAAGAAGATTACAAAAATTAAAAGCAAACAAGAGTTTTTAAAATGGTATGAAGTAATTTTTGTAGACCTCCATGTTAACCAGCTACAGTGCTTTATCACCTTTCCAAGGGTTAGGAAGGAGTAGGTGACTGGTGTCCAGCTCTCAAGGAATCCAAGGGAAGCAGTGAGGAATGCAACAGGATGGGCTCCCTAGTGCTTGCAAATGTTTTTTCTATCAGAGTCCTTTATCCAGGAAGGAGTGAGGAAGAGACCTACGCTCTGCCTCTGAAGTTTTTACTGGGGCAGGTCACAGGAAATGCAGCCAGGAACGGGAGTTCCCCAAGCCTCTGTGCACCAGAGGAGGCCTTTAGAGACCGTATCTCCACATCTTAAACGATTACTAAGCTTTTGGCGCCAGTCCTTAAGCATCAAGTTTCTTGCTCTACTGATGGATGACACAAGACAGCTCTTCCTTTTAGCCTTAAATATCCAGATAACAGAGAAATACTATGCTCCCTCATGGCCAGTGCTGCCTGGCTTATTTAGACATTAGCTACGTGTCCACAGCAGATTTTAGATCTGTGGTTTTTTTCTTTTTGATTTCTTTTTTTTTGGCCACAGCTGAACTTCAGGCAGAGATTGGTGCAAAATTTTACTTGTCTCAAGATATCTTTGATGCTGTAACATTGGGTGTATAGCAGAACATCTTCTTCCAAAACTATAAATGACGTGCTGTAGAAGGGTCCTTTAAATACCTTCAAAATTCTGAAAGCCGAAAAGTACCAAGTCTATCATTAAATGCTTCTGTCTTTTCTTAATGCTGATACTATTTGATAACTACCTTTTCTGAGAGAAATTAATTTTGAATGAATGTCTCACACTGCATACAACCACAAGTTTGGATTCTGATCACCGCTGCAGTCACATACATTGGAAGGAAGCTTGTGTTGGAGAGCTCAGTCAGAAAAACATTGCAAAAACGTCTAACTAATCTATATCCCAGTTAAGACCTAGGACATAACCTTCTCTTTGACTTGGATAATATGTCAGAAAAGAACTTTTACTTTGGATTTTTTTCCTTTCCAACACTGACCTCCTAAATATGGGTTGAGATTTAAGTGGTACTTGGAACCATCAACATTTTTGGAACATGAAAAACCTCAAGTTTTCTCTGAACCTGCTCCTGCCCTCCCATATGTCCTTCTAAGTCAGCTCTGTGATTTCTTTTTTGTCTTACTCTTAGGTCCCAGATGTTCTGGTCAAGTGCAGTTTCCTGTGCAACCAGCAGGCAAGGACTTGGCTGCTCTTCATCCTTGCTGCAGCATTCTGTTTTGTCTCTTGATTTATAGCATATGTTGGTCCCTTTTGGCTAAATCAGAGTCTTTGGAGTCTGGTTCCTGCAGCCTGTCCCACCCACCCAGACCAAGGCCAGGGTGTCGTTCTGACTGTGTGTTTGGCAGAAGCAGAAAAGCACTTCCCAAGGAGCTGACAGGCTCCCTGCAGAAACTGGGTTGTGCTATTGTCCACTTTGAATGCTGTCTTCTCTGAGAAACTGTCTTAGAGATGGAGAAGGAAGAAAGATTGCACGTACTCACATTGGTTTTGCGTAGTGGAAGGTGCCTATCAACTGCTGGAGACACCAAAGAAGATCTATAGAAGATTTCAGAGGGAACCAAATCATTTTACCTGTAGACAGGTGCATAGTTATCACAAAGAAAGCCTTGGCATCTCATTCAGCTTGCCTTTTGGTATTGAGTAGGTTCTTTCCTCCTGCTCTTTCTTCAGTTGTGGGTATAATAGTACCGTAGCATCATAGCCTTTATTAATGACTTCTTATGGAATATTTTTCTCCTTGCTTCCTGGATCAGGCACAGATCTCTGCTCCAGGCATATCCTGAGTTGCACTCTTCAACGTGATCATCATCTGGGTAATACAGGCTGTGTGTGGAACAGACACTCAAAAACAAAATCTGAGCTTATTATGAGTTTTAAAATGGAAGCCTGAAAGGTTACAGTCTTTTACTTTCTCAGTTCCAAATACAAAATGCATGATTAGAGGAGTACCTGGCTTTGTAGCGCAGTATCATGCTCTCAGTTGAGTTTAAAACCTCCCGTTCCAAGCTGTCAAAGTGTGTCAGGGTGACAGTGCTTTAATCTTGAGGTGTTATTAACACTGAGTTAAGGCTGTAGGATACTCCTGCGAGGCCATGTGGAACTAGGGAGACACAGGCAACCTCCCTTCCTATAGGGCTGTGCAGAGGCATCTCTTGCTAATGATCATTATATTAATTGGAACAGCAAGAGGTAAGGGAGGCCTCTTGAGCAAAAGTTGCTGGAGACTGCACTGTTCTGTTTCTGCACTGATTGCCTGTGACTACCTTTTGGAAATCTCATGGCCAGCCTGGTTATGCACAAAAACTTGTGTTTGGCATACTTTCAGTTTACCTGTGACATGTAGGAATATAATGACATCCTGTAGTATAATTGATCTCCACTGGGAAGCCAGGTTGCCTGTCTCTTTAAACTGTGCTTCTTCGATGGTAGTGATTCTCATTGAATTGTAGCATCTTAACAGTCTTGCTGCTCACATCACTGAATGTTATCTTGCTTGCTTTCTCAAGAAGAAATAAGTGAAAGGAATAACAACAACAACAAAAAATAATCAGCTTGCTCTGCAAAGAAACTGGCATTTTCTTTCTGAATGCTAGAAGATCTAGGTCACTTGTTGGGTTAAAGAAGTGTTGGCAAGGAATGTGGCTATGTGTCATCGGAAAGCCTGGGAGAAGTAGCATATGAACTGGACTGAGATGCTGTAAAGAGAATAGCCCTGGAGAAACCATTAGTTTTACAGTTTTGGTTTTGATGTTTTCATTTTAGAAACAGGCTGAAGCATTGCGAGCGTGTTAGTCACGCTTGGATTTAAATTTAGCCTTGGTAAAGCTAATTAAAAATATGTTTAGTGACAGTGTGTAAATGCACGCTTTGAACTTGCATCTTTTACTACTGCTGTAGGAATCTGTTCTCTAAATATACAGCTTACTACAGCCAGCGTGGTAAGGGGGTCCAACTGTGTGAAGAAACGAGCACAAAGTGATCAGATCATGGCCCAGCCCCTTGAAGAAAATGAGGTTTCCTCGTGTGAAAGGGGTAAATGAATGCTAACTCAGTGTGAATCCTGGTCTTCCCTGTCTTTGTGTAGCCAGTGTGTAGTGTCTTGTAAACCAGAGGCAAAATGTGTCTGATGTCTTAGCATTGTTTATCACCCCAGTAAGATAGTATCAGAGATTGTAAAAATTTGTGTTGTTTTTTTTTTGGAGACACGGGAAAAACAAAATGTCCCTCTTGCATTTGGAATTTTATATTCTTAATAGATCGCTCAGACAGCAGCAAAGCTGCCTTTATTCACTGGATGTGGACCGAGTTGATAGACCATTCTTTGAGTAATGGGATGATACTCTGATATGTTTTATTTGCATACTTTTCTCTGTCTGCTCGCAGTTAGCACAAATAAATCTGGATCTCCTTCCTAAAGGGCTGAGTTGTCTTCAGGGAGTTGTTGTAGTTTGCCCCTGGAGTCTCCCAGAACTCTTTTTTCGCCCTCGATTCCCCCCCAAAATGCCCTCTTTTTGTGTTCTCAGTTTGTGAGAAGTAACTTGTAGTTCTTCATGGATGATACACCAACATGTAGGTGCACGTTCAGGGCCTCACTATAAAGTCCGTGTTATATTTTTACACTTTCTGGAATAAGAATTTTACTGAGATGTATAAGAATGTGCGATTTTTTTGTTTGGTTTGTTTGTTTTGGGCTGAGTTTTTTTCGTTTCTGTTTTTGTTGGGGTTTTTTTGTTGTTTTGTAGCATTTCTTAAATAAAGTTTTAAAGGAATTTTATGTTTTGGACACAGAAATCCATTTACTGTTTATGGAAATCACACTACCTTGGACCAAAATGAACTCATGCTAGTGCCTGAATGCATCTACACTGTACTTCAGTTCAGCACCGTGCCACCAATAATTTAGCGACCAGAAGGAAAGTAAAAACATATCCAAGCGAAATGATAATGATCTCGCATTCTTACAGCATTTTTCATCCAAATAAATTTCAAAGCCTGGCCACAAATTTTCACCAGACAGACTATGGGAAATATGTTGTAATGTAACATAGTACAAAAGTGAGATTTGGGTGGGGCTTAAAACTCAGCAGCAGTGCTGTTGGTGCAGGTCCCCTTTATTTGGGGAGGTGCAGAAGAGAGGAGAAAAAAGTGTTTCTGGGACGATTTGATTTTTAAAAGGCTATTTTTTTGAGGTTCCTGAAGAAGTTGAAGCATTAGAAAAAGTTTGTAGGGAGATGGATTAGCTGTCGAATTTGCATGGTAATATTTACTTAGTGGCTTCATAGTGTTATCACATGGATAACTTCTCTGCATGCGGCATATATGCCGCAAGGAGCAGCTGCTTAACAATGCATAGCAGCACATTGAAACAATTTAGGACCAGAAGTGAGTTAATTAAAACCAGCTGGGGAGAAGACCTGGACTTCTGAGAGTCCAGAGTTCTGTAGAAGCATTTGCCCACCGTGCAAGAGCAGTTGTGAAAGCAAGCTCAAATATTAAGCTGAAGTGGGGAATGAAGCGAAGCTTAGGAAATACTAGTAAGGAGATTACAGTAGCCTCTCACTCATTCCTGCTGCTTGTTCCCTCATCTCAAAGCTAAGAGAACAAGAAAAGGGATCCACAAAAGGGAAAGTATTGTTGGCATTTGGAGATGGTGAAAATGTAAGGACTGTTAAATGTGCGCCTTGGTGCAACTAGGGTTGATGTGCAGGTTTAACGATAAGCTCATTTGTTAAATTTTTCCAGGATTGAGGCTCGATACTGGCAATAAATAGGGGGATATAGGAAAGGCATTTAAAACCATGATTGGAGAAGGGACACTCCAAGGAGTGTGGTGGTTTTGAAAGCAAGGAGGAAAGGGTTGGGGGGGAAGAAATGTGTAATTTTACATGGCATGTAATTAACCTGAAGGACTCACTGCTAAAGGAATTACTAGTAGAAGAAATAATTGAGTTCAATGAGTCTAGAAGGATTCAGAAAGGATTAGACATTTATATATATAAATAATAACAAAGACATGAGTATTATATGGCATTTAGAACACAAGACATAACGTTTTGTAATTTAGGTATAAACCAAACACGTCCTGCAGTTGAGAAGAGTCTCTCCCTTTAGACTGGTTACTCTGTATGTTATGGGTGTTATTTCTTCACCTTCCTCTATAGCGTCTAGCCATTGTCTGAGGGATAAAAGTCTAGTTTAGTTTAAAATTATTATGTGTTGCTGTTTATAAAGTTCTGGTTTCAATTTGTTTGCAGCAAATATTTAATGAGGCAGAATAAAATTGAACACAGGCACTCGCAAAAAGAATCATGAGAACTTTAATGTCCAGAAGATGTCAGGGCTATATTGCAAAATAGTATGGGAGTTTGTTTTGGGCCTGTTTTCCAGCAGCCATGCCACCTCCTCCTGGTCAATGAGAACTCTGGGTGCTCAGATACTGCTTTTTCTGTGTGTAAAACAAAAATTTACTGTTTTAGACTCGGCAAATATAGGAATTGTGTGGGTTGCCCTTTGTGTTACCCCATTCAACTTCATAATAACCGCTTTAAAAATAAGGCAGCTAGAACAGGGTATGGGACGCTACATGTGGTCTCATCAGACCTTTTATGCAGTGGAAGAATAATGTCCTTTGACTTGCTTTGGTACCCTTTATTTATACTTTGCAGAATTGTTTGCTTTTTGTTGCTGCTTCCAAGCGTTGTGCTGAAAGATTTAATGTTCTGCCTACTCTATCCCTTCAGATCTTTTCTCTGATCTGTGCGCCACAGTGTGACCTTTGAGGGTAGGACTTTCAACAGACTTTTTTGCTGGCCTCTTACATTTCTCTACATTTAGTCGCATAAGCCATCTGTTGCCCATCAGAGTGTAGTTACCCTTTAACAGCTTTGGCAAGAGAAATGAAATTTTGGGAGCCTCTGCCTTAGGTGTGAAGCTTTCAGCTGGCTTGCGTGGTAGCACTCATTAACCTTTTGCTCTGTCAGTTCACTGGGTTGCAGTCTGATGGAGTTTTTAATTGTTCCTCTTTGCCACTAGTTTGTGTCCAAATACCAGTTTATGTCCAAATTTTTGCTATCATCTCTGTATAGCTCAGCCCTGCATCAGTGCAGAAGTTAGTGCATACTGGAAACACCACTGAAATTTGTGGTGGTGGTCCCTTAGCTACTCCACATGTCTACCATGGCTTTAAAATAATGTGAAATCTTTGCTGATGTTTGCTGTATGCCATATTGAACACATGAATTATTACATATGTAAGCCCTACCATACCAATCTGAGGACAATTGTGATGCTGGATTTAGAACAGTACTGCAAGTGAGGAGTCCAGTGCTCAGAATTCATTTGCTAATGATTCGTCCTGTGGCTTGAACTGACCAGCTTATCTTCTGGGGGCTTAATTTTCTCACCTGTAATAAACACACTAATTACCATAGCATGGTAATATTTACTTAGTGGCTTCATAGTGTTATCACATGGGTAGATAGATTTTGGATTTAGTGGTCCGAGGAGTGTAGAGGCAAACTCTTGTGCTTTAATATGACTGTATAGATTGAAACCTATGAGAGAGAAAACTGTTCTACTGTGCTGGATGCACAAGAAAATTTCTGTAGCAGGGCAAGATCCTCCTGATATACCATCTTCATTGTTGAAATGTTAGAGAGCAATATATTCTGCCACTTACAGATGTAGAGGCTTGGCTCTTCTAATCCCTTCTGTGAAGAGAAAGGGTGTTGGATGAGATACCATTGTTTATCTCCACCTTCTTTAAACCTTCCAGCAGGGCCCCAGGAGTGCACCACGCAGCACGTGCAGTGCCTCTCCTTGGCAGTGGGTTGCTGTTCTGGAGTGGGTTGCAGTGGTTTCGAGTGCTGCGTGGGTCTCCAGCTCATGGCCTGTGGACTACACCTGGCAGTGCTGCCACTGGGCCACAATGGCACTAATAAGGTGTAGGCACATAAAATGATTTTGCAGAGTGATCCTGTTATTATATTCTATGCTTTCATCTATTTTTCTTTTATGTTCTTCCCACCTTTTTGTTCTGAAAGCAGTTTACAGGATTGTTTTCTTTTTAACTGCCACCCCCTCAGCTGCTTTGTACAGTTGTCTTTCTCCTTATGAAGGCTCAACCTTTCTCCCAGTCAATAGCTGTTTTTTCCTTTGTAGGGAGTCCATGGGCTTTTTGTGCAAGTAAACCAACATGTTTTTATTATGAAGTGGCATTTTCTATTGAAAGATCTCAGAATGATTGTTCAATGTGGAATGACTGAATTCTTTGAGATATGTTCAGATTATCATAGCTAACAAACTGGAGGCTTGTGGTGTATCTCATCTTAGACTTACCAATAGTTACCAAGACTTACCTTAGCTTAGATTTACCAATATCAACAGCTCCTTCTGACCATTAAAAATCAAAGATCTAAACTTCTGAGTACCTATATAACCTAAAACAGAAATAGACCATCACATGTTAAAGAGCTATCTAGGGTCTTATTTCCACTTATATATATTATGCCCCATATAAACTTGCATAAAAGCTTGCATGCATTGAATCATATTGGGTTTCTGTTTTGACTCAAATCAAGGGCAGAATGTCCTTAAGTTGTTCATAGTAGTCACCTGGATAAAACTTATTTGATGAGGTTGGTAACGTTTCAAAACTTTGTCGGTGTTGGGGTGCAAAGGACAAGTCAGTACAGCCTTTAGCATTTACTGTTGTTTTCGCTGCAAAAGAGATTAGTTAACTAAATGCTCCTGAGGTGCATTTGGAAGCCAGTTGAAATATTACATGCAAATACAACAAGAAAATTCTTATGAAGATACACCTACGCATCCTTTTGTCTGTTTGCTTGGTTTGTAGTAATCTCTGGCTCAACCTGTGGTGCGTTTTATATTTTTAGAGCAAAAACCCTTTAGGGCAGCGATGGTGTCTTTCGGTTTGACATGGCAGCCATTGTGCTGCTGTTGGAAATATTTCATAAGTAACAATAACGTATTTCACTTGGAAATCAGATCTTACGCTTTTGCATTCTTCTCATTGAGTGCTTCAGATTGATTCTGGCTGTGCTTGCAGTCTGCTGGCTCCCTGTCGCATACAAAATGTGAATGAACTCTTGCACACTTACTTAAACCACGAGGCTTGCATTTTTCTTCGTGCAAAAACAGTCATCTTGTTCGGAAAACATCAGGTAGTCATAGAGTTAGAACAGGACAGAGAAGAACAGAGGTATGCTATTAACTCCTGATAGGTAATTAAACAACCACCCCCCCCTACTCTCCCCCCAAAAAGCCTAAACCAAAATTTAACAGACAGTAAACGTGGATGATTTCTGTTTTATCTTGCAGCCTGATATTTTTTTTGCTCTTCCTTTCCCCTTTGCTTGCAAGCTATACTTATTTTGCATTCTGACTCAATACTTCCACATAATTATGTGTGTGTTTTGATTTGTGTCCATTGCCTAAGGATTTAAGTTCAACTGCAACACAGCGTTCTTAAACTGAAATACAAATGTCTGCAGTGAGTTCAGCACCAGCTCACGCAGCCCGTGCTGCTTTCTCTGTGTCTGAAGAGATGGGTTAAATGGCCAGGTGCTGTAGTTACAAGAAGGCAGTAAATCTGTGTAGTATGCAATATGTATAGTTGCCATACGTTTATGCAGTTTGTCATACAAAATGGAGAATTTGTCATAAAGGAGATGCCTATGGAATTGGCACAAGGATGTTGCCATCCCGGGTATGGTACATAAAGACATATTCATACCTATATACTCCCTTTCTCTATGCATACAAGCAGAATCCTAGGAGATTCCATAATCTGATCCCCTGTCATGTCTAGATAATATAGTAAAAATGCAGTTTGGCCTGAACTGATGATTGAACTAATATTTTTGGACTCTTTCACTGCATAAATGTTCAAGCTGGTAACTTTTAGCATTAGGAAACATTAGGTTATTATCACTGCTTTTTCTGCTTAGGCCCCACCCTGGAGAGGTCTCTTAGTTTCAAAACAAAAGGTAGTAAAAAGCACAGCCATTGAAATGAAGTTTGTAATGCACTTTAGGTATGCATTCACGCTGTGGTCATAAAAATGGTTTACTTACTGCTAACCTATTTCTTTTATAAAAGATTTAAAAAGCTTGGCAATAGAGATTTCTCACAGTAATTATTATGAAACGTGTAACAACATTTCATTGATATTTTTCCTTCCACAAAAATATCTTGTGTTTTTCAATTTCAGTTTATTGAGAATCAATCTTCTGCTAAATATTTTCTTCTCTGTCAGAATGCATTTAATTTCCCTACACCTACAGTTTTATTTTCCAGCTACTCACACTTCCAAAACCTATCACTCTTGCCTTGTTGTTTATACTGAGTGTAGTAGCAGTTTACACTGATTTCCTGAGTCAGTATAAATTTAATTTCTGTGTACAGTTTGAGCAAGCTTTACAGTGTGAAAGGAAAGCCAACAATACAGTCAGGATGAATAAAACCATTTAGGGTTATGTAATGTGCATTCATGCTACTATTATGCAACAGAATTATTACTTGTGGCATCCTTAAATCCATTTTGAGTTCTGCAGCGTTGCCTGCTGTCTCATACAGGATATTATTTGTTTCTACTGAGTGAGCAGAAAGTGTTGATGACCTCCACTATAAAATTAAATTACATTCCCGGAAGGGGAAAAAAATAGTGCGATACTTTTCCAGGAAAAGCATCACAGGTAGGTACTGGTGAAAAAAAAATGGTATTTACATTTCTGAATGGTCAAAATACAATTTTTTTTTCATGGTCACCTATAATTTTCATAGAATGGTATGATACTTGCCACGTTAAATTTGTCTGACTGTGTTAGTGGTAATATCAGTCATCTCTTCTCTTTGCTATACTTGGCATTTATTAAAAAATGACAGCATATTTTGGTTTAGAATTTTTCATAAAAGAAGCATGACAAATGGCTTCATTGACCACTGTTTCACAAACAAAATTTATATAATAGCTTTCCTCTAATATTTCTTAGGGTAGGTGTAGACTTGTCATCTTTAACATTCAGCTTATAAATATGAGGATATTGGAGAATTTTAAACTTCTATGCGGTGGTGATGTCATTGTGCTGATATCATAGCAGTATTAAGTGGCATTAAAATTCAGTTGTACTGGAAATAATCCTATGATGTGTACCCTTGTGTCAAAATAACCAAGGGTCATATAACAATAAAATAGGGAATTAGGGAGATGGGAGGGGATGCAATATTAAAATTGCAGTTATGCAGTCATTGCAGCATAAGCATTGAGGTGGATGAGACCAGGAGATGAGGCTTGGGACAGGGTTACATACAGACTCAAAGGACAAGGCTTGCCATTTCAAGGTAGACTGAGTTATTTATGGCTTAGGACAACTTTAGCAGCTGTATTTTTTTTGTACCTGAGAGAGTATTGATGTAGATGACATGAGGAGAAAGGTCCAATGTTGTAGGCCTTTGAAATATAGATTAGTTTCAGGAGAAAGTACTCTGTGTAGATGTCACAGTATTGTCACGTCATTGAATTAGGTAACTTGATTTCTACTAGCTTATAGTATCTGCCTTGTATAAAGTTCTTTAACTGGGAAGTGACATGGCCTTAACCATTGGTGCCACATTTTCAGAGTTTAGTTAGCTCTTCTGTAGGAGATTTACACACTAAGTGAATTTCATTATGTGTGTTCAACCTAGCTGCTTATAATAAGTATCACATGTTGTGTCATTTAACAAAAAATATCACAATGATTTCTGCCAGTATTTTTTTTTCAAAGTATTTGTTCATACCTGGGTTTGTACTGCTCCTTGTTTGCTGTGCCCTTAGTTGTTGGCTCGTGACAGCATTCTGCAATTGCTTGGTAACAGTGCAAAAGCTAAGGCCATGTGAAGGTCTCTTCTGTTGAACACTCTGGGGTCTCAAACCTATATTAAGATCTAGACTGACTGGTATTGCATGACACTGGCAGGCAACTCCTCCAAAGAAGGGAACATGGGTGAGGAGGAACTATGGAGAAGTTTTCATTTCACTAAAAGTCTTTTCAAGTCTTCTCAAGTTTATTTTCAAGCTCCCAGTAGACGTTACAAAGACCTGAGCTGAGATCTGGCATTTTGAGCTGAATGCATGGATTGTCAGGTTTTCAGTTGCTATTTTTAGCTTCTGCTATCTGCTTGTTGCAACAAAACTGGGTTGGTTTGGTGATCTTCTACATATGCTATATGGACTCAGTGTAGAAATGCTGTTGCTTAGTTTTATAGGTTACTTGTCATCTATGGACTCAGAAGTACTTCATAGAGGAGGTCAGTGTTAACCTGCCTTTCCATAGCTGGAAAAACTGCGGCACACCGAGGTCTTCCTTATGACTCTACCCAGGGCTAATATTACCATGGCTTGAATTTCAAGAGTGCTAATTTCTTGAGCTACTTTTGAGGACCTCCCAGGAGGGACTCTTCTTCTTGCAGGACTGTGATCTGAAGAGCCAATCTTCCTACCATCTGCAGTTAACAGATACTTTGCTTTGTGAAACTAAAATTTTTGAAATTAAAATGGCTTTCATTAATCCTATATACTTGAGGAGTACTTAGCAACTCAAGCTCACAGTACAGAAAATCTTGTATTTACATACAGAATGTAAGTCTGGATCATGGTTATCTGAAAACACAGCATAACCAAGCAGGACGTTTCTACTGTTTGTCACTCCAGAAGTTAATATCATCCATCTCTATAAAACATGAAACAAATCAGAATAACAGCCAAATATGCATTTGGCCACCACTAAGTTTACCTAAAACTACTGGTCACCATTTGCAAGGAGTGCAACTATTTTCTCTGCTCATCTACAGTCAGATTACTGAAAACTATTTCAAAGTCACATGAAATATTTGCATTCTGCCATGTTTTGTGCCATTTTCCCCACCCATTACCCATTCTTTTCTCCTTTATGGTTCCTAGTAAGTAACTCAGCCTGGGATCTATAAGGAGATTTTGGCACCTACATATTTCCAGGACAGAGTGGAAGCAGTGAGAGTGTGGGGAGGGAGGAAGAGAAGTTAAGGCAAGGGTTGCTGGCAGAAACAGTAATTACTATTTACTGTTTCTGGGGCACAGGGGAACTGTCCCAGCTGCCTATTTCCCTCTCTCAGGGACCCTCTATAATCCATACCTGTAAAAGCTTTTATTAGTTTTGACAGTTAATCACTGACTGTTTTATGCAAGTCCAAAGACGCTATGTAGAGCTCTTCCCTCATGGAGACACTATGTAACACTTTTTTCATCTATAGAAGTCAAAATATTTTACAAAATGGGCTGATTTTAGTGCCAAATAGGCAATAAAACTTACTTCCTTGCCTTCGTTCCGGTGCCTTGCTCACTTAGCTGTCTATTAACTTGGGTATTTACTGCTCGGTTTGGCGATTGGGCATTTTGGTGTTCCTACGCACTGAAGAGAGGGACGATGCTGGGTTTTACAAGAGTAATTATCTTCTAATACAAAAGGACTTTGGAAAGATAGCTGATATGGGACACATTTGTTTGCTGGGTCAGAAGAGTATTTCTAGTAAATGTCAGTTGATGACAGCTATTCCTCAACAATGTAAGATGCTCATGACTAAGAGCCTTACCTGACTTACTGGTTTCTTTTGCTTGCTTTTCTAGCAAGGAACTAAGTGTCAATGTCCAGTCAGAACCACCACAAAGAATATTTATACATACTGACGTATTCTGAAAATACTATGTCCCTGGCATGGTTACAAGAGAATAAGATTGTGGTGAACTGCAGGACTGTGAAACACGTCAAACAAAAATGAAAATGGTTTAAGTAATCTGATGTTTCAGGTTCAGTTATCTGACATACAATCATCATTGAGTTAAAAGAATAGGGTGGGAGGGCTAGTCTTGATTTTGTTAAAAGTCCTTCTAACAAGAGAGGTGAGAGTCAGGATGAGAAGGAACTTTTTGTAGGTAGGAAGCAATGAGAAGGTAGGTGCATAAATCACACAAGAATAGCTAGAGATGAAGGTTTGGAGCAATTTTTGGTCTCTTTAAAAAGCTTGTATGCTGCACAGTGAACCTCTCAGATGACTTGACTCTCACTGAATAAAGTGGCTACATTCCTTTACTGCACAGATGCTTCTAAGAAGCGGGCCAAATTTGGAGGAGGAATTGATATGTTCCCATGGCTGAATAAGTTCCACCATTTGTAAGAGTTAGACAGTGCCATTTTTATGTAGACTTCTTTGAAGATTTTAATGCACTTGCTTAAAATCCTTTAGATGCATGTAGCAAGAGGTGATGTGTAAATCAGGCTTCTTTAATTTTGCTTTGATTCATTTAGAGCTAGTCCCACATAGTTAACTGATACCCAAATGAGTCTAAATTTGCATAACTTCAGAAGGTGTGAGAATGCACAGCTCAGCACCATGGTATGCATGATGTTTCTTATTTTCCCCAAAGTGGTTTTAAGTAGCTGCAAGGTGCCTGAGTGAAAGGGTTCTGACTGAGCAACAGCATTTGTGTAAGAGGCTTTTTTTTTTTTTTCCCTTCATCTGTTTTTATACCCCTAAATTTGAACCACAGCTTTTGTTCCTGTTTGCCAGCTCTTCAGACAGATACCAGCCAGGCTGTGAGGTCTAAGAATACGAGAGAGCAAGAATGCCTTTTGTATAATCATGGAATTAACTGGTCCTGGAAACTCTGGGTTGCTGCCAAGAAAGTTTATTTATGTGGTAAGAAAGGAAAGGAAAAGGGTGGAGCTTTGGAAATCCAGGGATACCCCTAGCTGGCGGATCATAGGAAAGAGCTAGTGAAGTTTTTTTGGCTTCTGAGTTAGGTGCAGTCAACACCTGATTTCCAACAGCATCCAAAATGAGGAAATGGGGGTTAGAGAAGTGGAGGGAGCTCTGTGGAGAGTTCCATATGAGTTTTATTTCCAAGTGCATTGCACAATAAAAGCATCCGCTCTCATGAAGGCAGGAGTTTAGGCTGCCCAGAGACTGCAGGCTGCGAAAGACCTGGCCACCCAAATCCTGCATTTCAAGGCACGGTTTCCTAGAGGGGAAATTCTGCTTCAGGTTCAGACTCTTATCTCATGCAAGCTCTTTTCCAGGCTGACAGTTGTGCATAGTGGAGGACAAGGACAGAGAGGAGAGTGATGGGATGCGAAGCTCTTAAATACTGCCAGCATCGCAGAACTGATTGGAAGAGGATGGGGGTCTGCACCCGGGGGCCTACCCTAACAAGACTTGAAATGCTTGTGATTTCATTTGATAAGCTTAGTCTGGTTACTGCTCTTTCTGGTGTGCACTGTTACGCAGTGTTGTTAGTGCAAAATTACCACGTTTCACGGGGTTGTTTTGTTGGGTTTTTTTGATGGTCATGTGGTGCGGACAGGGGGAGTCAGCACAATGTGTGTAAGTTTGAGTCAGTTCAGCATGATTGTCAGCTGCTGTGGATTTTATCTGTCAATACTCGTACAGGACAATCTTGTTTTCTTCCTTTTAAGGGTAGCGGGCTCAATTATAAAGTTCATTAAGATCTTTGTTGGAAGGAAACACAGTATCAAATCAGTTGTTAATATCTTTGCAGTTGTTCTTTACAAAAATGCTCAACTGAAGTGAGTAGGACTCTTATATAGCACCCTGAAGTCATATTATTAAGTTCTGTGTGGTTTTTTGGGTTTTGCCATGGAATCTGGTTGTTCTTCAAGCAGCTTTTCTATTTCATCTGTCGTGCTGCTTTCTTTAAGTGATGTGTGACTCCATGTTAAATGAAGGATACCATAGGTTTTGATTCTCACAGACTGGTGTTATGGATGCTTGTATTTTTGGAGCTTTTGAAGCTTAATCATTCCATGATTTGATTATTTTTTTTTCCCCTTCCCTCCACCCCTGCCAAGGATGAGTATAGATATTAAAGGATTTTGCTGGAGAGCCTGTGTGTAAGGCAGCAGTATCAAAAAAATAAGGGCAAAAACCATCTCATTCCTACTATCAGAATGTTAAAGCTGATTCACATTTATACAAACAGTGAAATGAAACATCCAAGATTAGAGTACCTTATTTTTATTGAACTTCTAACTTACTGCACTTTAGACAGTTTTTTATTCCAGCATAGGGTGTCCGTCCAGTAAGTTAATAAAAATAGCTAGAGTGGAAAAATCCCCATCTGGAAAAGCTGTAAGTTTAAAGGAAAGTCAAAAGCATTTTAAAATCTGTCAAAATCAGTAAAAATGGAGTTTAAGAGACACTAGTTAGTTAGGTGCTCTTGCAAATTATTTTGCAGAATTTCTAAACAAAACAAGTCTTTACTAGAAGTGCTAATGTTTTATATGACTAAACCTGAAGAATATTTGATACTTCATTTAATTATTGTTCATCCCAGTTGTTTTCTTTCAGTGCTCTTTTTCCTGTCTGCATAATGTCAAACAATCATGTTGATTTCATTCCACGATTCTCCCTTTCAGAATCTCAACAGATAATATTTGCATTGGAAAAAATGTTTTTTTGGGTAAAAGCGATTGTTTCCAGTGATGTTTCTGAAATAATGACATTTCGTATGTCTCTGGGTAGCAGCCTATTTTTGTACTGTTCAGAATTTGAACTATTTTTTTACCTTGGGTCTCTACTCCCTCTTGCTAAAATGTATCATTAATTTAGGAGATGGTGGATTTTATAATTAATTTATAATCCCATTAAAGGTTAACAGGTAGCATTTGTACCTTTGGCCCACGAGACTGTGGATCCAGACCTGTATTTTGACTGTCAAACTGAGTAAAATACGTGGCAACTTTGGGGAACATGCAGGTTTTGCTTTATTTTCCTGCCATCAGTAGACAAAATGGCAAGAGATCAGCGTATCTTGGGCAGTTCTTGTAGAGAAGGGCTGGTGGAACTGGAGATCATGGTATTGAAGGTTGCACGTGATGCCTCGCCAGATTCATAAAGGAGCGTTGCTTTTACAAACCTAGTAACGTGCTGTTCTGGTAATAAGCTGCTTGTAATTTAGGACCTGCTTACTCAAGCCCTGTATTGGTAGCTGTTGCAGAGATGTTTGGATATTATGCTGATACTCGTATCTTTTCCTCATCCTGCAATTGTGTGTGTGCCTATCTTGCACTTTCACAACGCCTTGGTGAGTCAGTGAGATTGTGTGTGGATTCAGGAGCCAGCCCGTTCGGGACAAGGTCAGGACCTTAATTGTAACCAGCTTGGAGTTGAATTATAGCTCCTTCAGTGCTGGGCTGGTTTTGGAGTCAGTTTGTGTTTGAAGGAACTTTTTGGCTTGGATGTGTTTTAGCGTGCGTGGAGCTCTCCTGTTTCAGCAAGAACTGTGTCTGTGGGTACTGTTTTGTGCTGTATAGCTGTAGATGATTGCCTTAAAAGAGAGTGGGCCCCTCTGAAGGTACAGCATTGCAGAGGATTACTAAAGATGTTAGACTAGATCAGTACCCACACAACCTCAGAAAATAAGGACTTGCAAGAATATACCTCAGTTCAATCTTTCTACATTTGCTTTTGAAAGATGCTGTCTTGTAGGAAGCTATTTGCTCATCAGTTACACTTGCAGATTAGTAATCAAAGTGAGACTGTTTAAAAGACATTTCAAAACTTAGACTATAAAATGGCATATCTGTTTGTTTAGTTTTAGTCTCGTAGAGGACCAAGAAAATCTTACTGAAGCCCTGAGATGTTGGGTTCTAGAATCTTTGTTAGACACGTTGTTGAAGGAGAAAAATGGAAGGAGCTGGAGAGCCTTTTTTCTTGTTTTGATGCACGAAACAATGCAAAACTTCTGGTGGCTTTAATTGGTACCACATAACAGTAATCACCATGTACCACTGTCAGAACTTGCAAAAAGCTTTAGGAACGTCTTTTAATAGCAGTAGATACAGTATTCCTCTGAGCAGACGACACAAAAGCAAACATGAAAAGTCTTTTGCCTTTGGGTAGCCTGGTTATGTCAGTGAGGAGATGGCCTCTTGATTAAATCCAGACTGAGCAGTTTCCTGTTAGCATGCTAACTCAGCCCACAATGTCTTATTCTGAAAGTCTGTTATTGAGCTCGTCTGCCAAGTCCTTTTTCCTTTTAAACTTACAGGCAGGATTGCTAAAATAATACAAATACAAACAGTCCCTAAAAGTCTCTTAAAACTATTTCTAGCAGCTTAATGTTTCGCTGACAAACTCAGTTTTACATTTTCAGGGTTTGGGGTTGTTTTACGTTTTGCTTTGGGGTTGTTTTGTTTGTTTTGTGTTTTTTTTAACATTCTCTTAACATGATGTCTTGGGGAAGTTGCAGTGTTGCAATTAATGGAAAATTTTGTGCATGTATCAATCTCGGAAGTGGATTCTGGAAGTGGATTGTTTGGGTCACAGTCACATCAGTGAATGAGAGGTTTTTATACACACTGAGTAGAATATGGCTGTAAGTCAATACATCACGAGTAAGGCAATCTGCTGGATAGAAAATTAATAAATACCGTGGTGCAGACTTTCTTCCCTATTTGAAAGCAGTTGTTCTGTGTAACTAGTTATTTTCAAAACTATATTTTAATGGTAAGATGATAAGTCAGCAAGAAAATTTAATATTTCTTCTGAGCAAGTTTTGCTTAGGGAAAATTTGAATGGAGGAGATAAATGTTGTTACTGCTATATTCTTTTAGTGTTTCCGTAATGATGGTGTCATATATAATTATATATACCTTTAAGCCAGGTATATAACATTTAAAACAGCCATAAGATCCATGGAACAAAATTTTGCAAGTTACTCAGGTGTAATTTCCTTCACTGCCTGTGGGGTTGCATTGGGATAACAGTGGGGTTTGTACTGTGCATTACCATGTGTATTTATAGAAGGTATTAATGGCTTCATGACACAAGACCAAGTTACCCAGTCTGTAGTTTCACCAGATGTAAACCTGCGGTGCTTCCAGAAATTGTCTGACACAAGTTTGGGCGTAAGATGTTTTGGCAGCCATGGGG
>JAOTQQ010000004.1:7320752-7406237 GCA_026546715.1 Gallinago undulata | reverse complement strand
ACCAGATGTAAACCTGCGGTGCTTCCAGAAATTGTCTGACACAAGTTTGGGCGTAAGATGTTTTGGCAGCCATGGGGTGAACTTGTCTGGGTTGAACCTGACCTCACCAAATGAAATAAAGGGCTCTGTTTTGGCTGGACCGCTCTCCCAAGCACAGTTTGCTGTAGCAGGTGGTCAGAAAAGACCCTCTGGGAATTGCTTCATTCAGTGGCTTAAAGTCAGTGTGAAGAGGTGCTGTTCTGCAGTTGAGATGTGGCTGCCAAGTTCCCTAGGACCTCTGCTTACCTACTGTGTCAATACTCCTCACAGTTTGTTGACAGGTCCTTATGTCCTTATTCTACAAGATGCTCCTGGTTCTTCCAGGGTTTCCTACAGACAGAAGCACTTTTCTGACAAAAAGCCTGTGCCTGGGCCCAGTTCTTGTTAGAAAGTCCAGAACATTGTGGGGTACTGCTGTTTTTCCTGTTTTTTCTTTCCCCATGTAGTCTGTGTTTTTTGGTGTTTACCAGAGTTGCTGGTGACTGTAAGTCATGAACATGTTGTCTTCACGTCTTCAGTCTAGTACCAAGGTGGTGTGTTAACACTGGAATATTGTTAGCCTTAGTGTTTCTATCTCATAATTTAGTAGGCAGTTTCTGGAGCAAAACTTCTGTCCAGATGGCTGTGTGTCTGGTGGTGTTTCCTCGGGATGAATTTGAAACCTGTTGTCAAGGAACCATGGCAAAACACAAGATATGGATTGTAGTGCTTTGAGTGACTCAGTATTCAAAACCCAGAAGAGCTGTTAAATTATAAAATATTACTGTAAGGCTGGGAAATAGGACTTAATGATATACTATTATTACCTGGTATCGTGATACAGCAGATGCCATTACCCAGAAGAAGGTTGTGATTCAGAAGAGAAGCATCACAGCAGTCCCAGTCCCAAACTTGCTGTGAGTGCATATGTGAGGAAGAAATCTGCAGTGGAGTAATGCCACAATGAAAATGGGTTGAAATCCTTAGTTTTTGTCTAGAATTGATGATGCAAAGACTAAGCTAGCTTGTTATGTGTTCATGCTCAGTACAAGTTTATTTCCTGTAGTATTTCTCTACAGATATATTTAATCTAACCTAAAAAGAGTAAAGATTTTTTTTTTCACAGTCTTAAACATTTCATGATGGCCTGATTTTCCTTTGCATAATCTCATTAATCCTAGCTAGATACAAGTTTTGCCTTAAACAAAATGCTTTCTAAACTCAGTAATGTGAATAAAAGTATACTTCAAAAAGACCATTCATTTATTCAGATGACCTTCCAATAGTTTATTTATATAAATCATAGTCATGTCTGGGGATTTTTGACAGGATTTTTCGCTGTGATTATGCTTGTAGACACTCGAACAGGCTCAAGCCATTTCTTTCATTTTATTAGTGCTGGTGATATGCGATGATAGTGATTATGCAAGTCATATAATTGTGATCAAGGTAAAAGAGCAGGTGTGTGACAGCACATTTTCCTCAAGCTGGGGATGCAGCACGTCAGCCAGTTTGGTCCCAGCTGAACAGCAGCAATGGAAAGGGAACTATACGCTTCCCCTTGCTGCCGCTGTAGCATTCAGTGGTCTGAATGTTCCTTCCCACAGACAGCCATCTCAAAAGGTAGAGAGAAATTTTCTGTTAGATTGATCTTCTTGATGTTTTTTATTTATAATCCCTCCCCCAAATTACTTTTTTAATTGCATATTTAAAAAATAAGTATTTAAATTGGTCACAAAAATAATTTTCTGAATTATCCTCTAAATAGTTGCAGAACTTAAAAGAATGTTTCTAGTTATTTCAGGCTTAAGGCAGGCTGTAAGCATTAAAAGCAAATGCATTTTAAAAACAAACACACATACTGTCAACACCAAAACCTAATTTTGTCGACAAATATTGTGCCAAACAGAAACTGTAAGAGAAAATTATAATGGCATGTTTGCAAGATGACTTTGATACCCTCCTTGCAAAAGTATCATGAAATATTTAGCATTCAAATGTATTCATGACCTTAGGTTCTACGTGGCAACTCAAAGTTTGTATTTTCATCAAGGGAATCACAAGGGCTGATGCTAAAGTTGTAGTCAGTTTTCATGTTTATTCAGAAGTTAAGTGGGACACTGAATTAGCACTGTTGTTCCCTCTAGTACTATTCTTTGTGGGGTAATGGATTTTCTTTTAGATAATAATATATGATGGGATTGTAAGATAACTTCATGGCAGTCAGACTATAAAGTATTTTGTGGAGCATATCAGAGAAATATCTTGAAGTTGAACTTACTAAAAACCTGTGTTATTTGATACAGCATTTGGTGTTTGGAGGACCAAAATTGACAAAATTGTTTAGTAATTAAAGGTGGGCTATTTCCTGTGAAAAGCTGGAATTTAATCTGTGTTTCACCATGAAAGCTGTGTCAGGGATCTGGCTTCTGTCTGATTTTTGTGCTTTGTTTTTGTTTCTACTTTGTAGGCTGAGGGGGACCAATTGCCTCCAGAACATACAATCAGCCAGTATGAAACATGCAAGATCAGGACAATTAAAGCTGGAACTTTGGAAAAACTTGTGGAGAACCTTCTGACGGCTTTTGGGGATAATGATTTTACCTACATCAGTATCTTCCTCTCAACATACAGGGCCTTTGCTTCTACTAAGGCAGTACTGGAACTTCTCCTTGACAGGTAAGAATCTGTATGTAATGGAAACTGAGCCAACATTTCCATGATAGGGAGATGTTATCAGGATTGTCTCCCATTACTTTTAGTGGGCATAGACTTAATAATGGAATGGACAGATGTCAAGAATACTGCAAAATTCAGAATTTCAGCATAAACATAAAATGCCTAATTGCATGCTGCCCACATCTCAACTCTCATTATAGCATAGTCACCAGGTAGGGAAAGCGTGCCATGTCTGACTGCTAAGGAGCCAAACTGGGACCGGCACAAGAAATCTAATATAGCTTTTCTCCAAAAAATCCAGAATGCATGGGCGGCAAAGGCATGACTAGAATAGATTCCTACGTTTTGCTGGACTCTGGTATTTCCAGACCGAACTCTCCTGTTTGGGGGCTGCTGATTTGAAACAGGGATTGAACAAACATAAGAAAGAATTCACTATCCCCTTCTAGTACTTCACATGAACGCGAAGCCGTAAATTTTTGCAGACAGCACAAGAACCGCTTAATGTTTTAAGGTTAGCTTTTATGGTAAGTCTTAAATCTTGTCTGCTTTATCAGTATAAATGCTTATCAGTATAAATGCTTAGAACACGCAACATTAATTTTTTCTAAATTCTAACTAAGACATGACTGGGTCAGAAGTGATCTTATTTTGAGAGTATCACATATATTGCATTTTCAAAATCAATTGATAGAATGATAGGATAGTTAGTGTTGGAAAGGACCTTAAAGATTACCTAGTTCCAACCCCCCTACCATAGGCAGGGACACCTTCTACTAGACCAGGTTACTTAAAGCCCCATCCAGCCTGGCCTCGAACACTTCCAGGGATGTACAGAGTTATTCTGGCATGTAGTAATTAGAACAGAGGAGTAGCGTAAGAACTCTTAGGTTTTGGTTTTCCCACTAGGTAGGTAAGGAACAAGGCATGGATACATTATCTGTGCTTTTCTTTTGTATCTGAAAAGGAGCATAATACTACTTGTGTTGTAGGAATGTTATGTGGGTCAATTAATAGCGATGTCGAAATGCCTAACTGCTGGGCGTGCTGTGATTGTAATAGCCGTGGTTGCTCAAGTGCGGTAACTTCACAGCCAGGTAAGAAGTCAGATGAGGAAAGAGCAGCCATCCCAGGGAGCAGACGGTACAGTTAGATTTACTCTGTGGGCTTTACATCTCAGTCCATACTAATTCTGACATGGAACATGAGGAGCCATAAGAGTTGACAGTGCATATATACAAGAATATAAAAATGTTGAGGAATTCCTTCTTCTGAATGGGTAATTCTTTCTGTACCCTCAGTTTTGTATTCTGTGTTTTAGACATACGTGTCTTTGAAGGCTAAAATGTGAAAAGGCACCAAGTTTTGTGGATTCTAGTAACTTTAGGAGCTAGCTTGCCAAGTGGCAGTGTGTGATGAGAATGTCTTGCTTCCTAAGCATGTGAATTGCCAGCCAGACATAAATTTATAGGAGAAACCAAAAGTTGTGTGCATAGACGTTGTCACTTTCAGTCAATAATGCTTCATGTAAGATTTATCTTACTTTTTATAAAGACCCATTTTTAACAGAAAAAGTTGGAAGAAATAAAATAGTAAACTTTGCAAGGATGCTTTGGCCAAAATGGCTATTTAAAAAATCATTCCCCTCACAGTGCAGGTTTTGTTGCTGGGTTGCTAGACTGCTCTTTTGAGATTTTTATGTATTAATGGATTTGTGTTTGGGGAAATTTTCACTGTACAAATATGTCTAGAATTGTTTGCAACAGTCCCTACCCTGAAGACCCCCTACCGTCAAGAGATGACAAATAAAAGCAGTGGGAGGAATAGATTGTGATGCAGGTAGTTAGGAGGAGTGTAGTGAGGAAAAGAGAGAGTAAGGGTTTAATTTACAGTGATGGTTTTGAAATTCGACCTGGGTTTTCATGTATCCTTATTTTTACATGTCCGCATTTGGTTGGTTTTTGCTGTCCTCAGGAGGAAGAAGACTGTTACACAAAGAACAATTAATATATTCTGCTTATTTAATTTGTATAATTATAAAAGATCCTGTGTATCTGACAAGCAAGTTTAGAATCTACTGCCAAATCTGTTAAGATGGGTGATCGCTAAAGTGATGGCTTTGGAGAAAAGTTCCTGGCACTGGGAGGCTGCCTTGGGTCCTTGATGGTGGGCTGGCTTTGGTTGGTGCAAATCCCCTCGGCAGGACTAGGAAAGGGATCTTGTAGCCGTTGGGCTGTTTAGTCTTCCTGCAGGCTGGAAGTGTCTGGATCTTTTCCTCTGGGTCACCTTACCTGGCTGGATTCAATGGGTGCTCCAGGTGGTTCTGCCCAAGAAGCCAAGCTGTGGGTGCTGCTGGAGGTCTAGATGAACTGATGCATGGAAAGGCGTGTTCATCTGCAGTGTCCCTGCACATTCTTCCCCCCCTTTACCACTTAATAGGTGACATCACTCTCCAGAATTGCAAATTCAGCCCTTCAGTGACTACTGAAATAATTATATCTCTGTGCAATTGAGGATTGAGGCATGTTAAACTTTGGGTTGGGGCCAAAGGGGTAATCCATTGAAACAGCAGTCTATCTTACAGTCAATTAGCCTTGTTCTGGTTTTGATTGTTTTGTGGTGTTTCATCACTAGCCATTAAAATGTTCAAGCTCTGCTAGGCTACACTGTTACAAGGATGATGAAAAAGTCTTTTGGGAATCTTGCTTTTGCACTGAAGTTTGTAGAGTTCTCCAGATAAACAGTTCTGATTTCTTCCCATATTTTCCCCTAGAGAAAATAATCACAGAAACCTAGAAACAGAAATGTACAGAACTAGGGAAACATTGAAGTTATAAAATCAGATACTCAAAGATCAGGAATTTAAGAAGGGGGAGAACTCAATACCTTTATGAAGTTCATCGTCATGGGCTTTAGTTTCTACTTCTGTATTGTTTTCTTTAATGTAGGTATTAATGATAGGATTTTAAGAACGGTCTGAAGAAAGTAATTACTCATTCTGGGCCAGACTTTTGCACTGCTGCGTCCTTGTGGTCTTGGAGAGACTGAGTTCCTGTCCCCTTGGTTTTCGGTAACCTGCTGGTTTGGTCGAAGCTCTGCTTTAAGGAGGGTCATCTTCCTCTGATGCTGCTTTAAAAGTGTGAAGATGACAGAATACTGCAAGAAAGTACAGGGGGAAATGCTCCATAGAATACAACTTGCTTTTCTGAGCCTAATTCTGATCTCACTGGCTTGTGCACCCCTCAGAGCAAGTTATAACGTCTCGTTCAGAGGAAGGGCACGTAGGCTGCCTGACCTTGTCAACATTACCCCCAGCCTTTTATAATAAATGATAGAATCCACAGGAAATCCTAGGAGGTCACCACTTCCTTCCCCTCTCACAAATCTTAGGAGTGTAGTGTTTAAGAATCCATGGATGTTTCTCTTGGCTTTTTGAATATCATGGATAATCTAGAATTTTATGGCTTGGGACAAAAAATGGATGAAATTTAAGCTATAAAAGTTAGAATGATTTACATGCAGTTGTGGCATATGGACTTGTAAGTAAAAGCAGACATTATAAGGAAAACTAAAAGAGAAATGGATAGTAATTGAATTTAACCAGCTTAGTTTTCATGTCTACTGTAGCGTAGAATAAGTAGCAAAGAGTCTGCATTTTTGCAACTTTCTTGTTAGTGATACTTGGTAATAATAACATTAGGGAGACTAAAGTGGGTGTTGGTGCCTAATCTGTGTTTTTTAAGTACTTGTGTTTTGTGAAGTAAAAGTGAAGTAAAAAGGTAATGAAAAGGGCAATCTCTTAAAAAAGCAAGTAACGTTTTGACATCAGTTGTCAATTTTAGTTTCACGTGAAGAGCGTGAGCCCCATTTCTTATTCTTGGTGATAAAGCAGAATTGTGGCGTAAAGGAACAACCATGAATGGCAATGCTGAGCTCTTGTTGTTTGGTCCAAGGGAGAATAGTGATGTGCTCAAATCAAAAAAAGTCCCTTCCATCTTTTTACAGGTGAACAGCTCCTTGAGATAGAGGTACTCTGGTAGGGAGGGAACAGCATCTCATCTCCCAGTTCCAGGACACATTTTTTTGTAGGAAAGTACACATTGATTAGCTTCCTGCAAAATGTATACGTATGGAAGCTGCATTGCTCTCAAGTCTAGTGCATTCAGTTTATGTTGGATTTGCTGTGGATACACCCCTCACTGTGAGTGCTGCAGAATTGTCTGATGTATGCATTAGAAATGCACAAATTCAGATTAGACAAAGAGAGTCCTGGGAGTCTTGGAAAAATGTCCTTAGAAATCTAGATGTATTGTATCCTAAGTGCGGGGGATATCTGTTGGTCATTTGATGTGATATGCAGAATATCCTGTCTAAGCCATGCAAACATTAACTGAATTTGGGACATGAAATGTTTATTCTGCTCAAAAAAGGTGAGATGCTCTTCTCTGAGTGACAGAAGCAACTAAAAATGTAGATGCTGTACTTCAAAGAAACTGAAGTATTAGGGCAGAAAAAAAAAAAAGAACTTTTAAAAGGTTTGAATAATTCAGAATAATGTGTGCTTTTGTTAAATTAATTCATGCTGCAGTGAGGTTTTGTTAAATCTTCTGGGCAAAATCATTTTCCCTGCTTGGGCCTTCCTTTATTAAAATAAGCTGTGATCTGCCCTGTGAGTGTGTGAGGCTCTATAGCCATCAGTAGCTCCTAGGAGGCCTTTCTGGGCTGCACACTCTAATTTTCATTTCCTGCATGGCTGTGGAGGAGTTGGTAGTTTTCTCTCTCCCAGTGTGGTAGGATGGACTAAAGGGATACGCATGTTGCTTACCCTGCCTTTACTTCTCTTCAAATGATGTCGGAAAGTCGGAGGAAGTCCTCCCAAAACCAAAACACATAGCTTTGGTTGTGTCACAGCAGGAATCGCACAACTGCACGGTGCTCGTCCTTGCGGTATTTTTGACTCCCACAGCCCGTGCTGGTAGTGTCATCACAAAAATGCACAAACCAACAGGGCAGAGAAGAACATTTCTAAAGGCAGTTTCTGTCCTACGATACATCCAGCACACTGAGTAGAGACACACAAATTATCGAATAAGGCATATGAAAAGGTATAAATTGTTAATGTACAGTTCAGAGTATTTTAAGACTGATGCAGTTCCCCATGTTTCAGTCAGAAGATACCTACTGGATTCTTAGTGCTATGCTATTTATTGTAATGGACTTTAAATTGGGCCCTTTGATAACTTCTGTCTTAAATAAAAATTCTGCGATATGCTATTTGCTCTCTGAGTAACTTTTAACACATCTTAATAATTGTGAATAATTGTCTGGTTGGGTTTTGGGGGGGCTTTTTTTTTTTTTCCTTTTTTTTCCTCCAGGACTTCAAATTAAGCTTTTGCTTTTTATTTAATTTGCAACTGAAATGCTAGTCATTCTTTTGGCTGGATTCAGCCTTTAAAGGTTTTCTTTCAACATAGAGTAGAAGTCAAACTAAACAAAATCTTGGGCATACACCAGTATGTTGAAAAGTAAGGGGGGTGACTTGTATTTTCAAAGCTATTTAAGAGTAATTGGACATCCGCATCGCTTTAGTATTCATGGAAGTTTGGCATCTAAATGCAGCAGACAGCTTTGAAAACCTGCCAAGGCTTTAACACTATACATTCTGATATTTTTCTCTTTGTTTGGTAGAAGTGGGTAGGGAGATTTAAAAGAAAAAAAATCTTGTTGGCATTTTGATGTGAAAAACCTCCATGGAAATTCCTGGAGAGAGGAAAAGGAAACCAGCACCTCCTGCCCCTGGGTGTGAGGATGCAGTATGATGCCTCTGCAGAGCTGTGCTGTGGAATTAAATGCTCACAGATGTAATGAAAGCCGATGATGTTTAGCTGTCCAGATGAAAGCAGAACCAGGCCACGTTCCTCTCTTACATTTTCTATTTTGTCCTGGTACTTGTGTTCCTTGCAACAGCGCTTAAAAGTGGGGCCACGCTGCGCTTGACACAGTCGCACATGAAGTAGAAAGTGGACCCTATCTCAAGGGGTTTACAGAGAAAATAATGGATTCTGTTTGATGGAAGAGCCGGAGCTGGATAATGACAACAAATAGCAAATTAGTTTTACATTTTCAGTTTGTTTCTTCTGCTGGAGGATGGCTCAATAGAGGGGAAATGGAGAGGAGAATAAAGGCAGAGAGGAGATACTGAAGGAGTTGGGTCCTTTGTAGCAGACTACACTTTAGGACAGTAGCTTTATATAGCATTAGGTTCACTGTTGTTGCTGTAGCATCTATTCTTTCCTCTGTTGTGTTCCTGTACACCAGATGGTTTGTCTAGTCAACTGAAGAAGCAGCTTCACGTCTATGATTCTAGTTGTGTATAGTTCAAAGCACCTTACAATTTTTACAGAGTATCTGTGCTTCTAGTTACTTCTTTTGATGCTTATAAGCTTGATTTAGGGCTTTCTTTGGGGCTTCTGCAGAGAACTACCTTTCCTTACTATTTCCAAGTAATTCAAAGAGTATTTTCCTCCTCCTCCTTTCCTATCCTTCTTAACAGAGACGCAGGGGTGCATTTTCTACTCTATTTTTCAGTATTTAAATATTCAGTACTACCCATTACATTCTGGTCTCATTTGCTTAGTCAGTCCCTTTGAGTGGAGTCTATAATTTTCATAATGCCAAGCAAGGCTGAAAAGTTCTGTGGGCTACAGGATCCTTTTGTTTCTCATGTCTCTTTTTGTATGCAAAGCATTCATACAAGGCTGGGTAGTGAATGGCTCTTTGTCCAGGAGCTGGTGAGAACAGAGCAGTGGAAGTCTGCAGAAATGCTGTTCTTTACATCAGATGTATCATTAACTCCTCCTAACCCGTATTTAATGACCTGTTGTTCATGCAGAGCTCTTGCATTGAGAGATAGACAGAGGTTTACAGCTGTCAATATAACAAAGCATTATATACTTCTCCAGTTTTGTACAGAAAATTGCCTGCTCTTTATTACTGTGTTATGGATTAATATTATGAAAATCAGTATGTGTCTCTCAAGAGGGATTTAAATGCAAATGCCTATGTTCTGCAAATACATATTTTATATTTCATACAATACTAGGACAGTGACACTGAGTCATCTCAATTAATTTTGCTTTAAGAATTAATGGAAAGTTTTGAAAAAATGAATATAAAAAGGTAATTGTTATTAAAAAAACTGAAGCTTTCTTTGCATATTTCTCCCAGCAGGGGGAAAAAATGTCTATTGGCTGAGGTATATTTTAGTCATCTTACCTAGCAGATGGCAATGGAGAGTTAAATTCTCTCCCTTTAGCAACAGGACAGGAGCAGCCATCATAGTGTGTAATGAACATTACATTAGCAGCATGTCTTGATTCAGTCCTGGGCAATCTCCACTGAGAAGGCATCAGGATATCTCTCTAAATATCCCCCTTAGGCTCTTTTTGTATCTTCTTGGTAAGATGTTACTCAGGGTTATAATATTTGGAAATGAAGGACAATCTTCAGGTCTGCATGAGAAATGTTGAAACCAATAAAGTTAAAGCTAATAAAAAATAGGTTAAACTTTACACTTCAGCCTAGGAAGTTGTTGGAAATATTGTTCTTAAGGCTCTTCTGATGCTTTCCGTCCTTGCAGTAAAGTGGTGGGAAGTATCTCAAATAGTTCATATGATTCACTTTGAATTGCAAACACTAATAATGAGTGTGTAGGGTATGACTGAGAGCTGAGAGAGGCCAGGTAGGATTAAGTGGTGAATTTTGGGTATAGCCAAGAGTCAGAAAGAAGGTATCTATTCAATTTTACCACTTCAGTAGTGCTGATCCCAAAAGGAAAAAAAAAACACAGACAGGGTTTGAAATTGCTTGGGAGAATACAGGAGAAAGCACCGAGGCTGTTGATGCACCAACAAATCTCAGAACAAGATTGACAGCCATTCTTGCAATGGCTTTCTGTGAATGATCCTGTTGTGAACACCAAGGGATTGAGGTGTTATTCAGCACATTTAGGAGTGGGTTCTTACACCATTGTCAATTTAGCTAAGTACATTTTTTCCTTTAGATGTTTGGATTAGCTCTGTGAATTTGTACTGGCAAAATGAGTTATCTTAAGGACCCTTTCTATTTTAAGAAGTTCTTATAACCTAATATCTTATAGGACCAGCAGGACCGTTTCAGGATAACTGAGAAGAGTTTGGGCCCTTGAAACACAAATTTGCAAGTTTTTATGCATGTGTTATACCTTTTTTTTTCTGGACAGATAAAATGCTGAGATTTCCAAAGTCTTCATCACTGATGTGCGAACTTGAGTTGAATGAGAGACAGTGTATTGGTCAGACTAAGCTACTGGGGTCAAGCTTTGTCACAGATAAGCGGTAACAACTGGAGCAAATAATTTTTTGTTATGTCTACCTGCAATGTACTCGGAGATGCAAGAATTGGTTTTAAATGAGCTGGTTTAGATAAAGCAAGTGGTCTTGGTGCAGGACTCTCAAGGCTAAATAAGCCCAAGCTGACTTCCTTATGACTGTGGCTATGCTGCTTCCATCAGAGGGGTTACTTGTTTGCCTGTATTAGTTTGGGTTTACTTTGCCGTGCACTGGAATGTATGCAAAGCTTCTCCCTCTGCCTTGGATTCCCCATCCACAGTGGACTTGTCCAATGTTAAGTCCTTTGTCGTAAAACCATTGAAACTTGAGTTCTTATTTTAAAATGTTGTGTAAATCTGAGATTGTAAGCCATGGTAGGGCAGAATATATTGATATTCTTACAGGAGAGTTGTGGATCGTGGTGCTAAAACGTGTTATTTACGATCTAGCAGAGCTGCTGGTGACAGTGAGCTTGAATTCAGTTATGCTACTTGATTTTCTGTACGGATCTGGGATTCTTACATATGAAGCCTTAGACTGATAATTCAGAAGAGCAAAAAACTACTTCTTATTTTTATCCTTTGAAATATTTTGGATGAATTTGTTACCATTCTGATGTGAACCTTCTGGACACAAACCGACAACATATTTTCTCTATCAGATGTTAGTAGGATGATGTAGCACAAACGCTTAAAGATGCACGTGTTCTCCTTACTATTCAGATTAATTGCAGGTGCCTGACACAATTAGTTGAGAACAGAATGTGTAATGTGCCTTATTCTGGACTGTGAGTAATCGTCCGCCTTCATTAAAGCTGCCTGTGAGGAACCATGAAATTCTTTATGGAGCTGTACATGTGAAACAATAGGCTCTCCCATTGAAAATTAAGTCCATAATCCTGCCTTCAAGGCACATGCACTGCCTGCGTAGGTAAGGGATTTTGCTTTGTGCTGTTGGAGTTGTGCCCATGGTTTCCTTTTTCCCAGTGCCATCAGCCATTCCCACTCATGACAACTGTGTCAGTAGTTTTGGCCCAAGTGGGTACTTGCCACCTAGAAAACTTTGTGTGAAATCACACTTGGGGTTAGAAGAAATGACAAATACTAGAGAAACAGGAGTTGTTCTGAGCACAGTGGTTGTGTAACTGCCATGTGGCACACCGGAATATTGCTCTGGGAAAGGATGGAGTGAAAATAGGCAGAGAGGGTCTTGGAGCTGTGAGCAAAGAAACTGGTTTTGGTTGATTCCTCCTGTATGCGAGGTGCTTCATGGAAATTTAACAAATTATGTTTGAAGACAATGGCTGTTTCTAGGGTTTTTTTCCTCCTAAATTAAATAATCTTCATGTTCCTTAATTTTGCCCAACTGTTGGATTCTATATTTGTAGTTTGAGCTAGAAACACTTTTTAGTTATTTATGATAATTGCATATGGATTATGGTATTTGGGATTTCACTTTTATTCAGTAGAGGTTCCTCTAAACACCTATCTCATTTTTCAGGTATGGAAACCTGGAGACCTTAACTTGTGAAGATGGAAGTCAGAATTCCTCTGAATCCAAAACTGTTCTCAAGAGGTAAGTGTGCTTTGCACTGTTACAGCGAGCGCCAGTCAGGATTTGGTATTGGGGGAGGATGTGGGCAGCAGAGCTGTTGTTTCCTTTGAAAATTCACGCCAATGTTTTCTTGCTTAAACAAGCTGTTGTAAAGGCCAGATATCAATTGGGTGTCTCGTAACACACCCAATAATACAACCCAGAGATCTTTCTGTCAGGGAAATTGGCTCAGAATTAAACATGAGATGAGCACATTTAGGCCAACTTTTTGTTCATTAAACAAACAAGGAGTGTTTGTTTCCCTTGCTTTATCTATAGCAGTAAATGATTATTGCTTATGACTGATTTTATTGTGCATTACAACAGTGTCTGCAGACCAAAGCTGAGGTCGGTTCAGGCAAAGAGTATCTTTTCCGTTAGTGCACCTATGATTCACAGTGTTGCTTTTAGAGTGGAATTTAAATTCTGAAGTCACCCTAATTTGCAAGAAAGACAGTTAAGTTGTTTTGAAGTGTAGTTTAAATGAGGAGGGGGGGAAAGTGGTTTGGTTATTCTCCTAGCATTATGCGAAAACTGCATTTTATCTTTAGAGATTGGGTGTAAAATGTGCCTTAGGTCATTAGCATTTGTACTTTGACATCTGCATGATCTGTGGTTTGCATGCATCGTGGCAGTAAAAAGTAGCTGCGTCGTTATATTTGATTACAGTATGTGGTGGTGCTTGATTCTTGTCAGCATTACTGAAGTTCTTTCTATGAATTTTTCTCAGCTTCCTTAGTTATTAAAACCATAATTATTTTTTTTCTCATTGCACTGATTTCTGAAGGTGTAATTGAAGAAGAAGTCTTTAGTTTCTTTTTGGTTTGAGATGGAATAAAAATGTTGACTTTCTCTATCGTGAGATATTAGAGTCCAATCAAGACCAAGAAATACACTCCAGTGTTTTCATTCCTGAGATCCAGGGAGACTTGATTCAAATCACATTCTATTCTACAATATTGGGCCTGCCCTCCCCACTGCTTGCCTCCATGCTTTTCTGATGGCCTGTGTGTTGGGACCAGGGGTGTTTCAATCTGGCTTAAAATGGTTCAAATATCCCCAGTCCAGAAATGTGCCATTAACATACTGAACACCTTCCTGTCCTCCACTGTCTGAATGGAGTGGTTAGACAGCGGGGTGGCTTTGCCTTCTGTCATCCATGCGGAAACGGTTCTGTTTAACCACCAGAGATAAATTGGTAAAAACTCCTTGGCTGTGAGCATTTCAATAGCTGTCTCTGAAAACACAATGAATTATACTTGCTTGACTGCAGAAGAAATGTAGAGCTTAATTAACGTCTGTAAACGATACAGGATTCTAAAAGGCTTTAGTTAGAAACAAAATGTTATTGCATGTTAATTTTAATTTTTTTAGCACTTAGCAAGGACAGAAAGCTACAAGCTCTGCTAACTTGGGCTGTTCCTCTTGCCCCACGAGACTCCACATGGGAGCTCAATTCTCCAATTCTTTCCCGGCTGATGTAACAGAGAGCTATCAATGTTTTTCTCCCACTTTGCCATGAGAACTTACCAAAGAGCAACTGCTAGTTAAAACTTGATCACAAGCACCAAGAAGGCAGTATTATGTAGTGGATAGAGGTAATAATAGGCAGCCAGGAGGTTCCCACACTTCCATCCAAAATGAGCTTTAGGATCTCTTCCAACTTTGGGCAAACCATTTGACCTCCCCCTATCTCAGTCAGTCCAGCCATAAAATATGAACTAAAGCAGTACCCTTCCAGCAAAATAGATGAAGTATTTATATTGGGAATGAGAAAGGTAATTACACCAGTATAAATCATGTTAGGATTAATGCCCCAACTGCCTTTTCATAGACCCAAAGGAGCTTGATTGCAAGATGGAGAGAAAAGGGGTGAAACTAATCTTGATGTTAGTGTCACTCTGTCTTTGGGCAAAATGCATCAATTTTTCATTACATCTGGAGGTGAGCATTCAAGTTTAATAACATTTAGTAGTACTGTATTTGTTTTAATTTTTTTTTTTAATGGAATTGTCTTTCTACTGACATACACATACTTTATCATATACCCCCTGCCTAGTTGCTTCCTGCTGCATCCATGCTTTCTTCCCTCTTGGCATGTAATTGTCATATAATGCCTCTGCACAGCCAGGAACTGACAAAATGGATGGAGTCTGTCCTGTTTCTGTGGTAACACAACTTCTGATGAGTTTATCTGACATAATTTTCATTAATACAGGCTGCACAGCTGATTTTGATCCTTTGGCCCTTGTAAAATTCCATTTATTTCTGAATTTGATACCTGTTATCCAACTACTTATTTATAGAAAGCTCAACAATGAAGTTGTCAACAAAGCGATTTGTCAGGTATAGATGTTTTAAGAGATCCTGTATAAATGTTAATTCACTTTCCTGCCTTAAAAATTTCCATTGCTCTCAGTTGTTCTGGCTACTTGTCTCTTAGATATAATTAGTGGTATCTGGAAAAGAGGTTGGCTTTGTACTCCTGTTGTGAAACATGTTGTTCTAGTAGTTCAGGTTTTCTCTTGTCTGGGATAATTCCAATATAATTGCATTTGCCCTCTTTTCTCATAGAACAAAAACATGATACAATTGTGCTCTCAGTTTTATATGACTTGGAGAAATAAGAGGAAGGAGTAGAGCTATGTGCCATTAACTCTCTATTTCTCAGAGGAAAAATATCTCATGGGGAAGCCTGTGGGCTGTTGCCAAAGATATTCTGTATTTGTCAGGCTCCTGTTGTGACTGTTCAGATGTCTTAAAATCCAGTTAGGGCACTAGAAATTGGGGTGCAATTTAAGCATCTCCACTGGTTTGACACCCCCAAAAAAAGCTACAGAAGTTAAAAACAACTGCAGGAGAAGAGGATATGGCTCTCTATGTGTCTCATGGAGCTTTAAAGAAGAGAGGATTTTTTGCAAAATGTTAGATACTATGGGAGGAATACTATGTTGAGTGTGGTGTACTGTGAGCCAACAGCTTACTATGTTGGAATTATCTTTGCTTTTTGTACTTGTAGTATAGAGTTGTGACATGATTTGAGAAGGAAAATGCCTGGTGTATATAAATACACCAGGGAATGTACTTTTGTTATTATTCTAGCATACCACCTAGTATTCATGTAACTCAGAACCTGCAAGTCCTACGCCAGGGCTTGAGCACACTTAAGTCACAGCTTCGTTTGAGAGACCTGTGGGAGCTATAAGTCTATCCTTGTGTTTCCAAATTCTGGGTCTGAGCCAGCAGTTACTTCTCACACTTGTTGCAGTGACATACACTTCCCATACACACCCAAGATCACTTCAGCTATGTTCGGAAACATGCCTTCAAAGGATCCCTTCTGCCAAGGGGATTTCTTTTGGTGACTTAAACATAATTCCTATCATCTTTGGGCTGCTGGAGTGGTCAAAAAATCATTATTTTTTAACAGGGATCCAACTTCATTATATCTAATGCAAAATGTCTTTTGGCATTATTATTTCCCTTTTCTTTAAAACTGCATTCAGTGGTACACAATTTAAACAAAGGTATTGTAACTTTGTAACTTCAAAAATACAGAGACTGTTTGGAGCTCTGAACGCTGTCAAAAGTTTTGTGAGCTTAAAAAAAAAAAGTGCCATGCATGACTGTAAGCTTTAGCTATCTTTTTTTTTTTTTTGTATCGGGATCCACCTTAGATTTTCATGTTCAGTAGTAACAGAAGAATAAAGTCCAGAAAAGGTCACATATTCCAGTCAAATGTCTGAGTTTGATGGACTTGAGCCTGTGTTTCCAGAAATATGATGCCATAGCTCCCATAATTGTCTGATAAGAGAGTTGTAAGGAGTAACTTACTTGACCCTCTATCTCTTCTTGTAAGCAATTCTTTTTGCTCTTCCTTGCGTTATATAAACAAGATTGCCTGGTGCTGTTCCTTAGTTCTGCATGTTTTTGTGTCAAACTGTGAGAGAGTTGCCTCTTCATCTTAGTTAGGTCGTCATTGTCTTTGGAGTTCTCTGTGTTCACTACAATTTTTTTAGGTTAAGATTTCTGTTGACTTTCAAAAAGAAAAGAGTAGATATAACATGCCAAGATGTGACAATTCAGAATAAAACCATACATACATTATAGACAAAAATTATCAGCATGATGAATATCATTAAGAATTAGAGAGAGGTCCATATGATAGTACACACGACATGAACTGTAGACACTTTTTACTATAATTCACTTTCGTTTTTAAGTGAGGTTTTATAGTTTAAAGTGGGTGGTTTGGAACATGTCACCTGACAAAAAGCAAATGAGGAAAGAAAGTAGAGAAAAAGAAATTTATTACTTTCTCTTGCTCATGTCTAATTTGAAGACTATAGAGACCGTATCAGCCAGCAGTCACGGGGAACTTAAATGAGATGGTCACATTCAAGCACCTTTACACATTTTGAGAAAGGGATCAGCAAGCCGAGCAACTAATGCTGTTTGGGGCCTTCAGTCCTCCTGAAATGGTTGTGTGTGTTGCCTACAAGATAGTTAGAAACAATGCTTTTGGTGATATGACCTGATCACTGTGATCTCTATTCAGAGCAGAAGAGTTCCTCAGTTAACTTTTAACTTGCTGTTAAAAGGTTGAGCTTTCTATACAGAATGATCTGTGAAATAACTTGTGCCCTATTTCTCTCCCCCTACTGATCGCTGGGCAATCCAGTGCTGGCAGACAACTATACCCAAACCACAGACTATGAAATTTAAAGAGGTGAGATATTAAAGGAGCAGAACACTTCTTTCCCTGAAGATAGGTGTTAAAGACCTGGCTGGAGCTGGGAGAGGGCAGAGAAAGAACCACAAAGCCTTAGAAGTATGTAATATAATAGCTGCTTATACCTTTTGGAAGTCAATAGCTCCATGGGATACTGAGATGCTCCTGAGTAATGTGAGGGTCCAAAACAGTGCTGAGGCCATGTCACTGAGATGACTAGCTAGGCATGCAAGACCTGGAGAGCTGATGCAGCACATCATGCTTCATGGATAAAAGGTGCTGAGCTTGTGGCCATGAGTTTTAAAGACATCTGTCTGTGAAGTTCCCAGAAGTGATTCATTGCTGTTCAGCACATGCAGGAAAAACATCCAGCCTGGTGGTTCAAGCTTGCCTACAATGTTTGTGTTCAGGGAAGACTTAGTTTAATGTTAACTATGTCTAATTGCTTGAAGACCTCGCTCAAAAATGTAGTAGTATGAACCCAAGATTACCTGCAGGAGAGGTTTTTCAAGGGGCAGACAATGTTGCCATATTGGTCCATGGACTTGGACCATGATTGTTCGTTTGCTTTCCAGAGGTCTAATACTGGTGTGTTTTCTTTAAAGATACCTTTCGGGCATGTTGGTAAACATATCAGGGAGAGGAGAAAGTGTGCTGTCTCCCCCTGTACACAGCAATAACTCTGGTGTTTGTGGCTGGTAAGACTCCACAACCAGGGCAAAGGTGATGAAAAGGAAATCCTGCGCTGTAAACAGTGAGCCGTGTTCTGATCCATTCATTTACATCTCTCCTTCTGATGAAATCAAAGAAAGTTCAAGTGCTTTTATAAATCCCAGTCTAGGCTATATTTCTCAAGGATAGTAAAGAGAAAGCAGTAGAACTGGAAAACTGATCTCCTGGTTGCAGTATGATGCTTCAGTGGGGATTTTAACCATCTATATTTTCTTTTTCCTGCTTACATCGTATACTTGGCATCCCCAGGGCTGTAAAAGGGAGGATTCTTACTGGAGTTGGACCATCTGAATGAGAAGCAGAAACAGTTTATACAGTACAAAAAAGTAAAATAGCTTTAAGCCCTCAGACTCTCCTCTTCTGCAGTCCCAAGCACTGTCATGACTTAGTCCCGAGGCTTTTAAATCCTAAATGAGCTTCAGTAAAAGTCTTTTCAAGCCTTCTTTTGGAGTACAAGGTTGTGGTTTCTATCTGCTACTGGCTCTAGTATGCTGATTTGGAGTAAACTGGTGGTGCTCTCCCTCAGACGAATGACAGGCCACAAAAATGAATCAAAATGCTTGGGGCTTTTTTTGTTGTCTTGCTTCTAGTTGCATCTGCTTTATTATAAAAATGTGGAATTTATTTGTTATCAAAACTTGGAATGTGGTGTGATTGAAAACTGCAGACAGAGCTACTTAAAGCTAAACTGAAATTTCCTGGTTTTATTCCGCAGCAGTTGGGTAAAATAGTTCACATAAAGAAAATTAAGGAATTATTCAGTTACCACATTACATGTCTTGCATGTTTACCCATTGTCTTCTGCATTAAAATAGCAAATACTCTATGTATTTGTAATGTAATGCTGCAGCATTTGGAGTTTCTCATAGTGATAAACAAACATTGTCCCATGACTTCTTGTGTGTTTAGACCTTCCTGACAGAAAACTTGTCTTTTGTTTCCTACTGAAGTTAACAGTCTGTCTGGAAAACAGTATGCACAATTACAGTACTGCAGAAATAAAACTGGTCCTGAAACTTTGTACTCCAGAAGAACAGGCACCAAAGGAATGTGAGACAAATGGAGGAAAATTGGCTGGAAGTTTCTGATGCCTGGGAAATCCATGGTGGGAAGCAGTTAAGATGCATTTGGGAGAGCAACAATCAGCATTCATTCCAGTAAAGCCAATTAAGCTAAAATAACAGCAGAAACCAATGTGGTTACATGAGAAGCGGAGTCAAACATAGGGCAGTATAAGCAATGGAAGAGTGGGAGAGTTATGAAAACAACTAGAACCAAGCAAAAAAGAATAATTAGAAGAGCAAAGAAAAATATTGATTGGCATCTCAATTAAAACAGAGAACAACCAGCCGAGCTATTCCCTTAGCGATTTTACATGCACCCAAGCAAAAGCCTTCCCCCTGTGCTATTCAACCAGTTCTTTCCAAATTAAAAGAAGAGCAGATCATTTACTGGAAGTCATCAACACATTATTTATAAACAGACTGGGTGTGAGAAGCTACCCTTACATCAGCCTTTGCTTGCAGTTTACATACAGTTTAGCCCTGATTCAAAGCTGAGATTTAACTGCCCATGTTGTTGTTTAACAAGCACAACTGAGAAAATACATCTGGCTGAATTTAGTCTGCATGTGCAAGCCTGAAAGCTATTGCATGGACAGTGGAAGAGAGGGAATACCTCACTGAAAAGATTATTCCACTGATGGTCTTAAGTATGTGTTTGGCAAATTACAGATAGCTTTGTGCATATTCCTGTCTAATTTCTTAAGAAATCAGTCATTTAATCTCTTTTTGCAACTGAGGTTCTCCTTATTCTCCTTAATTGTTGAGATTCCCTTCTCCTCATACTTTAGAAATAATTGTGGTAAGAAAGAAAATGTTGCTTTGCTTTTTTGGCAAGAAATGGTCTCTTTACTTCCTATGCAGACCTATTCAGGACCAGTGTTATAGCTGTCTTCCCAGATGAGAAAAGCCTACACAGAAGTCCCATGTAACCTATTGAATAACTTGTGGCTATGTGGTACGAAGGCCTCATTTTCCACCTCCTCTGTGCCCTGCTAACTCATCTTAGAGATGTTAGACTTGGAGCTGCCGCAGCCTCATCACATTTTGTGGTAGCTTGTGGGCAAATGTGAGTGGATGAGTAGTCTTTGTGTTCTCAGTTTGTAAATGACAGAATCAGGAACGCTGCTTCTGCCTAACCACAGCTAGATTTTGGACACTGAAACCTTCAGAGATGGGATTCAAGCAAAGCTGGTATAGAAGTCAGAAGAATTTCTGGTAGGTGTGAAACTTGAAAGCGTTGCTGAACAGAGCCCAGAGTTTGTAGTTGGCAGGACAGGAGTTAAACATTAAAAACTTTTTTCTTATAGGCAGGAAAGGAAAAATTTATAGCTTGTAATCAACACATGAAAAATGTAGCCTGTGATGTTTCTTTCCTGTCAGAGATCTTGGAAGGCTCCTGTTCCTATCTGTCTGTGGGTCTATTGAGTACAGGGAGTTTCTTCTCAAGGGCAGCAAATGTAAAGCTACTGCAAGATACGGGCAATTCTCCAGCCTGTTTTCAGAAAGCTTTCCTCCCCAACACACCAATTAAACAGTCAGGCGATAGGAGGTCACTAGGGCACAGTGTACCTTTTTTTCTCTTTCTTCTTTCCCCTCTTGACTGAAATTAAATTTTTGCTGGCAAAAAACAGTGTTTGTAATGGCTGTGAACTCTTCACCCTGCTCTGCGAGACTGGGTCTGTCTGAAGATCTGTTTATTCTTCAGCTTATGAAAGTGGCCATCAACCAAGCCTCTGGAAACTGAGCTTAGTATAAGGAGTGTGTGAACAGTATTAGTACAAGAACTTATCATGCAGAGAAGCTTCTTCTTCTATGTCATCGCTGAACGGGTAAATGCTCAAAAGAAAAGAATACCTAATCTAGGTTAGATTAGGTGGAGCCGGTAGGGATGAGGATGAGTGTGATGTGGGTGTGGAAAGGGGGATACAGAGCATGAGAAAATACAACATTAGGGCATGAAGTGAGGTACAGTGTTCCCCCTCCCCATGGTAGAAAAAAAATGAAAATATAGTAAACATAGGACAGTGGTGTTTGTGACTTAAGTGCTGCTGTGATGAAGTGTTCTGCGTATGTGTGGGGCTACGGTAGACAATTAAACATGTGAGAAGACGGGATGATGGAGTGGGGCTTTGAGAGCATCAATGTGGGCATCTGTCCGTTATGGTCTTTCTCAGCCTTGGGATGTGGAGCTGGGCTGACACTCTTGGCTTCATCATTGTGGTGGTAGTGGGGAGCTGGCTGTCGTGTGACACCTGTCCTGACTGAGAAAAGTAGCCCTGTGTCCAGAGACAAAGTTTGGCTACCACTGGCCTAAACTGTGAAGGCCTTACTTGTTGCATGTACAGTGGAAGCCTGCCCGAGCAGAGTTGTGGAAATCCAATCCAAAAGAGGTTTTTAAATCTAAAGAGAGCTTTCTGAGCTGCGCGATCTCCATTTCATGTTTGCACTGAAACCTGAAATCCAGAAGGTGTTTGTATGTTAGTTTTTGGTTGTAAATACTTTTTGTAGCTTCAAAATTGTAATTCCTGTCAGCAAGCCTAACCAAACAGTATAACTGACAGCTTTCCAAATATTCCCTCTAATTGAAACTTTGAAGTTGCCACAGTATCAGTGAAGGAAACAGAAGAAACAACAGACTAAAGTGGATAGGACTTGTAAAATGACATCTGTGTGCAATTAAAAATTATTTGGGGAAAAAAACATTATGATTAAAATGGGACAAGGAGAATGGGAGAGGCTATCTTTACTCTTTCTTAACTATTGGTTTATTTTGAGTGCTACTGAGCAGCTGAGCTAACCAGATACTGCTGTGGTTTCCCTACTTGCAGAACAAATGTGCCAATATTTGTATATGGCCCTGATATGAGAGCTTTCTGGATTGGCTTTTGGGTTCCTTATTGTCTACATGTGAAATCTGTGTTCATATTTGAACTATGCTCATGATTTTATAAATTGAGAGAGGTCCTCCTGGCAGGCTTGTCCCTTTCCATTTTGCAGCTATTAATGCAGTAGACCCAGAGCCACTACATCCATGTGTTTGAGGATTTGAACTTTAAAAGCCGAGTGTCTGATTATCATGAGTACAGAGCATGGATGCTCTGTGAGCTGACACATCTGTGTCTCTAACTGAATACTCATGGTTAGAGGGTTTTACTGAAAGCGTGGTCATTCTCATCTTCCTGGAATATCATTGAGAGTACAGGATACTGATATTGCATGAGGGTCTTGTGAAACAGGGCTACTGGAACAGGTATCAGGGAACGTTTTGTGTAGCTGTGAAAAATATAGTCGTTGGAGGGCTAAGCTCTCACAGCTAACTATGCAGCGCAGGCCTAATTAGCATTTGCAGAACTGAATAGGACCCACTGCAAACCAGGGCTGTTGTCACTTGGGAGTCTCAGCTGGTTTTCTGGTGGCAGTAGAACTCAGGAGATCTGCTTCCCTACAAAACTGTGTTTCTTCTCTCCTAAACATCTTCCCCTGCTTTCTGTGACAGCAATACCTGTAAGTCACCTCTCATGCCCACCACAGCATTTATGACTACTGGCAGGAAGAGATTTGAAATACAAAGGTGGTTTCAGCATCGCAGAGGAAATCTTCAGGACATCCTTTTCTCTTGAAGATTAGATGTTCATTGTGCCCTTTTATTGGGGAACAAGGGGCTTTTTCCCTCTCATATTATGTCCTACTGTGGACACCGCAGTAGGTGATTCTTGAGACAGTGGCCATGGCCAGTGTGTCATGTTATATGACCACACACAAAAGTCCTTTTCCCTAATTTCTCTGCCAGTGCACATGAACAAAATTCTGTTTTAAAACTTTTTTGATATGTGTTCTATGTCTTCCCAGCCTGTAATAAATGCTCTGGCCAGTGCTAATTGGTGCACCAAAATATACGTGCTGATTTACTAGCATGTTGCTATGAAGAACCAAAGATTTTATAGTCTTTCCTGCAGCAGAAAAAAACCAGAAGTTGATTATTTTTTGTCTAGGCTTGAATTTTCTTAAAACTTGAAGAAATTTTATTATTTTTCCAGACTTCTTCCAGTTTTTCCATACTTAGTTGAAATTTGTCAACAATATTGTAGGTTATTTCTGGAAAACCATAGCATAAGTTATAAGTCTTATTGTCTTACAAAATCAACTTGAAGTGATGAAAAATCCCTGCTAAGACAGGATTTAAAGAAATTCCCATAAACATAACATTTGTGCAGTATCTAAGCACCGATCTAATAGGTGGCTGTGGATTAAAACCTACATTAATCAGGAAAAGTAGATCAATTGATCACTTCCCTCTGTTTCAGACAGGGGGGAAACCACATTGATTCATCAGCTCTGGTTTCCTTTGCAACCCCCTTCAGCCTGTAGAAGGGTTGTCCATGGGCAGTTCTCTATAGCTGGTCTCTTTTTAGCGGCATGTTTTTAAGAAGGTCTGGGGTAACTTTTCTGAATGAGATCCAACGCTGCTGTATCTCCTTCAGCATCCTTTTCCTGCACCACCAGCAGGATCGAGATACCTTTGTGCATGGTATAATTTGTCAGCCCTTCCTTGTCTTCAGGCTAAGAGTAAAATCAAGATTCTGCTGATATATTTTTGTTATGCAATTCTTCCTGAGATTAGCAAGACCAGTCTCTCCTCTGGGCTCAGCTATCTTGGTGCTTCAAGCTTGATACCAGGCGCTGGCAGCATAATGCTGCCCATGCTGCACGTGTCACGATTAGGGTTTTATCTTCACAGATGAGGCAATCTCGCTAACTGTGTGTGCTCATGGGGGTTAGACTTCTTAGAGTCTAAGCAGGCTTAGACTGCTTTTTCACAGAACCCAAGGTTTCATGAATGGGCAGTCTTTCTACTAAGACAACAGATATTGAGTAACACAGTGTGGAGGAATATGCAGCTTCAATTTGGTCCCCAGACTCGGCAGCAGCGATTGATGAGAGGAAGGGCACCAAAGGAAGCATTTGATTTAGTACTTCCGCTGAGAAGCTGCTATTTTGAAGGAGCCACGAATACCTTGTTTCCTCCCTGCTATTTTCCCACAACATCCCAGGGAGCAGTAATGGAGCAAACATTGCAGCTTCACTGGGCCACAGCTTTTCCTGCTGGCACAAGAGAGAATAGTGAAATGTTCTGATTTTGATTGTGTGCATAACGTCTGGTAGTTATTCAAACATGGTCATGGTAGAGCTAAGCAAAGATACTTACACTGATTAAACAAAGCATAACTCCAAGGTAATTTGCAAATCTTGCTTGACAAACAGTGCAATACAGGGAAACAGGATGATAATGAATGCTGGTCATAAAACCAAATAATTTTTATCTGAGGTGCTGGCTTTGTATACATGGGAGGGGGCTATTTCAGTTGCTGTTGATTACTAGAGATTAGTGAGACTTGGTGGAATGAGTTACTTTACCAAGAGGGTGGTCAAGCACTGGAACAGCCTGCCCAGGGAGGTGGTGGAGTCACCATCCCTGGAGGTATTTAAGAAACATGTAGGCATGGCACTTCAGGGCGTGCTCTATTGCTCAAGATTGTTGGTTTATGTCTGTTTGTGGGTGGGTTGTTTTGTTTTTTTTGTGTTGTTTTTTGTTTGTTTGTTTGTTTAGTTGCTTGTGTTTTGTTTTTTTTTTTTTGTGTGTGTGTGTGTTTGGATTTGATGAGCTCAAAGGTCCCTTCCAACCAAGAAGATTCTGTGATTCTGTAATATCAGAGTTCCACGATTGGAGTGCTGGGTTGGAGGGCTATAGTCTGTTCAGGAGGGGTAGGCAGGGCAGGTGAGGTGAGGGTGTCACACTCTAAGTAAGGGAGAGGTTTGATTGCACAGCCCTTGCAGTTACTGATGATGTTTTTGAGAGCCTCTGGGTAAGGATTAGTGGTATGGAAAACAAAGGAGATGTTGTAGTGGGTGTCTGCTACCAATCACCCAGCCAGAATGTAAAAATTTGTTCTATAGGCAATTAGGAGAAATGTCTGGATCAGTAGCCCTTGTCCTTGCAGGAGATTTCAACTTCCCAAACATTAACTGGAAATATAGTGCTGTGACAAAGAGGTCTTAGAAAATCTTGAAGTTTGTGTGAGGTAGCTTCTTGTCTCAGGTATACTCAGGGAGCCAACTTGGAAAGATGTCCTCCTAGACTTGCTGTTTGTGAATAGAGAAAGACTCAAGGGGGATGTGATGGTAGGTGGTTGTCTTGGCCGCAGTGATCATAGAATGTTTGATTTTAAAATTTTCAGTGTAATGCGAGAAAAGGACAGCAGAGTCGCTACCCTGGATTTCATGGGAGCAAACTTTAAAATATTTGAGGAGCTCTTTAGCAAAGTACCCTGGGAATCTGCTTTTGAAGGCTTAGGAGTCCATGAGTGCTGGTCAGTCTTAAGAACCACCTTCTAGAAGCACAGGAGCAGGCAATTCCACTGTGAAGAACTGGCTGAACTGCAGAGCTCAAAGAGTTTTAGTGAATGGAGCTACATCTGGCTGGTGGCCAGTTATCAGCGGTGTTTCTTGGGGCTCAGTTCTAGGGCTATGCTTATCAACGATCTGGATGCGGGAGTTGAATGCACCATTAGCAAGTTTGTTGATGGATACCAGACGGGGAGGTGTTCTTGACTTTCATGAGGGACAGGAGGCCTTGCAGAAGGATCTAGATGGATTGGAGCTGTCATTAATGGGATGAAATTTAGGAGTTGAAATGCTGGATTCTTCACCTAAGATGGAGTAATGCTGGGCACAAGGATAAATTGGGAGAGGAGTGGCTGGAGTTCAGCCCCACAGCAAAGGATCTGGGGGTGCTGGTCGACAGTAGGCTCAGTAGGAGCCAGCAGTGTGCCCTGCTGAGCGGCCCCCCAAGAGGGCAACCCACATCCTGGGGTGCATCAAACACAGCATGACCAGGAGAGGGGATTATCCAGCTGTATTCAGCACTGGTGTGTCCTCACCTGGAGTACTGTGTGCAGTTCTGATCCCTGTTGTTTAAGAAGGAAGTGAAGGTCCTTGAACGTGTCCAAAAGAGGGCAACAAAGCTGGTTGGAAGTTGGAAGGTTGGAAGGGCTGGAAGTTATGTCCTGTGAGGAGCAGCTGAGGACTTTGGGCTTATCTAGTTTGGAGAAAAGAAGGCTGAGGGGTGACCACATTGCTCTCTGCAGCTTCCTGAGGTAGGGACGTGGAGAGGGAGGTGCTGAGCTCTTTTCCCTGGGATCTAGGGGCAGGATGTGTGGTGACGGTTCAAAGCTGCGCCAGGGGAGGTTTAGGGTGGACATTAAGAAGTATTTTTTTACTGAGAGGGTGTTCAAACAGTGGAACAGGCTTCCTGGGGAGGTGGTTGATGTCCCCAAGCCTGTCAGTTTTTAGGATCCATTTGGACAGTGCCCTTAACAACGTGCTTGAACTTTTGGTCAGCCTTGAATTGGTCAGGCAGTTGGACGAGATGATGGTTGTAGGTCACTTCCAACTGAAATACTCTATTTTATCCTATTATCTTAATTGCCTTATTTATCATTATTTGATTTCCTTAATTTAATAGGAGAGTCTCAATATAGGAGAGTAGGAGTGCAAATCAGGAGCAACTTCACTGAAGTCCCTGGCAAAATTTGAGTGACATCTTACTAAGTTTCCATGCATTAAAAGAATAAATTAAATTCCTTGCTCAAAAAGTCTTCATATTGCATTCACGTGGCGTATGAATGTCTCAGTGGTTTTATTGTTATATTAGATACAGATATACACGATTTCATCAATACATGCTGTGTACAAACACTGTGTTCTCTATGTATTTTCTCTTAGCGCAATAGCATCAATCTTAGGAGCTTGGATTGATCAGTGCTCTGAGGATTTCAGAGAGCTGCCTGACTTCCCATGTTTGCTGAAATTGCTGGATTACCTGAAGACAAATATGGCCGGCTCTGACCTAGAAAAGAGGGCGCAGAACCTCTTGGAGCAGTTCCAGAACCAAGAGGTGGAAAATGACAGTAAGTTACCTTTCCCTTCTCTTGTTTGTTCTCCCAGACTGTATGGTACTGTAGAGATTTATGTGCATTACATTTCATCAACTCTCATGCTAACTGACAATATTGTGAGACGAATGAGTGACTTTGGGTTTTTTGGGGTTTTTTGTTTAAATAATAATAATCTCTGCATGAGGCTGCAGGTTCTGTGCAGGGTGAAATAGTTGTACAGCGTGCCTATCCCTGTTCATTCTGGGCTGGATTGGGAACTCCAACACTTCTCTAACATTTAGCCAAAGCTTTGAGATTGCTGCCAGCAATTAAGTGGTTAATTGTCAGCACACTTCCCATGTCATTGAATTAAACCAGATAGCTGCTCTTTAGCTGGTCTTCTCACTTCATCCCTACCCCTACAAGAAAAACCCAAACCAACAAAAAGCAAAATACAGAGCTGCAAAAAAATACATCTTGAGTCACAAGCCTTGTTGTCACAAAGCTTTTCTTCCTTGTTACCATCATGTCAAAGGAAGTGTCTGTGGCTGTTTTTTCCTATTTGAGTGGCTGGCTGCTGGTATCCAAGGACAGAGGAAAAACTTACGTTATTGGGGGTCACAATCTACTGAAACAATAGTGAACTGTAGTAACACAAATATGCTGTGTGCAGCGTCAAGCCTGACACATACCCTTATCCTGGTCAGAGAGCTTCCTGTGGCATAAGCTGAAAAGTCATCGGAGCTCACGTAGTGTGTGAATGAGAATTCAAATCAACTTCCAGCTTTGGTAGGGGAGTGAGAGGGAATAATTCATGTAATAAAGGACAAGGAAAATGACAGGAAAAAGACCCCAACATTTAATCCCATAAAAATCGTGTCTGCTGGATGTTCCAGAAATACCATGTCAATGCGTAATAGTGTGAAATGCCAAATTAACTCTTGTTAACACATACGTTAAAAGGAGTAGGCACAGAGCCCAGATGTTTTCCTTATTGAACACAGGTAAGTGAACAGGATTGCTACTGTATGCCTATTGATGCCCTTTCCTGGGTTTGGTTCCCACGGGTCAAACAAAGAAAGCTCACGAGAGCTATGTTTGGCTTCATCTGGTGTTCAAAGTGAGCAGAAGTTCCCTGTTATTCTCTGCATTTTGTTTCTGCATTTGTTTCCTTAAGTAGTAGCTGAAAATATTATTTTCTGAGTTATAGATGGGTCAGTTTGAATAATCTTTTCAAAATTGTGGCAGAATAGAGGTTGTTAATTAGAATAAAATAAGAGGAGGAGAAAGCAATTAACTTGCAGGGTCTGCAGAGAAGAGTTTTAGAGTTGCCACTTTTATCTGAGCTCCATCTTCCTTTTGTTTCGGAGATTTCTTTCAAAGCTCTTAATGTGTTGTCTGCAATCAAGACTTGCTGATAATTATTGTTCTAGAGCATTCACATCGTGTTCTCAGTTTACAAATTTGGGTCCTGATACTAGAGTTTGATTTGTGTAATCAGACCTCCATTCAGTGCTGCCATCAGCCGTGCCAGTAGATTAGATTGCAGTACCAGATACAGAGATAAAAGCTGTTCCCCGGCTTGAGCAATACAAAGCAAGGGGAGTCAGAGAGTGCAAATTCAGAAAGGGCTCCTGTTTGCTCTCAGTGAAGTCAAGACGGCAGCTGGGCTTTGAGAGGGCTAAATGGATCAGAGCAACTTGAAGATGATGAGTTACTTGAGTACAAGAGGATTCTAGCTTCTTGGGAACTTAGGTAGAAGACTGTTTACACATTTAGGAAAGTGAGAGAGAAAGGAGAAAAAGAGGCATGAAAAAAAGAAAAGGAAAACCTTGCATTGTGCTCCAGGACCTGGTTGTAAGGGTGCCGTAAGGTTTTGAGTAGGGTTGTAACTCAGTGATGAGGATTTTCAATTGAATTTCAAGAGTTGAAAGGAAAATGGGGAGTTACATAGCCAAAAAGAGAGATACAAAAGTCTGACTCTTGTAACAGTTCAGTAGATGTCCACTTAATTATGGAGATTGTTATAAAACAGCCACAGGAAAATAAAGCCTGAACAGAGATCTCCATTTATCACATTTAGCTCTGTCAATAAATTGTGAGATTGGAATGTACAGTTGGAAATGTGGATACAGCCTGTAGTTATAATTTGTGACATAAAAATTAGCGGTTTACATTGACAGTTAGGTTTTACTAATTAATAAAGAAAGTAAAAATGAACTATTTTGAAAAACAATGAAGTATCACTGTATCTGCTCTTGTTGAGTTAACATCTGTTCTACTTTAATTGGATATGAAATATTGCATAACATACTCTGAAATGCACTGCTTGTTTTTGTTAATGAAATCTCACTAGTAGTAAACTCAGTACTTTTGTTGTTAGTCTTCAATAAGTCCAAACTTTTTTTCCTCTTTCTTCTTTTGGAGTGACTGTTGCCTTACAGTAAAAGGGATTTGGAAGAGGATTTGTTTTCAGGGATTTTCTGTTTGACTTCCTCCTGTACCATGGGAAACAAGGGCATATTTCTTCGTGTTTTAACGTGGCTTTGTTCCCAACCTGTGGGAGCCAAAAGATGACATGGGAACATCTGTGAAATCCCTTCCCTTCTGCACTGGATCGGGTCCCGTGGTGAGGACAGCTCTCCTGTCTCACCTCTTCCCTGCTGCCCAGTGCAAATTTAGAAGAAGCGTTCAGCTGAATGCTGCAGGTCCTCACTGTATTCCCTTTTCCAGGAAAAATTCCCAGAAAGGGAAGGTGAGGGATGCTGGATCAATATAGTCCGTGTAGCCCTGTGAAGGCAAAAATGGTGCCAAGAAAATCTGATACGTCCTTTTATTTCCACACGTGGGAGATGAAATCTGGATATAAGAATGTTCCTAATATAATATTTTGGGGATATAATTGCAGTCTCATCCCTTTGAATTTTGGTTTGTGGTGTTTTTTTTCACATTGTAAAATGCGTAAGTATTGAAAAGTAGATCAACAAAACTCTGCAATGTTAATAAGGAATTTTTGTTGGGGGGCTGGTGGTATTTATTCTTTCAGACCAATGGTTAGCGAATGGGTTAACCCACTTCTATGCTAAGAGACCCTGAACAGCTCAATTTTCTCTAACTCTTTTTCTCTTCCACCTTCTCTTTGCCAATTTAATCTCCTGTTCATCATCTTTCTCACCAAAATATGCAGCACAGTGGGGTCATTTGGGCGTTCTGCTAAAATATATACAGTCATGTTTCAAAATAAACAAACATCTGCTTTGTTTCATCGTTTGCTGTATCAATTTATTTTTGTGTTTTCCATCCTGGACAGATGCGTTCAATAGCACTTCTCCCTCTAACCTACCTGATGAAGAGGAACTGGAGAGCACTACAGAAGAATTCTCTTTTTTCCAAGAAGACCTTGTGGCAGAACAGTTGACATACATGGATGCGGTATGTAGAGTATATGTACTTCTTGAAACACTAAAGGAAATAGTACTGGGCTTCTAAATTTTTGTTGATAGGTCTGTTGTTGGGTCACTGAACACAGCTATGCTTGGTTATGCAAAGTTGTTTCATACACTGAGCTTTTTACTTCAGTCATTCTGAAGTGTTAATGTATACTGTGTAGTCTTTGTTGTTTGTAAAGTTTGGTATTTGACACCTGAGAAATAGCACATTTTGACTACATTCCTGCCTGGCTTAAAGAGCTATAGGTACTCCTAACTCTGTTGCTCTAATTTAGTTTGTCTGTATCAATCTCCTTCAAAACATAAAAAAATATATAAAAATATATAAAAAAATTTCCCCTTGGTTATGCAACTGTTATAAAGGTGTCTCTTATTCTTCCAGCTGAGGGTTGTGTTTGGGCATCAAGCCTATAAAGAGTATGCCAAAGTGTGTATTTTAAACTAAGAGAAAACAAATATTTGCCTTGTAATACTGTATTAGAATTAGATCCAATTTGTACTGAAAACATGCATTTCTTTTTGTGGCCAATAGAGATCTAGGAGAATTCTGCTGATTTACACACCTCTGCTTCACTCTAGGAACTTTTCAAGAAAGTTGTGCCCTACCACTGTTTGGGATGCATCTGGTCTCGAAGGGATAAGAAAGAAAATGAGCACCTGGTACCTACCATCAGAGCCACCATCTCTCAGTTCAATGTAGTCACCAAGTGTGTTGTCAGCACTATCCTGATGAACAAAGAACTCAAAACACAGCAAAGAGCCAAGATCATTGAGAAGTGGATTCATATTGCACATGTAAAGCACTTATTCTAGACTGTTTAATGTTTCTTGTGTGGGTACCTTGGAGTGAGGGAGTTGGGAGGGGAGAAGGGGATTGAATGCGTTGGTCCCAGGCCAGTGAACATCTTAGCTTGAATTCTTTCTATTTTTACTGACTTTGTTTGTAATAGCAGATGAACTGTTGCCCTTCCTCACCTTGGTTTCTTCCCTACCATGGAAACAGGGTTGATGCTTGTCTCCTCGTAGGGTTGGGAGCGCTAATTAATGAGTGAGGCAGATGCTGTGTCTTGCAGATGGCGAGTGCCATATACTTGATATGTGTTATAACAGCTCACTTTCCTAGGAAGAAAATGCTGCTTATATGAGTAAAATAAGTTGAAGTGATGGTTGGTATCATCCAAAGGCCAGGCTTGTTTTCAGAGGAAAGTTTAACAAGAATGGAGTAGGTCTGGCAGGAGGCACAGTCAAAATAAGCTTCACGCTTACCTGCCTTTGGCCATTCACATTCAGTCAATGAGCATCACGCTCCCTCTCCTGAGTCTACGAACACCATGAGAGTTGGAATCAGTGGAAGACAGCACAACTGTTCATGTTTTCATACTTTTATATATATTTGTATGTATATATGAAAGGAAAGTAAATACAAGGGTTTAAGTAAGTGCAGACAAAGCTAATTTACTTCTAGGAAGCAGTAGCCCCTTCAACTTGGAAAAAATGAAACTGTTGTTTCTGGTCTTTTGTTTTGAAAAATTCTTGAGGCTGAAAAGTCATTTTCCTATTGAGTTATTCACAGTTTATATTAGGTACACCAAACTGCAGGGTGCAAGCAGTGACAAGAAAGTATAAGCAGAGTTACAATTTGGTACTAGTCCCCTCATCTTCTGACCTTTCTGCTGTATCATTGTCTCACATTTAACATGTTTTTACTCTTCGCTTCAATTCCTTTGTCATGTAGCAGATTAGGTGTTTCTTAATCTTTGCATGAAAGAGTTTTGCATGCCTTCTTTACATAACTCTAGGTTGATAATTTCTTAGATTTTATCTTTAATATTTTACTGCAATCTTTTTAACTCCCCTTCAGAGCACTTGGCAGCTGGCACTAAACTAGGTCTCTCTTTTGAAGAGAACTTTAAAGCACTTTCATATGGATGTGTGTTGAAATTTGTTTTAAGAATCACATGGGTTCTTTCTGAGCTATACAAAATAAGCAGTCATAAAAAGCTCAAGCCAAACAGAGGCTTTCCAACCTTGACAATGCACTTCTATGCTTCCAGAGGCAGCATTGTTAGTCCTGGCACCTAAGCTCCAGCAACTGCATGGTTCAGGAAACTGGTATGGGGAAATAGTCTTTCACCTCTCTTTTGGCACTCACGTCGACTGGTTTTTGTTATCATCTGATGGCTGCTTTATAGCCCACGTGAACGGATTAGGAAGTTTGATGCCTATTTTCTGTCTGCAGATCTTTAAGTTGCAGGGGTTACCAGCTAAAGGGGCCCTTACGGGGCAGACTGGTGTCTGCAGTTTGGGCGAGAAGTACGAAGCGGCTTCCTGCTCACTGTGGGTTGGCAGGAAGGCCGGGGGAAGCCAGTACAGGCACCACGCTCAGAATACTTGTTCTGTGGATGGAGAACTTTGTTTTCCACCTCTGTTGATTCAGTGCTTCTCCCTTACTTAATTCATACACATAATTAAATACTTCAGTCTTAGCTAAGCACATGAAAAATGCATGTGCACGTTCTACAAAATAATTGCACATGTAGAACAGCTAGTTGCATATATACTTAGCTGCCCACTTCTGAAGAAAGTTGCTTGCTTTGTGCATGCAAATGAGTGTTTTGAATAGTTAGAGGCCTGAATTAGAAAACAATCCACTCATTAAAGTGCAGTTATTCACCGACAGCTAACTCTGTAACTTAGCAGCATGGAATTCCATGTTAGTTATCTGTTTGTGACTTTTGGATCCACTGTCTTGGTTTACAAGATAAACCAAATACTTTTTCTAACTGCCAGCCCTCTCTGCTCCACTTATATCTGAGGTTCCTGAGCAGAAGCAGCCAATTTCACTCACGCAATATTTTCTTTAAAAATAAAAAGTAAAAAGGAAATTATTAATATCCTGTTATGTTTATTTTTTTTAATCAAAGTTGCTTCTGCACAGGATTCTTTCTGGTTTTCCCCTTGTGAAGGACACAGCATGAAACAAAGTTATCTAAAGCAGTCTTAAAAATTCTTTTTTTTATACAAATGAAAGCTTGCTGAAGTTTAGTCTGCAGTCAGTTAAATCATTGAGAACACAAAATCCAATAGTGAATTTCTAATGTGCTTTAAATTATGCAATGTGCAATTAAGCCAAGATGGTTCCAAACTGGATCTTCCAGTCCAAACTCCAATTGTATTTGAAAAGAAAAAATATGCTAAGAACTTGTGCCTCTAAATCTGTGTTTTCCCAAGCCTGAATTTCAAGTTGAACATAATGAGGGAACGATCTCCTTCTCAAATGTGTCAGTCTCTGAAGAGGAGCTGTTATGTGGCTTCTTTGGCCCTGAACCACACAAAAATAGCTTTCAGGTCTTGCATGTCCTACCACGTGATCTTGAACTTGGCCTTTATCTAGCCTAACTGCTAAGCTGCTTCAAGTGCTGTCCACCCAGTCAGTCTTCTTAAGCCACACTTCATTAAACTAGCCTCCGAAGTTGCACAAAGATTTTTTTTTTATTTTTTTTTTAGGCAAATAAATGTGCTTTAGTTGTTCAGTCTTGCCGTAGTTGTTCAGCCAATCTTAATACAACTCATGGACAGAGTTGCTGATACATTAAGGTTTGACTTCCGTTTACGCTAAGGTTACTTTACAATTGTTCAGTCCTACCAAGGAAATAAATTATGTCTGTTTTCACTGTTAGGATCCTTTACATAATCAGCATTATTAGTGTAATAATCAGCCCCATAAAACTTTGCAGAAGCGGAATTGCAGTTTGAATAGGTTCTCATCTACATGTAAGTCAATTGGCATGTGTTTTGTCTGCTTAATTTGCATGTACAGACACCTGTTTGTGAGGGCTTATATTTGCAAGAGTTTCTGAGGTCTGGGGTGCAGATTTGGTTCAGATTTACGCGAGTTCCTTGGAGAGTCACAGGCCAGATTTTCCACCTGCCCCCCCTTGATTTCATCTGCTTTACCAGGAATCTTTGCTATTTATTTTTTTTTTGAGGATTAAGTTTTTCAGTGCCCTTTTCCATCAAAGTTTTTGCCACAGAGAAGCCACATAAGAAATGTCTACGAACCAGTCCCTGTTAGGATTTGACCCTAATTCTGGAAAAGCTGGGAAACCTTTTCTCTTTAACAGTGTGTACATACTTGAATAACAGGTTATTCCTTTGCATGTCTCTATTTATAATTGACGGTTAGATGGCTGAGGGTTTACATTTTAAATACCAAATACAAAGAGGCAAAGCCTGGTTTTTACCCTAAAGGGTAAAAGGGATTAGTACTGTAAAGAGTTTTAAAGAAGTGCAACATTTGTGCTCTTTAGCCTGGCTTCATGGACTCGGTTCCACTTTTATTTTTACTAGGAGAACTGGAAGCTGCAACACTGAAACATCAACACAAATACATGAAAGTGGGGAAAACAAGATATAAGTGCCAAAGCCCATAAAGTGTTTGGTGACTGGAGGGGGGAGTGATATTTTTGATGCTCATTATTTGTACAGCTGCCTGCTTAGCACTGAGAAATGTGTAGCAAGCAGATCACTGGTCAAACAGAAGAGCGCTAACCTATTCGTAATGCTGACATTTAATGCTCCTGTATTTCTAACCGCTCCTTTCACAGGAATGTAGGATCCTGAAGAATTTCTCCTCCTTGAGGGCCATCATTTCAGCACTGCAGTCCAACTCCATCTATCGGCTGAAGAAGACCTGGGCGTGCGTTCCAAAGTAAGCTTCCCCCTCCACTTCCGTGGCTAGCCGCATACAGAGCCAAAAAGCTCAGTGCTCTTTCTTTTCATCTTGTTCTCCGTTGTCCTATTCTGCTCCTTCATGGACATCTGTTCTCTTAGAAGAATCCCTCATTCCTGTGAGGCTCAGACCTCTTTGTTGGCTCCAACTACTGTGAGCTCCTGTTTCCTATCAAGGGGGCAACCTGCTCTCAGGGATACTGGGTCTCTTCTGTCCTTTATAGCATACTGGATCTTCCACAACCTATTTTGAAAAAGCATGGGACTAGCTACTCACTCAGCTTGTGCACACTGCTCTCAGAAGGTGAACAAAAGGGTACTGTGTTGCCTGCTTGTTGTCTTCTCTCCCCTGAAATTGGAGAAGGTCGAGGTTGCTACAGACCCTCGTTTACCCTCTCGCGGTCCTGACATTTCCTTAAAATATACCCCCAAACTACAAAATCCAAATCTGTATTGAAGACAGTATTTCTTAGAGGGCCATACCTATTTGTGCAACTGGTGTGTTTACTACGTGCCAAACAGACACCAGAAACCTCTGTGTCAGAAAGATTGTGTTCTGCTCCTTCAGTTTGGGAAGAATAGATTTCTTTCCTTTGCATTTGATAAACAGAGACAAATGTCCCTCTGCCACGCAGTATGCTTCTGCATTCCCCATAGAGGGAGGTGGGTCTTTCTTTCCACTGCCCTGTGTTCCTGTTCCTGATCAAAATATTGTCATCTTGTGTTTATAGTGTTGGGTAATAGAAAGAGACTCGTTCACTTAAATCCTTCTGGTTTTCCAGAGTGCATGAAACAGGGCAAAAATGCAGTACTTAGGGTACCTCTCACAGCTATTGTTTTGTCCCTTTGTATCTATTTATCCACTTTTTTACAGAAATCTCATACCTTGCAGTGTGATTGAAAACTCTGCTTGGAGTCAGTGTACCTAATGGCATGGCATCTCTTTGGGATGCTGTCAAATAAAGGCTGACTTTACTGGGAACGCCGGAAGATCCCAGGAAGATTCCTAGTCGATGTGTAGCATCTCATTAGATGCATTTTGGTGGTGTTATCTTTTTATATGACCAACTACTAACGATTCATGAGAAAAAATAGTAATCTGATCTGATTCAGGGTGCTTACTAATAACCTAAATTATTTAATCTTTTCCTGTACAGGGATGTAATGCTGATGTTTGAAGAATTGTCTGATATCTTCTCTGACCATGACAATTATTTGACAAGTAGGGAGCTACTAATGAAGGTGAGAATTAGCTTGAGATGGGAGGCTTCTGATTTCAATCAAAGATTAAATTATTCCTTTTTCTAATCAGCTGCCAAAGCTTGTCTCTCCCTGAACCCTACTGTATGCAGTGCTTCAGGGAAGAGAGGCCTGAAAAACCTGTGCTTTTCTGCTGGGATGAGAGGTGATTTTGTTGTTCCTGAAAGAACCTGTGCTAGCATCAGCCCATTGAGCTCAGATGCCGCATATACAGCAGGCTGCAGCAGCACAGACTTTGCTTGGACTCATTCAGGACCCCTTGGAGCCCCTCAAGTTGAATGTCACGCTGCTGTAGTTCCCTCGGGCACGGTGGTGTCTAGCTCAAGAATAGCTGTGTGCGCCGTGTCGTAACTCTGATAGCACCGGAGCCACAACCGAGTGAAAAGGTGCCACACGGTGTAATTTTACTGAGATGAGTTACAAATTAGGACTTTGGCTTTATCCCTGTTGTGTCAGAGAGGTGAGCAGCTAGCTTGTGCACCCTCTGAGCAGATCTAGAAAGGCTCAGGTTTGCACCAATGAGCGCAGAGAAGGTTGCTCCACTGTAGTGCTTTTGACTTCGCTGGAACAATGCCACTCAGCTTCAGCTGAGGAATTAAACTACGATGTTTATCCAACTATCCCGTACCTTTCTTGGAACTAGAAAACAGGGCTGGGAATTTTGAAGGAACAGGCTTCCTGCTCTGTGTGTGGCCAGATGGACAACAAAGCAGGCTCTGTCTGAAACAGTTTGACTTGTGTGCTCTCCTGGGTGCACCCCAACAAGCTCAGTAGCTTGAAAGGAGTGAGGAAGAATAGCAAGGAAAGGTTATATTCTGTAGAAACTAAGGAATGTTTGTGGCAGTTTTTTCTGTTTACATAAAATTTTCTCTAAACCAGCTAACCAGTTTACTTTTTGGCAGTTCCATCCAGTCAATCCAGCATTTGTACCTTACCCCCTTGCCCTGGTATCTGAAACGCTGTGCTTTGCTCAGGAATGATGGGTGAACATATTCAAACCTGTCACTCTGATTTGTTTACCATCATTTATAAACATCTGTAGCTAAATTAGAGCAGGTGAGACAATAATAAGCATAGAGGGGTATATGTGTGTTCAGAACAACTTATTTAACTAAATATTAAAAAGACAAAACAACAATTCAGTCTGACCCCAGACCTCCTGACTCCCAGCAAATCAGACTCTCCAGCTGCCATAGGTAGATCTGCAGAACATTTTGAAAGCAGTGAAAGGAGAAAAATTTCATGGAATACCTAGAACCTCTCTCCACCTTCTTGTCTTGGACCGTTTGGTAATGATTTGAGAATTAACGTCCGCTAAATCCTTAAAGTCTTTGTTTTCTTTTACTATGACACATTTGACCCTTGCCTATCCATCGTGCAAATTTACAATTTAAGTGTAGAGCAGACAAAAAGCCATGTGAAACAGGGTGGCGGGCACGGAGAGGGATCACTGTGTTCTCTCCTCCCCAAACAATGGCACCGCTGGGAGCTGCAGTTTTAGCTTCTGTGCCTTCCTGCCGGCTGCTGTTAGAGATCCTTGAGTTTACCTTTCAGTATCTTGAAGACATTGAGACAACTCTCCTTTTTCATTTGCTCCTGTTTTTCAGCCCAGGAAAGAAATACAGTTTGAGTGATCTGTTCATTAACTGTGACTGAAAGAAGTAAATATTGTAACAAGAGGATCTTTACAAGTGCAGGCTGTTGTTTTGTGCCTCTTAAAAAGACTTTGATAATGATTCATGCCCTGTCTATCCAACCACTGGAAAAAATAACACTAACTCCAAGCATCCTATATGGATCCAGGGAAATAAAGGCTAGAGATCTGTTGTGAAATAGCTCATCCATTCATAGGAAAGCTTGAATTGTGAAGATGAAAACCTATTACTTCTATTTCCTGCATGGTTTTGGATTAGTCAGTAAGCCACAGAGAGTAGTTACTGGATTTATTTGTTGTGATACAAGAAAAACAACAAAGCATTACATAAGATAGAGAAGTTTACTTGGAGCAGCCCTGATTAGGAAATTAAACAGAAATCCTGGGGTCAAGAGTGTCAGCGTTCAGAGAAGCATCTGGACACCTGAAGTATTTCCAAGCTTCTCTGATTTAAACTCTCAGATTTTCAACAGCACTTAGCTTCAGCCCGAGTAGAACTGTTTTGCAGAATGATTCCCTTATGGTCATCTTGTGAGATTTTGTCCAAAATTCCCAATCAGTGTACGAGTCCCAGAAAATCAGCATGTGTACATATACATGCATGTACCTGCACAGCAAATGCTTTTGCCTGTTTAAATATATTTGCAGTAATTTTACACAAAACATACTTCCCACTTAACTCCTCCATTATTTGTTTTCTAATTCCCAAACAGGAAGGAACATCCAAATTTGCGAATCTGGACAGCAGTGTGAAAGAAAATCAGAAGAGGACTCAGAGACGACTGCAACTTCAAAAAGATATGGTATGTCTCAGGTCCTTTTCCTACCCTTTTTGAACCGGTAACATGAATAGACCTATTTTGTCAATTAGGTAAGAAACAAAATCTAGAAAGGTATTTAGCAAAGCGAGTGTGCAGTAGTAACGCTTTTGAATGTGCCCTGTGGTAGGGATAGCTGGGTGTATAGGCTGGTTGCTCCCATCTCCACTTGGATTTGCTTCACATCCCAACAAGCTGTTTGGGATGGATGCTGAGCTGAGGGTTTGGCCTTAGTTTCAAGTCTTCCAGAAAGTTACTAAGCCTGTCGTTTATATGGGTAATAAGTGATTGATGAATATAAACATGTCCTACAAGAACTCCATTACCTACTTTCGCTACCCCTTTAGAGAGAAATACAGGGAAAGCCACACAACTTTCAGGTAGTAAAATACATAATGTAAATACTGGAATTCTTTTGATAAAGAAAATTAGCTCTGACCAGAGCAGACTCATTTGCTTTTAAACAAGCTCATGAAGCTTCTGTCATACCAGCTTGAAAATTGCACAGACTTTTACAGAGATTGCTTTGTGAAATATGTCCGGTTTCCAGTCTGCTGGTGAAAATAGCTTTTGTCTCAAAATTGGCAAAGATTTAAAAGGACAGGGGGAGACAAATCTGGGACAGGGAGGCAAAAGTGCTGAATATGATTTTTTGTTTGACTGGAAAAAATACAGATCCTTTCAGATGGTAGAAACAGCCTGAACTCTACAACTGCTAGCAACCTAGAAAGCTTAAAATCTGAGTAATTACTATTAAAATGCAGTGAATGGCTGGGGAAGATGGTCACTTCTTAGAGGAAAAGACTTGTGACTTGATTTGACTGTTGCAAGAGGTAACAACATCATTAAGTAAAAATCCACTGGAATGCAGCAGAGAGAGAAACTGCTGACACAGGCCAGGACCAGTCCCCAGCTCCTTCTCTTGCAGCAGGTAACCAGGGGACCCCGTCCCTGGTGCCCAAGGCTTCTTCCACAGCAGGTGACCCATTGTTAGAAACCAGTGTATGGTGGCAACATTGTAATATAAAACCACGTGGCAATATCTGTGTGAGCATCCTGCTCTCATTAGAATTCGATACAAATTCTAGATTAGATACAGAGGATGATGTAATGAAAGAAAATATAATTTCTAAGACCACTGTTTGGTTAAGCAGACTATTTTCATTTATTTCATTTTTTTTTACATAGGAGCATTTTAGCATTCTAGTTATTACCATTTCTCAATCAATTAATCCAACATTGCTCTTAAAATTTACAGGGAGTAATGCAAGGCACAGTACCTTATCTTGGCACCTTCCTCACTGATCTCATCATGCTTGACACGGCCCTTCAGGACTATATTGAGGTAATTTGGGGCAATTTTTTGAATCCTAAATGTCTTCCGGGCCTTCCTGGTACTGACTGTGTCTGTTCGTGTACCTTCTACTGGGTTCTTGTGCAGTTCTTAAGAACAGAGGAATCTGGTTTCAGAAAAAAAAGGAAGCAATATAAAGTTTTATTAGCAACAAGAATCTTGTGTGAACTTGAGTGCAGTTATCTCGAGGAACAAGCTTAGCATTGCATTTTGCCTTGTCTTCTTAGGTTAGAAAATGTGAAGAAAGTAGGCTTTCTGTTACTCTGTTTTATTTTTCTGAACACAACATTTCTGGTGTAAGGATTTCTGTGAATAATTGGTAAAAAAACACAGGATCATGAATTTAGCTCTTCAGACTGATCACTGAAGTTGCTTCAGTATTGACCGAGACCTGCCTGAGCTCTCAAATTGATTAAAGACTTGGTTTTTTCATTTCTCTGTAGCTGAACAAGCAGGGGGAACCAATCTAGAATAGGAAGGGGGGAAGGATTTCAAGAGACTCTGGCTGTTTAACAGAGACTGAGGATGGGGACAATTTTCAGAAGTGTTTCAAAGGTTTTTAAACGCCTTTGAAAATTGGCCCTGTGAATGTGGACACTCGACTCGAGGAGCCGTGCTGCAGGCGCTTAGCCTTCACTGTGCTACTGGTGGTGTTTATGGTAAGAATGGGCAAATACACTTCCTCCTCTGATGGTAGCAGTTGCTGGTTTCTTTGGTTTTTCTGGTTTGCAAAACTGCACAAAATCAGGCCTGTGTGAAGTTCCTACATATCCCTTTTCTTTTTGGCAGTTTCCCTTCTGTCCGTGCTTTGTGTTCAGCGTTTCTGACACTCACTGGGAACGCTGCTCGACTCCCAGCACAGGCAAAAGCCCAGTTTGTTTCTTGCGTGCAAAATCCCACTAGCATTCTTCAGGCCTGATCTCCACACAGCTTTTATGAGCGTTCTTGTTCTGGGCTTTTCTTCTTGGGCAGATTGCCATTTAGGCCATGGGGACAGATATCCTTTGGAGACTTGGGATATATGAGTGCTGTGGTTTATACCGCATCTGGAGACAGGTATTTTTGGAAGGTCCTTACTCAGGGCAGGTCTGTGCTTTACATTAGCCTTGCTACTTCATCCTGTTTGGAATTAAATTCAACTGAGTGTGTGCTCTTCCACTCTGATCCCTTCTTCTTCCTTCCAACAGGGCGGCCTGATAAATTTTGAGAAGAGGCGAAAGGTAAGTTGAATGTTATGTGATTTATTAGTTTACTTATGTCCTCTTCTAGAGCATTTTCTTGGCGAGGCCTGTTGTCTTTGCTCAAGCATATAAAACAGCTGCTAATTTTAATGCAAGTTTGTGAGGAAAGAACAGGGAAAGAACCCTGAAATGCTGTGAGCCCCTGACAAAGCGTAAGGAGTAGTGTTGGAAAAGAACCTACTTTTTAGACGCGTGCGATGGGGGTAGAGGAGCTGCAGGCCACTTACTGCCATGGAATTCACATCTCGTGCGGCACATTCCCTCCATTTGGCGCCCATGGGAACACGTTCCATGTGTATGTCCACTGTGTTGAGAGTGAATCGGACCTGGTGGTGTGAGATCTTTGCTTTCGAGAAGATACAGTTTATAAACGTCTTCCTTCTGCTGCAGTGAACTGTTTATAGGTAAAAGGCTGCAGAGAGCAAACTAGGTACATGGCACTGAGAAATAAATGCCATCAGCTTTTCCCTTCAGGCTGATCCTTGCTGGTCAGAGATAAGTAATGCTATGTAGTAGTAAAGGTACTAGTGTCACATCTGTCTATCTGAAGTCGTGCCAAATCTCCATTCTGGAGTCTGAAAGCAGACTTGGATTTGGCTGTGATGGAGCCGTTTCCTTTCCTTAACTGCTCCCAGCTCTATCGACCACTTCTCAGCTCAAGATTCTAATAATGACATACACGAGCTTCTCCATGGTCATTGGTTTAGCTTTATATAAACCAGTGGCAAAGCCACCCTCGGAACCATGCTGAGTACTCAGCTCCTCTCCTGCATCCCGATTCCAGAGCCGGCTCTACCACAAGGGGGTTGTAAGAATTATTTTGGCAAAGTGTGTATATGCAAGTGGCATTACAGAAGAGCAGCACATTCTAGTCACACGTACCAAGTGTAGCATTTGACATTCCTCTAGTGCAAACATGAGTGCACAAAGGGCACAGCCGGCGAGGATCAGACTCTCTGCTTTCACAGGAGCCACTCCTAATTATTACCCTTGTTTGCCGCCTGAAAACCACCTAAGTACAGAGCATGGTTCTTCTCTCAGAGCTGGTCTAGCCAGCAAGGGGTAAGCAGGGTAGGGAAACCTGAAGAACTTGTGACCCTTTGCTACCCCTGTTCCTAGAGGGACAGCCAGCAGTGCTGCCGTTTGGTGGGTTTGTACTTGCATTGCACTTGGGTTAGTACTTGGGAAAAGCTCTGCGGGGAAGTAGGATTCCTTGTGTTTGTCTTCTAATTTGTGTGCATCTCATAGAATGTTCACATTTCAATGCACATTACAGGTGCTGGGGAAAAAAAAAAAGGTTTCATTGTTTGAAAAACTGGTTCTTGAAATAGTCAGTTACTCATCTGAAACTGAACTTCGGGTCAAACTAAGTTTGTCCTGGATCTGTTGTTGCACATGTTTAGCATATGCATGAGTCTGCTTGGCTTTATCATGTTTTCTAATTAGAATTCCTATTTGATTACTTTTTTTTTCCTTAGGAATTTGAAGTAATTGCCCAAATTAAGCTCTTGCAATCTGCATGCAACAGCTACTGCATGACACCAGACCAAAAATTCATCCAGTGGTTCAGAGGACAGCGCCATTTAACTGAGGAGGAGAGGTAGGTTCTCAGTCCAGCTGGCAAAGCAGACTTTTCTTACCCCACACCCACCTCAGGTAGGTTATGTCAGCCTTCAGCTATCCTCTTACAGGAACTTAGAGACACTGCTGCTCGAGGAGAGTGGAAATACATCTGCCTTCTGCTAAACAGCTGTAGAAAACCTGTTGAATGCTTAGCAGGGTTTAGGTTTGAGAGTGGAAATCAGGCTTCTGGCTTTGAAATATGATAGTCTGCTGTGTCTGGGGTGTCTGTGTGGCCAGACACATGCTCAGAAGAGGATCAAGATGCAGTCACTGAGCATTTGGCTGGTGGATGCAGGCAGCAGGTAGCCAAGGCAACGCAGAACATGCTGAGCATTCACCAGATGAATGTCCCCTGGGTGTTTGGGGGTGGGTTTTGCAGACCTGCTGAGTTCTATGCTACTGCACATGCTGTTAGACTAACCCAAGACAATTTATTTACAGCATTTTAGTATCTCCACTAGGTATTTAGGTCCCACTCTGCTGCACTAAGAGTGTAAGCACAGATACTGAGTTGTAGTAAAAAAAAAAAAAAAGTCAGCTTATCCAAGATTCATGTGTTGGGTAGTTTCTTGATATTTTTTTAAATAACGCTATGAATGTCATCCAAAAAAGCACTAGTTTTTAAAACTATTCTAAAGAGTGAAATATCCACTTCACCATGGCAAAATATGGACAGAGCTGTGTTCCTCTTTGTGTAGTTGCAATCTTCTGTGAAGTGGGAATAACTGAAATTTTCTTGAATTTCTACTCTGCTACTTTGATATACGTAACTAATAGTATTGTCTGTAAAAAAATTAACCCAGGTCTCTGTTCTTTAGTTACAGCCTTTCACGTGAGGTGGAAGCAGCTGCTGACACTAGCACCACATCGCCAAAATCTCGGAAAAGCATGGTGAAGAGGATCAGCCTGTGAGTACGATGGGGCAACGGGCACTGGTGTGTTAATATGAACCTGAATAAACCAAACAAGCCGTGCTCATTTCACCAGCTGAAAGAGCTGGCTGGGGATCCAGACCACTGCATTACTTTAAGGAGACACCATCAGCTAGAAATGCATACTTCTGTCTGAAGCTGTTCCTTTCTATTGTTATAAGGAGTCATAAGAATTATTAATGACGAAGAGATTAGAAACAAACAAGCCTTCCTAAGCTGTCAGAAAAAGGAACAATTTTAGCACTGGGTTATAAATTCAGTATCTATTGTGTAATAACCTCCCTGAATGCAGTAGCAAAACAGAGTAAATGAGGATAAAGTCTGGCCTATTATTAGTCTAATTTGCTATACACATGCAAAATTCCTTGCAGGATTTTAACATGAAAGTTAAGGTTAGCAGAAAGGCATTCGACAATGAAACACTCCGCCTAACTGTCTTCAAGTTAGAGAAGGGAAAAAAAGTCATGGGGACATGGTTCAATTTAAGTCTAATACCGCAAAGATTCAAACAGGAGGTGGGTGGAGAACAGGGACCAGCAGTTAAGCACACACAGGAAACAATACACTAGCAGGAATTCAAGGAAAGCTGCAGGGAATGAAAGCAGAGATCAAGGACCAAAATGAAAATATCTTAAAGGTGAGAAATTTGAACCTGATGCACGAGGAGATATGAAGGGACTCCCACATACCAGTGGCATAATCAAGATGAGGGGGGAAATGATGAATTAACAGTAACAGATCTTAACTCTCCTTTCCTGCTTGATTCTTGCACTTAGTTTCCTTGGAATAGCCATTAGCCATTCACCTCATGTAAGCACTACTGCAGGTTAGGGTCTGAAAGAATAGATGTTTTCATCAAAAAAAAATCACACAAAGAAAAAAATAAATCTGTGCAGCTGTTTGGAAAGTGTTTCAATCAGTCCACCCAAGTTGGTGGTGATACACTGTAAAAATGTGAGCTTTGAAGATGACAATGCCTGAACTCTCGGTGGCCTCTCGTTTGTGTCTCCCTTGGCATGTGCCTAAGAATTGTTGCTGTGGAGCACAGCTTTGTTCTCATTCCTGACTGCGTATTGTAATTTACCAAACTGAGTTTGTTTGTGCTATGCAGTCTTTGTCTAAAGTTTTGTTTCGACTGCACTCTGAATGTATTTTGCAAATTAATGCTGTAGAAAAGACTGGCATAATTCACCCTGGAAACAGTGAGTGACACCTCTCTTAATTGTTTTAAATCGTTAACTGCATGCTGACGTGGCATCTAATTCACCTTTCCTCTCTACCTTATATATTATAAAAGTTTGTTTCCTTTGACACTCCTTTAAATTTACTTGACCTGCATTTAGGAATGAGTCTCGGAGAGGGAGAGCCTGTAATTTACACTTTCTTGTGATCTCCTCATTGTGTACGTGTCTGGTTGGACTCTGAGAGAGACACTGGTATCTGTGGCACTCCTGCTGAGTGAAAGAGTTCGCAGCAGGAATGAATCCACCTTTTGAAGGACCTTTTCCTGGTGTATGGCCATGCATTACCTTCCATGCACTGTTTCACTTATGGTGACTGAGTAGGTCTTGAGCTGCCATGCCTCCAACTTGCCCTTCTTCCCTTGGGTTGTGAACACATCAGTTTTACCATCCAGCATTTCCAGGCGAGCGAGTCTGAAAATGTAACTGAGCGAAGAGGAGTCTCGTTTGTGCTAGTGGGGCACTAGTTCTGCTTCTTGCCTTGCAGCTGGTGGGTGTGCTGTGTCAGGAAGGTATTGTGTTAGTGTGTAACAAACTCTCTTGACAAACTATATAAACAACACGGGGGAAATGAAAACAATAGGCCACTCAAGATAGGAAAACAAAAGACGTAAGATTTTTGAACCAAGTGACAGCTTTGCTCATCCCAGCTCTGTTCTGTTTCCACTTACTGGCTGTTGTGCTTTCTTTTCTATACTAGATTGTTTCTAGGCTCTGAGGTGATGACCCAGAGCACACCCATCAAAGAGCAGCCCGAGTCTACTCCAAGTGGGAGCTCTGGTGAAAGCACGGATTCGGCCAGCGTTTCATCGTGTGAGGTGGTGACCCAGAGCACACCAATCAAAGACCAACCAAAATCTACACCACCTGGGAGCTCTGGTGAAAGCACAGACTCGGGCAGTGTTTCATCATGTGAGTTTAACCACTTGGAAGCTGAAGACGCCTGCATCAGTCCTGTTGGCACTCCTGAGGAGTCTCAGAAAAAGGTACGGTCTGGGCCCTGTTGCCAGCCTGTGAGAGACGGCTGAACTGCAGACAGGTCCTAGATGCTTGGCCAAGTCTGTTGGTCTTGACTAGAGGATTGCTTTCAGTGAGACGGAGAGACTCTAGAAATAAGTCCATAGAAACCGAAGCAATCCAGTCAGAATTTCTGCACAATTCCTTCTGTGTTGCTGAGACACAAGGCAGACTGAAGCTTTCCTTCTCTGAAACCAGATGTTCTTCTGGTGCCTGGTAGCGTTTTTGGTTTAGGTGAGGCCATGGAGAAGCACAAGGTTAATTTTCAGTCCCCCATCATGCTTTTTGAGAAAGATGGGGGCAGGCTGGTGGCATTTCTGTCTTTGAGCCTATGGGAAGTGGGGTGAGGAGCCTTCCCTTTTGAATTGAACTGTGTTAACTGTACTGTTGAAGCCCTTTTTAGGGATGTTTTGCTGAAGTGTCACATTGGGGTTTAGCTTATGGATATATAATTGTATTTAATTAAATTGTACTAAATGTTCTTAAACCAAATGAAGCACAAAGTCCCAGACAGTGTCATCCATAAGTTGTTTAAACCTGGAGCAGTTGTTACGGTGGTTTTGATAAGCAAGTTAGAAAGGGAAGATGCTCTCAGGCAGGTGAAGAGAAAGGCAAAACCCTGAGCAGCAGGGGAAGGAAGGGCAGTTTCCTTTGAGGAAAGAATATTCAAAGAGAAGTTGCAGACAGGGAGGTGTATGTGTATTTTAACTCGTGTAAAGGCTCTGACCTGGAACGGGAGCAGCAGTCCCCGTGATGCCTTCTGTTCTTTCCTGGCCAGTCCCAGTCCCCAGCTGGTTGCCCACAACTGGAAGAATCCAGTTCCTTGTATCTGCTGCCACCTCCTGGCCTGCTCTTACTGAGAGGCAAAAGGAAGCAGTGAGTGTCAAGCACACCAAATCGGAAATAAGTTTTCATTAAAATGGTGAAATTAATCAAGTGAAGCTCACTTTTTCCAGAGGCAAGCAATACCACTGCCAGCCTGCTGGACAGAGTGCAGATCATGGAGGTTTTTTATGTGCCTTCTGCTTTCTCAAGCTCTTCCTCCAGAATGACGCATAGAGACATACAAAATATCTGGGGTTTGACAGTGTTTTTTTCTCTTTCTGTTTTGTAGCTTGCTGAATCCTCCTTCTCCTCCTCTTCATTCACCATTTCCACGGATATGTCTTCCTCGGCGATGCAATCTGTAGTCTCAACCCCTTCTATACTGTACTCTTCCTCATCGGACATAGGCTCTGTCTCCACATCTAATACCTCAAAAGTACTGCCTCTTGTTTACAACCAGCAGAGCATGGACATGTGCATCATCCGCGTCAGCATAGAAGACAACAACGGCAACATGTACAAGAGCATCCTGGTGAGTGGTGTGGACCAGCAAAAAGCTGGTAGCGGTGGGGATGGTTTTATCCAGGGGGATTTAAACACATGGTGCTTTTAGTTTTGAAAACGCCTCTTCACTGATCCAACTAATCAAACCTGGCTTGAAAGGGAAAGTGACAATTGTTACAATTCAAAATATGTGGAGCATGGTATGCATAAGAGGTTTAAAAATAGCATCTCTGTGGAAGTTTCTGGTCTTGAAATTAAAACTTGTCATTTAGCAAAAAGTTCAAAGTGAAGCATTCTGATCAGAAGTGCTCCTGCCCTTCTGTTACCGGTAGCTGTTTCTTCTCTAGCTCTGAATTCGTGTGTGAGCTTTGACACAAAGTGCCACAGGCCAAATTTTGCGTGGAGAAGCTTTCCCCAGGAGATGGCTTCTGGAAAAGGGGAGCTGTAGGTAGGAAGCTTCTCTCAGTGGCAAAGTTAGCGAGAGCAGGAGCAGGCAGCGTTGAGGCGTTTCCCCTGATGCTGGTTCCAGGGATGGAGTCTGGCCAAGAGAGCCTGGGGGGAACAAACACACAAGGGGAGCAGTTCTTAGCACTTTTAGCTACCTTATGGTTTTCATGGTCTGACCTCCCCGAATTGCAAAGAGCTGTTCCCAAATTTGGCTACCGGTGAGACAAATCTTCCTTTTGACTGCGTAAGGCTCTGGAGGGAGCCCTGGGTCTGCTCCGGATGCACAGCACTTCCACAGCAGACAGTACACCCAGTTACAAGGCCAAAGATCTTTGCAGGGATGTCAAAGAAAGTATTTAGCACAGGAGTCTGCAGATTAATTGATGTCTGCAAACAACAGATGGGGCTTTTATGGCCAGCGAGAACATCTCATCTCTCAAAGTGTTTGCTCAGGAGAGCAGACACTGTGATTTACTGCTGTCTCTTTCTAGTACAGTATCTGTTGTCTTGGACTAAAAAACAACCACCACCACCACCAAATGTCACAAATACCATATTTTAGTATCTACCAGTACCTATTACTTCGTTACTGTCCCATTGTATTTTTTCAGTTCTCTGAAATCTTTTCCAAGACCAAGTGGTCTGCAGAAGGCCAGACTTTGGCTAATTATTTAAATCATTATATAGAGTGACTAAGCAGCATCTCTTATTGCAACTCTCTCTTTCCAGCTAACTAACCAAGACAAAACTCCTGCTGTCATCCAAAAAGCTATGCTGAAGCACAACCTGGACTCTGATGCAGTGGAGGATTATGAGCTTGTACAGATCATCTCTGAGGACAAAGGTAGGGAAGCAGAATGCTGCTGCTGCTTAAAAAGTTCTGCTGGAATTTGAAGGAGAGAGTAAAATATGATGTTAGAAATGCCATGAACGTGTTGTCACAGCTGCCAGTGACAATAACACCCCCCCTGCTCCTCCCCGACTGTCCTTCTGTTACGTGCAACACTGCAAATTAACACTTGCTCTGGTGCCTCTTTCACAGAGCTGGTGCTGCCCAACAACGCCAACGTGTTCTACGGCATGAACAGCCACGTGAACTTCGATTTCATCCTGCGGAAAAAAGCTTCGGTCAACAGGCAGGTGAAACAGAAGAGCCGTTGCATCCTGACACTCCCCAGAACTGCCAAACGGGGGGGCTGGAGCAACAGGCCCAGCAAAATTGCACTGTGAGAGAGAGAAGGACGCGGGGAGGAGAACTTTTGCCACCATCCAGTATTACAGAATCACAGCAGATGAATGTGTCAGTATTCAACTCCAAACATACATGAGGCTGAAATGCAAAGTGAACATCTTCTAGACCTACAGCCAGAGATATGTCTCCTCCCTTGCAGCTGGATATGGACTGACAGACACGGATTTACGGGACACTACGGACTGGAATTTTTATTTTTATTTTCTTTATTTTTTTGTTTTGCACATTTGCCTAGGAAGGTGAGAGCCCCACTTAAGAGGGGAAAATGGGACTGGAACATTTGTCTTAAGACCACCACAGAAGCCAACTCTTTTGTGAGAAAACATTTTCCTTTGTGCCAGTATTACACAGAAGAAGAGAAATCTGAATTTATTTTTATAAAACTGGAGAAGTCTCAATACCATTTTGCCTGAACCAAGGAGGAGGGAGGTCCCAGCCAGCCTCCAGCTGACTGACGGGAGCACTGGTTTGCAGAAGGTGTGGGTGAGCTGAGCGCCGCAAGTTGCTGCTGCCTCCAGAAGGCATCTGCATTCACAAAAATGCAGGGTGGGTACGTCCCCAAAACGCTCATCGCTGAAGACAGCAGAAACTGCAAGTGTGCGTATTGCTTTCACACGGCCGGCAAACTTTTATTTGCACTTGTTCCACGCCAGAAATTTACCTATTTTTGGACTTTTTTTCCAAAGAACTTTAAGAGAATGGACTGCACTTGCTTATGGATGAATGTCACGTTTATTTCATAAACAAACACTACTTGTCTGGATTTAGGTCTTAACACCACCTCCAGGGTGGTTTTCCTTTTACTTCGCTAACCCAGTGAACAGAAATCGATGCCTTTCGCGTGTACTCTGAAATGACCTCTTTGTAATGTGCAATCACTCGTCAAGAGCAAAACTTTTAACTCGCGTTTTCGTTCATGAGGGGCAACTAAAGGGCCCTTTATTTTAAAAGTGGGTATTACGAGCAAAAGCCGGGTTTTAAGCATTAGCCCAACCAACCAGAGATTTTATGTACTTGTAGCATTATTATGCATAATCTACAAGCACATCCCTTGTTCTTTATATACATCTATTGAATGAATTTCCTGACATGGTACATCAGCTGGACTAAAGAATTTAACCATTTGTTCTCTGTGAAACTTTGAAGAACAGACTCCTTGAGTCTCTTCCCAGGAGACAGGCTTCCTTGAAAGGACAGAGGTTCTATTTTAAAAAGCCATAAACAAGACATTGGATTGTAAGCAGCCCTTATTGAAAAGGCTGTCTCTGAGACAGATACGGCAGTATTAAACTTAAATACTGAATTTACCACGTCTGGGCCTTCCCCCCCCCCCGGTTCTATAGCACTAATTTCCAAAACTGGGCTCAGATTACATTCATCACCAGTTGATAAACTGATGATGCAAACAATGTTTGGTTGTACTGTGTTTTACACTACACAAAGATTTATCACCTGTTTACAAGCAGCACCGTTGCAGTTCTGATGAGTTGAAGAACTCCAATTGTTTGTTGGGAGGGTAAAGAAAGCGCGTTTCTAACTGAGCCTTAACCTTTGCCCAGCATTAGGGCAAGATCACAACAGCAGTTCAGCTTCCTTTGTATTTCAGTGTCCGCGCGCGTCGATGTCTGTACGGTTTCTTTCGCTGAAGTACAGTTTTGCTCACTCAGAAGCTGTATGTCTGTCTGAAGCTGAAAGTTGAATGTTCTTGACTTAAAAATTACACCCTCCAAAATGTTATCTATGAAAAAGATGTTTTAAATTGTTTACCTGTCATCTTTGTAAGTAAATAAACTTTTTTCCATTAATATTTGCCTGGAGTTAATCTATTTTCTTGTCTTAGACTTTATTACTAAATGTCAATTGTGGGTTTGTTATTTTTTCTTACACCTCACCACTTCCCTCACTGTCACACACTTCAACTTCATTACTTTTACTAACCTAATCTACCTAGCGAGATAAAACACAACACCACAGCCTTACTCAGGATAAATATCATCTATTTGTGAACTAGGAATTTCATATTGCCATATTAAGAACACAACAGCACTTTTCCTTTCTTAAACAGAAAGCAAAGACAAGAGTTGTTAGGCTACAAGCAGTCTTACTGCAGAGAATCGTTTTTAAGGCCTGTCACCACCACCCTTCCTGTGAAAAAGCTGGGGTTTTTTCAGCTGTACTTAGTAAAACCTATTCCTACCTTCCACGTGTCAGTCACCACGCTTGCTGGGGAGGGTGTCACTGCTGGGTGGTTTTTCCATTGGCTGGGGGCTCCTGATACCTAGCTCAGACAGTCCACAGCAAAGCAAAAACCCCCTACCAAAAGCTGAAAGAAAAAAGGAGGAAAAATAAAGAAGGGAGAAACAGAAGAAAAAAAAACCCTCTGTGGTGGTTGAAGGAGCCTGGCACATCCTTAGTGATGGCACAGTCCCTGCCCTGCACACAGCAAACAGCCGTCTCGGCCACAGCCGAGGCTGGTTCAAGCTGCTGCTCCTACTTGTGCCGAGTTTTGAAGCCTATTAGATCAGTCAAAATAAATAAATACACGGAAAGTGGAAAAACACCAGAAAAACACAGCAGTGTTTCAACTGGCTCCAACTTTTCCAAAACACAGTTAATTCTGAGTAGGGCAAAGCCTGGGCAATACCTGCCAAAGAACTGAAAACACAGACAGGGAAAAATAGCACTTGCCCCAGCAGGCAGAACCACTGGCCATCGACCACAGCACACATACGTAAATACATGGAAAATGGTGTATGTGCACAAACTCACACCTGTGCATGTAGGTAAAAGAACAGTCAGCTAGAGTGAGGCCATATCTGCTCTGAAATAGACACATTCATTTAATTCATTACATTTATATTTCCTTATTGGCTTTCCCCTCTCTCCTGAAACTGCCATCTAGAATTCCTCCTACCACTCCCTTCCAGAGGCAAATAAAAGGGAAAACAGAGCTCCTGCTGACACGGAAAAATTCCATGGTTGGGGGAAAAAGAGAAGCCTCTCATGGCCAAGGAGATGGGTTTCACACAGAAAATGAGGGTGATATCTATGAAGGTGGTGGTGATGTACATGAACACAACGTAATCATAACAAGCCTTTACCTGGAGACGCAGCCACAATATTAGATGAGAGAAACGATACCAGAGCAAAGGGACTTCACTTGACTTACCCACCCAGCGCTGGCTCATCCCTGCTGTTCTGCCGGACCCGGACGCAGATCCATGTCAGTATCTACAGTGACTCCTGACAATATGCTGGACGCTCACCAGTTCACAGTTGTCCTGCTTCTGAAGGCCACACCGAGCTTCTTACCAGCACCTCTGAGATTGCCATGCTCAGCAGTGATTCAAACAGCCCAGACTGTACAGCGAGACCTGAGGAGGAAGAGAGAGAGAGGTTCTCAGAGAGGAATGACCCAGGCTGTGTGTTGTGACCCACGGCAGACCTGTCCTGCATACTTACCACGTCGCATGGGCACCTGCTCCAGCTTGGACAGCAGAAGGAACGCAGCTTGCAGGCAGTAGTTGCAGAACAGGCACATTAATATGGCCAGTGACTCCATCGTAGAGTGACACAGCTGAAAAACTCTTGAGCTGGCCTTTCCCAGACAGGGCTACTCCCACCCCATGAAGAACACACAAGAGCTGCTCATCTTGCACCAGGTTCTATGTATTATCAGACCGGCTGACAGGTAATAACATGTTTTCTTTAGCAGAAAGCACAACATTGATCAGTAATTATTAAAAACAAACAAAAAGTTAAAAAACAAACAAACAAAAACACCCACAAACCAAAACTAGCCACACATACTGAACTGCACAGCTCTGCCAGCAGGTGAGTCTCTAGATAGGGAGTCCAGGAGGGCATCCTCCCACCGCAACAGCAGCCTGCAGGCCAGCAACACCTAAGCAGTGTAGTCCATGATCACCTGGCCTCTGAGAAACATTAAAAAAAAAAAAAAAACAAAACGAACACCATACTCCGCTGACAGGTTAGCCAAGGACAAGTACATCAGAACTCATTCAAAAGAAAAAACAAACCCAAGTTTGCTCCTCACGTGAAAAAATATCAAGACGAGTTGCCTTTCCGTCCTGTAACGTGGAATTCTATCAAGGCTGTTGAGAGCAGTACAGTTGACAAAACTAACAGTTCTGTAGGTTGTTTTGTTTTTATAAAGATGGTATAAGGAGTTTACAACCAAACTTCTAAAATTAAAAATTCCTAGAAGTCCTACACTTGGTTTTACGGCCTAATTAAACAGGCCTGCAAACAGGTCGTCAGGCTTTGTTTTCCTGAAGGAATAAATTGAGGCAGCGGGTGAAGCAGGACATGAGATGGACAAACACCACCTGTGCTCCACAGCGCAGAGACAAATCCAACCAGCAGCCTCCACTTTCTCTACTAGCTTCCAACATACCAGACATGCCAAGACATTAGTTCTGTATTGGGAGGCCTGTTTTGATGGGATCTAGCAAGTTTTGAAGTTTGCGAAGGGGAAGCCAGCCCTAGTTTTCAACAGAAGTATGAAGAGGGAGAAGACAGTACAGAGGAGCGCTGCTCCAGTGCACTGAACATTTTTGGAAATCATCTTGATTCTGAAAGGGATCCCTTTGAAAAACAAAACCACATAACCCAAACACTTGCCTGCAGCTTCTCTCAGTGAAGAGGATCATAAAAGCCTACAAACCTACAAGGAATAACAGTTACACAGCAGCCCAGTTACAGCTATCCGGAAAGGTATTAACACTTGTACACCTCTATATATTAATCTTCATAAATACAGTATTCTACAGGAGGAACTGTAGAAAGACGTCATTCAAGGTTGGTTTTTTTTTTTTACAAAAGCATGCAAGGGCTTTTGTTCAGATCTCTGCCTTTTTTCTGTCAGTCTGGAACACCCACCCAGTCCTAAGCGGCTTGGTTTGTTGGTAGGTCCAACCACTGTGCTTTGCCATTTGAAGCAGTGGGAAGGAGACCACATGAAGAGCTGCTCTACAACTTTCAAGGGTGAAAAGCTAAAGTGTGAGGCAGGTTCAGCTGTCAACAGAGTCCCCGGGGGAAGCGGGCAGTCATAGCTCATCCCTGGAGGACGGCGCGTTGAGAGATGACTGGGAAGGCAAGGCGTCCTTGTTCTGGGCGTCGCTATGGATCTTGCCCTGCTGTCGGGACTTCCAGGAGTGTGTTCTGTCCCAGTCTGTTGACACGGTCTCGTTGTCCCAGATTGTAGAGGTCTCTGTGTCACTGAGGTAGCCTGGCTGCCCTGTGTAGTGGGTAGGGTAAACAAGCAGGGGTTCTGCTGAAAAGGCTTTCAAGTCTCTGGACTGATAGTACTCCATGTATTTTGCTCTAAAGAGAAGAGAAAAAGCACCAGTAACAAGCGAACGTTCATCAGTGCCGCTGCTTATACAAGCCAATCCACTGTGCAAACAGGTCCCATGGAGTGGAAATAGTTGCTGGGGTGGAGTCTGACTCTCCAGAATCAAAACCACATGCTTTACAACCACACACAGCCTATACAACCAAAGCCTCCATTACCAGAGATAGCCACGTGTCTCACAACCAAAAAGCACGAGGAGTAGCCCTGTCCCCCACCAGGTAGGCTGCAGAAGTGAGACACACCAACATGATCTGTCTTAAGATCATTCAGAAGGCCCAGCTCACGTCAACCCAAGCAGTGAAGGCATCCTACTTACACAGGGTGCTTGTTGTACATGACTGGCAGAAATTCATCTACAGGCAGCATCTTGCTGAAAGGCTCGGCTCCGATGAGTTTCTGAGCCCCTTGGTAAGAGATTGCATACCCCAGCGTCCAGTAGGAATAATCAGCTTCCACCAGGTTCATGACATTGGGAACTGCTTTTTCAGGCTCCTGCACCTGCATCCTTTTCCGGCCAATATAGCTTAAAGGGTGAAAAGACTATGAAAATTGGGACCAAAGTGAATCTGCAGCAGTTAGGACCACAAGAGTGTTCATGTCAACCAGGGAAGGGAAAAAGGTCAACACAGTAAGTAATCCCTGACCAGGGTGACAGATTTCTTTCCTGCACCACTCCCCAACATCCGTTTCTTAACCCAGCAGGTGAAAGTGAAAGACTTCCGAAGGGAGCTAAGATGACATCAGACTGAGCTGTGTCAGTTCCTCTGTCACAGCAACATCTCCAGACACTGTTGAGATCAACCAGCACTGCCCACAAAGGACAGTAATGGTATCCACTGGGCATTCCAGCATCAGCCTGCCCCAGAAGGCAGATCTGTCCTTATGGGAAGAACCACCAATTCTCTGCACCAATTCTCAACCACCTTTCTCTGCACTCCAGCATTGATGTGCACCTCTATCGTGACACAGCAGGTGCTGCTGACCTCCCCTGCATGCCCAGGAGCTCAGTGCCAGTTACTTACATAAGCTCCCAGTCTAGCTGGGCTTTTTCAATGTCATCCATCAGCTTCATGAGCTTCCTTTTAAACTGGTGTTCAAAGCGCACATCATCCTCAATAACAAGCGTCTTCTCCAGTTCTCTGTTCACCACCTGAAACAAGAGGGTTCAGAAATGACCACAGTGGTGCACATGGGCCACTCACTGCACCCTGAAATTGTTGGGGTTATCCTGACCTGTCACTGCCTTCCAGACCAGGCTGGAGAACCACTCCCAGATTCATAGCTCAGCTGGGACAGAGTGCAAAAGCCAGGGATACTATATGGCTTAAGATCATTCAGCAAGACCCAACTCACATCAACCCAAGCAATGAAGGCATCCTACTCACACTTGTTGTACATGACTGGCAGAAATTATTGAGCATCTGCAACCTAGAAAAACCTTCCATCTGATGTTGCACCATCTAGAATCCATGAGCTACCACCTAGCATCACCACTGCAACCAGCTCCTCAGCAGAATGATGCCAAAGCCGCTGTTCAGAAAAAACACTTTGTTGGAAGTAGGTGTTCCTGAAATCTGGGAAGGAGGACAATCTAGCATATCCAAAGTCTGGCCCTGACACGTGTGAAGCCATCCTGTATGTAGTTCCCATGTTCTCATCTGACTGCTGGCGATTTGAAAGTCTCAGGACCAAAAGCATAGCCTAACTTCCCAGTACTGAAGTCATTCCTGCTGTCTCTAGGCTGGTTGGATCAATGTCCTGCCCTGCTGAGAGCTGCTGCAACTAACACCTCAGAATGCAGAGGGCTGCCTGTATTTGGGTAACTGCTGCCATTGCCCAGTCTTCTTTCAGTACCAAGTCTTTCTCCCCGCCTCCACCACACCTTACTTGAAATAATCCCTCCTGTTGATGTTGGGCTGTGTAGCTCCAGCATCTCTAACCAGCCCAGCCCAGGTCCTCTCAAGAGTCACCATCCAGGTGACCAGGGACAAGTGAAAGCTACGGTTTTTAGCAGAACACCATTTATAACACCATTTGTTCTTCAAAAACCTTCTTGCCTTTCTCCTAAGCAAACTCGCTCCAAGCAAAAACAGTCATGAAAGTACCATGATAAAAATCACTCAGAGCGGCTGGCAAATGGAAAACAGAGAGGAAAAAGCTGAACAGAGTTTTCAGTGCATGATCCCTTACAAAACAAGGAAAACAGTACCATCCTATACTTCCAGAAACCTGTACTGTGATGTTTTGCCCTGTGACTGGCTGGATGCCTTCCCATTTCACCTGCCCACAGCACCTTCCTGCAGGAACCTTGAGGCACCCACAAACTCCTTACCTCCTTCCAGATGTAATAATGACTAAGGAAGCAGCCAATCTCTCCTCTGGTTAGTGGCCTGGAGGAATACGGGTCCCGGTAACCTGGGAGCATATCGATGCTGAGAGCTTTGAGCTGACTCGTGTTCAGCGTTCTGAGAAAGAGAGAATATCTATCACCATTTTAAAAAAAAAAAAAGTAACTTCTAGTCAGACACAAAGGCAACATGGGAAATGCTGCTGATGTTCAAAGAAAAAGCCGTATCTCGAGAAATTCTCTACTTGTTTTCACTCAAAAACCCAGAAAAAAAACTAACTACTTGATTTACATTTCTAAATCAACTTGACAAACTCTGTCAGTGACTTCTTGTGGGACCATCAACTTGCCAGGTAATTGGCTTAGACTATTCTTCTAAGAGGTCTTGATGGGTACCTAAGTCTCAAAGACCACCAGATGGCACATGGGGTTCCTATCTCCCTGAGGCCTTTTTGCAACTCCCAAACCAAAACTTTCTGCCTTGATTTCTCGCTATAAAACATCTTAACGTGCCTCAGAGTAAGGTTGGGAAGGGCTGTGTCAGGGTTAAGACTGTAGCACAACAGCTTTTGTAGCGCTAGGATGGACAACCTTTCCAGGACGTAATTGCTCTCAAACGCTTTTGGGGCTGGTTCCTTTTAACTGTGTGCAAGTGTTTCAGGTCACAGAAATCCGTAAGATTTTAACCTGATTTTCATCTTACTCTGAACCATACCGTCCTGGTTCTTTCATGGAGACTGAATTATTGCAAAAGAAGAATGACAGAACGAAACTGCCCCAAACAGACTGTTTGGCAAATAAAAGTGATATTCACCTCTCCCCTCAGTCTACCCTTTGCCACCAGAAGGGAGGTAGGGGCAACCAAGATGGTGTTAAGCAGTGATGAACAACCCCCTCTTTGCAAACATCAGCAACCCCAGCCGGAACTCACTTTCCATCCACAGCCTCCACTATCTTGACTGAGATCTCCTGCTCATAGAGAGTCCGCAGCATCCGATCCCGCCTGTCTTTCCGACGCTTCAGGTTGATCATGAAAATCTGGGTGGAAGAGAAGGACATCAGCCTACCAGCATGGCAGCGAGGAATAAAAGGGAGTCCTCATCGACTCTTCTCCAGCAGCCCCAATGGAAAAGCAGATCGTATGAAAACACAGTGTGTGTTTTCATTCCAGGTTGCTTAGCATTTGTCAAAAAAATTGGAGTTGAAAGCTAAGGCTCGTTCTCTGTCTAACTACTTTTTATGGATGTTCACAGAGGAAACTTCCTCTTCGAGGCTGAATAAAGGTGTTAGGAGATGAGTTACAGCTAAGTCTATAATTTCCAAAGATACAGGATGTTTTGACTTATTCTAAACACAGAGCAACATCTCCAACCTCAGTCCTAGGGCAACACTGACCCACCTGTTTCTCCACAATGCTGTATTTAGGATGATCAGTAGGGGACAAGGACACAGCAAAGAGAGGCTTTCTGCAATTACTTCAGGCACTGAAAATCCACTGCTTCCCCTGCCAGAGCAGAGGAAGCACAGAGCCAAGCCTAGGAACAGACATGTCTGGGCAGGGCTCAGTCCAAGACTTGAGGAGACAGACTCTGGTGGAGAGCAGAGGACTGAAGGCCTCATTTTGCAGGTGAACTGCACAGGGTCAGGAATATTTTTCAGTCCCAGGCAGACAAGTACAAGTGCAGCCTTGTAGCCCATGGAGCAAAACCTCATCCCAGTAAGAAGTGGATCAAATTCCAAGTTAGTACAAATGCAAAAATAATAAATTGGATAAATAAAGCACAGCCACAAAGGACAACATGGAAAAAACCTACACCAGCTGTGTCCTCAACACAGATGCTCAAACACACACAGCCAAATCAGGTTCAGACTTTACGAGTCATATAAACAGACATAGCAGAATACACCAAGAAAACAAAGGCTTCCCTGATCACCACAACTCCCTCGGTCATGGTGCCACTACAACCCTGGCAGCTGCATACACAGGGGTTTCTGGCTCTATGATTAACACAGACACCGGTTAATTAAAGCAACAGCAGGTCTATCTCCAGCCTTCTCCCTTCCATGTCTGCTCTCTCTACAACGTGAGGCAGAGTTGGGCGAGGAATTTCTGCAGGGTCTTGGAGCCCTACAAGTGTCAGCATCCATCTTTCTAGTTCACTTTAACTTAAGGCCACAGCAGAAAAATGCGGTGACCAAGCAGGGCAGGAGACAGCATGAATGGCTTTCATCACTCCTGGACATACCCAGCCTGGGCTAGAACCCCCTGCGAGCCTGACTGCCCCAGCTGCTCTGGGCTCTCCAGTGTCTGTCTGAGGTGAGAGAAATTGTTCCTTTCTGTCAGTGGAAAGCAGGAGAGATTTCCCAAAAGACCAGTTTTTGTCACAGAATGGAAGGACTGCCAAGCTGCTCTGCAGAGAGTCAGATGTAGGAGAAACAGCACAAAAACCTGTTTCTCAGACTCACTTCTGTCATCTCTTCCTGGCTGGATTAAAACATCCACACCATCAAGACAGGAAGCTCAAAGATTTGTTGGGCACTGCACACAAACCTGCACTTCTAATCAGGGGTCTTGTAGCAGGTACTCAGTGCCTGCAGACCTGACCAGCCCCGTTTCTTCACAGCAAATGCCAGAGGGAAAGACCACTCCCTGAGCCCTTTCCCTTCTGCCTCCCTGAGCTTGTAACAAGTTCTCCCCAAATAGTGATGGCTTTTCTCTCCTTGCAAAAAGTTCAAGTCCAAAAGATGAGTGACTGGGAAAGATCTAGCTGTGAGAAAAGATAATATATTCCAAGGGAAACCTCTGGAAGCTAAGCTATAGGGATAACCCAGGTCCTGTAAGTGATAAATAGGAAGATAAGACAAGACAATGGCAGTAGAATAGGTTCCTTACTTCATCAAATCCCATCTTGTCAGGGTTCTTCGGAGGAAGAGAGACATACTGAGAGGGTTCAATGGGAGGACGATCGACTGAAAGAGAGGAGAGATCCCAAGCATCACCCTCATGTACAAGCTGCATTAATGTAACATATCTGCACGTGTTTACATCACTGGGCCTAAAAACCCCCAGGGAGCTGGGAGATGAAGTCAGTGCAGGAGCAGGTGCAGAAAGCATCCACATTGCAAAGCAGGAGCCAGCAGCCATGTGCCAGACAGATTGCATGACAAAAACAAGGTTCTGCAGCCTCCCTTCCAAATCAAAGATGCATTTTTGCCTTTAATTCGGGGAAGTTAAAAGGCTTTGTGAATGGGGTTGACATAATCATGAAGTGACTACATCCCTAGGTAGAAAAGTGGTGGAAAATGGAAAACTGTGTATCAAAACAGTGTGACAGCAATCACATTGGGATGCAGACTCCCAAGGGAAAGAGAGCTGGGCCACTGGAAGCAGAGCTCTACAAACATTAACTTGGGGGTGTCCATCATGGCAGGGCACAGCAACTTACTCATAGCTTCGATTAGCGTGTGGACAAAGTTCTCTGTTTCTTCTTGCAGCGTCTGGTGTGATTTCAGGGGCATGGGAAGGAAACCGTAGTGCTCACGGTTGCAAATGAACATCTGTATTCCTGGGGATCACATTAAAACAGAAATAAAGAGTCAGGTCATTTATCATCAGATTTTGCTGCTCTGTTGCTATGTAGCCATAATCAAACTTATGCCAGGACCTCAGTACCAAAAAGTTCTACTTCATAAGCAAACGATTCAAAAACAACAGAGTGCCATTTTCTGTTTTGTTTGGCTGCCAGCAAGTGGCCTCTTCTATGAAACCAATTTCTACTTGCTCCCTAACAGCAGGTATTTTTAACTGCAAACAGTTTTCTCCTAGAAGAGACGGAGAACCTCTCCCCTCTTAGACCAAAGAAAGGGTCTTTTTTGGCCTTTACCTTCACTCCACAAAAACAATCCTACAGTAGATGGCAGAACAGGCCTTTAGCAAAAGCAGTGCCTGACACAGACAACAGGACTACTGTGGATAACTGGGGAGTTACACAGAAGCCCCCAGCCCCAAAACCCCACCTGTGGTGCTCAGACCTGGCACCTCACCTTGACAATCCCCTTGACACCCAGAGCCAGAAGCAGGAACAGGTTTTCACCCTCTGAGTAAGCCCTCAAGCAATGCAACACCTGGCACGGGAGCCAAATGGGTTCCCACCTGCAGTTGTGCTGAAGGAGAGGCAGCAGTGGTCCTGGGACCTTCTGGGCAAAGAGGGGTGCAGGTCTACCAGAGCAAGAAGCCTTATAGAAGGAAAAAATTCAAAACAAACCCAGCATGGCTAGCGGCGATGGAAACTTTTGTCTGGGTTTTCTTTGCAAGGCTTCTCTGTCAGGCCACAATAAATATGGAATGACTCTTCCAGGGTCGAGGAGCCAAATCGGATCCCCAGCTTCAAGGGCACAGAGTTGGCCAAATGTGGGCCCAGGCAGTTCAGCTCCCCTAGGATCACAGAAGATGAAGCTGGAAGGCCCTAGGCATTGGTGTAGCTGTAGGGTCCATTAGCAGCCTACGAAGGGATTTACTCCAGGTTTTACAGTCAAGCACCCTCCTGCTTCTGTCTGCTTCTGCTAAAAAAATAAAGACATTTTCACCTGTGTTGGCAAAAGACTTTGAGGAATATATAGAGTAAACAACTTGAAAGTGCCTAATCTACCACCTAACACGGTCCTTTCCTCTCCAGGACTAGTTTTTACAGTGCACTGAAGATTAGAGGAAAATCCTAAAGAGAGACATCAGCGAGCAGTAAAGATGCTTTCAAAAAGAGGTGATAATGTAACATCCTTCTACTCAAAAGTTCTTGCAGTTGCATGTTCAAGGAACTGGATCTGAAGGTGCTAAACAAAGGAAAGATGCAAAGCCTCTCCTCTGGGCAGATGCCTTGAGAAGGGAGAGACCCACCCACTGCTGAGCTTCTTCACTGGGAACGTCCCAGCCAAGTCTGCTCGCTATCAGCTCTAACTGCAGCAGCACTGGCCTGATGTCACATCAGGCATCACAGTCAAAAACTACATCCAGAGAAACCAAGGGAAAATATTTCCATTGTTTTCATTGAGCTGTGGTAAGATTCTTTATTAATTAACTGCAATCTGAAAGCTGCTGGAACTCGTACAACTGGTCAAGCAGATTTAAGGAAAAAGCAAACCTACAAGATTTTCTGCTTTCCCCCCACATTTTTTTTTTTAATGAAACAAGCACAACCATCTCCCTGCCTCTAAGAAAGAAACAAAAAGCAGACACTAACTGGTCTATTGATGTTTTCATATATATTAGTCCTCCTAACCCCAGCAGAGAAGATTTGTCTGCATTAATGATTCCGGTGTTTCTACCATTTTAAGTTCTGCAAGTAAATTGCTGGCTACGCTACTTGCCAAAACACATTTAGCTGTCAGCTGCAATTTAGGTAAATGGCAGAATAAAAAATACTACCTGCTGACATTAATGGATTTGGCACTGATCTAATCAACTAATCTTATCTGGCTCACTGATCTCTGTTCTTATCTTCCGCTGGCTTAAACACAGTTAATCTGCATAGATTCATGCCAGTATTTCTGCTCCTTCTGGGATAAAATCTAGTTTTAAATGGTAAAGCTACCTTAAAACGGGAAGGTGGACTCTGGCTCTCCAACTCTGTTTTTATAATACAATAAACAACTGCTATAAAGGACAGAAAAGCTATAGGTTCTTCTTCTTATTATTAGCCTTTGTAAGGCAGCGACCAGGATTCACAGCCACGCTGTAAACTCACAGCCACGTAGTCAGGCAACCTAAATCTCCCTCACAGCCTCATGACCAGACCTTCCTGCTGGCTGGCTCTAGGTCTTTGGAGCCTCAGGCTGAAAGGAAGCTCAGGAGATCTGGCTGGCTAAATGCTATCTTGCAAGTACAAGGGGCTCTACAGAGTCCACTTTTGTGAACAAAACACCCCCAGTGAGTTTTGTTCTGAGTCAGTACTTCCATTACAGGCTACGTGGGACAGTCTCTTTGGAGCACCACAAAACAGTTGCTTCGAGCAGTAGATTCCACTGATGAAAATCGATGGTTTGATGTGAGCCATTAAGTGCAGTACTTGGCCTGGACAAAAGCCAACATAATTTATGATTTCAGGGAAGTAAGTGAAATTACTCCGAAGAGAAATATACCTCAAAGTCCATACATTTTTCACATTTCTGAACTTGGATGTCATCCTTTTATCCTGGGTGACAAAACTCAGCCCAGGACACAAGCCAACAATCTGCGCAGATCAGTGGGCCAGACTGCTGAAGCACAGCCTTTCATGTCATGGGTCAGTCCTGGAAAAAGCTAGTGTTCTAGGATGGAAGGAAAAAATGATGGGTTTGAATCCCTGAAATATTTTTTAAGCAGCTGGAGCTAATGCAATGCAGTTAACAGACTAATTGGATGATGCATTTCTGGGAGAGCTTTCAGAGGCAACAAGTGGGGCAGCTAGATTTGAAGGAACCTACTTTGCCATCCAGACTTAAACCTCCATTCTCCTTTGGAGCCAGCGTACCAATGTCCTCACTCTGAAACTCAGGGCCCCAAAGATGCCCTTACAAGTTCACATCTCGCCTCCCCTATCTTCCTCTGCCACCCAAGGGCTCTAATTTCAGCTTCTGCTGCCTCTCCTCTACCGTTCATTTCTCTCACTTGATGCCCCACATCCCCTTGTAGCTGAATTTTAAAAAGCCCCGCTTAGTATGCCAAGACAATACTGTCTTTTGCAGTGGTGCCAAGAGCTTCAAACCAGAAAGATCACTGTAAGGAAAGCTGCAAACAGCTGGCGGCTGACATGCTGGTCTGGAAATGGGGGTAAAGGCAGCGTTCTCAGCCTGTCTCTTCTCCAGAAGAGACTGTTGACAGCAAGCTATGCTTCTTCACTTCCTCTGTGCCTGTCTCTCCTCCAAGAACAGCCCTTCCTTCTCACCTTAACTTTGTCTTTTTTTGTAAACAGCTGCTGCACATGACTCAGTGGACCCACAAACAACTTCTCCCTACTAATTTACCTTGGTAAGCCAGCAAAGCCAGTCATGAAGTTCTGAACAGAAGTGCATTCCATTGGAGGTTTCATCAGTACCTTTTTCCTTCATAAGGCCCCAAACTTTCCCCTTTTCAACACAGCAGGGGACAGAACAATACAGATGGCCATTAAAAACATAATCTTCCCAGGAGCTCATTTCAGCTCTGACTCTGCCACATACAGGTCTGCCAGCCAAGACTTTGCTGGAGATACAATACCCACCAGATCCATTCTCCAAAAATAAATGGGACTCAACATCCTCACTACAAGCACAAGCAGCAGTAGCAGCAGCAGCATGCATTTAAGACACCCTGATTTCTCTGGGACACACAGAGCTCTGTGGAAACACCAAAAGCCGTTCCAGACAAAGGAAGAGGACATTGAGGTTGTGACTTGGTCTGAAAGGACGCCTGTATTTCAGGCCTAACTGAAATCATTCCACCTTCTGGCAGAAAGTGATCCCCGTATCAGCTGGAGCCGTACACGTTTTCTTTCTGCTGTGCCTCAAGGATCTCAAGGTGGTGCAGTGCTCAACTGGTTCTCCTGAAGCACCAGTGATACAGTGCTAAGTAGGCAGAGATTTTACTGCTCACACACCAGCTCTGACCTGCTCGTGCATGAAAGAGATTTCCTCTCAGCAGAACCCACAGACTCATCAGCACTGCGCATTTTTGTTTTGCACAAGGGCTGCTGCATCCAAGAAGAGTGTCTTGCCCTTGCCCCCCTTCCTCATGGGAGTCTCTGCGAAGCGGTGGCTTTAGATACCTTACCTACAGACTTCAGAATGCCTTCCACTCTTAAAGCATTCACCTGTGTCCTGCTGTGACACAAATCAAGGGTGGGTGCCACACATTTGGTCTCTGAAATGCTGCCCCCATTCCAAGAACAGCTCCCGTGTCCTTTAAGCTAGCTGTGATTCAAAATGGCATTGCCAGTCACTTGCTGATGATTATCCCTGACCAGATCCAAAAGAGGAAAGGGAACAGGGTCTTAGCCTACAGCTGAAACCAACACGTGTCTTTTTGTCTGTGAACTCAAAGTAGAGATTTGCATATCTCTACTAGTGAATCCTCCCCAGCAAAGGCTCCAGACATACCTGCTTGGCGACTGGAGAAGGCGAAGACCATGATATCATCAAAGCTCCAGGTGTAGTCCTGGTGGGGTGGGTAGAACATCAGTTTGGTGGAGGCCTCTTTCCTCAAGTCAATGAGGAACGTGGAGTGAATCATTGGAACAGCAAAACACCCTGTCCTCTTCCATTCCCGAATCAGAGGATAATCCAGAGTCCTTTTGTAATAGCCCTGCAAACACAAGGAGGGGGCTGCTTGTTACAAGAGATTTGTGTTTCATTTATACTCCCTAGCAGAAGCTTTTGCCCTTAGCCTTCCCCAGCAGAGACAGATCAGTGCCAAATTCTCTGATTTTGAAGTGTCCCCACTTTGGAAAGGGCTTGGTCAAGTATTTAGAAACAATCTCCATCCCAGCAGCTATTGGAAATCCAAGCCTTTCGACGGCAAAATTCTCTTGCAATAGAGTTTCAAACTTCAGACTTTTCCCCTGGCTCTCCAGACTCTTAGGTCTGCCCCTGGAAGCTGGTGAGCACCTATTGCATCCTCCATGTTCAACAGGCACAAAGGACATTCAGTGTCTCACAGAATAGGATCTGCAAATTATTTCTGACCATGGCTTTAAAAAAAAAAAATCACTTACTTCACTGCAGCAAAGGCAACATCTCAGTCTTCATCAGCTGTATAAGAATCTCTGCTCCTCCATCCCAGCAAGCAGGTTTACTACCCACTCCTGAGCTCTCCCTGCAGAGTCTGTCTGGGGGAGGCCCTTAAGTCAGCTCCTTCTCTGTAACTACAAGCTTTGCCAGCTTTCCAGCACTGGGGGTGCAACACCCATGTTGTACAGCTCACAGCTGGCTTTGTAGATGCAGTATGTCTAAAGCTATTAGATTTGGAAATAAATACACTGAATCCCCCAGAAAGAAAGTCCTAAGACACCAATTCGATAGCTAGAAACAGCTGATGCCTGAATCCTGAGCAGATTCCGGTCTTTACAGAAATGATGAGTCACTAAAATAAGTTAAAGTTACTTTGATGTTGTATTTTCCATTTTCCTAGCAATAGCCGAGCAAATCACGGCAGAACCACTTTACCCTGGTCTTGTGTAGATGCATGGTGTGGTGCATTTGTCTGTTTGTCCATCTCTCAATCATCCCCTCTGGCCTTCACATACCTTCTGACCATACTGTAAGGGCTAGATATCTGAGAGACAGCCTGATTTTCATGAAAAGGAGGGAGCAGGCAGAGACCTTACTACGTCTTAGTTCCCACTGAAGGAAGGGTTAAGACATTCAGCCTTTAACAGACATCCAAGAATGCCCACAGGTAAAAGATGCTGGAAACTAATCTTTCCTCCTCCAGCTGCTCACTACAGGGTTTTGGGGCTTTTCACTCCTCATAAATCATGTGTAGTCAAGAAAGACTCCAACCTGTCGGCGCTGTTGCCATGCTCTCCTAAGGTTAGCTTCATGACAGCTAAATGTCAAGCTGTCTGGAGCTGGGTTTGACTTGCTGCTGCTCAGTGCCAGAGGCTGTGTTTCAGGGCGTTCTCCAGCAGTTGCTCCCTCCCTAAGTCCCCAGGGAGAGCAAGGCTGAGAGCATGAAGCTGTGGGACTGCGAGCACAGAAACAAGAAGCAGCAACTAAGACAAAAGAAAAGAAAAATAAGTGGGAACTTTCTTGTTCATTTGAGCAGATTTTTTCATCAAATTCTGCAAGATGCATTTGCAGCTAGTTTTTTCCCCTCTCTTTTTCTCAGCTAACACTGGTAATGATAGAAATTTACTACTGGAGAGGTAACACTAGGGGCCAGGGCTTAGACTGGTGCACACAGGCAGAGATCCACTTCAGGCTCTGGAGGAATGCTGATTTATATCCCTGGAAAACCTGGCTGTTTCAGAACTTATCCTTATAAACTTAAGGGATAATGCCTTCGCTATGAATTTTATATCTCCATTTTAAAACAAAAACTGAAACAAGTGAACACACCCAAGCCTCCCACCCCCCTTTTCTTATCTATATATTTACTTCCCAAGAATCTGGAATGCTGAGGACATTTTCCTGCTACTTTTACTAAATTAGATAGTTTGAACTGTGGAACTCCTTGCCATAAGATAATGTGGGTGCCAAGAAGAAAAAAATTCAGATAAAAGAAAAAAAAAATCACTGAAAGCTTTAAAGACAAAGACCTTCCTCAAGAAACCTAGAGAAGAAGATTGCCAGAGGACAGAAAAGTATTTTGGGGAAGTGTCATTCACTCACTTGTTTGCCATGTTCTTATGCTATTCCCTACACATCTGCTACAAACCATCCCTATCAGACAGACCTTTGGTCGGACCCAGCGCAGCTGTTATGCTTTCACTCTGCCTGAGCCCTCAGTAACACTGGGAAGGAAGAACAATGTTTAACAACAGAAGAAGAGGTGAATGGAGTTTGCTCTTTGTTTCAGCCCAGCCATAACAATGATTAGTATCTTGTTAGCTCTCTGGAATAAAGCAAGAGGATAGAGACAGGCAGGACCATGGAGCCTCCCTAAAATACTCATACTCACATGCCCCAGTGAAGGCTTGAACACATTTGTCTATGGAGCACAGCAAGCTTCTCTTTACAAAGATGGAAAGGCAAGACTCAGGCATAGAAGGAAAATGGAAATCCTGAAGCTTTCCAGGATAAATGTGGGCAAAGGGAAAGCAAACAAAAAAACCTCTTCCTATTCTAGAAGACGTGCAGCTTAGGATCCTGCCTCCCCTAAGGAGGACAAAACACATGCCAGCAGCAGACGAGAGAACAGGTCAAAAAGTTGTTCACATTGTTGAGAAAAAAGCATTAACTTCATTCCCCATTTCAGCTTGAATGTCTTGGAAAGCCCACCTAGAGCTTAGTCAAAGGAATGGAGTGAAAAAAAGAAAAAAAATGACTGTGACAATAGATCTGCCCTTCTATATGTTTGAGTCTCATGCTAAAAGCCTTTTATGGACAAGGTAGTTGTAACTGGGTTTGGCTGAGATGCACTTAATTTTCTGTTTTAGACTGGTGACTAGACAGTGCTGATGTTCCAGCTGCCACTGAGCAGCACTTGCACAGCACCAAGGCCTTCTCTGCTTCTCACTCTGCCCCCCATATCAAGCAGGCTGAGGGTGGGCAAGAGTTTGGGAAGCAACACAGCTGGGACAGCTGACCCAAACTGGCCAAAGCACTTTTCCATACCATGTAACATCATGCTCAGCAATAACATTGGGGTGGAGTTTCTCCAAAGTAGCTGGTGCATTGGGGTTGGGGTTCTTTTCCTGCTTTTGCCCTTCCGATTTGCTCCCTCACCTTGTTGGGTGGGATCTTACCTACCAGCCAGGGTCAACGCACCACAGTGATGCGGATCATGTAAAGTGGTAAGTGTAAAGTGTCAAGTGGTAGCTCAACCTCATTCTGGCTCTAAAAACAATGCCATTTCTACTAGACATCACCTCTGTATCTCATACTTTCTGCAATATATGTGATTTCAGAAAGTAACATGAAACTGATTTACAGGCTCAGCACTTTTACACACATACTTCAGCTCACATGCACACACAGTCCTGAAAAGGCAAATGGTTTTGCCCCACTGCATATTTTTCATATGTGAGAAAAATAACCTATACACAATGGAGAGCTGTAGACAGAAAAACAAATTCCTCTCAGATTAGGGTCACTATACAGGAAAGCCAGTCTAAAATTATGTACCAAGAGTTTTAAGGCCATTACAGAAACCTAAGGAACCAACTCAAATAAATGCTGGTGTATATATCCGTGTTTTTTATGTTGTTAGTGGGACTGTAGCACCGCCCAGGACTTTTGGCTAAGCAAGCTCAGCTTCCTCCAGATTCAGCTTTTTCAAGTGAGGAATCTCGGATACAGAAGCAAGTTTCAGCTATGTGCCTGCATAACCAACACAGAACACGTATTGCTTTGCTCATACCTACAGCTCAGTTAAAAAACAAAGCCTGAGAAACAGTTGTAGACTGCAATGTCCTCTTGACCCTTATTCCAATTCCCTATAAATGCACAGACCTTTCCCAAAGATACCTACCCGAGATTTGGGACGCCGCCTCCGAGCCGGACTGCATGACACCACTATCCTCACTACATGCTAACATCACCTCTGCATGCCTAAAGAGCTACAGCAGCTTCTTTTCATAAGAAGAACACTACAAAAGCAGATGGGAAAGCTCACAGGACAGAAACAATACCCACTGCTTCACAGACAAGGCTGGAGGAGGCCTTTGAAAAAGTAGCTCGCGCAATCATGCAGCACCATTCACCGGTCACTTGCCTGAGGGGTGATGCCACACCAGAAGTTAGAGTAGAGAGAGCGAGACTCAAGCATTGGTGCCACCAACGTCTTGTTTTCTGCTATCATCAGGTTCAGGGTTTGTGGGTTGGTCAGTAAATTATCTGCATCAATAAACTAGAGAAGGAAGAGGGAAAGAAAAAGAAATTGGTTATTAGATGAAACTATATGCTTCTCCTGACACTTTATTGGGAACAAGGCAGCCAGAGGCACAAGGTATTGGCAAAAACCACAGAACTGGTGGTTTTCATGTCACAGGACACATGGCTGCTATGGGTGAATGCCAGGGGGCCCACCCCTACACCATAGCTATAGGATGGAAAAAGGCACAGAGCTTCCCTCCGACTCCACAGAACGTTACTCCAGCACAGGGGGCAACAGACCTGTGAGGGAAAATAACTTTGCTGAAAATTCAGGGCAGGTTTATTCTTTGAAGAGGATCAAAAAGAACTCTTAAAAACTGGCCTCACACCCTCACCTTGTTCAGAAGTGGGGAACGCCACCATTAACTGCTGCTGTAGTGACCAAAGGCACACATCTTGCCACAACTCTTCTGTATAACTATTTACCTTAAGTTTCATGAATAACAGGTGGGATTTCAATCTGGGGGACCCTTGCAGGTACCTACCCACCACTAGGGCTATATTCAGTTCTGATGCCCGTGGAGAAAGCCTTGGGCTTCCCCAAGGACTTATCTCTCTAGCTGCAAAGATGCTTGCTCATCAGACCAAGTAATAACACAGCATCTCACTTCGCAGAGCTTTGTCTTTCGATGGAAAAGAAACATTTTGGTAGCCTGGAGTATTAGAGTGACTGCCTGAAAGGCTTTTGCCTGAGGACAGTTAATAAATCAAACCTTGTATTTACCAGGATGTAGTCTGACCACTTCTCTCGTGCAGCACGCAGGGCAGCCTGTCGGAGTTTCATCACGTGAGTGAATCGGGAGCTTGGCCAATGTTTTGGCCCAATTTCTTCTGGGTAAGACCTAGCAAAGAAAAAAAAAAAGCGACTCCAACCCCTGCCTGGGTGCTATTACACTAGTCAAAAAAAAAAAAGAGAGAGAGAGAGTTCCCTTGCTTCCTTCTTTTCCAAAGAAAAACAGTGTTAGAGTCACCTCAGGTAACCCAGGAGAGGTTTTGAGGGAGAATGATTCCAAGTTTCATGCTGGCATGTGTACACAGGGCACCGGAGAACAAGCAGCGCTGCAGCATTTCCTGCCGACCAAGCAGCCACAAGCAAAACAGCACTATCAAAACCAGGAGTTTCTTCTGCAGCAGCAGGCCCTCCCTCACCTGACGTAAGCAGAGGTTATCCCACCAAAATGAATTGAAGCTGAGTTACCTCATCTGACCCTCTGGTAGAAAGTCATCTGTCCTCTGCTAGGCTTTAAGTTCAAGACTGTAAATAAAATTTCCCTAAGGCCAGTAGAATCAACAAAACTGAGGATGTGAAGATGAAGGCAGTCTGGATACCTTCGGGGTCTGGATGTTATTAGTAACTGTTAACACATCCCGATAACAGCTCTTAAATCTACAAACACCCAACACTCAACCCCACGAGCCCAATCACATGTGCGAAGTTATGCCCATGTCTCTATTTTCAGGATCAGGTCCAAAAGCAAACGCTTTGCTACAAAAATGGAAGGAAACTCAGGGACAGATCCCTTTAGGGAATAAAAATTCAGGACTTTGAAACAGTGCCAGCATAAGCCAGTGAAGGAGCTAAGAATTTAAAAAACTTTTGTAAAAAGTTAAAAAAGCCATGTTTAACAGGTCTAAGAAAACTCAATTCCAATGAAAGGATTAGAAAAAGTCAGTAAAATAAGGATTCCCTGTGGGTTTGTACCACGAATGCCCCACCACTGTACCGAGGACCTTGAAAGTGAAAGCAAGCTTGAAGAAATGGGAAACTGATGGACTTTCCGTAATGGATGAAATAGAAAACAGAACAAAGCAAGGAACAGCTGATCTTAAAAAAATAAACAAATAAATAAAATAAAGCAATAAACCCCCAACATTTCCTAACACCTTATTTCAAAACAATGATCCCTGCAAGCCGTGCAAAAGCATAATATACTGAATTAAATCTAGTTCTCTGACTCAGAACTTACTGAATACTTGACGTCACGGACAGAACTTTCATAGACACGACAGGAATGGGCTATGATGTCTCTGCTTCCTTGCAAATGAAGAATGACAGTTTTCATTCCCTGTAGCTTTTGATTTGATTTGTTTACCACGCAAAGAGAGCAGCTGCAGATGCTAAATAACTAAAGGAAAATGCTTTCTTCTCCAAAGTTCTGTGTGAGTTGCTTCACTGAAATCAGAAACCTTTTTATGGGCTCCGTAAGAACACAATTTTAATGGAACAGACCCCACAGAAAAAAAAAAAATCCAGATTTTAATGCTTGTTAATTTAGTATATCTACTGATTTGAAAACAGAAAACCTAGAAAATTTGACATATACACCAAACCGCTTCAGTCAGCCCCTCACTGCAGTACTCACTGGGGATCTTCCATCGGCCTCCACTCCACATCGTGGTAGAGGTTCTGCACATTCTTCAGCCACTCTCTAAGGATCGCTGTGGTGTTATCAACATTGTGGTCCGTGGCCGCCCTGGGAAAACAAGAGCACAAAGGAAGCCTGTTAACATGCAATTTAGGCTCTTTGCCCTTCCTCAGACAGTAAATGAGTGAAATGGAGGAAGAACTTATTTCTTACAGGCGCATCCCCTGGCAGAACTCGGGGCAACCCTGCCGATGTGCAAGTTCTCACTAAGGCCCCCAGCAGAGCCCCACTTCCCTGCAAAGACAGAGCATCCCCCATGATACTGGCTTGCTATCACACTACTCCCCGCTTTGCTGGTCTCCTCCTGCCTCACAGGAATCACAGCAGCTTTTCCATCAAGCAGATACAGGACTGAACTTTTCTGTTCAGCTCATCTACTGGAAAAGACCAGACAGGCCATCTCAAGACGAATGGCCCAAGGTAAGCCAACTGCAAAGGTCCTGTCCCTAGAAGCACCAAGGTTTTGCTCTGCTCGCCACTGTTTAAGCTGCACATCCTGGCTGGGAGCACCCATACATCGCTGCCTCATCCTACGGCCCAGGAATCCCTCGTGTCAACCTGCAATTAGCAGAGCCCCTCACAACCCCTCCATGGGTGCCCAAGCTGGGCGCAGTGGTGGTGCAGGACGGCAGGGATGCTCAACACACAGCAGGATCAGCATCACAGAATTGTCTAGGATGGAAGGGACCTTTCAGATCATGGAGTCCAACCATCGTGATGATGAATTTTTACTCTGCATTGATTAAGTATGTTTGATTACATACAAATACATATCTGTGGTCCACATCAGACCTCCTTCACCCCACCCTGCTTTAGCCAGCAAGCTGTGAGGCTGGGGCTCCGAGAGAGGCAGCTTGCTGTTGTGCCGTTTCCTGACACAGAGGTTACAAGTTTGTGAAAACACACCGAGGAGGCTTGGTGCAGAATCTCTGCTCTGTGAAAACGCTGCAATAGCACTTGGTCTCAAAGAGCGAGGTGGGAGAAACCCGCCTGCTTCCCATGTAGCCTGTCATCCTCCCTGAAAGCAGCATCTGAAGAATGTGTTTTTTTCTCCTCGGGGTTGAGTAGCATCGCTGTACAAAGGGGAACACGAGGCAGAGATCCACGTCTCTGATAGTAATCACGCAGAAATGCTCCCAAAGGAGCCACAGGCTCATCTCTGCCTGGGATCCTCGAGCCTTCGGGTTACAAGGCGAGCGAGCCAAGTCACATTCCAGCTGCTCCTTTCCAGCACGTGTTTCCATGGGACCGGGGCTTTCAAACACCTGGCCACTCACGTGGTCACAGCAGATCCCACAGCAAATTCCCTGAAGTCAAAGGGCTGCTTCATTTTTCCCGGCCAGAAGGCAGGAAAGGCCAGCCCCATGGCAGGACACAGCTTGTGCAGCCACAGCTCCACTGAGATTTTACAACCCCTTTATAGTCCTCTGAGAGTATCAATACTCCCAGAAGGTCCCATGGGAAGACAGCAAAGATGGTGTGAAACATCGCTGAGAGGCATTAGTTGTTTAGCTTAAATAAATAAATTTTCATTAGAATAAATGACTTAGGTTTATAACATGGCATGATTTATGCTGTTTGCCTAGCTTCACTTAGCAGGACCCCCTGGATTTGCTGAAAACTTTAGGCCACAATACAGTTAATTTTCTTTGAACTTTCCTAGCAGCTGCTACAGTGTTGTGTTTAATCTCTTAGTATGAGGAAAATGTGGATAACGCACTGATGTTTTGGTATTTATTTTTTTCCCCCAAGTCTGGGACTTTTCAGTTCCCCACATTCTGCCAGTGAGTGCAGGTGCACAAGAAGCACAAACCAGAAGATAAGGAGACCATAACCATCAGCAGAGACTGTAAATCAACAAGATAAGAGACCAGTCAAGAGCCTGCCTGGACACAGAAAAGGAATCAAAAAAGACATCAGAAGACCTCAGACCAAAGTGATCACCATTGGACTAAAAGACACGTGAAGTACACGAGGGGCAGGTTTATAGATAGCAAGGGTATAACGACCCAGGAATTTCTTTGTTTGAAGTCCCTCTCTGGAGGCAACCAGCTAGCTGACCCTGCTACTATACCTTTCAATTAAATTATTTATTTTTTAAAAAAATTCAAGGCAGGAATTCTGCTGCAGGAAACCTAGGGTCAAACCTGAAGAAGGAGAGAGCAACCCCGAGCGTGAGATGGTGTTATGTGCGTGTCAAGAGTCAGAAGGGGCACCCGGGGGCTCCCTAAAGTTGCCCACTGGGAGGGGACCCCATTATGAGCAGTTAAAGATGTGGGTGGTGTGTGTGGCTCCTTGAACGGTATGTGGATACTTGGGCAGTAGCTTCTCCTTTGACAACACGTCCCTAAGGGGAAGGTGGTAGAAGTCCCTGCCAAGCCCCCATCAACTACTATAAATTGCCTGGTTTTGTCCTCCAGCTCCAGAGACCCAAAATGCACTTCCCACAGCATCCTCCACCCTACTTGAAGACAGAGATACTTGTGGTTAGGGGAGAGCAGACAAAAGGGACAAAGTGGGCACACACCAAAACCCCAGAGCTACTCCAAGCTTTTTCAGGTAAATACCTCCACTCCAAGTCATCATATGACCCTCCAGCTGAGAATCAGGGCATGAACCCTTTCTATTTCATTAAATCAGAAGACATCATTCCCGTGGGGTTTAAATAAAATAATTAAAAATTTATTTGCTTTAAATTAAAAATAAATTAAGAATTTAGATTTTAAGTTTATTCATAAGCAGGACACAGTCACTTAAGGATGGGATGTTTATTTCTTGAATTTTTGTTTATTAAAACAATAAATAATGAAAGTTCATCAAGTGAAGTGAGGCCGGGTTCTTTGCTATTAACTGCTTTTCTATGACAGAGCAAGGATGGGTTTAGTCATAACTTCAGGGTTTGCTTTTGGCCAAAGACCCCGGGTGACACTGCACTGTAGGTCTAGTTTGCAACAATGTTTAACCGGACTAAAACAGTCGTAGGGTCAACTTGGTAAGTTGACCAAGTCAAACTTGCTCCAGGTTCAGATTGGATATTAGGAAAAAATTTTATGATGAAAGGGTTATTAAGCATTGGAACAGGCTGCCCAGGGACGTGGTTGAGGCACCATCTTTGGAAGTATTCAAAAGAGGGGCTGATATAGTGCTTGGTGACATGGTTTAGTGATGGCTTTTATAAGCATTAGGTTGATGGTTGGACTAGATGATCTTGAAGGTTCCTTCCACCCTAGACGACTCTATAGACCACACTGCTATTAGACATCACACAAACCAAGGGAAGATGATGGTGATCATCCTGAAGAACATCAATCCCCCTTACACCAGGCTCGTTGTCAGGTCCAGGCTAGTCTTAAGGAGCTTGCAAACCCTAAAGTAAGCACACAACTCCCACAGAGTCAGGTCTGTGTGCCCATTTCCCTCGGCAAGCCTTATCCTTCTAACCTCACATAAGATCAATGGGGACATGTGGAAGGGTTTGCTATAGCCTGAGAAAGGAAAGGGGAAGCTTCAGCTGTGTGCACGTCAAATTAGTCTTGGTGTTATGTCGGCTGCTCCCTTTTCTCAGGCCAGGATATTCTTCTCTGTTCAGCTTTGCACACACACGAGCCCAAAACGTATTAGTAGGGAAACCTGAAGTTCATAAATGAAACATGATTTCCTTGACAAAAAAAGAGTAGAAACTTATTAACACGGTAGAAGGCTGTTTCCTCAATTGCTCACAGTTCCTTCATGACGCCCACGTAGCCCAAAACTTTGACTAGCACAAGAAACCTTAAAGTTGAAAGACAGTGGTAGACAGAGCTACTGCAGCTCTGCCCTCAGAAGCTAGCTGCTCTTCTTTGCTTTCCAGGCAAGACAAGGGGGCTTGAAGGATCCTTTTCCTGTCGTGCCTTTGTCTCCAGTTCCTTTAAGGTCAGACCACACAAGTTTTACTGTGTGGACACACCACCGTCCTGAGAGAAGGACACAGCATACCAAGGACTACTGCTACTTGATCTCGCCCTGTGCTAACAGCTGCCTAGGGAAAGAGTCTCAGACCAGTCAGTCAGACCCCCCTCCACATCTGTGGTTCTCCATCCTGCTCCTGTGTACGGCAGCACGCCTACACAGTTCACCCCAGAAGGCCCCAACAGCTAACATCTCTCCAGATTAAAAAAAAAAAAAAAAAAAAAAGTGAGACACATGGATAGGAACCTGGAGAAATCTCCAGATTTACTCACGGGAAACTGCTAAAAGAAAATCACATTTTACTGCCCAGGCTGTATGGAGAAGGTAAAGTCACATCCCAGTAGACAGTTAAGAAGATATTGATGAGACAAAGCTCTGGCACAGAGAAAGGACTGCTGTCTCCAGGACTATCCACCCAGCAGCATTTCTAAGCCCAGAAGTTCTCAAAGGCAATAAAGTTTGTCACACCCTGGATGAAACATGCCCTATGACTAGCAATTTGGCAAACCTTTGTTTTTCCAGCTTTAAGCCTTAAAAAAAAAACCAAAAAACCAAACCCAACAAAAAAATAAATACTCGATCCAAGCCACTTCCAAAAGCAGTTATCACTATTAGTTGCAGAACAATTCACATTTAAGATCAAACAAAATCAGCACTTACTGCTATTGTTGTATCTGAACCAGTCCACTTATCCCCCCAGAAAAAATCCAACCAGGAGCTACAGGCTTTGCAATACCACTCAATGGAAAAACAGGCACAGACTGATGGTTCGTTTTTTTTTTTTGTTTTTTGTTTTTTTTTTTTTTTTTTTGTTTTTGTTTTTTTTGTTGTTGTTTTTTTTGTTTTTTTTTTGTTTGTTTTGTTTTTTTTTGTTTTTGTTTTTTTTTTTTCCTATTTTTTTAAATGACAACCCCTGCATAAGAAAAACAGGCAAATAAAATGTGAGCAGGACTTCCCACTGGCAGCAAAAGTTCCTCAGGCCGTAAGAGGCACATCAGGATATTCCCCATTACAGGCACTTCTGTAACTGTTTACAGGACTTCAAGAAGCTGAGTACACACTTAAAACTTGAGTGCTTTAACTCAAACAGATGAGCCAGTTGGACCCTCTTCATTCTTAATCCTTTTTTTTTTCTTTCTTCTTATTCTTCAAGATGCTAAGGACATCTCTGCTGTAGATCTCACCATCACCACTGCTGGCCTGTTGCCCATGGTGCACATCTCCCCAGTTCTGGAAAACTGGCCATCCTTTCCCTGGGTGATGGCAGTCAGGAAGGGTTGAGACACACAGTCAGATCAGCCAACATCACACCGTGTCTGGTACAGCGAGACAAGGCCATGTGATGAGACTTTTCATGTGATAAACAGGGTAAGGGGGCATCACATGGATGACACCGTGCTGGTGGTGTCCTTTGCTGGCTTCTCTTGGAAAAGGCCTACAGTAGGAGAGGTAAAGCAGAACCTCCAATACCCGCAGAAAAGCAATTTCCATCTGCCCAAACTTCTCCTACAACAGTGCTAGTGGAGAGTGGCAGCACAGGCCAACATCTCTTCCCTGTATGTCCTGCAAGTAGGTTTGATGGTGAGAACACGTCAGTTAAGAGATGTTACCACCTTTCACTTGCATGTCCTGGAAGTGTTTTTACTACAACCTCTGATCCTTACTGGTCCATGGTACGTACCTGGTACAGTGAGGAGAGTGGATTACCTCAACCCAGCTTCACTTAGCTCACCAAGAACACAACTTAGGAAACACATGGCCCTTAGACAAAGGCAGTGCCTAGATTTTTGGGGGGGTATTTTTCAAAAACAGGTTGGTGAGCACAGTACTATTATTCGAATTTGAATCTATCAGTATTATTTTTGGCCTGGGACTGCGTTCAAATCACTTTGAGTGGATCAGCTCGAAACACTTGTGCAGTCAAGACTAAACAGGAGCCTAAGATGTGTTAAATGCAAGGCCACAGGAAGAAGAAAAGTGAGCTGGCTGGCAAGGCGATTCTTAGTCATCATTCTCCAACATCTCATCATCTTCATGGATTTGCTCATGCTTCTTAACATTTTCCTTCACCAAGGTGGTATTCCAGATGCAACAGAACAAGTGCCAAGTAAAAGAGGTATAATGCCTCACCTTGATCTTCTGGCTTAATTCTGTTCATGCTGACTAGGACACAGTTCACCTTTGCTACCAGGGCACACCACTGGTTCACGTTCAGGTTGGTCTCCACCACAGGCCCACAGAACCCTTTTCAGGGTTTTCAGAAGCCTTTTCAGCAGAGCTTTTCCCCAGCCTGCATCACTGCAAAGATTTCTTCCTTGCCAGGTGCAGGACCTGATGAAGTTCAAGAGATGCCCTGCAAGCAGCTCTCAACTCAAAGCCAACACTCTGCCTGCAACTAGTAATGAACTGGGGGAGAAGACTTAAGCAATAGGTTTCTCTCAAAAGGGGCAGTTACATCATTAAAAAGGAGGCAACAATGTTATTTGAGCTGATTAACAATGCCTAGGATTTAATTAAAAAAGAAAAAAGACAACCTAAAGTCTTTTCAACACAACCACGAAAGACTGGTGGAGTGACAAGGAAATAAAGATTTAAATTTGTGCCACTCTTTTCAGAAAATAAAGTTTAATAGACCTCCAGATAGAGGAACAGACACTCCTCTTCCAGTAACATGGATTTAAATCTGGGTGGAAAAAGGTGCCATTTCCAATAAATAGAAGATACATTTTAGAGAAGTTGGAGTGAGAATGTTCATATAGGGGCTTATGTCGGCATAACTATAACCACTTCAATATTTACTTTGGCTTTAACCAGTAGTCTTACCACGGACACAAGCCCTCATTTTTCTGCTCAGCAAAGTACCCCCTCCCAAAAAAACTCAATTACCCTGAATAGTGGAAAAATAAGCACAACATTAAGCGCCTACTGTTTTAATTAAGAAATATGTGAGTAGCAGCATACAAAGAAAACTACTACTCCTTTTACAAACTGTTCATATTTTTAGCCTGATAACATCTCCTCAAACGATGCTTGCAAGAGGGGGTTAATTTAGGCTTTGATGGTTATACTTCTCTTTTCCTACCAAAAAAAAAAAAAAAAGTAACATGAACTCACCCTCTCTCCCTTCACATCCCAGCCTTCTCTCCCAAGCTATTTACAGTTCATTTACCTCAGGCACTGGGTCAGAGCAGAAAATTTTCATCTTCACCATCGGTATAGGAAAAGTACTACAGGACAAAATCAACACTGTGTCTCTGGCTTGTCAGAGCACAGGTCACATGGCAACACAAGTTGTGGGAAACTCCATGGCCAGGGCCCTGCAGTAATTTTCCTACTGAATTTAACATTTACCAACTTTGCCCTTTGGCAAACAGGTAGGGTGGCAGGACTTCGAACAGGGATAAGAACTTCACATTCAAGAAGTGCATACTGCAGAGTCAGAAATGGAGGCACTTTCCCTCCTTACAGCTATAAGGAGGATCCTTTCCCTTTCTGACAGTTGTTTCAAAGAATGCAGGGCTTGAAGAGACGGGGAGAGGACGGGTTCTCCCTTTGAGAACCAAACTCAAACACCCAGGTTCAACTGTGCGGTTCCCATTGCCCTTCCAAGAACATACCACAGATGACAATGGTTCAGGATGCTGCTGATGGATAGGGTTGCACTGAAAATGGTTCACACGGAGAGGTCATCCACAGCTTTCCAGGCCTCCTGCCGATTCTGTGCACTGACAGACTGAGTTGGACGTGTAACTAAGTCCCAGGAAAAACCAAAGATATATATCCATTTTAGCTGTCCCCTTTGGTTTGTCTCTGCCTATGGCCTGTGATTCAATTTACCCACAAGGCTTGCTACAGGATGTAGTCCAATATTGAATTCCACTGAAACAAGAGCCATAGGCTGGCCACATGCCTTAAACCCACAGGGTCTCATTCAAATCAAAGCCCAGAGCCAATGGGAAGACTGTTAGTAGATGACTCCTAACAGCTGTAGCCTAGAAACTGGTGACAAAAGCACCAGTAGCTCACATTGGCCATTTTCCACGGAACAGAACAACAATAACACATTCAGAGAGAGGTTACATCTCAAAGCAGTGATGGAGGAAGAATATTTCTGTATGCTGTGTTCTGCAACTGTGTTAGCAACAGTGCCTGAATACTCAGGTTAGACCTAGAATTCCTCTGTGCCCTTACACATTTGAGGTACTGAGATAGAATGGGATGGAATTCACCTGTGGACACCTATTTTTCCTGTTTTATTAGAGATAATCCAGACTCATGGAGAATACGGCAGTTCAGGTCCAGCTTTTACTGTTTGTTAAAGTTTGGCAAGGCCACTTAACCTGCCACCTTCCAGCTCATTAAGAAATTATAAATTCTACAACTATTCTTAAGGAAGTTATCTCCCACAAGCATGAACCCTTACAGGAATCTGACTAGTCTGGGCTCTCCAGAGAAGCCTTGGAAACAGAAAAGTGCTGTCACTGAATGGCTTAGTCTTTGAGCAAGCAGAGCTGTGTCCCCCACTCTTGCTAGGAGGGCTACGGCCAAAGCTCACCCCACCAGGTGCTTTGAGAGGGGAAAGCTCAGCCCATGAAGCAGGGCTCAGCATGGTGGTGACAACCTTCTTGCCCAAGCTAGCAGCAGAAGAACACCACACAGGGAGCTCCCTGATGCTTTGGGGAAACACTAGGTATTCCAAATCCCACCACATCACAGAAGTCATGCTAGGTCACTCAGTGCTAGCCATTACTAACAATTTGCTACAACAGTCCAATTGTTTTTTAGCACAGCACTAATGACGCATGATGAACAGAGCACAGCATGTGAATTTTAACAGCTTAAGCTGAACTAAAGAGAAAGCAGAACTACGAAAGGCAGCAAGGTACTTTGAAGGCTCACTAGAGGCCTCTGAGTTGTTTGCATTCTGGTCACTTTGGGCAGCTCGAAGAGCTCCCTGGTCTGAGTGGAGAACTGAGCTCAGTGTCACACAGACAACTCTGATCAGTGTGCTTATTCTGGGTGTGAATTCAGCCCTGCCAAAAATAACTGAAAAAAATAAAACCCAGCAATGAAGTCCTATTGCAAGTCAAATAAAAATTTGGATTTAGGTTTCCCAAAACAAGAGGCAAATGAAGTAACAGACCAGTCATTTCTCCCTGCCTTTTTGTTTGAATGCTGCCAGACTTAGAAAACCAATTCAAAATACAAAACACAACAAACTGGCAGTTTCCACTGTGAACCAGTGATGAATTACCTTGTCTAGGAAATGGTACAGCTGGGATAGACTGGAAGAGAAGCTATGGATCCTGAAGGGGAGGAAAAAAATACCTAAAACAAGACAGAGGGAAAACATTGCTGAAACCCAGTGACAGGGAGACTGCCAAGGCAGTGGAGAACTACCAGAAAGCAGCTGCACTGAGACAACCTGAGACAGGGCTTTCATAGCTATGGTTCCTTCCCCTTGAGGATAGCAGCACAATACCCACCTCAAAGCAGCTGGCTTTTACCACCTCTGGTATGGCTTGATGCACAAGCCAAGAGCTGTTCAGCACCCAGTTGGTCTATAGCATACCCAATTTCCCAAACTCTAGTGTTTCATTTCAGCAGTGAAAACATCCTTTTTTACCACAGAGGAGAAAGTGGAGTTGTTACCATCAACTGTTTCATGTTCTTCTGCTCAGGATGTTCTCAAAAATACAGCAAATCAAGCAGGTCCCACTGTATCTTTCTAAGCGCTCCCCCACCAACAGGCAAGTACGGCTTTTGTTCACCCAGCACTAAGAAAATTCAGTTAATAAACAATTTTTACTTTAATTAGAAACACTCTGTCACAGGTATTTCTGCTCCTCCTTGGACTGCTAGCCTTACCTTGCATCTTTTGAAGTATCCAGTCTCAGATTAAATCTCACAGATCTAAGTGATCAGAGGATAACATGAGATGCCACCAAGCCAGCTCACAACAATGCAGTTCAGAGACTGAACAGATTTAAACCTTCCTTGCCACCACTTATTTGAGCACAATTATGCTCACACACTTCATTAGTAGGGCCCAAACATTGAGGTCCAAGTTCAAAGAACCATTTAAGCATTTAAATGAGTTGCTAAAATCTTAATGTATACACATTCATAGGGACTTAGCACTCATTTTAGGGTTTTCCTTAATGAAGGACAGATGTTTTGAAGTACCTTCTTTTGTTTTTTATCTTAGTCCCCAAGATGCCAGCTCCCAGCAGAGAGGGTCTGAGCCCAGATCAGTGGCAGGGAGTTGTGTGGGAGTGTGGAACCAGTTACAAGAACAGCGAAACTCTCCAGGCTGGGCAGCCGTACAAGAACAGGACCTCACAGTACAGGAATGCAACAAATACGTCCCTTCTCTAACTCTTTTCCCGTGCCCTTCAGCAGCTTGTGGATAATGGATTTTGCTGGCAGCAGCAGCAGCGATTTTAAAGCCTTCAATGATCTTCCAAGCCCAAGTGAGAGAATGATTCACAGATGTATATAAGTGCATACATACTTTCATACACACCAAAATCTCTTTCCATACTACCTCATACTACCTGATAGTAGAGTGCCATGACAAGTATGTGCTTCAGCACACTGGACACAGACACAACAGGGTAATCAACATCTCCCCAGAAAAGCCATCAGGCTAGGGTTGTGTGTGGCTGCCTCATGCCAATAGTCAAAAATTCCATGTTTAACAGCTCCTCCGGCATCCATGTAAGGGGAATTCTCTTGCAGCGCAAAGGAGGTTCCTGCCACTTCAATCCAAAGTCCCCTCTTCATCTTGCTTTAGCTCTCCCCATGGTCACCCCACTGCAGACAGGGCTTTAAAAGAAACAAAAAAACATCTGCATCTTGCAAGTATTTCCAAGCAGACTTGGCTTCCAGGGAACAATTCCCTTAAGGAAAGCCCAGGAAATCTCATACGCACAGGATCAGGGCTGTGACTGGCCTCTGAAATCAATTTGCTCAAACAAGGAATTAATTGCAACAGTCCTGTTATTTCTGAAGGGATAGCTTGTTCCCACCAATGTTAACTGAAACACCAGCTAATGCAGCTGTTCAAGACTAATGAAAGTGTATAAGCCACTGGGAAGGAACACTGGCATTTAGAATTATTTTTGGCTCTGGTAACAAGAAATGGATTGGTTTTAAAGGGCAGAATCTGCTCAGATTTAGGTGCTCACTACCACTGATTATTCAATGTGCCCATTGAATATGGGTCCATACCACATTACCAAGGGTCCCCCAAAATAGAAATATCTGAAAAGCTCTCAGTCTCTGTACTAAGCTTGCAGAAGAATGAGTGCAAGGCTCCCACAGACTGCCTTGCCACCAAGTAAAAAACTCATCTCATGGACCACCAGATGCCCAGTACTGAATGGAAAGGCAGACTGAAGTCATTCCTCTCTGTGGCTTACTTTTTTAATTTAGGTTTGTTGGTTTCTTTTTTTTTTTTCCCTCTCCCCCCAAAAGTCACAACTGTGCCCTACAAGTATCAGTAAGCACACAGTGTCTGCGTCCCAGCCCCCACATCACCCAACATGACCTTCATCCAGAGGTACATCTTAGACTCTTGACAATTCTACATAGACAATATTGAGGTCTTCAGAATGTAAAAGTAGGTTTTACAACGTGCTAGGAAAGAATACCTCCCTGCATCTTTCTTTACCTTCCACACCCTTCTCTGAACTTCACCTCCTTTCCAAGCGTACAATAAAGTTTCAATGCTTGCCACTAGTTCTGCAAACAAAGATGTTTCCTTCACCAAGATGAGGACAAAGTCATTGCCCACATTATAGTACAGGTATGGATCAACAGACTTCTTTTCCTTTGAAGCAGGCAAAAAATAATGGAATACTTATCTCAGTATTATGCCAACCTGAAGAGAACAAGATTAGATGAAGGCAATCAAAATATGTACTTGAGACAGGTACACTCCGTTCTTCCAAAGTGTTTGAGAATGTACCTTACCAGACAAGATGTTTTTAGCAGCTCTAGACTTAAAATACGAAATCTGACTTCCGTTCCACTATGAATGGATTTTCATTCTAATCATATCCTACAAGACTTAATCAATTAATCAAATTAAAACAAATTGACATCAATTTACTTTTTATTGTAATCTAAATACTGTACAATGAAATGGCTACAAATAAAAGTGATTTTTCACCACTTGTCCAGTGCAGGCTAACAGAAACAAAGAGTAAAAAATTCCATTTCCATTTCTTAAGTCACATCACTAATTAGGAAGAATTCAAGCAGAAACACACCGAGCTAATTCCGGAGCAAAGGGAAATTCTTTTTTTTTTTAAACAGTTGAAAATCTGCTCTGTGATCTGGAAACCAGCAGGATGTTTTGTGTGACAGTACAGTGAGTTTTACACAATAATTGACCTTTTCCTGTGAAAGCTTTGCCGATATGCAAGAATAAAGCCATTTTTCCCAGGTTTACAGACAGCATTTCTTTGAGGCAATAGGAAATATAGAAGAGGAACACAACAATTTGCTCTCAAACCAGAATGAAACAGAGGAAGAACTCAGTGAGTGCCAGTAACAGTGTTCCGAGATGAAACCCAAATTTAGCATTTGGAGAAGAGATGTGCTTCAAAGTAGGGAAGAACCACATGAGAAATGTAGCAACAGGCCATAAACTCTTCTTCCTACAAGCAAAGCAGCAAAGAATGCTTGGCTAATCAGAAAGATTTTGCCTCTAGAAAGAGAAAAATAGATATGTTTAGAAGGGCAGGAGGTATTCAGAAAAGGAAACAAGACCTGGGGAACTACAGGCCAGTCAGTTTCACCTCTGTGCCTGGCAAGATCATGGAGCAGAACCTCCTGAAATCTTTGCTAAGGCATGTGGAAAATAAGGACATGATTGGAGACAGCCAACATGGCTTTACCAAGGGCAAATCGTGCCTAACAAATTTGGTGGCCTTTTACAATACTGCCATAGACTTGGCAGACAAGGGCACAGCAACTGACATCATCTACCTGGACTTATGCAAATCATTTGACACTGTCCTGCACGACATCCTGGTCTCAAAATTCATGGATTTGATGGATGGACCACTCGTTGGATAAGGAACTGGCTGGATGGCCACACTCAAAGGGTTGCAGTCAATGGCTCTATGTCCAAGTGGCGGCCAGTAACGAGTGGTGTTCCTCAGGGGTTGGTACTGGGACCAGTACTATTTAACATCTTTGTCGGTGACACGGACAGTGGGATAGAGTGCACCCTCAGCAAGTTTGCTGACGACACCAAGCTCGATGGTGCAGTTGACATGCTGGAAGGAAGGGATGCCATCCAGAGGGACCTGGACAGGCTGGAGAGGTGGGCTCGTGCAAATTGCATGAAGTTCAGCCAAG